>CM061241.1:118977321-120177321 GCA_030848705.1 Heracleum sosnowskyi
ATGATATTCATCTAAGTAAACAAATTTAATTAGACGAATAAGGCTTATTTAATCCGTAAATGCTTCCAGAAGTATTTACTAATTAAATAAACACTGGTTTATTGGTGATGTTGCCTTTAGGTTAATTATTGCGAAAATCTTTCTAAAAAGCTCTGTCCGGGTTTTCGAAAATATACCTTACAAAATAACCCCGATACGCTGGCTAAGTTATAAACTCAATATATGTTCTGCCCTCTGAGCCTAGGGCCTTTATAAAAACCTGGCTTATAACCGCTATCCATATCTAGCTTATAAGCCCGTTACCAAATCATTTTCAAATAATAACCTTCGAATGAGGTAATATTCAAATAGCATTACTCAAATCATTTCCAGGTAATTAATACTTTCTAGAAATATAATTAATGTTTAATAATAATATCCCTCAAGATGAATAGTACTCTGCCGCTGGAATCCCTCCGGGTTTCCGCGACTATCTATATAACACAAATATCGACTCCCGGTCTAGAGTCGAAACAATAAACATTCTCTTATCTATAGAGCTACAAGGTATACCGGTTCATAATTACATTATCTCACGGCTCGTATAATATCCAAAAGTCAAATTCTATTTAACACGATATATAACATGTATCGCAAAACTGTATAACTCCACACATGGCAACAGCAGTAATATACAATCGATACTTCCAAGTATAGATTTGGGAAACTTGCCTGATGCTCGAGAAGTGATAGGGCTCGTGACCATGTCGAACAATCTAGACAAAGTCAAACGAAAACACACGGTTAATCCCCTGGATAATCCACTTGTACTCAATGCTTAAACATGTAAGCAAAACACAACCAAGGAATTACTAACTCGTTATAGGCTCATACTAAGTCCATGTTATCCGTAAAATACTTATATCATAAGTTGGGTTCGAAATCCATCCTCAAATCCAAGTTATACTTAACCATTTGCAACATCGGTTTCTAAGTCATGCTCTTAGTGGTTTTCACTTGCGCGACCTCGACTAAAACATTTTTATAAAATCGAAAAATAATCTTTTTAATTCGAATCTTTTTCGTGATCCTTTCTAACTGTCTCTAGTATTATTCCTCCAAGTTTCACATTTTAATATGGCTCCGAAGTGGTCCAAATATAGACTCAAAGTTGCTGAACAGAGATGGGTCATTCTTCCGAATGGCGTTTACTAAAACTCACGTTTCTCCTAAACCGTAAATCGTATAGACATGATCTTCATATCAAAACAAACCTTAAAACAAGACCTACATGTTACTGGTCAGTGTTGTTCAAAAATATTCCAATACCAGTTCGTAATTCATGCTCAAAACAGTCTTAAATCAAATGGGCATTACGACGGCTATAATCGTAACGTTTTCCAAAAATCACAACCTCAAATCCAAGCCACACCGGGCATCCATAAAATTCATGAACATAATACTCATCAATATCAGCCTACTTTTTCAGTTTATACCCCAAATTTCTCAAGTCAAATCAACCACTACATAATCATGCTTTCATGCTTATAATCATACTATAAACATCACCAAGCTCAAATCCATCAAGAACAAGCATAAAATCAAAGTAAGGTCTAAGGTCCTTAAAGTTTATACCTTCCTTGGAGAGTATACCAGCGCTAATAATCCTTATATAGTCCTTGTATGGCCTTAAGCTAGCTTAGATCATCAAAGAAATCAAGAAAGACGAAGTTAGTTTCTAAGGGTTACTATTCATCATCACTTTTGTAAAAATCATATAAAATCGAAAATTGAGAGTTTGGTTTTCAAATCTTTACCACACCTTCTACTCTTCAAGAGCTTTCTTTTAAGCTACAGATCATCACCAGGGGATGCTTGAATCTCGACTTATTGGCTCTCTAAGGTGAGAGGTTGAAACTGTCATGGACTGGACAGTTTGGTTTCTTCAACTTGGAGAGGATATTTGACTAGGCTAAACACCTTGGATTGCCATGAAATTTTGAACGAGTGTTATACATAGAATGGAGAAGCTGTGGTTAAATTTTGGTGATTTTATCATGGGTGTATTGTGAGATACGAATTTTTATTTGAGGGTTGCTCTAACAGATCAGTTGAGAGAAATTTGTGTTTCTCTTGCTTTTCTTCTTTTCTTTCTTTTTGTTTTTGGTTAATAATGCTTGAAATGCTGATATTTGTGTAAAGAGTGGTGAGTCATTGCATGCCCAGGACACGTGTCGATCAGTGGAGCCTCATGGTGGCAAAGCAGGGACACGTGTCACGCAATGGAGATCATGGTGGCAAGCAGCTTTACCAGTTCGCTTTCCTTTCACACGGATGATCCAAATGTTGCATTTCTCGAATTAATCTTGTTATATGTTACTTCCATGTATACATTTAATCTTGTCATAATTTCAATCCTTAATCCATGATTCGTTCGCTTAATCGCTTAATCTCGAAAAAATGTTCGCAGGGTTTCTTAAGCGTTCTATCGAAGTAGTTTCCTGTAAGTGTTTTTGATATCTCTAATTCTTTTATTAATCCATATCCATGGAATTGATAATCTAAATCCTCAATTATTCTCAAATAATAATTAATCCGTCCGTTATTGGTGAAATTTCGGAGAAAACAGAAATGCTATTTTTCCGATTCTGACAGCTTTTGCATTCCTTCATTTACATCGTAGATCACTAATACGCCCTTGAAAGTTTATTATATCGTTCCGCATATGGGGTGGTCTGAAAACTTTTTAAACGACAAAAATTTACTATTCATCAAAAGTTACTATTCATCAGTGGTTTTTCTATAATCCTTTGGTTCAATATCCGATCCAATATTCCTGGTTTATTTCTCTTTACTTCTTGCACTTAGAAATGTTCTAGTGCTTTCTCGGGCACACGCTATCTTGTTTACGGAGTTGTCGGATGTATTCCAGATATTGATTTGGATGACATAAAAATACTTTCCTTCCCTGGAGTATTGTATTCTTATCTTCCAGATTGATTGTTCTTATTTATATGTTCAGTCCATTCTTACTATTCTCAAAATGTTTGAAAACCGAAATTCATATTCATTTCATAACTTGATTCTCAAAGTCATTGCCACTATCCACATTTACATCAACATATAATAAAAGTTTTAATTCTACCCAAAATCTGGGGTCTTACAGTCTCCCCTCCTTAAAAGGATTCCGTCCCGGAATCACTCTGAAAACAAATGGGGATATCTTTTAGCATCACGAATCTCTAACCTCATATTCTCTATCTTGTTTGTACAGAAAATACACCAACATAAACTTGCTTGTCATCCATCAACATGCCATTTAGCTTATCAGTAGCAGTACTATCTCTATACTCGCGGGCTTAGTCCGCATACTTTCTCTGTCTGTCTTGGTTGTCACTAGCCGCTTGTTGGTGAAATCTTTTGTCCTTCTAGTTTGTTGGACTAACTTGGGTGTTGTGTAAAATCTCATCTTTTAATTCCCGATCATTCGGAATCCATTTCTGTCTCATTTCAAAGTAAGGGTATCGGCCACCACATTGGCCTTCCCCGGATGGTAGTGTATCTCACGGTCATAATCCTAGGTCAATTCTAGCCATTTCTCCATCTCATGCTATCTACTATCATGGGTAACTCAAAGCCAATTCATTACATTCCATAAAATTTGTGGGGGCATAGTCAATCCCAAAATAACCTCGCTGAAAACTCGAAGTGTCTATTCCCGGTACGAATCGCAGTCTTGGGTATATCCTCGGATTTAACTTCCAACTGGTGATACCCAGTTCTTAAGTAAATTGGAAATACACAGCGTTCTTCCGCTGATCAAACAATCATTTACAAGGGTACCTATTCTCCATGTCAAACTCATACAACTCTCGAGGTTCGATATATAATCTTGTGCTAAAATCTTTCTCTCTTACAACAACACCGGGCTCTCCACGGTGGTACACTGGGTCTTATCATATCCTTATACAACAACTCTTGTAACTGAGTCACTAACTCTTTCATTCCCACTATACTCTGAATACTCGGTATTCATTCTCATGTCATCCCAATCGATATTTGGTAGCGCATTAAGATCTTGTACAATCTCCCAAAACCATTGTAGTTCCCTTTATACTTGGTATCTCTTTTCTTGGCGTCAACCTTAAGAGCTAATTAAGCCTCATATCTCCGGCATAATAATTTCTTAGGCTGACTATATTCAAGAATCTCTGAATCTGTCTCCATTCTTTATTTATTACTCTCTATCCCCTACAATCAGTCTGGGCTTCATTGGGTGTCAACCAACCCATTCTTATTATAATATCAACTTCTCCCAACTTGAAAGGAATCAGGTCTATCAAAAGTGCCGGCCTCATATTTCTAGTTCACAACCTGGATGTACCAGTCTTATGGGAAAATCCCTCGATTGGCTATTTCTACTTGTAATTATTCCCTCAGCGTCTCGGCCTTAAGGTTTAATCGTCATGCAACATCTTGATATACAACAATGCATTAGCTCTGTCTAAACAGTGTAGAAGGGCACCTACTATTTAAAGGTCCTGACAGTGGGCTGCTTGTTGGAGGTAGCCCTGGTTGAAACCTACTGGCTTTCTTTTCTTCTGTGTTCACAAACTCCGGGACAAACCTCAATAATTCGGAAAACTTGGCCTCATACTCGGTTACAGTCATGGTTTCTGGTTTTAACTCTTTAACTTTCATTTTCATCCGGGTCTCCATATATTTCCGAAAATTATTCCTCTAGAACCACACACGCTGCACCTCTCCCAAGTCACAATACCAGCTCCCTCTGACTCCATCGTCAGTACTTATCTTGCTAACCCAGAGGTAGTGTACATTCGTAAACAACTCCTCCAAAATCTCAATTCCACTATAGGGCATCTGTCTAACACCGTTGTCACTGGAGCTCACGGCACATCGCTATTTCTTTCACATACATCGATCGACACGCTTTCTATTATCATAATATCCTTGGGAGAATAAACCAATTCATTGATATGTCACTAACATTCTATTTGTCTTAGGGATTCGCTCCTGTCATAGGCGATTTCTTTTCGAACTAATTCCTATCGACGAATTTTGACTTATTTGACCTGATTGGCCTCCCCTTAGAATTCAATGAGGATAACAAAAATCATGGGGTCTTGAAAAGACAGCTCCCATATCAAGGAAAATGTCACACACTGGTGATCATAAGGTTATGAGTTTTAAGGTACCCTTATTGGAGGTAAAAGAATTTACCGAGAGATCAACATGATCATAAGAACTCACGTTGTGTGCCTCGATTGAGACATTACTAAAGGTAATTAGCCTTCTTGTATTTCACAACTTACAAGTGATGGCGTCCCATCAGACTTCTATCACATAGACAGATAGTCCTTGTAGCCCCTATAAGTATAGGGTTGTTCGTCTCAGTGGAAGTTGAAAAGTATGAAAGCAATTCGAGATCAATTTAATGATTATCGTCTTTCGACAATATTTCTTAAAGGAACACCTTGGATTAAAATTGAACAGATTCCAAATGTGCGGTTTCCAAAGAAAATACAAGGAAAAGAATAACCAAAAGATACTGGTACTTAACAACCAAGTGGTGAGGTATCACCATAGGGTCATTCATTATTCGAGGAAAAGTCAAAGCTTAAATAAAATCATTTGACAGGGCTTCGAAAACCTGAAAGTAGGCATCGTGACAGCCTCTAACACAATTGAAATTAATTATGATTTAACACAAGTGTTATAAAATAACTTCGAAGAGGGAATATACCCTTATCAGAATTCTTTCTTGGAAAGAGGTCAAGATAGATCATTGATTGGGGAAATATCCCACATAATTTACAAATGGGGAGGGTACTACCAAGGTCTCTACGGACGCCTTTTATGTCGGCTCCTCTGATGGATAATCGTTCAATTCCAAAGCTTTTCTTTTCCACGCACCCTAAGGTGTTTGATACTTACGTCATTGCCGATTTATAATAGTCACTAAGAATTCAACCATCAACATTTGCAATCGCAGGGAGTTCTATTCGACTAGGCGCAAACGTCTCAAGTAAGCGTTCTGTTCTCTAAGAAGACCTCGATACCGTTGTCGCCCATAGTAATGACAGTTCCACATGTCGACTGGGCGGTACCTCGGAAGCTCGTTAGAAACTACAAGCTTAAATCCGGTCTCTATTTCAATCATCTTTATACCCAATATTCCTTGAGATAATAAAATCCCTTAATGATGTAATAGACACTATTTCTAGTGGAATCGCTGGTCGCGGGGGATTGAAATCTCATAGCCAACGCAATTCCTTACACTATTCTAGGCAACTAAGTACCCTTAATCGTTCGTGAAAATCTGAACATCTTGGTTCTTACGTATGCCGCCTCCTTATGGGCAACTATAACCGACTACGAGTAACAGGTTTCGTTCAAGTCGAATCAATCCACTGATACTGGCTGTATTGCCTCTACCTTTTATGCTTTAGAGACTCTACTCCATTCTTTGTCATATCTCATGATGAGCCATAAACGATCCTTAAATTCTTGTCTCGTCACTTATTTGTCCCTTGAAGGTTCGTCTGGTCCTATTGTACGACTTCAAGTAACATACCACATCTTTATCAATTAACACGTTCTCTACAAGATTCTTTCCTTGACCCACTATGGGGTCTTCCTCTAGATCCTCCTATGGATCTTCCTTTATCGGGTCTCCGTCCATTTCAAGGAACGCATCATCAATTGCCTACTCGAAGGCCTCAGGGTCTGGTATCTCAGAATCCCATCAATCTATAACTCATACGAATCGAGGTGACTAACCATGAAGTCCTAAGTACGGTTTCCCAGAAGAAGTCCCCTCTCGGGCTTCATCTTAAACAGTCCGGGTCATGTCCTCTAACCCGACTACGAACTCAATTCGAGCTCTAGATGTCCTTATCATTCTTAAGGGTATTGTAAGACTCGATCTCCTATCATTTCTGAGGACTGTAACCTAACGCTCTGATACCATTTCTGTAACAACCCCAAATCCGGGGTCAGGGATTTAGAGTAGTCACGATCCATTTACTCCTTGCCTTACCTGTATTACTCACAACATTCATAATTCACCTGCTCACGACCCCACAATATATGTCTCACACACACACACACACACACAGGTTAGAGTCTCAGAAACGACACAAATACAACCATTGCGGAATAAATAACTTTTATTACAATACCCAAATGTCTTTGAATCTGTCACTGATACAATTTCTAAGTAATGTTACATTACCAACTTAGCCTTCTGATGCTCACAATCCTCTCATACCATTCTTATCTATACATAAGTTGAATACCCAAAAGCTGTAGCCTGATTCGATTGGTTCGTACTACTTTTGGAATCACTGCTAGAAGCTGTTTACGGAAACACCTTGCGGGGTATGTGCCGTCCCATTGGCATCCTGCTTCGCTGCTATATAATATATATAAAACAATAGCAAGAGTGAGCGATAGCTCAGCAAGGTAATAAAAGTATGGCATAATCCTGCCTTTAATTCAACCCAGAATAAAGCGGGTATAAGACAATAATTTGTCAAAATATCTCGATACTCAAATTACCTCCTTATCGGAATGTAATCCCAAAAATAATACCATTGTTGTATTTCAAATATCAATTTCATAATATTTCTGCAAACTTTGGCTATATTATGAACAAAGTTCTAGTATAAACGATGAGGTTTCAAAGTAAACCAAATATAACCTTTCCGAAAAAATATCTGCTATATATGCAGAATATCAACATATAACTTAAAAGATGAAGTTATAAGGTGATTCAGTATAAACAACTCCCTTACCATAACTCATGTTATGTAAGGTATCCACAGAGTCATAACTCATAAAATAAAAGATGAAGTTGCATGGATTTATTGTCACTTCAATTCCAAACACTTTTCGACCCCCTGCCAACATGACCGGTAAACCTGTACCACGGTGTCATCCTTGGTCCCTTTCAATACATGTTGCAGAACCCCTCTGCCAACATGATCGGTAAACCTGTACCAACGGAGCCATCCGTGGTCCCTTTCAGTACATGTTGCAGAATTATCCAAAATGGATGATGAACCAATACTGGAGCTTTCTCCGCGCCCGTCGTACCAACCTTACTATGATCAGTAGCAGGTTGTACAACAAAATATGTTTTCTACATGTAGATGGAAGTATCACGACAGCCTGACATTGTCTACCGCCTTTCTGGATCTCCCGGCCCATTTGGGGCAATAAGGTGATGGATCGGCGCGACTCGACCTCTTACACATGCTCCTAGTTCAGATGAAATCCATGACTCTGAAACGTAAAGATCGTCTTCCTTTCCCCAAGTGTAATACTTGTTGATACAACTCCACTCAGTAGTTATATCTAGGTTGGAAAGGAAGATTCTCCAATATTTCCCAAGCGATGCTTGTTAATGGATATCGACTTGTTCCAGGAATTTACCCCTCGATCGTTGAGGTGGTAACACAATATTTGACTTGCAGCAACTAAATTGCTTCGAGAAAATATCTGTCCCCTGACAGTTTTGAGTTGAGAGTTTAAAAAGAGTAGTAGTTACTTAAATCAGGTTTCCCATATTTTTGATAATTGAGCGAGCATTTAAATCTTCTTTAAAAGACAGATTTAAACGGAAAAACATTGTTTTGGGAACCTCTTTTTGATTTGAAAATAATTAATAATATTTATTGAATAAGTAAACCCTCAAATGAATATTCGAAATTAATATTCATTAAGTAAATAAACTTTGAATGAATATTTAGAAATAATATCCATTAAATAAATAAGGATTAAATGAATATTCCACATAATATTCATTAACTAATAAACCTCGAATGAATAATTCAAAATAATATAACCTCGAATGAATATTCAAAATAATATTCATTAAATAATAATCTCAATTGAATATTTGAAAATAATATTCATTTAATAAATAATTAATCCTCAAATGAATATTTAAAGGTAATATTCATTAAATAAATAATCTTCAAGTGAATATTTGAAAATAATATTCATTACTAATCCTCAAATGGAAATATTATCCTTTAAGTCAATAATCCTCCAATGAATATAAATAATATTCTTAACGTCAATAATCCTCAAATGAATATTAATAAATAATATTCTTAAATAAAATAATTAACCCTCGAATAACAGATACCCGATATCTTTGTTATCATTCCGGAACAAAGCGATTTTAAGAAAACATTTTGAAAATGATATTCATCTAAGTAAACAAATTTAATTAGACGAATAAGGCTTATTTAATCCGTAAATGCTTCCAGAAGTATTTACTAATTAAATAAACACTGGTTTATTGGTGATGTTGCCTTTAGGTTAATTATTGCGAAAATCTTTCTAAAAAGCTCTGTCCGGGTTTTCGAAAATATACCTTACAAAATAACCCCGATACGCTGGCTAAGTTATAAACTCAATATATGCTCTGCCCTCTGAGCCTAGGGCCTTTATAAAAACCTGGCTTATAACCGCTATCCATATCTAGCTTATAAGCCCGTTACCAAATCATTTTCAAATAATAACCTTCGAATGAGGTAATATTCAAATAGCATTACTCAAATCATTTCCAGGTAATTAATACTTTCTAGAAATATAATTAATGTTTAATAATAATATCCCTCAAGATGAATAGTACTCTGCCGCTGGAATCCCTCCGGGTTTCCGCGACTATCTATATAACACAAATATCGACTCCCGGTCTAGAGTCGAAACAATAAACATTCTCTTATCTATAGAGCTACAAGGTATACCGGTTCATAATTACATTATCTCACGGCTCGTATAATATCCAAAAGTCAAATTCTATTTAACACGATATATAACATGTATCGCAAAACTGTATAACTCCACACATGGCAACAGCAGTAATATACAATCGATACTTCCAAGTATAGATTTGGGAAACTTGCCTGATGCTCGAGAAGTGATAGGGCTCGTGACCATGTCGAACAATCTAGACAAAGTCAAACGAAAACACACGGTTAATCCCCTGGATAATCCACTTGTACTCAATGCTTAAACATGTAAGCAAAACACAACCAAGGAATTACTAACTCGTTATAGGCTCATACTAAGTCCATGTTATCCGTAAAATACTTATATCATAAGTTGGGTTCGAAATCCATCCTCAAATCCAAGTTATACTTAACCATTTGCAACATCGGTTTCTAAGTCATGCTCTTAGTGGTTTTCACTTGCGCGACCTCGACTAAAACATTTTTATAAAATCGAAAAATAATCTTTTTAATTCGAATCTTTTTCGTGATCCTTTCTAACTGTCTCTAGTATTATTCCTCCAAGTTTCACATTTTAATATGGCTCCGAAGTGGTCCAAATATAGACTCAAAGTTGCTGAACAGAGATGGGTCATTCTTCCGAATGGCGTTTACTAAAACTCACGTTTCTCCTAAACCGTAAATCGTATAGACATGATCTTCATATCAAAACAAACCTTAAAACAAGACCTACATGTTACTGGTCAGTGTTGTTCAAAAATATTCCAATACCAGTTCGTAATTCATGCTCAAAACAGTCTTAAATCAAATGGGCATTACGACGGCTATAATCGTAACGTTTTCCAAAAATCACAACCTCAAATCCAAGCCACACCGGGCATCCATAAAATTCATGAACATAATACTCATCAATATCAGCCTACTTTTTCAGTTTATACCCCAAATTTCTCAAGTCAAATCAACCACTACATAATCATGCTTTCATGCTTATAATCATACTATAAACATCACCAAGCTCAAATCCATCAAGAACAAGCATAAAATCAAAGTAAGGTCTAAGGTCCTTAAAGTTTATACCTTCCTTGGAGAGTATACCAGCGCTAATAATCCTTATATAGTCCTTGTATGGCCTTAAGCTAGCTTAGATCATCAAAGAAATCAAGAAAGACGAAGTTAGTTTCTAAGGGTTACTATTCATCATCACTTTTGTAAAAATCATATAAAATCGAAAATTGAGAGTTTGGTTTTCAAATCTTTACCACACCTTCTACTCTTCAAGAGATTTCTTTTAAGCTACAGATCATCACCAGGGGATGCTTGAATCTCGACTTATTGGCTCTCTAAGGTGAGAGGTTGAAACTGTCATGGACTGGACAGTTTGGTTTCTTCAACTTGGAGAGGATATTTGACTAGGCTAAACACCTTGGATTGCCATGAAATTTTGAACGAGTGTTATACATAGAATGGAGAAGCTGTGGTTAAATTTTGGTGATTTTATCATGGGTGTATTGTGAGATACGAATTTTTATTTGAGGGTTGCTCTAACAGATCAGTTGAGAGAAATTTGTGTTTCTCTTGCTTTTCTTCTTTTCTTTCTTTTTGTTTTTGGTTAATAATGCTTGAAATGCTGATATTTGTGTAAAGAGTGGTGAGTCATTGCATGCCCAGGACACGTGTCGATCAGTGGAGCCTCATGGTGGCAAAGCAGGGACACGTGTCACGCAATGGAGATCATGGTGGCAAGCAGCTTTACCAGTTCGCTTTCCTTTCACACGGATGATCCAAATGTTGCATTTCTCGAATTAATCTTGTTATATGTTACTTCCATGTATACATTTAATCTTGTCATAATTTCAATCCTTAATCCATGATTCGTTCGCTTAATCGCTTAATCTCGAAAAAATGTTCGCAGGGTTTCTTAAGCGTTCTATCGAAGTAGTTTCCTGTAAGTGTTTTTGATATCTCTAATTCTTTTATTAATCCATATCCATGGAATTGATAATCTAAATCCTCAATTATTCTCAAATAATAATTAATCCGTCCGTTATTGGTGAAATTTCGGAGAAAACAGAAATGCTATTTTTCCGATTCTGACAGCTTTTGCATTCCTTCATTTACATCGTAGATCACTAATACGCCCTTGAAAGTTTATTATATCGTTCCGCATATGGGGTGGTCTGAAAACTTTTTAAACGACAAAAATTTACTATTCATCAAAAGTTACTATTCATCAGTGGTTTTTCTATAATCCTTTGGTTCAATATCCGATCCAATATTCCTGGTTTATTTCTCTTTACTTCTTGCACTTAGAAATGTTCTAGTGCTTTCTCGGGCACACGCTATCTTGTTTACGGAGTTGTCGGATGTATTCCAGATATTGATTTGGATGACATAAAAATACTTTCCTTCCCTGGAGTATTGTATTCTTATCTTCCAGATTGATTGTTCTTATTTATATGTTCAGTCCATTCTTACTATTCTCAAAATGTTTGAAAACCGAAATTCATATTCATTTCATAACTTGATTCTCAAAGTCATTGCCACTATCCACATTTACATCAACATATAATAAAAGTTTTAATTCTACCCAAAATCTGGGGTCTTACACGCACTGGGACATGTTTGTTGCCAACCGTTTATCTAATGAGTTCCTTGTAAGATTTTCAATTTGTTTAGCGTGATTACATAAAACCAAATATATTTAGTGGTACATCTTTGTTGATAACTTCTTTTGTGTTTTTATGAAGGAGGTACATGCCGAGCAGAAAAGGCAAAGGGGTATGTATGAGTACGATCACTACTTGTCTCGGAAGGGTTATGCCAACCTGGAACAGGAGTTGGTTAGTGATCTTTATACATTATATTATTTTTCCCATGACATGTTTGATTATGTTTTGATATTTAATTCCCTTGTCTGTTCATACATGTAGTCTGGTGGTGATCCTGAATTTGAAATAGATCGATCCGATACTTGGGTTCTTGCCCGGAAGGATAGAGACGGGAATTTCAAGTCAAATGATGTTGCTACTATTGCTGCGAATATTGTATGTTATTCATTTCTATTGTGGTTCAATTTCCTTGTGAGCATAATATATGCATTGTTAGTTAACTTAATATATGTTTTATTCATTTTTTAGGCTGAGATGAAGAAGAGAGTCAGTGCTGGGGAAGTGACACTGGAAGGCACTGAGGATGTCTTGACCAAGGTGCTCGGTAACCCTGAGCACCGAGGACGAGTACGTGGCCAGGGATGCCATGTTAAGCAGTCTGTGTATTTTGATCTTCGAAAACAGAAAAGGAAAGGCAAGTCGATTGAGGAAAAGATCCAAGAGGGAATTCAGAAGTACATGGCAGAGGAAAAAGACAAGATTATTAAAGAGCGCGATGCATTTTGGGCTGCAGAAATGGAAAAGATGAATGCCGCTTTACATGCAAAAAATGTTGTGTTTGATGGGAGCCCGAATATTGGATCACAACAGGCAAGTTGTTCCAAGGGGGGGCAAGTTAATGATTTGGATATTGAAGGTGTAAAGAAGAAACTTGAACTCGTGGGTGATCAAGTTACTGCTGATAAAAAGAAAGATGTTGGTGAGGAGAAAGTCATTGATGAGGTTCAAGATGTAGTGGAAGAGCTGAATAAGCTGGAAGAGATCAAGATTGATTTGGAAGATAAGATTGATGTTCAAGAAAATGTCCATGATGAAGAGGAGTTTGATGGGGGGGAAAATGCTGAGGCTGTTGAAATTGTTGACAATGATGAGGGTGATTATCATTGGGAGTTGACAATAGCTGGCTCGAGCAATGTTGTTGCTTATGCAACAGTTGATATGGAAAGCGATGTTGTTCATGGCAAGCCACTTGGAAAGAAGAATGCACGAGTCTCGATTACTCGTGTAATGAATGGAGATGCACCGATTCCTTATCCAATCAATGATGAAATCTTGACTGTGCAACAAGCTGTCGGAACGTACATTGCATGGCCGAAAAGCAATATTTTGAAAGTGAAGACAAATACTGCTCCAGTGAAAGGAAATCTGAAGGTTAACTACATAACTTGAATATAACCTTTTCAATTATTTTTTCTTGGCTTTAAATATTAGAAGTCTTTAGAAGTAAAGACTAAGTACTTACTTTCAGTTTACATTCCGTTGGATATTCTGTTCTTTCATTCTAGTATGCATAATTGCATTCCTAATTTTTTTCAGGGAGGGAAGAAACTTACTGAAAAGAAGTTTAAAAAGGTGGCTGAATGTGTCTCAAAACCAGAGTTGGTCGCTAAGATGGGTCCTGAATTCCACCAGTCACTACAGCGTTTGTGGCTCTGGGCAAGTGACACATTAAAGAATGGTCGTACGTTGGCTTTTAAATTACATGAAGATGCTTTTGGATCAGGTAAGAAGAATGTTATGTTCTTATCCGACGTGCATGCTCTGTGCTTTGGAGGAGAAATATCAGGATCAACCATTTGCTATTTCATCAAGTAAGTATTATTAAGTTCTGTTAAAATTTTCAATAATTAGGATCTTACCTTATACTTGCGAATTTATCCAGTTTTCTGACTTGTAAACTCAAATATTAATTTTTGGAAAAATAGACAACTTCAAAGTTATATCGTAAAAGGGCCTAATTCTTTACTTTTTTATGTACAATTTACTGCATATTTATTTGAGGAAGCACAAGATGACCGACATGATATCGTTTGTTGATCCTGCTGTCACTGGCTCTAAAAATTGCGGTACAGCAGGGGAGAGGTCGCATAATCTTGCTGAACGGTTCAAGACTGCCAAACCAGGCCAGCTCTTTCTTTTGCCATATAATAATATGTGAGTAATTGTATTTCTAATTTAATTTTCACCGTCTATGTTATTAATATCAAAATGGGCATCTCAGTCGTAACAAATATTATTTTTTGGACTTGTATTACTTTCAAATATGCATTTCTTCACTACCAAAGAAAAATAATTTTATTACATGTTTAAGTGCTAATAATTGACTTATAATATTATACCTAATTTACAATATATATGTTTCTGACGGGGTCATTGTAGGAACCATTGGGCGCTCACCGCTGTTAATCCCGAGTCACAATTAGTGTACCACATGGACCCATTGAAGCGTCGAATTGCAGGTGAAGAATGGACAGAAGTGGTTGACAAGTGAGTGTGATAGTATTATTTCTGTTCTTTATATTAATGAGAAATGTCGTAATGCGAATTTATATTTTTTTTGTAGTGCCATTAATCTTTACAAGGATGCTGGGAAGAAGATTGCGAAGAAGAAGATCATATGGGAGAATCTTGCGGTATAATTATTTCTTGGCCGCCCGTTATTCTTATATTAGTTTCTCGGATATATGTATGGATATATATCTGTAATTGTTGCTTCATATATGAGTTAATATTTATATAAATATTTTTCAGGGTGTTCCTCTCCAATCCGGGACCAAGGACTGTGGTCTGTTTATCATGCGATATATGAAGGAAATATGTCTTGATAAGGAGCTCAAATTTGTTTCAAAGGTATAAAATTTTTAATTTTGTCATCTTTTGTGTTCTTCTTTTCTATGTTGAAATCTGGTGATAATATAGTTTAATCTTTCAGTGGCTACGGAGGGGCAGCTTATCCTATGGAGTCGATGATCTCAATGAAATCAGGATCGAGTGGGCGAAGTACTTCATGAAGCACGAGACTTCTTAGGTTCTTTGCACATTTAGTAACCACGCACCGCAAATTTTCTGATGCACATGTATTTTTGGGAGTTGCGCAGTATATATAACGACTAACTGATATGCTATGGACATGTAATGGCGTAACTATTTAACTTAAGTGAAGGTTTCAGTCTCTACTTTTGGGGTATGTGCATCCGAAAATCTGATGTTGTTGAACATATTTAACTTAATTAGTTCGTGAATTTTACTTGGTTGGATGTGTTGGTTGTAATGGTTTATTGAACATGATGGAATGGAATGGCTGTTTGTTTTGGTTTTAGTTTGTCTTCTTTATATTGCCAGTTTGGTTTCTTTATATTGCCAGTTTGGTTTTTTAATTTTGTTATATAAAACCATTGTCTCTTGTTATTTTAGGTAATTGGACTATAATGAAAACTGTTGTCAAGCATTGTACTAGGCAATGTGTTGAATTTTCTATGAAACCATTGTCTATTAAGCTAGGTAACAACTTCTTGTTAAAAAAAACCGTTGTCCAAATACATTACTTCAATACAAGCATATGAAACCATTGTGGTAAAGACATCAGACAACAGATACTTAATTTCAAACCATTGTCCATAGAGATTTTTTACAAGCAATATACTAATAAAAACCGTTGTTGTTTTAAAAATAATTCAACGTATTTTATGCTAAACCATTGTCGTAAACACTTCAGACAACAGTTTTTTGTCCAATACCGTTGTCTATCAAAATCAGAAACAAGTGTTTTAGAAACAAAAACTGTTGTGGTTCTGCTAATGTTCAAACATGTTTATCTTTTTAAACCATTGCCTAACAGCTTTCAGACAACAGGTATTTAAAGAAAACAATTGTGTAAGTCAAGAATAGACAACAGTTTTTAGAAAGGAAACCATTGTGTTGAACTATTAAGACAATGGGGTTGTTCTATTAAAACCGTCGTAAATATTTAGATCACACAACACTCTTTTGGAAAATAAAGCCTTGTCTGAAAATTAAAATAACAACATTTTCTAGTTAATAAACAATTGTTGATTTATTTGTCAGACAATGGTTTCTACAACAACCGTTGTTGTTCACGCGTTTCAGACAACGTTTTCTAAGACCAAAACCGTTGTCTGTAAGGAATCAGACAACTCTGAGCTGCGTAACAGACGGCATCTCAATAAACAACGGTTTTCTAGGGCATCAGACAACGGGCAAAAAGCCTTGTCTGATTCAATTATTCTTGTAGTGAGTAGAAACCAAAAACTAAATTAAAAATCTACAAGAACTATAAAATATACAAATAATGTTTCTGTTATGAAATCTAAAATTACACAAATAATATTATGCTTCCAACACCTAAAATTGTGCTTCTATAGTAGAATCACATTCTACACACAACAAGAATTAATAAAAAAAAATACAAATAGTGCTTCTATTTTAGAATCAAATTCATAAAAAAACATAAACATGATTCTACTCTAAAAGTTATATAAACTACAAATATAAATATTCTTCTATAATAGAATGAAAAACTATAAAACCCACAAATATGATTCTATATTAGAATCGAAATACACACAAAAAAAAAAATACAAATACGCTTTTATTCTACTGTAGAAGACAACCAGAACTATAAACAAAAAAAACTACCACATACAAAAAAATTGCTCTACCGTAGAATCTAATGCTCCCTCATATAGAAACTATAACCCAATGTAAATGCATGTAAAATTATGTAAAAATTTTATAAAAAATCTATTATAGAAGCTATTGTTAGGAATATGTTGTTCTTGATGATAATGATAAAAACACTTAGTAGATTTTGTATTAAGTTCTTTTGTAACTGTCAACGGAATGGCATGCTTTGCAGTGTTTCGTTGACAGGAAGCTCATCAACGAAATGAGTGTTGTAGCAATTGCATTGTACAATACTTCACAGTATGATAGGCATTTTGTTGTATGTATCAGATAGGTTTTCTAAGTCATGTTGACTAAGTACTAGATAGGCAAAATAGGTTGGTTAATTGTACATATATTATGCCTTGTAATTTTGCCTAAGTGAAGACATGTCAACGGTATGAAGATTACTCTGTCAACGGTATGGAGTTTACCCATCAACGAAACAAGGGAAACTCCATCAACGAAATGAAGAATAAAGCTATCAACGAAACACATCTCCTTGCTATCAACGAATCAATGTTGCTTTTTGAACAGTTGACAAAGTGATAGTGACAGTTTACTGAACAGATCTAAAAGGAGATATGGAAGTGTACTGTGCATTGGAAGCCATCAAAGTGGTTACTGGAAATAAGGAAACATTCCAATTTCCAATAAGGCTCTTGGGAATGATTATAATGAGCATGAAGACAAAAGCAAAGATCTCCAAGGACCATTGGACAAAAGGAATGAAAAGCAAGCTACTGATGGTTACTACTATTATTCTTTAGTTTAACCAAACGTAGAATTGTAAACTTGGGATTATATAACCAAGTGTAGCAGTTACTTTAGAAGTAGGAGAAGAAACACAAATAGATTGTATTAGCTTTTTGAGAGCAATTCTTCTCTACAACCTTGTAACTGAGCAGCTGTGTACATTTGTATCACAGATTATTTCCGCAATAAAAACACTTCAGTTGGATCATCAAACAATCCAACTGAATTATTTATATCTTGTGTTTTTATTTATTCAGTTCAGTTTAATTTTATAAAGTGTTTTAGTTTAAAGAAATATCAAGAATTGTATTCAACCCCCCCCCCCCCCTTCTACAATTCTGTTAGGTCATTTGGGATTAACAATTGGTATCAAAGCAAGCTTCTAACATACAAGAAGTTTAAAGATCAAGACCAATAACAGATACCATGGTGAAGAAGGATGCAGGTGTGAAGATACCAGTTCTTGATAAGGACAATTACTTTCACTGGAAAGTAAAGATGCATTTACATCTCATGTCTATGGATGAGAGGTATGTAGACTGCATTGAGAAAGGTCCACACGTTCCCATGAAGCTTGATTCTAGAGTTGGATTGCCAGATGATGCTCCTGATGTAGAGATTCCAAAACCTGTCTCAGAATGGACTGTTGAAGATGTTGCAGAAGTCCATAAAGACAAAAGAACCATGAACATTCTGTTTAATGGTTTGGAGCAAGAGATGTTTGACAATGTTATCAACTGTACAACCTCTAAGGAAGTATGGGATACTGTTAGAACTCTCTGTGAAGGAACTGAGCAAGTCAGGGAAAATAAAATGCAACTCCTTATACAACAATATGAGCATTTTCATTTTAAGGCTGGTGAAACCCTAAATGACACGTTTAGTAGGTTTCAGAAGCTTTTGAATGGATTAAAGTTGTATGGGAGGATCTATCAAACTAAGGATTCAAACCTTAAATTTCTCAGAGCTCTTCCAAAAGAATGGAAGCCTATGACTGTTTCTCTTAGAAACACTCAAGAGTACAAAGACTACACTCTTGAAAGGCTTTATGGAACCTTGAAGACTTATGAGCTGGAAATGGAGCAAGATGAGGAAATTGAAAAGGTACAGAAGAAGGGTGGATCTATTGCATTGATTGCATCTGTGAACCAACTGGAAGATGACAGTAAAGAAACTGCAAAGGCCACAACTAGTCGACCTAGTTGTAGGAGTGATGTTAGCAAGGGTAAAGACAAGATGACAGAAGAAGAAGAAGAATCAGAACCAGCCAACTTGAATGACTTAGATGAGATTGATGAGCACATTGCTTTTCTGTCTAGGAAATTCTCTAAGTTCAAGTTCAAAAGAAACTCAGAGGCAAGGCCACCAAGAAGAGACTTTCAACCTAGCAAAACAAACTGGATTGAAAAGTCTAAGTCAAAATGTTTCAATTGTGGAATGCTTGGTCACTTTGCTGGAGACTGCAGAAAGCCCAAGGTTGAGAAGGGCAACAGGAAATTTGAGCCTGTTGATTATAAAAAGAAATACTTTGAACTTCTCAAGGAAAAAGAAAAGGCTTTCATGTCTCAGGAGTATGACTGGGCTGGTAATGGTGAAGACTCTGATGATGATGTTGAGTATGTCAACTTGGCTCTTATGGCTGACAATCATGAGCAGGAAGCAAGTTCCTCAAGCAACCAGGTAACAATTACTAATCTTTCTGAGCTTTCTAAAGAGGAATGCGATAGTGCAGTAAATGAAATGTCTACTGTATTATATAATTTGCGTGTTACTCTTAAATCACTTACTAAAGAGAATTCAAGAATAAAAGAGACCAATCTGCTCTTAAGTGATAGGAATGCAATGTTAGAAGCACAGCTCATTGAATTTGAGAAAATGAGATGTGTTAGTAGGGATGCTAAGAAGGAACTTGAGAACGTGTTACAAAGGGAAGAAATTCTTAAAACACAACTTGAAATAGAACAAGGTGTGATTGCAAAATGGAAAGATGCCAGGAATGTTGCTACCAACATCATTAATGTTCAAGGTATGGAATCTTTCTGTGAGCAATCATGGAAAAAGAACAAAGAGAAGCTAGGGTGTGTTGGTGAAACCTTAGAATCAGAAAAAGAGTCAACAAACATCAATGATCATTTGTTGGAGGTTGATATGTCAACGAAATGCAATGTTTCGTTGACACATGAACCATCAACCGATCAGGCTGTTTCGTTGACAGACAAAAGAAAAGAGAAACTCACTAGACTTAATGACAAGTATGGTCCTGTTACCAAGAACTTTGTTCAAGGTGAGTCTAGTAATTCAAAGAAAGTTGAGAAGCCTGTTGAGAGAGCTAATGTAGGTCACTTGTCTAACAAGCAATTGAAAGATAAGGTAGAAAAAGTTCAAAATAAGGCTAAGGGAAATAAAAAGAATAACAGGAATGGCAAAGTAGGAATTAACAAACACAACAATTACACACCTGATAAATATGCTCCTAGAAAGACATGTGTTAATTGTGGAAGTGTTAGTCACTTGTCTACTAACTGCAAATCTGTTAAGAAAACTGCTAATGTGAAAATTCCCAAGCCTGCAAGGAATAGTCCTATGCCTACAATGCCTGTTATGCCTAACATGTTTGCTCCATATGCACAATTTCAGAATCCATATGCTAACATGTCATTTGTGCAAAATCCATACATGAATATGTTTAATGTGCCACAAATGCCATGGAATATGAATAACATGTTTGTACCTCCAAATATGCATGCTGTAAATGAAGATATGAGCAACCCTCAGAAATCAACACCAAGGGTAAAGATTGATTTGAATCAATCTGAGCCCAAAGTGAAAAATGGTACAAAAGGGAATGCAAAGGCTAACAAGACAGGACCCAAGGAAACTTGGGTACCAAAATCAACTTGATTTGGTTTTGTTGTGTGCAGGGAGACAAAAGGAATCTTTGGTACTTGGATAGTGGTTGTTCAAGACACATGACTGGTGATTCTACCCTGCTCACAGAGTTTCAGGAAAGAGCTGGCCCTTGTATTGCTTTTGGAGATGACAGCAAAGGCTACACAAAGGGATATGGCTTGATTTCAAAAGAGAATGTCATTATAGATGAGGTTGCATTGGTGGATGGTCTTAAGCACAACTTGCTTAGTATCAGCCAACTTTGTGACAAAGGATTTTTAGTTACTTTTTCAAAAGAAGCCTGTGTTGTTTCTAAAGGAGGAAACAACAATGTGGTAATGACTGGATTCAGAAGAGGGAATGTGTACATTGCTGACTTTAGTAGCACAAGTTCAGACACCATCACTTGTCTTTTCAGCAAGGCAAGCAAGGATGAAAGTTGGTTATGGCACAAGAAGTTATCCCATCTGAATTTCAAAGTCATGAATGATTTGGTGAGGAAAGATCTTGCTAGAGGAATTCCACAGGTGGAGTTCTCCAAGGATGGTTTGTGTGATGCCTGTCAAAAGGGAAAACAGAAGAAGGCATCATTCAAAAGCAAGACAGTGTCATCAATTGTCCAGCAGCTTGAATTGCTTCATATGGACCTATTTGGCCCTGTAAATGTTATGTCCATCTCAAAGAAGAAATACTGTCTTGTGATTGTTGATGATTTTTCTAGATTTACATGGACTTTCTTTTTGCACTCTAAAGATGAGGCAAGTGAAATCATTATCAATCACATCAAGATGGTAAACAATCATCCTGACTTGAAAGTAAGAAGGATTAGGAGTGACAATGGGACAGAATTCAAGAATTCAAGCATGAAGGTGTTCTGTGAAGAAAATGGTATTTTGCATGAGTTTTCAGCAGCAAGAACACCACAGCAAAATGGTGTAGTTGAAAGGAAAAACAGAACACTTATTGAAGCTGCAAGGACAATGCTAGATGAATCAAAGTTACCTACATATTTTTGGGCTGAGGCAGTTAACACAGCTTGCTTCACTCAGAATATTTCTTTGATTAATCAGGCCAAAGGAATGACCCCTTATCAGTTACTCAAAAGAAAGAAGCCACTATTGGATTTTCTTCATGTCTTTGGATGCAAGTGCTTTGTTCTGAGAAATCAAGCTGAGCATTTGGGGAAATTTGAAGCAAAGGCAGATGAAGCAATATTTGTGGGATATGCAGCAGGGAAAGCTTACAGAGTCTTTAATCTCAGAATCAACATTGTTATGGAATCTGTACATGTTGTTTTTGATGATCTCAAATTACAAGGTCTCTGTGATGAAGGTTTCCATGAAAGTCTCTCTTTTGAGAATGAGGAAGGAGAACAAGTGAATCATGATAAGGCTACTGAGAAACAGCCTAAAGTGGTTGTATCTAGCACAGATGAAAGCAGCAGTGAAGATGAAGTTGCTGCATTAAGATTGAAAAGAATAGCTGCTAGTAGACCAAATGATCATTTCGTTGACAGTCATGATGATGGTTTTGTTGACAGTCAAAATGAGCGTTTCGTTGACAACCAAAATGGTCATACCGTTGACAGTCATAGAAATGGTTCTAGAAGTGATCATTTAGGGACAACAAACTCAGGGGGAGTTTCTCAAGGACAAATGTCCAATCAAGGCAATCATGATCATGAAGCTACCTCGTCTAGAGCAAATCTACCTCCCTCAAGAAAATGGACTAAAGATCATCCCTTTGAACTCATTATAGGTGATGTTTCTTCAAAAGTCCAAACTAGAAGAGCAACTCAAGAAGAATGTCTATATAGCAGCTTTCTGTCTCAAGATGAGCCAAAGAAAGTTGAGGATGCACTTCTAGATCCAGATTGGGTTTTGGCTATGCAAGAAGAGCTAAACCAATTTGAAAGGAACAATGTTTGGAAGCTGGTGCCCAAGCCTAAAGACAGGAGTGTCATAGGCACAAAATGGGTGTTCAGAAACAAGATGGATGAAAATGGCATAGTCACAAGGAATAAAGCAAGACTGGTTGCAAAAGGCTACTCACAGGAAGAAGGAATTGATTTTGATGAAACATTTGCTCCTGTTGCAAGACTAGAAGCAATAAGGATTTTCCTAGCCTATGCAGCCCATGCCAATTTCAAAGTCTGTCAAATGGATGTGAAAAGTGCTTTTCTGAATGGGGAATTGGAAGAGGAGGTCTATGTGAGTCAACCTCCTGGTTTTGAAGATGATGATTTTCCTGAATATGTATACTTCCTCCTCAAAGCACTCTATGGTTTGAAACAAGCACCTAGAGCCTGGTATGACACACTCTCACAGTTTCTTCTTGAGAATCACTTCACTAGAGGTACTGTAGATAAAACTCTTTTTCACAGGATTGTGAATGGCTCTACTATACTTGTTCAAATTTATGTAGATGACATAATCTTTGGGTCTACAGATGTGAAACTTTGTCAAAAGTTTGCCAAGCTTATGCAAAGTAAGTATGAAATGAGCATGATGGGAGAATTAACTTACTTTCTTGGTCTTCAAGTAAAGCAAGTTAATGAAGGCATTTTCATTAGTCAAACAAAATATATTTTTGATTTATTAAAGAAGTTTAACCTAATGGAATGCTCTCCTGCCAAAACTCCCATGCCTACTGCCACCAAACTTGAATTGAATACTAAGGAAAAATCTGTGGACATTTCAAGTTACAGAGGCATGGTAGGCTCACTTTTATATTTAACAGCTAGTAGACCTGATATTATGTTTGCTACATGTCTATGTGCTAGATTTCAGGCTGATCCTAGAGAATCCCATTTAGTTGCTATTAAAAGAATTTTCAGATATCTCAAAGGAACACCAAACCTTGGCATTTGGTACCCTAGAGAATCTGGTTTTGAACTAATTGGTTATTCAGATGCAGATTATGCAGGATGTAAAATTGACAGGAAAAGCACAACAGGCACCTGTCAATTCTTAGGAAACAAGCTTGTGTCATGGTTCAGCAAGAAACAAAACTCAGTTTCCACCTCCACAGCTGAGGCTGAGTATATTGCAGCTGGAAGTTGTTGTGCACAGATTTTATGGATGAAAAATCAACTACTTGATTATGGATTAAGAGTTGAGAAAATTCCTATTTTCTGTGACAACACTAGTGCCATTGCCATTACTGAGAATCCAGTGCAGCATTCAAGAACCAAGCATATTGACATCAAGTATCATTTCATTAGAGAACATGTTATGAATGGTACTGTGGAGTTACATTTTGTTCCAAGTGAACAACAACTTGCAGACATCTTTACCAAGCCACTTGATGAATCAACATTCTCAAGATTAGTAAGTGAGCTAGGTATGCTAAATTTCTCTTAATTATTTTTGAGATATTTGCAAGTCATAAAGCAGCCAGAAATTTGCTATGTTTTTTCTGTGAATAAATTTTCTCAGGAAAAGGTAAAATTTTGTCTAAGTCAAAATTACTATGCCAACGGAATGCACCATTTCGTTGACAGTCTTAGCAGTTTTCTGGGTGTTTCGTTGATAGCTCTTTTATATCAACGAAACGCAGCTTTATCAACGAAATAAGACGGGACTTTAACCGCCCATTCCTGATTCGTTGATTTAGCGCTTTTTATCTGAACCGTTGAAATTTGACACGTCTTTTACCACGATCTATGCATACACCCCTGTAAGTATAAATCATGGTAATACTTTAAGAGTAACGGTTATATTTTTAAGCCAATCCAGTAATTTACATTTATTATTGGATTCTTTTTCTGAGAATTTTTGGGGGAGTATTTAAGAAATTTTATTTTTATTATTTCTTTTTACCTGTTCTCAAAAATTCCAAAGGCTTTTTTTTTCTCTCTTC
The DNA here is from genome assembly GCA_030848705.1 of Heracleum sosnowskyi. Taxonomy (NCBI): domain Eukaryota; kingdom Viridiplantae; phylum Streptophyta; class Magnoliopsida; order Apiales; family Apiaceae; genus Heracleum; species Heracleum sosnowskyi. The sequence goes on from CM061241.1 coordinate 119,001,926, forward strand.
TTCTCTCTAACAAGCTATTCAGTTCGAAGCTTTCCTTTAATCAACAATGGCACCTATAGTCAAGCTTATGTCTGCTGGAGGGTTCATCTATGAGAAGAACAACTCCATCCCTTTTGTTGTCAAGGAAAACCCGAACAGTCTGTTCTTCAAAATGATGGATTTCATGAAGAATTGCAAGTTGAGCTACGCAATGTTTCACTCTACACCACTCTACAATGAGATAATCGAGGAAATTTGGACCTCATGTGAGTATAGTGGAACACACTGCACACTAAAATTCACTCTTCAAGGTAATGAGTACATAGTTAATTCTGATGTTTTGCAAGCATGTTTACATATTCCTGATAATAACTGTGATGCTTTGCCTACTAACACTGAAATAACTACCATGTTAAATTCTATAAACTACTCTTTGCCTACCGATAATCTGGGTAGAATAATTAGGAGAGGTTTGGTTAGAGAATACAGTTATTTAGCTGATGCATTCATTAAGGTCTTTTCTGGAAAGATTAGCAATTTTGATGCATTAACTAACTCTATGTTAATTCTTCTAACCATGCTTCTAAATGATAGATATCACAACTTTAGCACCCAACTTATGTATGAAATTGGTGCTAAGTTGGGTGACAAAGCAAATAGGAAGAAAAATATCTATTATGCTAGGTTTCTGATGATGTTGGCTAACCATGTTAGTCCAGCACCATTAGTTATCTCTAACCCTAATGCCAGGTTCGAGTGCTTTGTGCAAGAAAAAAGAGAGTATTGACAGACATACTCAGGCTGAACCACAATGGTGATGTTCCAGTGGTGTATCTGCCAATCATTGAGGTAACTACTACTATCCCTGTTAGTGTAGCTATCACCTCTACTGTTTTACCTTCCAATGTTGCTATGGAGTCTGTAGCTGTGACCCAACAGGCTCCTACCCTAGCAACAAAACCAAAATCAAAGAAATCCTCCAAGCCAACCTCAAGTGCTTCTCAAAAGGCACCTGTTGTAAAAACTACCACACAACCTAAGGGGAGTGAGTCTGGAGTTGTGAGAGGTGAGGGAAGGGGTGAACATCAAAGAAACCCCAAGGATAAGGAAGGACAGGTTAGTGTGTACCAGCCAAGCCCCATTGTGTCTTCCCAACAAGGCACAATGAGTAACATGGATTTAAGCACAAGTCTAATTGCATCCTCCCAAAAGGATGTGATTATTGAAACAAGCTCTCCTCCTAGAGCACAGTCCAAAAGGGTAAGGGACACTTCTAGCCCAAAGTCTACATTTTCCCAATACCAAAGGAGAGTGAAGCAAAAGTCCAAGGGTACACAGGGTGCACACACACTGGAAGCAACACTTCCAGTTTCTCAAATTCAGTTTGATGTAACACCTATCATTTCTCTGGGGTTACAGTCCCATTCTCTAAACATCAATCTTGAATTATCTCCATCAAATTCACCAACTCAATCTTTAGATGTGGACATGATCCATACATCTATTCCTGATTCTCCAACTCTAATCTTGGAGAAGCCCCACTCTGAAGCTGGTGGCCATCACTTGTTAAGTGATTTGTTGGGCCATCAACCAATTTTTCCTGAAGTTGCAAGGGGATCTGTGGACCATTCTTTAAAATCAATCACCACAGACTCCACTGTAATTTCTCATTTTCAAAGTGCTTTCTTGACTTCATCAACGAAACAGTCTATTTCGTTGACAAGTGTCTCTCCATCAACGGTATCCATACCGTTGACAGTTCAAACTACCATTCCGTTGATAGTTCACTCTGCACCTTTAATTGAAAATCAAGTTGTTCCCACAACTAGTGCAGATGATCTAGTGGTAGTTGAGACACTTCTAGGACTAAGAGGGAGTGAAACTGAGAGGCTGGCTTGCAGTCAGGCAAAAGGAGAGAATGTGAGTGAGAGGCTGGCTATTTCTTCCAGCCAGGCAAAAGGAGAGATTGAGAGTACCACCTTAGTAGGTGAAGGTGAGGGTGTGAGAGGTGTGAGCCATGGGGAGCCCATGATGCAAGAAAAGAGTGGAGAGAGAGAAGGGACTACAGGAGCTATAAGGAGGGAAGCAGCCATTGCAAGTGAGTTAATGGAGGTCAGTGAGGGAGAAAGGGAACTTACTTTCCAAGAGCATTATCAGCAAACTCTGGATAGTATTTCCCTGGATCCTGAGACCTTTACTCATCCTGTGCCAGCCTATCAAATTATGGCTCAGCAGGGCAATGTGGAGGCAGAAAGGTCACTAAATCTAATTCATACAACTGCATCAATGCAAAGAGCAAAGGATGCACTGACCAATCTACCTTCAGGAGCTGCAGCAAGTGGAGAATTTGAGTTTTCTGATGATGAGGACAGCTATGGTGATAATCTACAGGTGGCCACCACTTCACAGACTGGGACTTCTGTGGTGCCTCCTACACCAGGCTGGCTTTCTCAAGGTATGCATGGTAGAGCCACTCTAGATGCTGCTATCTCCAGGCAGTACAATGAAGCCTACTTAGCTCATGAGTCTGCAAATGCAAGGGACAAGAAATTCTACAAGGCCATCATGGATTCTCTGGAAATTCAAAGGCTACAAATGATGCAGACAAGGATTGAGGCTACAGAAATCAAGGACTCTATTAGCAATTTCAGGGATGCTAACTACAGGATGATGGATGAAAAGCTCCCTCTTCTCACTATGTCCAAAATGAACAGGTTCTTCTCTAAGGAACCTGAAGTGGCTACCTCCTTGAAGACTCTCTCTTCTAGAGTGGACAAGGTGGAAGCTACTTTATCTCAAATGCAAAAGGAACAGGAGAAGCAGACTCAACTTTTGGCCCAGCTAGTGGCAGCTCAAGGACTCCCAGTTGTCTCTCTTGATGATAACAAAAAGGGGGAGAAATCTCAGGAGCTAACCATTCAAATCACAAAGGTGCTGGTCCCAGCCATCACATTGCCACAGGAGCCACTAGCAATGGGGGAGTTTGGGAAGAAGAAGAAGGATAGTATTGACCTGATCCAGGAAGCTTCTATGAGGATGAAACTTGCAGAACAAATCAAAGATCACTGGTCCAACATAGAAGCAAGGTTCAAGAAAATTACTGAATCTTCAAAGACAGATCAGCCATCAACAAATGCAATGGTGACTGTACAAGTGGAGCCACAGTTCAAGAGCTCTTATGCTATAGAGCCCCTTCTACATGGAGTCATTCTAGGACCAAGAAAGGAGAAAGGACAAACTTCATGCATTAGGGATGTGGAAGAAGCTACATTACAAAGAAGCTTATCTCCCAAGTCTCCTGCTAAACCAAAAGGTAAAAACATAGCAAGAACTTTCTATCCTGCACCTTATCCAGATGAGCACAAGCTACTTGGACTTCTCATCACAAAAAGCAAGGAAAGCAATGATTATGAGATAAGGAAACAAAGGGCAATTGTCTACAGGAATGGACAAGAAATTTGTGTTTGGGCTGGTCACCCAAACTTTGTTGAAGCTAAAGCTGAAGAATCTCTTGATGAAGAAGAAAGACAGCAAGAAGAAAAAGCCCAAGAGGAAAGGAGTGAAAAGAAGAGTACAAGGCAACCAAAGGCAAGGGCTAGAAGAAACATAACCCTTGAAAATGATCCATCTTTAAAGTTAGCCTGTGATCCCAAACATCTTGTTAATTATCATGATCAGCCAATTGAGCCAAAGGAAGAGCCAATTGAGCTTGATGAGGCTAATTTTCCTAAATTCCTTTTTGAGATGGATCCAAAGAAGAAATTGAAGCAAAGGGCTGTCAAGGCAAAGCCAGTATTTGTGAGAAAGCCACAACCTCAAAAACCCCCTTCAAATCCAGAGGACTGCATGTACATTGCTGACATCAGGGAAGAATCCAGTTTGCATCTTGATTTAGACAACCTGGTGGAAGTAAGGGGCATTGCAGCTTCTCAGAAGCTACCTGAAAGATTGGTTTTCACATACAAGGGTGGTAGAGAACAAATTTGGCCTCTCTACAGAATTCTAGGAGAAGACTACCAAACACTACTCACAGTGTTTAGATGCTTGAAGAAAGACTTTGGCTTCACCAAAACAGCCAAGTCTGAGGTGGTCTCCAAAATATGTCAAATAAAGGCTAGCTGGAACAAGCCTGAGGCTCTTCCCAGGATGCTAAGAGTGCCCTCAACAGGAAAGAAGATCCATCTTCAACCTTTCTGGATGATGGAATTCAAGGACAAGGACAACTGCAGAAGGTTCTTCAGGATGGAAGACCAGCTGGACAAGGCATCTAATCAGACTCTAAGGTTTATGCAATCCATGCTTGGTGATCAAGATGAAGAAGAGAAGATCTTTTACAGAAGGCTACAGGTCCAGATTGAGGAGAACAACTCTAGGAGAGGGAAGAAGACTATGCCCCAAAGAAGACAAAGATGAATTATTTGCTCAGTCTAGAGGAGTACATTTGGGCATCAGTCTTGTAAGTCTTGCATTATTTCTAAAACTTTATGAAGCTCAATACAATTTTTACTTTTATCATGTGTAATATGCCTGAGTGTTTTTGTTATCATCAAGGCTCTTGATTTATGGCTGTTATTCTATCAGTCATAAATTGGGGGAGATTGTTAGGAATATGTTGTTCTTGATGATAATGATAAAAACACTTAGTAGATTTTGTATTAAGTTCTTTTGTAACTGTCAACGGAATGGCATGCTTTGCAGTGTTTCGTTGACAGGAAGCTCATCAACGAAATGAGTGTTGTAGCAATTGCATTGTACAATACTTCACAGTATGATAGGCATTTTGTTGTATGTATCAGATAGGTTTTCTAAGTCATGTTGACTAAGTACTAGATAGGCAAAATAGGTTGGTTAATTGTACATATATTATGCCTTGTAATTTTGCCTAAGTGAAGACATGTCAACGGTATGAAGATTACTCTGTCAACGGTATGGAGTTTACCCATCAACGAAACAAGGGAAACTCCATCAACGAAATGAAGAATAAAGCTATCAACGAAACACATCTCCTTGCTATCAACGAATCAATGTTGCTTTTTGAACAGTTGACAAAGTGATAGTGACAGTTTACTGAACAGATCTAAAAGGAGATATGGAAGTGTACTGTGCATTGGAAGCCATCAAAGTGGTTACTGGAAATAAGGAAACATTCCAATTTCCAATAAGGCTCTTGGGAATGATTATAATGAGCATGAAGACAAAAGCAAAGATCTCCAAGGACCATTGGACAAAAGGAATGAAAAGCAAGCTACTGATGGTTACTACTATTATTCTTTAGTTTAACCAAACGTAGAATTGTAAACTTGGGATTATATAACCAAGTGTAGCAGTTACTTTAGAAGTAGGAGAAGAAACACAAATAGATTGTATTAGCTTTTTGAGAGCAATTCTTCTCTACAACCTTGTAACTGAGCAGCTGTGTACATTTGTATCACAGATTATTTCCGCAATAAAAACACTTCAGTTGGATCATCAAACAATCCAACTGAATTATTTATATCTTGTGTTTTTATTTATTCAGTTCAGTTTAATTTTATAAAGTGTTTTAGTTTAAAGAAATATCAAGAATTGTATTCAACCCCCCCCTTCTACAATTCTGTTAGGTCATTTGGGATTAACAGCTATAAACAAGCACAAACCAGATCTACAGAATCTTAAAAAATACTATAAACCAAAAAAATATTCCTTACTTATTCGGGAACATCGTGAAATATTAATTTCTGTTATAATCGAAAGACAATTTGTATGAATGAAAACCAAGGGAAAACAAAGATAAAACAAAGATATACTCGAACTGACACTTTTATTCAAAAAGCATTACATCTAATATAGAAAGAGCATACAAATGAAAAGTTAAAAACTAGGAACTAATGCAACAACTTTCCTAGAAAAACAAAATTCCATTACCACTTATTCCAATACTTCTCGTACAAATACGCTCAAACTCAATGACCCAGTCTCTGTATGACCAAGTCCTATGTCTCAGGTAATGCTGCAAAACAACGAAAACAAACTGAACACCTATAGGTTAGATTAATTATGCCAACAGACTCCCCCTTAATCTAAACTTGCCCAAACAGATCCTTCACGCCAAGTAAGCCCCGCATTTTCTCGAACTTGATTGCTGCAAGAGATTTCGTCAACACGTCTGCTATTTGCTTCTCTGAGCTAATATGCTTCACCAGAATATCTCCCTTCTCAACACATTCTCGAATGAAATGGTAGCGTATATCTATATGCTTACTCCTTCCGTGAAATACCGGATTCTTAGCCAGATCAATGGCGGACTTGTTGTCTATATATAACACCACTGGACCAAGACTCTCACATGTGATTTTGGACAGTAAATTCCTCAACCATATTGCTTGGCATGCTGCAGCCGTTGCAGCCATAAATTCAGCTTCACACGAACTAAGAGCGACACACTTTTGTTTTTGTGAAACCCAAGCTATCAGACTCTCATTTAGGTAAAATGCCATACCTCCGGTGCTCTTGCGATCTACCAAATTCCCAGCCAAATCATTGTCCGTGTAACCTGTCAGAATGTTGTTACCACTGTTCTTTGTATATACAAGCCCGTAGTTCAGAGTTCCCCGCACATATCGAAGAACACGCTTTGCAGCGTTAAGATGCATTGTAGTAGGCCTTTCCATGAACCTACTAATTATTCCAACGGAGTATGCAATGTCTGGCCTGGTGTGAACCAAGTAACGCAGACCACCAATCAAGCTTCTATATAAAGTCACATCTACCTCTTTTACCCCTTCATCCCTAGTGATGACTTCCTTGGGATCCATAGGGTACCTTGTTGGGTTACACTCTGCCAAACCTGCCTTCTCCAAAACTCTCTTCGCATATGCTGTCTGTCTCAACTCCATGTGTCCCATGCTTTGCTTTACCTCAATCCCCAAATAGTGGGACAATAGACCCAGATTGCTCATGTCAAATTTGTGGTTCATCTGTATCTTAAAATCCTCAATAACGGACTTGTTGGTTCCAGTTATCAAGAGATCGTCGACATACACAGCTACTATCTATGTCTCCCCCTCAATTCTTTTGATATAAACAGCGTGCTCATGTGGACATTTACTGAAACCCAGCTCCTCCAGGCATCTATTTAGTTTCGAATACCAGGCCCTAGGTTACTGTCGAAGTCCATACAATGCCTTGTGAAGTCTATACACCAAATGTTCTTCTCCCTTCTTTACAAACTCTTCCGGTTGAGACACGTACACCTCCTCCTCAATCTCCCCATTCAAAAACGCCGTCTTTACATCGAGGTGATGCACCTCCCAACAATTTTTGGCAGCAAGAGCAAGTAGTACTCGCACTGTTTCCATTCTAGTCACTGGAGCAAAGATCTCTTCGAAGTCAATTCCTTTCTTCTGTACATATCCTTTTGCAACAATCCGTGCCTTGTGCTTCACTATATTACCCGCTGTATCTTTCTTTAACTTGAACACCCACTTTAAGTTTATTGCTTTTTGTCCAGGTGGCCGCGTTGTCAAGCTCCAGGTTTTATTCCGTTCGACTGACTCCATCTCATTCTCCATAGCTTGTTTCCACAGCCGGTCCTTGGACGCCTGTGCATAGTTTTCTGGCTCGTCTGCTGCTATGAAAAACAACTCATCATCATCCAGTTCTGCGTGTTCAGCATCAGTATATATATCTGAGAGAGACCTGTATTTATGGGGTGCACTACTCGAGTCAGTTTCTGTATTTGACACTTGTGAGTTTGTTGAAGATAAGGACTCCACTGATACATCCGAATTCGAGCCGCATCCGGACTCTCCTGAGTTAACCACATCACCACTCAACATGTTGTCTTCCCCTCCTATTTCATTTTCTCAAGATTCACCAGACCCCAGCCCAACTGGAACGCCCCCAAATCCGGGGTCAAAGGATTTGGTCGTCACACTGCACTCTTAATCCAAACAACCTGTTCAATATAAAATCAACACAATAATAATAATAATATCTGTGACCCCAACTCTACCAAGAATCTTTAAAGGTTATAGTGCTAGAAACAAGAATCCAAAATTTCATTACAACAATCTTTCTTCTTTACAACTATTCTCTTTACATAAATTCTAATACACCAGTATAACTTCGATAAGAAGTATACCAGGCAACTAACTTTACACAATATAATATATATTCAATAGAAAACATCTATATGCAAAACCTCTCACTAGCTCCAATGCTCTGGATCAAAACGTCTTTACGCTAATATCTTTCCCCATCTCTGATCAGCTATGCGGACAACTCTCGCCAATACACCTTCTTTCTGGCAGGCTAAAATATATATAAATAAAACAAGTATGAGCGAATGAATTGTTCAGCAAGCGCATTATTAAATTTAATACGAAAGGTTTCCAAAATAAACTTTGGATTTTCAAATAAACAAGCCTTTGGCTTAAACATTTGTAATCTCTAATATTTTCAAAACAAGTTTGGTAATTTACCACAATTTCTCATTCTTCTTCTCTCAATTGAATAGTTTAAAACACAAAAAGATTTATATTGGTCGTTACGGCGACCGAATCAACAATATCTACAATAGTAAGTAGGAAATATGAAATAAATATAACTCATACGTCTTCAAGACCATAGTTTGTACAAAAATACTAATTTTGAAGATAACAGGTCTATTCATAACATTCTCTGAAACCAACAACTCTGGAAGGGTAGAATAATCAAGGAGTAAGAATGAGCCATCACGCTCGGTCAAGAAATAAAGAACGCACTTCAAGACTTTAATATAGTACCGACTGGGTATGCGGTATGAATAAAACTCATCAAGATAGATATCTCACGACTGCCAATGGAATCACGGAAGTGGATTTCGACTATTTGGAATCCAAATGAATTAAGAGTAAGTGATTTCAGCAAGATTGAAACCACCATTTATTAATCAACAACCAACAATTTTACGCAACGAATAAACCTGAATATCAGGTCATAACTCACAAGTACAAAACATATGGATGTAACTCATCCCAGAAATAAGAATTAATATTAGAATTGGATTTTTAACATTTATCAAATCAAAGGTTGTGCTGTTGGCCAGCCACGCAACAACCCCGGACTAGCTCATGCATAGTCCTCTACGGATCCAAGGCCAATCTGGGCCTAAATTACATCAACCATAAATGGCCCGACCAATAATTGGTCCATTTTTAAAAACATTCCAATTCTATTTTATATACGTCAGGTGTCAGAACCAATGACAACCTTACTTCGACAATCAGGTGTCGGAAGAATCGACAACCTTGATACAACAATTGCTGGAAAACTCACGTTCCAGGAAACTGTTCAATTATGAAGAATCAATAAAGGGATAGCAATATAATCTAGTATCGACGAGATCGACACAACAATGGGGAGGTGCACATGAAAAGTGACAATATAATAAGCATCGACGAGTTCGATGTAACAACTGGGATATAATGAAGAATAACAATGACATGCTCAACAAGATTGAATCTGATATGAAATGGGCATTATGATATGAACAGAATTTGTAACAACTCAATATAGAATAGGGTTCAAAGAACAGGCTCTAGATGGCCTCAACAGTTCAAATTATCACATCATGGAAGAATTAGTTAAGATTCAACAATCTGGTAAGTGACAAGAAAGTCAAGTTCAAGTTTAAGAAAAATTCAGGGTGAAGTTTATAAATGAAGAAAACAAGGGTTTATTAACTTCTGACAGAAATAGTTCAAGTCCTTCGAACATGTACTTATAATAGATAAGCCTTGTATTTGAAGGAAGTAAACTAAATCATGCACAGCATATACGAATTCGAATCAGGGAATGGATCAGATGATCGTATTAACAAGAAAGGATAACAAGGTTTGCATAGGTGCAAGGTGAAAAATGGAATACTTGAAGGGCAAGCAACAAAACTTCAGAATTTCAGAATAACTTTTCCCTCATAGGGTTCACAAGTTCCCACTTATCTAGGGTTGGCAATATTCCAACCTAATATTTTAAAATCATGTCTTTTAAAAGAAAGCCTTAATATACGGCCCATAATTATCTCTTCAAACTTTTCAATATAATAAGTATATCTTTCCAATCAACCATAAAAATATGAATCTAAGTTCATAAAGTATAAAAGAATGCTCGTCAACTTACGAGTTTAAATAAAATACTTGCAATTCAATGCAAAGAAATCAACATTTGAAAATTCAGTAATAAGCATTCAACATGCATACTAATAATTCAAGATAATATCCCTTAATTAATAAGCAAGGGTATAAACACTTGCCTCTGGTCCTTAGCTATTTCGTAATGCTGAAACAATACGATCCCTCCTTATTCTGTCTTATCGCACGATTCTCTACTTCCGTCCTTCTTTGCTCTAACGCTCTTGCGAACACCACTAGTCTGCTTTTACCATTTTGAATCCACGTGCCAGCCTCGATAGTCAAACATGAGACGGTACTTAGTCTTCAACGTATGATTTCACATATCCCATAAATGATTGTAACTTAACTTCGACGCACTTACCGATCTTACCGATATCTCTGTTGCATAAACATCCACATTTCAATTGATAGACCAATCGCAATCAACCACATAAGTAATCCACGTAACTCGCTTGACGATAATCCCCATACTATAAAAAGTCAACATCCAAGTCAACGGCCTCGTAAATCTCACTTTCTAACATAAACGACAAATTTCTATCCCATCTACCCCACACGATAATTTTTGACACAACTATTACATTTAAACACGTCTCAAAACAATTATTCGTATTTATAACTCACTAACCAGATAATTCACATAATCCACATCATCCACATAGCACATTTAAACAAGTGACCGGGTACGTATCGGACGTCCGGTCTAATTTACGAGATTAAAACTCAGATACTAGCCCCAGAACGGGCATATACGGACTATAAAACACATTACTCAACTCATACAAACCATATAGCACTTATAACTATTTTTAAAACATCACACGAAGCTTATTTGAATTTAAATAAGCCACAAACAATTTTTAAATCAAAAATCGGATTTTTAAATCCAATATAAGTATTTTAAATGCAAATAAATCAATTAATAAAATTAATTGACACTCTTTAAATGCTCAAACTATTTTTAAATAATAAATCAGGTTTGAAAATAATTAAACTGAATTTTAAATTAATTAAATCTAATTAATAATCAATTTTTTTAAGAATTAACTGATTAAAAGAATTAATCAATTAATTAAATTAATTAATTATTAATTGAAAATAATTAAAATAATTAAGTTTAATCAATTTTCGAATTTAAATAAATATTTATGAATTTATAAAAATTTTGGAATAATAATATGTATTTTTAAATCAAAGATATGATTTTTAGAATTATAAAACTATTTTTGAATTATTTTAAAAATTAAAATCCCAGAAACAGTTTTCTAAAACGAAATTAGGGTTTGAAGAATCAAAACCGGGTCGGGTCAAAAGCTAAACGGGTCGCCAAGAACGGATATGGGTCGCCAAGAACAACCCGCCGTCGGCGGTGTTCCGACAACCCAAACCCAGAATCCGGCGACCAAATCCGGCCAGCCTAACACTGCAAATCACATCAAAACATGGGGCTTAGATCCCCACCTAAACCAACAGCTAATTTACATCAAAAACCAGCACAAAACGAACCAAAAACCAAGTCGGAAATTTACCGCCGGCGAACTACAATTTTCCGGCCGACCAAAAACGAACACTAAATTGAAAACTGAACACATGAAACGGTTCTAATTAACACGATCTATACATCTGCAATCTTAAAAACTCTGTCAGCAATCGGGAATCCATTCTCCGGCCAAACTACCAAGAACTCCGGCGACTGTACTGTTTTCCGATTAGCTCGAAAACGAACTCCAAATTCAAATTAAAAATCACATACATGCTCAACATCTCATAACAAACACAACCACACCATCACTTAGCAAGAACAATCAATCAAACGATTTCCCCCAAATTAACCCTAAAAATTCGAAATAAATAAATTAATTAAAAATAAGAAAATTTCAGAAATCATACCCACATGAATTTTGATGGTGGATTCGGATAGAAGATGATGAGAGATTCATTTTGATTACAAGAACATCGAAATCGGATTCCGATAACGCCTTCAAAAGTTGGTTTGATTCTCAAGAACACGAAGAACACGTTTCAGGGGTTTTTAGATTTTTAACTGTAATTAAGCTTGATTATACGAAAAACAAAGTACGATTTGCCTTTTTATAATAAACGGAAAATAATACCCCAAACGACATTTTTGGATCGATACTGATCCGATGGATCGCTTTAAATACAATTTAACAAAATAAACGCTTTAAATCTTTAATAAAGCAGAATACACGTTTCACGAGACGATAAGCATCCATAAAGTACGGATAACTACAAGTATCGTTTAATACCAAATATACGAACCAAAATACTTCCATTACGAATATTTTCGAATACTTTCCACTTTAACGAATGAAATATTGGTACGAACGATATACCAATTTCCCGAATAATTTGGGAACGATCCAAATTTTCTTTTCAATAATTAAAATAAAATAAAATAGTATAACATCCTTTTCAAAATAATTTCAAATTCCCCACACATTTCACATAGCACCACAATATCACATATTCAATCATTTAACGAATAACTTAGCACGTTTAAACAGATAAATCATTTAATAACTCTTAATATGAAATTAAAATTTCATTTCACATTATATAATAACACGTAATTTTCCCGGATCTTACATCCTTCCCCCCTTAACAGGATTCTGTCCTCAGAATCAACTTGCGCAAACATAGGTGGATATTTTCCAACATCTCATTATCAAATTCCTAGGTTGACTCTTCAACCTTAGGATTTCTCCTCATACTCATACTAATTTGACTCCTCTATTACTCATCACTCTCTCATACTGACTCAATATCTCAATTGGTTACTCAACATAGAACAATTTAACTAAATCTCTATAGGTTCATATTTTATGAAATATACTATGAATACACCACTCGCGGGGTGGTAAGCAAACTTATACGCAACTTTCCCAACACGCAGTAAACCGTCGTAAGGTAGTAGTTAAAAATTGACATAGTAACTGTTGTCGTAAGGAAATCTAATCAACGGTAAATGGTCCTTCCAATTACCTTCAAAATTTAGTACACAACCATAGTCTGTCTGAATTATTTAAGTAAGTCGCGGATCTCTGTCAAATACATTTGAACCCGTCATTCCATGCCGTACTATTACCTCATTCAAATAGCTAGAGATGAACCAATTCATCTAATAAATATCTCTCGTTAATCGGTCAATAATAACTCAAATAACATCATGATTAGCTCTAAGCCTTAGCAACTCTACTACAAAGTCTATCTTAACATGTTTCCACTTCCATTCAGGAATCTCTTTAGTTGTAATCGTCTACTATACCTCTGTTACTCTGTCTTCATTTTCTAGCATCCCAAGCACTTAAATACTCACCAACATTAATATCCTTTTTAAACCTCTTATATATCCTTACATTTCCTTCTTATCCCTTATTCTTTCTCGTTCCCTCCTGTAACTGAATTCCATTTCTTTCTCCATAACTCTTTCCTTTATGTAGCCCTTTCTCTTTAATCAATTCTGGTTGAACCCTTAATTCCGTCATTCCTTCTAGTTGATCTCTTGTTATCATAACCTTAAAACTCCATCCTTTCTAATCCTTGAACCGAAGATATTTACATCTCAATTCTCTCTTTTACTACTCATACTATCAGCCATCCATATTCTTGGGTCAACTTTATCTACCTCCAATATATTTAACAACCGCTTTCAACGATCGCATACCTTCCGTGCCAATTAACTCTTCAGCTTAAAACAACCCATCATTACCTTATCCATTGTCTTTAAATCCTTATTAACACCTCTTAATCTTCTTTTCCTATCTACAATTGTGAGAATATTCCTTATCAGCTTGGTGACTTAATCCATATCTTTAAAAATTGTTCTACTTAGTTCCAATAACTTAATTGCTCTCCATCTGATTCCTAAATAATTCTGAAGATACATTCACAGTAACACTCAGGACACCTTTTCCATGGTTCCATCTCAATTCCCAAACAGCTTGATCAACTCAACGTCATTTTGATTCTCATCCTATACATCCACATTGACTAGTAAGATCTACCTTAACTATCGTGAGCAAAAGACTTGCAACCATATCATACAATCCTGAAATACTCAAAGATTAACTCATTCTCCATTATTAGCCTATCATCAAATTTTAAAAGTTCTTCTCATTGAGACAAAAATCTATTATGTTCATCTTCCACAACATGGGATATCATCAGCACAATTACACATTTTTCCCCAATTTCCAATCAACTCTTGAATTATCTAACTTCACCTCTTCCACATCGTAACGTTAATCGATAGAGAGAGAACAACTGGCTCCGTTATATGTTACTAGTATTCCAATCGCATCGCAATCCACCTTCGCTCGTGGTAATTCAATCGCAAATTCTTCGTTCATTATGGTAGGGTAAATTTCAGTTCACCCTAATGGCATACCTCCCAGATTATTTGGTATAACAAAAATTCATGATATTTTGAAGTGAAAAGATTCTATATCGTAGCAGATGTCCCACAATTGGGGTTACCAAATCTGTATATTCCAAAGCAAACATTATTGGAAGTGAAAGAATTACTGAGAGACCAATTTGATCACATGAACTCAATGTTGTGTGTCTCTATTAAGACAGTACTAAAGGTAATTAGCCTTCTTGTATTTCACAACACACAAGTGACGGCGTCCCGTCAGACTTCTATCACATAGACAGATAGTCCTTGTGTCCCCTATAAATAGGGTTGTTTACCTCAGTTGGAGTAGAGAAATATAAAAGAAATTTAGAGTCGGAATGACAACAAGGGCCTTTCGATAAGAAATCTCAAATACACACCTTGGATTGAAATTGAATAGATTCCAAAGGTGTTATTTCAGAAAAGAAGAACAACCAGAAAGGAAGTATCAACAAATAGTGTTACATCACAATTAGAGTTATCCACTCCGGAAGAATGAAGGAGTTGGAATTTAAATAACATATTTTTCAACAAGCCTCAAAATTTGAAATAGATGTCACAACAACCTCTGATGCAATTGCAATCATGATTGATCAAAAGTATCAAGTACAAGATCAACAGGTGGAATATATCCGTCAACACAGGTTTCTCTTTAAAGGAATGTCAAATATTTCATTAGGATGGGAAGGTATTACCAAGGTCTTCACATATGACTCCTCCGTCGACTCCTTCGATAGCTCGTTATTCGATTTCAGCCCTTCTTTTCCACGTTATTCGATTTCAGCCCTTCTTTTCCATGTCGCAAGGTTATCAATATCGTACGTCGTCGTCGACTCGTAATAGTCCTTGAAGATTCCGCCATAGACGTCTACAAACGCAAGAAGTTCTATCCATTTCAGCACAACTATCTCAATCAAATACCTCTATCTTAACTCACTCAGCGGTACTATATCCAATAGTCCAATACGAACTCTAAATGAGCTCTGACGTTCCTTATATAACTATATACACTCCCACACACTCTCGTTTCTAGTTTTACTATAACCCTTGCTCTGATACCAACTGTAACGCCCCCAAATCCGGGGTCAAAGGATTTGGTCATCACACTGCACTCTTAATCCAAACAACCTGTTCAATATAAAATCAACACAATAATAATAATAATATCTGTGACCCCAACTCTACCAAGAATCTTTAAAGGTTATAGTGCTAGAAACAAGAATCCAAAATTTCATTACAACAATCTTTCTTCTTTACAACTATTCTCTTTACATAAATTCTAATACACCAGTATAACTTCGATAAGAAGTATACCAGGCAACTAACTTTACACAATATAATATATATTCAATAGAAAACATCTATATGCAAAACCTCTCACTAGCTCCAATGCTCTGGATCAAAACGTCTTTACGCTAATATCTTTCCCCATCTCTGATCAGCTATGCGGACAACTCTCGCCAATACACCTTCTTTCTGGCAGGCT
Organism: Heracleum sosnowskyi; assembly: GCA_030848705.1. Classification (NCBI taxonomy): domain Eukaryota; kingdom Viridiplantae; phylum Streptophyta; class Magnoliopsida; order Apiales; family Apiaceae; genus Heracleum; species Heracleum sosnowskyi. The sequence continues at coordinate 119,017,965 of CM061241.1, forward strand.
AAAATATATATAAATAAAACAAGTATGAGCGAATGAATTGCTCAGCAAGCGCATTATTAAATATAATACGAAAGGTTTCCAAAATAAACTTTGGATTTTCAAATAAACAAGCCTTTGGCTTAAACATTTGTAATCTCTAATATTTTCAAAACAAGTTTGGTAATTTACCACAATTTCTCATTCTTCTTCTCTCAATTGAATAGTTTAAAACACAAAAAGATTTATATTGGTCGTTACGGCGACCGAATCAACAATATCTACAATAGTAAGTAGGAAATATAAAATAAATATAACTCATACGTCTTCAAGACCATAGTTTGTACAAAAATACTAATTTTGAAGATAACAGGTCTATTCATAACATTCTCTGAAACCAACAACTCTGGAAGGGTAGAATAATCAAGGAGTAAGAATGAGCCATCACGCTCGGTCAAGAAATAAAGAACGCACTTCAAGACTTTAATATAGTACCGACTAGGTATGCGGTATAAATAAAACTCATCAAGATAGATATCTCACGACTGCCAATGGAATCACGGAAGTGGATTTCGACTATTTGGAATCCAAATGAATTAAGAGTAAGTGATTTCAGCAAGATTGAAACCACCATTTATTAATCAACAACCAACAATTTTACGCAACGAATAAACCTGAATATCAGGTCATAACTCACAAGTACAAAACATATGGATGTAACTCATCCCAGAAATAAGAATTAATATTAGAATTGGATTTTTAACATTTATCAAATCAAAGGTTGTGCTGCTGGCCAGCCACGCAACAACCCCGGACTAGCTCATGCATAGTCCTCTACGGATCCAAGGCCAATCTGGGCCTAAATTACATCGACCATAAATGGCCTGACCAATAATTGGTCCATTTTTAAAAAAATTCCAATTCTATTTTATATACGTCAGGTGTCAGAACCAATGACAACCTTACTTCGACAATCAGGTGTCGGAAGAATCGACAACCTTGATACAACAATTGCTGGAAAACTCACGTTCCAGGAAACTGTTCAATTATGAAGAATCAATAAAGGGATAGCAATATAATCTAGTATCGACGAGATCGACACAACAATGGGGAGGTGCACATGAAAAGTGACAATATAATAAGCATCGACGAGTTCGATGTAACAACTGGGATATAATGAAGAATAACAATGACATGCTCAACAAGATTGAATCTCATATGAAATGGGCATTATGATATCAACAGAATTTGTAACAACTCAATATAGAATAGGGTTCAAAGAACAGGCTCTAGATGGCCTCAACAGTTCAAATTATCACATCATGGAAGAATTAGTTAAGATTCAACAATCTGGTAAGTGACAAGAAAGTCAAGTTCAAGTTTAAGAAAAATTCAGGGTGAAGTTTATAAATGAAGAAAACAAGGGTTTATTAACTTCTGACAGAAATAGTTCAAGTCCTTCGAACATGTACTTATAATAGATAAGCCTTGTATTTGAAGGAAGTAAACTAAACCATGCACAGCATATACGAATTCGAATCAGGGAATGGATCAGATGATCGTATTAACAAGAAAGGATAACAAGGTTTGCATAGGTGCAAGGTGAAAAATGGAATACTTGAAGGGCAAGCAACAAAACTTCAGAATTTTAGAATAACTTTTCCCTCATAGGGTTCACAAGTTCCCACTTATCTAGGGTTGGCAATATTCCAACCTAATATTTTAAAATCATGTCTTTTAAAAGAAAGCCTTAATATACGGCCCATAATTATCTCTTCAAACTTTTCAATATAATAAGTATATCTTTCCAATCAACCATAAAAATATGAATCTAAGTTCATAAAGTACAAAAGAATGTTCGTCAACTTACGAGTTTAAATAAAATACGTGCAATTCAATGCAAAGAAATCAACATTTGAAAATTCAGTAATAAGCATTCAACATGCATACTAATAATTCAAGATAATATCCCTTAATTAATAAGCAAGGGTATAAACACTTGCCTCTGGTCCTTAGCTATTTCGTAATGCTGAAACAATACGATCCCTCCTTATTCTGTCTTATCGCACGATTCTCTACTTCCGTCCTTCTTTGCTCTAACGCTCTTGCGAACACCACTAGTCTGCTTTTACCATTTCGAATCCACGTGCCAGCCTCGATAGTCAAACATGAGACGGTACTTAGTCTTCAACGTATGATTTCACATATCCCATAAATGATTGTAACTTAACTTCGACGCACTTACCGATCTTACCGATATCTCTGTTGCATAAACATCCACATTTCAATTGATAGACCAATCGCAATCAACCACATAAGTAATCCACGTAACTCGCTTGACGACAATCCCCATACTATAAAAAGTCAACATCCAAGTCAACGGCCTCGTAAATCTCACTTTCTAACATAAACGACAAATTTCTATCCCATCTACCCCACACGATAATTTTTGACACAACTATTACATTTAAACACGTCTCAAAACAATTATTCATATTTATAACTCACTAACCAGATAATTCACATAATCCACATCATCCACATAGCACATTTAAACAAGTGACCGGGTACGTATCGGACGTCCGGTCTAATTTACGAGATTAAAACTCAGATACTAGCCCCAGAACGGGCATATACGGACTATAAAACACATTACTCAACTCATACAAACCATATAGCACTTATAACTATTTTTAAAACATCACACGAAGCTTATTTGAATTTAAATAAGCCACAAACAATTTTTAAATCAAAAATCGGATTTTTAAATCCAATATAAGTATTTTAAATGCAAATAAATCAATTAATAAAATTAATTGACACTCTTTAAATGCTCAAACTATTTTTAAATAATAAATCAGGTTTGAAAATAATTAAACTGAATTTTAAATTAATTAAATCTAATTAGTAATCACTTTTTTTAAGAATTAACTGATTAAAAGAATTAATCAATTAATTAAATTAATTAATTATTAATTGAAAATAATTAAAATAATTAAGTTTAATCAATTTTCGAATTTAAATAAATATTTATGAATTTATAAAAATTTTGGAATAATAAAATGTATTTTTAAATCAAAGATATGATTTTTAGAATTATAAAACTATTTTTGAATTATTTTAAAAATTAAAATCCCAGAAACAGTTTTCTAAAACGAAATTAGGGTTTGAAGAATCAAAACCGGGTCGGGTCAAAAGCTAAACGGGTCGCCAAGAACAGATATGGGTCGCCAAGGACAACCCGCCGCCGGCGGTGTTCCGGCAACCCAAACCCAGAATCCGGCGACCAAATCCGGCCAGCCTAACACTGCAAATCACATCAAAACATGGGGCTTAGATCCCCACCTAAACCAACAGCTAATTTACATCAAAAACCGGCACAAAACGAACCAAAAACCAAGTCGGAAATTTACCGCCGGTGAACTACAATTTTCCGGCCGACCAAAAACGAACACTAAATTGAAAACTGAACACATGAAACGGTTCTAATTAACACGATCTATACATCTGCAATCTTAAAAACTCTGTCAGCAATCGGGAATCCATTCTCCGGCCAAACTACCAAGAACTCCGGCGACTGTACTGTTTTCCGATTAGCTCGAAAACGAACTCCAAATTCAAATTAAAAATCACATACATGCTCAACATCTCATAACAAACACAACCACACCATCAATTAGCAAGAACAATCAATCAAACGATTTCCCCCAAATTAACCCTAAAAATTCGAAATAAATAAATTAATTAAAAATAAGAAAATTTCAGAAATCATACCCACATGAATTTTGATGGTGGATTCGGATAGAAGATGATGAGAGATTCATTTTGATTACAAGAACATCGAAATCGGATTCCGATAACGCCTTCAAAAGTTGGTTTGATTCTCAAGAACACGAAGAACACGTTTCAGGGGTTTTTAGATTTTTAACTGTAATTAAGCTTGATTATACGAAAAACAAAGTACGATTTGCCTTTTTATAATAAACGGAAAATAATACCCCAAACGACATTTTTGGATCGATACTGATCCGATGGATCGCTTTAAATACAATTTAACAAAATAAACGCTTTAAATCTTTAATAAAGCAGAATACACGTTTCACGAGACGATAAGCATCCATAAAGTACGGATAACTACAAGTATCGTTTAATACCAAATATACGAACCAAAATACTTCCATTACGAATATTTTCGAATACTTTCCACTTTAACGAATGAAATATTGGTACGAACGATATACCAATTTCCCGAATAATTTGGGAACGATCCAAATTTTCTTTTCAATAATTAAAATAAAATAAAATAGTATAACATCCTTTTTAAAATAATTTCAAATTCCCCACACATTTCACATAGCACCACAATATCACATATTCAATCATTTAACGAATAACTTAGCACGTTTAAACAGATAAATCATTTAATAACTCTTAATATGAAATTAAAATTTCATTTCACATTATATAATAACACGTAATTTTCCCGGATCTTACATCCTTCCCCCCTTAACAGGATTCTGTCCTCAGAATCAACTTGCGCAAACATAGGTGGATATTTTCCAACATCTCATTCTCAAATTCCTAGGTTGACTCTTCAACCTTAGGATTTCTCCTCATACTCATACTAATTTGACTCCTCTATTACTCATCACTCTCTCATACTGACTCAATATCTCAATTGGTTACTCAACATAGAACAATTTAACTAAATCTCTATAGGTTCATATTTTATGAAATATACTATGAATACACCACTCGCGGGGTGGTAAGCAAACTTATACGCAACTTTCCCAACACGCAGTAAACCGTCGTAAGGTAGTAGTTAAAAATTGACATAGTAACTGTTGTCGTAAGGAAATCTAATCAACGGTAAATGGTCCTTCCAATTACCTTCAAAATTTAGTACACAACCATAGTCTGTCTGAATTATTTAAGTAAGTCGCGGATCTCTGTCAAATACATTTGAACCCGTCATTCCATGCCGTACTATTACCTCATTCAAATAGCTAGAGATGAACCAATTCATCTAATAAATATCTCTCGTTAATCGGTCAATAATAACTCAAATAACATCATGATTAGCTCTAAGCCTTAGCAACTCTACTACAAAGTCTATCTTAACATGTTTCCACTTCCATTCAGGAATCTCTTTAGTTGTAATCGTCTACTATACCTCTGTTACTCTGTCTTCATTTTCTAGCATCCCAAGCACTTAAATACTCACCAACATTAATATCCTTTTTAAACCTCTTATATATCCTTACATTTCCTTCTTATCCCTTATTCTTTCTCGTTCCCTCCTGTAACTGAATTCCATTTCTTTCTCCATAACTCTTTCCTTTATGTAGCCCTTTCTCTTTAATCAATTCTGGTTGAACCCTTAATTCCGTCATTCCTTCTAGTTGATCTCTTGTTATCATAACCTTAAAACTCCATCCTTTCTAATCCTTGAACCGAAGATATTTACATCTCAATTCTCTCTTTTACTACTCATACTATCAGCCATCCATATTCTTGGGTCAACTTTATCTACCTCCAATATATTTAACAACCGCTTTCAACGATCGCATACCTTCCGTGCCAATTAACTCTTCAGCTTAAAACAACCCATCATTACCTTATCCATTGTCTTTAAATCCTTATTAACACCTCTTAATCTTCTTTTCCTATCTACAATTGTGAGAATATTCCTTATCAGCTTGGTGACTTAATCTATATCTTTAAAAATTGTTCTACTTAGTTCCAATAACTTAATTGCTCTCCATCAGATTCCTAAATAATTCTGAAGATACATTCACAGTAACACTCAGGACACCTTTTCCATGGTTCCATCTCAATTCCCAAACAGCTTGATCAACTCAACGTCATTTTGATTCTCATCCTATACATCCACATTGACTAGTAAGATCTACCTTAACTATCGTGAGCAAAAGACTTGCAACCATATCATACAATCCTGAAATACTCAAAGATTAACTCATTCTCCATTATTAGCCTATCATCAAATTTTAAAAGTTCTTCTCATTGAGACAAAAATCTATTATGTTCATCTTCCACAACATGGGATATCATCAGCACAATTACACATTTTTCCCCAATTTCCAATCAACTCTTGAATTATCTAACTTCACCTCTTCCACATCGTAACGTTAATCGATAGAGAGAGAACAACTGGCTCCGTTATATGTTACTAGTATTCCAATCGCATCGCAATCCGCCTTCACTCGTGGTAATTCAATCGCAAATTCTTCGTTCATTATGGTAGGGTAAATTTCAGTTCACCCTAATGGCATACCTCCCAGATTATTTGGTATAACAAAAATTCATGATATTTTGAAGTGAAAAGATTCTATATCGTAGCAGATGTCCCACAATTGGGGTTACCAAATCTGTATATTCCAAAGCAAACATTATTGGAAGTGAAAGAATTACTGAGAGACCAATTTGATCACATGAACTCAATGTTGTGTGTCTCTATTAAGACAGTACTAAAGGTAATTAGCCTTCTTGTATTTCACAACACACAAGTGACGGCGTCCCGTCAGACTTCTATCACATAGACAGATAGTCCTTGTGTCCCCTATAAATAGGGTTGTTTACCTCAGTTGGAGTAGAGAAATATAAAAGAAATTTAGAGTCGGAATGACAACCAGGGCCTTTCGATAAGAAATCTCAAATACACACCTTGGATTGAAATTGAATAGATTCCAAAGGTGTTATTTCAGAAAAGAAGAACAACCAGAAAGGAAGTATCAACAAATAGTGTTACATCACAATTAGAGTTATCCACTCCGGAAGAATGAAGGAGTTGGAATTTAAATAACATATTTTTCAACAAGCCTCAAAAATTGAAATAGATGTCACAACAACCTCTGATGCAATTGCAATCATGATTGATCAAAAGTATCAAGTACAAGATCAACAGGTGGAATATATCCGTCAACACAGGTTTCTCTTTAAAGGAATGTCAAATATTTCATTAGGATGGGAAGGTATTACCAAGGTCTTCACATATGACTCCTCCGTCGACTCCTTCGATAGCTCGTTATTCGATTTCAGCCCTTCTTTTCCACGTTATTCGATTTCAGCCCTTCTTTTCCATGTCGCAAGGTTATCAATATCGTACGTCGTCGTCGACTCGTAATAGTCCTTGAAGATTCCGCCATAGACGTCTACAAACGCAAGAAGTTCTATCCATTTCAGCACAACTATCTCAATCAAATACCTCTATCTTAACTCACTCAGCGGTACTATATCCAATAGTCCAATACGAACTCTAAATGAGCTCTGACGTTCCTTATATAACTATATACACTCCCACACACTCTCGTTTCTAGTTTTACTATAACCCTTGCTCTGATACCAACTGTAACGCCCCCAAATCCGGGGTCAAAGGATTTGGTCGTCACACTGCACTCTTAATCCAAACAACCTGTTCAATATAAAATCAACACAATAATAATAATAATATCTGTGACCCCAACTCTACCAAGAATCTTTAAAGGTTATAGTGCTAGAAACAAGAATCCAAAATTTCATTACAACAATCTTTCTTCTTTACAACTATTCTCTTTACATAAATTCTAATACACCAGTATAACTTCGATAAGAAGTATACCAGGCAACTAACTTTACACAATATAATATATATTCAATAGAAAACATCTATATGCAAAACCTCTCACTAGCTCCAATGCTCTGGATCAAAACGTCTTTACGCTAATATCTTTCCCCATCTCTGATCAGCTATGCGGACAACTCTCGCCAATACACCTTCTTTCTGGCAGGCTAAAATATATATAAATAAAACAAGTATGAGCGAATGAATTGCTCAGCAAGCGCATTATTAAATAATACGAAAGGTTTCCAAAATAAACTTTGGATTTTCAAATAAACAAGCCTTTGGCTTAAACATTTGTAATCTCTAATATTTTCAAAACAAGTTTGGTAATTTACCACAATTTCTCATTCTTCTTCTCTCAATTGAATAGTTTAAAACACAAAAAGATTTATATTGGTCGTTACGGCGACCGAATCAACAATATCTACAATAGTAAGTAGGAAATATAAAATAAATATAACTCATACATCTTCAAGACCATAGTTTGTACAAAAATACTAATTTTGAAGATAACAGGTCTATTCATAACATTCTCTGAAACCAACAACTCTGGAAGGGTAGAATAATCAAGGAGTAAGAATGAGCCATCACGCTCGGTCAAGAAATAAAGAACGCACTTCAAGACTTTAATATAGTACCGACTGGGTATGCGGTATGAATAAAACTCATCAAGATAGATATCTCACGACTGCCAATGGAATCACGGAAGTGGATTTCGACTATTTGGAATCCAAATGAATTAAGAGTAAGTGATTTCAGCAAGATTGAAACCACCATTTATTAATCAACAACCAACAATTTTACGCAACGAATAAACCTGAATATCAGGTCATAACTCACAAGTACAAAACATATGGATGTAACTCATCCCAGAAATAAGAATTAATATTAGAATTGGATTTTTAACATATATCAAATCAAAGGTTGTGCTGCTGGCCAGCCACGCAACAACCCCGGACTAGCTCATGCATAGTCCTCTACGGATCCAAGGCCAATCTGGGCCTAAATTACATAGACCATAAATGGCTCGACCAATAATTGGTCCATTTTTAAAAACATTCCAATTCTATTTTATATACGTCAGGTGTCAGAACCAATGACAACCTTACTTCGACAATCAGGTGTCGGAAGAATCGACAACCTTGATACAACAATTGCTGGAAAACTCACGTTCCAGGAAACAGTTCAATTATGAAGAATCAATAAAGGGATAGCAATATAATCTAGTATCGACGAGATCGACACAACAATGGGGAGGTGCACATGAAAAGTGACAATATAATAAGCATCGACGAGTTCGATGTAACAACTGGGATATAATGAAGAATAACAATGACATGCTCAACAAGATTGAATCTGATATGAAACGGGCATTATGATATCAACAGAATTTGTAACAACTCAATATAGAATAGGGTTCAAAGAACAGGCTCTAGATGGCCTCAACAGTTCAAATTATCACATCATGGAAGAATTAGTTAAGATTCAACAATCTGGTAAGTGACAAGAAAGTCAAGTTCAAGTTTAAGAAAAATTCAGGGTGAAGTTTATAAATGAAGAAAACAAGGGTTTATTAACTTCTGACAGAAATAGTTCAAGTCCTTCGAACATGTACTTATAATAGATAAGCCTTGTATTTGAAGGAAGTAAACTAAATCATGCACAGCATATACGAATTCGAATCAGGGAATGGATCAGATGATCGTATTAACAAGAAAGGATAACAAGGTTTGCATAGGTGCAAGGTGAAAAATGGAATACTTGAAGGGCAAGCAACAAAACTTCAGAATTTCAGAATAACTTTTCCCTCATAGGGTTCACAAGTTCCCACTTATCTAGGGTTGGCAATATTCCAACCTAATATTTTAAAATCATGTCTTTTAAAAGAAAGCCTTAATATACGGCCCATAATTATCTCTTCAAACTTTTCAATATAATAAGTATATCTTTCCAATCAACCATAAAAATATGAATCTAAGTTCATAAAGTATAAAAGAATGATCGTCAACTTACGAGTTTAAATAAAATACTTGCAATTCAATGCAAAGAAATCAACATTTGAAAATTCAGTAATAAGCATTCAACATGCATACTAATAATTCAAGATAATATCCCTTAATTAATAAGCAAGGGTATAAACACTTGCCTCTGGTCCTTAGCTATTTCGTAATGCTGAAACAATACGATCCCTCTTTATTCTGTCTTATCGCACGATTCTCTACTTCCGTCCTTCTTTGCTCTAACGCTCTTGCGAACACCACTAGTCTGCTTTTACCATTTCGAATCCACGTGCCAGCCTCGATAGTCAAACATGAGACGGTACTTAGTCTTCAACGTATGATTTCACATATCCCATAAATGATTGTAACTGAACTTCGACGCACTTACCGATCTTACCGATATCTCTGTTGCATAAACATCCACATTTCAATTGATAGACCAATCGCAATCAACCACATAAGTAATCCACGTAACTCGCTTGACGACAATCCCCATACTATAAAAAGTCAACATCCAAGTCAACGGCCTCGTAAATCTCACTTTCTAACATAAACGACAAATTTCTATCCCATCTACCCCACACGATAATTTTTGACACAACTATTACATTTAAACACGTCTCAAAACAATTATTCGTATTTATAACTCACTAACCAGATAATTCACATAATCCACATCATCCACATAGCACATTTAAACAAGTGACCGGGTACGTATCGGACGTCCGGTCTAATTTACGAGATTAAAACTCAGATACTAGCCCCAGAACGGGCATATACGGACTATGAAACACATTACTCAACTCATACAAACCATATAGCACTTATAACTATTTTTAAAACATCACACGAAGCTTATTTGAATTTAAATAAGCCACAAACAATTTTTAAATCAAAAATCGGATTTTTAAATCCAATATAAGTATTTTAAATGCAAATAAATCAATTAATAAAATTAATTGACACTCTTTAAATGCTCAAACTATTTTTAAATAATAAATCAGGTTTGAAAATAATTAAACTGAATTTTAAATTAATTAAATCTAATTAATAATCAATTTTTTTAAGAATTAACTGATTAAAAGAATTAATCAATTAATTAAATTAATTAATTATTAATTGAAAATAATTAAAATAATTAAGTTTAATCAATTTTCGAATTTAAATAAATATTTATGAATTTATAAAAAATTTGGAATAATAAAATGTATTTTTAAATCAAAGATATGATTTTTAGAATTATAAAACTATTTTTGAATTATTTTAAAAATTAAAATCCCAGAAACAGTTTTCTAAAACGAAATTAGGGTTTGAAGAATCAAAACCGGGTCGGGTCAAAAGCTAAACGGGTCGCCAAGAACGGATATGGGTCGCCAAGAACAACCCGCCGCCGGCGGTGTTCCGGCAACCCAAACCCAGAATCCGGCGACCAAATCCGGCAGCCTAACACTGCAAATCACATCAAAACATGGGGCTTAGATCCCCACCTAAACCAACAGCTAATTTACATCAAAAACCGGCACAAAACGAACCAAAAACCAAGTCGGAAATTTACCGCCGGCGAACTACAATTTTCCGGCCGACCAAAAACGAACACTAAATTGAAAACTGAACACATGAAACGGTTCTAATTAACACGATCTATACATCTGCAATCTTAAAAACTCTGTCAGCAATCGGGAATCCATTCTCCGGCCAAACTACCAAGAACTCCGGCGACTGTACTGTTTTCCGATTAGCTCGAAAACGAACTCCAAATTCAAATTAAAAATCACATACATGCTCAACATCTCATAACAAACACAACCACACCATCAATTAGCAAGAACAATCAATCAAACGATTTCCCCCAAATTAACCCTAAAAATTCGAAATAAATAAATTAATTAAAAATAAGAAAATTTCAGAAATCATACCCACGTGAATTTTGATGGTGGATTCGGATAGAAGATGATGAGAGATTCATTTTGATTACAAGAACATCGAAATCGGATTCCGATAACGCCTTCAAAAGTTGGTTTGATTCTCAAGAACACGAAGAACACGTTTCAGGGGTTTTTAGATTTTTAACTGTAATTAAGCTTGATTATACGAAAAACAAAGTACGATTTGCCTTTTTATAATAAACGGAAAATAATACCCCAAACGACATTTTTGGATCGATACTGATCCGATGGATCGCTTTAAATACAATTTAACAAAATAAACGCTTTAAATCTTTAATAAAGCAGAATACACGTTTCACGAGACGATAAGCATCCATAAAGTACGGATAACTACAAGTATCGTTTAATACCAAATATACGAACCAAAATACTTCCATTACGAATATTTTCGAATACTTTCCACTTTAACGAATGAAATATTGGTACGAACGATATACCAATTTCCCGAATAATTTGGGAACGATCCAAATTTTCTTTTCAATAATTAAAATAAAATAAAATAGTATAACATCCTTTTCAAAATAATTTCAAATTCCCCACACATTTCACATAGCACCACAATATCACATATTCAATCATTTAACGAATAACTTAGCACGTTTAAACAGATAAATCATTTAATAACTCTTAATAAGAAATTAAAATTTCATTTCACATTATATAATAACACGTAATTTTCCCGGATCTTACATCCTTCCCCCCTTAACAGGATTCTGTCCTCAGAATCAACTTGCGCAAACATAGGTGGATATTTTCCAACATCTCATTCTCAAATTCCTAGGTTGACTCTTCAACCTTAGGATTTCTCCTCATACTCATACTAATTTGACTCCTCTATTACTCATCACTCTCTCATACTGACTCAATATCTCAATTGGTTACTCAACATAGAACAATTTAACTAAATCTCTATAGGTTCATATTTTATGAAATATACTATGAATACACCACTCGCGGGGTGGTAAGCAAACTTATACGCAACTTTCCCAACACGCAGTAAACCGTCGTAAGGTAGCAGTTAAAAATTGACATAGTAACTGTTGTCGTAAGGAAATCTAATCAACGGTAAATGGTCCTTCCAATTACCTTCAAAATTTAGTACACAACCATAGTCTGTCTGAATTATTTAATTAAGTCGCGGATCTCTGTCAAATACATTTGAACCCGTCATTCCATGCCGTACTATTACCTCATTCAAATAGCTAGAGATGAACCAATTCATCTAATAAATATCTCTCGTTAATCGGTCAATAATAACTCAAATAACATCATGATTAGCTCTAAGCCTTAGCAACTCTACTACAAAGTCTATCTTAACATGTTTCCACTTCCATTCAGGAATCTCTTTAGTTGTAATCGTCTACTATACCTCTGTTACTCTGTCTTCATTTTCTAGCATCCCAAGCACTTAAATACTCACCAACATTAATATCCTTTTTAAACCTCTTATATATCCTTACATTTCCTTCTTATCCCTTATTCTTTCTCGTTCCCTCCTGTAACTGAATTCCATTTCTTTCTCCATAACTCTTTCCTTTATGTAGCCCTTTCTCTTTAATCAATTCTGGTTGAACCCTTAATTCCGTCATTCCTTCTAGTTGATCTCTTGTTATCATAACCTTAAAACTCCATCCTTTCTAATCCATGAACCGAAGATATTTACATCTCAATTCTCTCTTTTACTACTCATACTATCAGCCATCCATATTCTTGGGTCAACTTTATCTACCTCCAATATATTTAACAACCGCTTTCAACGATCGCATACCTTCCGTGCCAATTAACTCTTCAGCTTAAAACAACCCATCATTACCTTATCCATTGTCTTTAAATCCTTATTAACACCTCTTAATCTTCTTTTCCTATCTACAATTGTGAGAATATTCCTTATCAGCTTGGTGACTTAATCCATATCTTTAAAAATTGTTCTACTTAGTTCCAATAACTTAATTGCTCCCCATCTGATTCCTAAATAATTCTGAAGATACATTCACAGTAACACTCAGGACACCTTTTCCATGGTTCCATCTCAATTCCCAAACAGCTTGATCAACTCAACGTCATTTTGATTCTCATCCTATACATCCACATTGACTAGTAAGATCTACCTTAACTATCGTGAGCAAAAGGCTTGCAACCATATCATACAATCCTGAAATACTCAAAGATTAACTCATTCTCCATTATTAGCCTATCATCAAATTTTAAAAGTTCTTCTCATTGAGACAAAAATCTATTATGTTCATCTTCCACAACATGGGATATCATCAGCACAATTACACATTTTTCCCCAATTTCCAATCAACTCTTGAATTATCTAACTTCACCTCTTCCACATCGTAACGTTAATCGATAGAGAGAGAACAACTGGCTCCGTTATATGTTACTAGTATTCCAATCGCATCGCAATCCGCCTTCGCTCGTGGTAATTCAATCGCAAATTCTTCGTTCATTATGGTAGGGTAAATTTCAGTTCACCCTATTGGCATACCTCCCAGATTATTTGGTATAACAAAAATTCATGATATTTTGAAGTGAAAAGATTCTATATCGTAGCAGATGTCCCACAATTGGGGTTACCAAATCTGTATATTCCAAAGCAAACATTATTGGAAGTGAAAGAATTACTGAGAGACCAATTTGATCACATGAACTCAATGTTGTGTGTCTCTATTAAGACAGTACTAAAGGTAATTAGCCTTCTTGTATTTCACAACACACAAGTGACGGCGTCCCGTCAGACTTCTATCACATAGACAGATAGTCCTTGTGTCCCCTATAAATAGGGTTGTTTACCTCAGTTGGAGTAGAGAAATATAAAAGAAATTTAGAGTCGGAATGACAACCAGGCCTTTTCGATAAGAAATCTCAAATACACACCTTGGATTGAAATTGAATAGATTCCAAAGGTGTTATTTCAGAAAAGAAGAACAACCAGAAAGGAAGTATCAACAAATAGTGTTACATCACAATTAGAGTTATCCACTCCGGAAGAATGAAGGAGTTGGAATTTAAATAACATATTTTTCAACAAGCCTCAAAAATTGAAATAGATGTCACAACAACCTCTGATGCAATTGCAATCATGATTGATCAAAAGTATCAAGTACAAGATCAACAGGTGGAATATATCCGTCAACACAGGTTTCTCTTTAAAGGAATGTCAAATATTTCATTAGGATGGGAAGGTATTACCAAGGTCTTCACATATGACTCCTCCGTCGACTCCTTCGATAGCTCGTTATTCGATTTCAGCCCTTCTTTTCCACGTTATTCGATTTCAGCCCTTCTTTTCCATGTCGCAAGGTTATCAATATCGTACGTCGTCGTCGACTCGTAATAGTCCTTGAAGATTCCGCCATAGACGTCTACAAACGCAAGAAGTTCTATCCATTTCAGCACAACTATCTCAATCAAATACCTCTATCTTAACTCACTCAGCGGTACTATATCCAATAGTCCAATACGAACTCTAAATGAGCTCTGACGTTCCTTATATAACTATATACACTCCCACACACTCTCGTTTCTAGTTTTACTATAACCCTTGCTCTGATACCAACTGTAACGCCCCCAAATCCGGGGTCAAAGGATTTGGTCGTCACACTGCACTCTTAATCCAAACAACCTGTTCAATATAAAATCAACACAATAATAATAATAATATCTGTGACCCCAACTCTACCAAGAATCTTTAAAGGTTATAGTGCTAGAAACAAGAATCCAAAATTTCATTACAACAATCTTTCTTCTTTACAACTATTCTCTTTACATAAATTCTAATACACCAGTATAACTTCGATAAGAAGTATACCAGGCAACTAACTTTACACAATATAATATATATTCAATAGAAAACATCTATATGCAAAACCTCTCACTAGCTCCAATGCTCTGGATCAAAACGTCTTTACGCTAATATCTTTCCCCATCTCTGATCAGCTATGCGGACAACTCTCGCCAATACACCTTCTTTCTGGCAGGCTCAAATATATATAAATAAAACAAGTATGAGCGAATGAATTGCTCAGCAAGCGCATTATTAAATAATACGAAAGGTTTCCAAAATAAACTTTGGATTTTCAAATAAACAAGCCTTTGGCTTAAACATTTGTAATCTCTAATATTTTCAAACAAGTTTGGTAATTTACCACAATTTCTCATTCTTCTTCTCTCAATTGAATAGTTTAAAACACAAAAAGATTTATATTGGTCGTTACGGCGACCGAATCAACAATATCTACAATAGTAAGTAGGAAATATAAAATAAATATAACTCATACGTCTTCAAGACCATAGTTTGTACAAAAATACTAATTTTGAAGATAACAGGTCTATTCATAACATTCTCTGAAACCAACAACTCTGGAAGGGTAGAATAATCAAGGAGTAAGAATGAGCCATCACGCTCGGTCAAGAA
This sequence comes from Heracleum sosnowskyi, assembly GCA_030848705.1. Taxonomy (NCBI): domain Eukaryota; kingdom Viridiplantae; phylum Streptophyta; class Magnoliopsida; order Apiales; family Apiaceae; genus Heracleum; species Heracleum sosnowskyi. The sequence goes on from CM061241.1 coordinate 119,033,928, forward strand.
ATAAAGAACGCACTTCAAGACTTTAATATAGTACCGACTGGGTATGCGGTATGAATAAAACTCATCAAGATAGATATCTCACGACTGCCAATGGAATCACGGAAGTGGATTTCGACTATTTGGAATCCAAATGAATTAAGAGTAAGTGATTTCAGCAAGATTGAAACCACCATTTATTAATCAACAACCAACAATTTTACGCAACGATTAAACCTGAATATCAGGTCATAACTCACAAGTACAAAACATATGGATGTAACTCATCCCAGAAATAAGAATTAATATTAGAATTGGATTTTTAACATATATCAAATCAAAGGTTGTGCTGCTGGCCAGCCACGCAACAACCCCGGACTAGCTCATGCATAGTCCTCTACGGATCCAAGGCCAATCTGGGCCTAAATTACATCGACCATAAATGGCCCGACCAATAATTGGTCCATTTTTAAAAACATTCCAATTCTATTTTATATACGTCAGGTGTCAGAACCAATGACAACCTTACTTCGACAATCAGGTGTCGGAAGAATCGACAACCTTGATACAACAATTGCTGGAAAACTCACGTTCCAGGAAACAGTTCAATTATGAAGAATCAATAAAGGGATAGCAATATAATCTAGTATCGACGAGATCGACACAACAATGGGGAGGTGCACATGAAAAGTGACAATATAATAAGCATCGACGAGTTCGATGTAACAACTGGGATATAATGAAGAATAACAATGACATGCTCAACAAGATTGAATCTGATATGAAACGGGCATTATGATATCAACAGAATTTGTAACAACTCAATATAGAATAGGGTTCAAAGAACAGGCTCTAGATGGCCTCAACAGTTCAAATTATCACATCATGGAAGAATTAGTTAAGATTCAACAATCTGGTAAGTGACAAGAAAGTCAAGTTCAAGTTTAAGAAAAATTCAGGGTGAAGTTTATAAATGAAGAAAACAAGGGTTTATTAACTTCTGACAGAAATAGTTCAAGTCCTTCGAACATGTACTTATAATAGATAAGCCTTGTATTTGAAGGAAGTAAACTAAATCATGCACAACATATACGAATTCGAATCAGGGAATGGATCAGATGATCGTATTAACAAGAAAGGATAACAAGGTTTGCATAGGTGCAAGGTGAAAAATGGAATACTTGAAGGGCAAGCAACAAAACTTCAGAATTTCAGAATAACTTTTCCCTCATAGGGTTCACAAGTTCCCACTTATCTAGGGGTGGCAATATTCCAACCTAATATTTTAAAATCATGTCTTTTAAAAGAAAGCCTTAATATACGGCCCATAATTATCTCTTCAAACTTTTCAATATAATAAGTATATCTTTCCAATCAACCATAAAAATATGAATCTAAGTTCATAAAGTATAAAAGAATGTTCGTCAACTTACGAGTTTAAATAAAATACGTGCAATTCAATGCAAAGAAATCAACATTTGAAAATTCAGTAATAAGCATTCAACATGCATACTAATAATTCAAGATAATATCCCTTAATTAATAAGCAAGGGTATAAACACTTGCCTCTGGTCCTTAGCTATTTCGTAATGCTGAAACAATACGATCCCTCCTTATTCTGTCTTATCGCACGATTCTCTACTTCCGTCCTTCTTTGCTCTAACGCTCTTGCGAACACCACTAGTCTGCTTTTACCATTTCGAATCCACGTGCCAGCCTCGATAGTCAAACATGAGACGGTACTTAGTCTTCAACGTATGATTTCACATATCCCATAAATGATTGTAACTTAACTTCGACGCACTTACCGATCTTACCGATATCTCTGTTGCATAAACATCCACATTTCAATTGATAGACCAATCGCAATCAACCACATAAGTAATCCACGTAACTCGCTTGACGACAATCCCCATACTATAAAAAGTCAACATCCAAGTCAACGGCCTCGTAAATCTCACTTTCTAACATAAACGACAAATTTCTATCCCATCTACCCCACACGATAATTTTTGACACAACTATTACATTTAAACACGTCTCAAAACAATTATTCATATTTATAACTCACTAACCAGATAATTCACATAATCCACATCATCCACATAGCACATTTAAACAAGTGACCGGGTACGTATCGGACGTCCGGTCTAATTTACGAGATTAAAACTCAGATACTAGCCCCAGAACGGGCATATACGGACTATAAAACACATTACTCAACTCATACAAACCATATAGCACTTATAACTATTTTTAAAACATCACACGAAGCTTATTTGAATTTAAATAAGCCACAAACAATTTTTAAATCAAAAATCGGATTTTTAAATCCAATATAAGTATTTTAAATGCAAATAAATAAATTAATAAAATTAATTGACACTCTTTAAATGCTCAAACTATTTTTAAATAATAAATCAGGTTTGAAAATAATTAAACTGAATTTTAAATTAATTAAATCTAATTAGTAATCACTTTTTTTAAGAATTAACTGATTAAAAGAATTAATCAATTAATTAAATTAATTAATTATTAATTGAAAATAATTAAAATAATTAAGTTTAATCAATTTTCGAATTTAAATAAATATTTATGAATTTATAAAAATTTTGGAATAATAAAATGTATTTTTAAATCAAAGATATGATTTTTAGAATTATAAAACTATTTTTGAATTATTTTAAAAATTAAAATCCCAGAAACAGTTTTTTAAAACGAAATTAGGGTTTGAAGAATCAAAACCGGGTCGGGTCAAAAGCTAAACGGGTCGCCAAGAACAGATATGGGTCGCCAAGAACAACCCGCCGCCGGCGGTGTTCCGGCAACCCAAACCCAGAATCCGGCGACCAAATCCGGCCAGCCTAACACTGCAAATCACATCAAAACATGGGGCTTAGATCCCCACCTAAACCAACAGCTAATTTACATCAAAAACCGGCACAAAACGAACCAAAAACCAAGTCGGAAATTTACCGCCGGTGAACTACAATTTTCCGGCCGACCAAAAACGAACACTAAATTGAAAACTGAACACATGAAACGGTTCTAATTAACACGATCTATACATCTGCAATCTTAAAAACTCTGTCAGCAATCGGGAATCCATTCTCCGGCCAAACTACCAAGAACTCCGGCGACTGTACTGTTTTCCGATTAGCTCGAAAACGAACTCCAAATTCAAATTAAAAATCACATACATGCTCAACATCTCATAACAAACACAACCACACCATCAATTAGCAAGAACAATCAATCAAACGATTTCCCCCAAATTAACCCTAAAAATTCGAAATAAATAAATTAATTAAAAATAAGAAAATTTCAGAAATCATACCCACATGAATTTTGATGGTGGATTCGGATAGAAGATGATGAGAGATTCATTTTGATTACAAGAACATCGAAATCGGATTCCGATAACGCCTTCAAAAGTTGGTTTGATTCTCAAGAACACGAAGAACACGTTTCAGGGGTTTTTAGATTTTTAACTGTAATTAAGCTTGATTATACGAAAAACAAAGTACGATTTGCCTTTTTATAATAAACGGAAAATAATACCCCAAATGACATTTTTGGATCGATACTGATCCGATGGATCGCTTTAAATACAATTTAACAAAATAAATGCTTTAAATCTTTAATAAAGCAGAATACACGTTTCACGAGACGATAAGCATCCATAAAGTACGGATAACTACAAGTATCGTTTAATACCAAATATACGAACCAAAATACTTCCATTACGAATATTTTCGAATACTTTCCACTTTAACAAATGAAATATTGGTACGAACGATATACCAATTTCCCGAATAATTTGGGAACGATCCAAATTTTCTTTTCAATAATTAAAATAAAATAAAATAGTATAACATCCTTTTCAAAATAATTTCAAATTCCCCACACATTTCACATAGCACCACAATATCACATATTCAATCATTTAACGAATAACTTAGCACGTTTAAACAGATAAATCATTTAATAACTCTTAATATGAAATTAAAATTTCATTTCACATTATATAATAACACGTAATTTTCCCGGATCTTACACCAACCAATACGAAATTTCCTCCACCAGAATTTTCAACCCCAGAATCACAAGCCCAAGCCCACGACTTTTTGTCTCCTCAAAAATCAAGTCCCTACTTACGTGCACCTTCTTGTTTACTGGATCATAAACTCTATACGCCTTGGTTCCAGGTTCTTTGCCTAAGTGTACTACCACCTTGCTTCTGTCATCCAACTTCTGCAAATTAACATTTGGAATACGCATATGAGCTATACATCCAAACACACGTACATGTCCTATGTACGGTTTTTTTTCCCGACCACGCTTCATATGGAGTGATTCCTGACACTGCTCTAGTAGGCAAACGATTTAACAAATAAATAGCATGTCGAATGGCCTCACCCCAAAAGTAGTTTGGCATCTTCATCCCCTTGAGCAAACTTCTTGCCATCTCGATCATAGTTCTGTTACGTCGTTCAACCACCCCATTTTGTTGGGGTGAATATGGTGTCGTGAAGTGCCTATTTATTCCATTCTCTTCACAATAATTCAAAAATTCCTTGGAGCAAAATTCACCTCCTCGGTCCGTTCTAAAAGTCTTGATTTTCTTCTCCTTGCCATCTTCAACTAAGGCTTTAAAGCGTTTGAATGCTTCAAATGCCTCATTTTTTGTTTTTAACAAATAAGTCCACATCACACGGCTATAATCATCAACCAACAAAAAAACATACCTATTTCCGGCTGTTGTTGAAGGTGTTATTGGCCCACACAAATCACCATGCACCAGTTCTAACGCTTTTCTTGCACTATAATTGGTTCGTTTAGGAAACGATTTTCTGATTTGTTTCGACATTAAGCACCCAATACATACCCCCTTCAAATGTTGTACCTTTGGCAACCCATGCACCATCTGTCTTGTTTCCATCTCTTGCATTGCATTAGCGTTTACATGGCCATGTCTTGAATGTCATAGCCATTCCTGGCCCTGAGTTTCTTCCGAGAGTAAACAACCTGCATCTCCAGTATCAATTATAATTTTATACAATCGATTCATGGACCTTTTTACCTTCATAAACAGAGTGTCCTGCGTGTCTCTAACCCACAGGAAATCTCCTTTCATTGATATCTTATACCCGTCCTCAGCCATTTGTCCCAAGTTAATGATGTTACTACAAAGTGTTGGTATGTAGTATACATCGTTAAGAATTCTCTCGTCTCCAGTCTTGCACCGTATTGTTATGGAACCCTTTCCTTTTATCTGAACCAATGAGCCATCACCAAATTTCACCTGCCCTTTTATCTCCTCATTCAATTCCTTAAATTTTGATTTTTGTCCGGTCATGTGATTGCTAGCTCCATTATCTAAATACCATAGGTTTGACACTACCTCACCAGCTCCTTTGTTAATTTTCGGACTCACCTTGTCCTCATTTATCAGCATCACATTCTTTTCTCCTTCGTCACATTCTGTCAGAAGAAGGGCTGGTTCATCATCTGGCACTTGCACCATGTTAGCTTCTTATTTTTGCTCCTTGTCGCGTCTTGGCTTCTTACATTCTGCAGCTAAATGGCCGTACCCAAGACAGTTCCAACACCTAACCTTACTCTTATCACGATTTCCTCGGAATATCTCATTTCCCCTGAATTTCTGTGAACTTCCTTCACCTCTATTCGATCGTTTAATCCATTCCTCCCTTGTGAGCAGTAATTTACTCTCCTCCTTGTCCTTCTTCCTCCATTTTTCCTCCGTGAGCAGCAACTGATTAGTGCCCCCACTTGTTTCAGATTGTCCACGTAGCCTTTCCTCATGTGCCTTTAACGAACCTATTACTTCCTCAAAACTCATCTTCCCCAAATCACCAAATTGCTCAATGGCGGAAGTAATTTGCAAGAATTTTTGTGGCATTGCTCTCAATATCTTCTTAACAACATACGCCTCTTCCATTTTATCACCTAAGGTTCGTATGTTTGTTACTAGTCCACTTAACTTTAGGCAAAATCATCGAGAGATTCACCTTCTTTCATACTCATCGCTTCAAACTCTGATCTGAGAGTTTGAATTCTGGCCGTTTTCACCCGTTCTGCTCCCTGACAAAGCACCTTCACTGCTTCCCAGGCCTCCTTCGCAGTTTCTTTCTCCGCGATCGATAAAAGAATATCCTCAGGAATTCCCTGATAGATAATGGCCAATGCCATCTTATCTTTCCTCTCGTCAACAGCAGCTTCCGGGGTCTTTGGTGACACTGCCACCCATATTCCATGAGCTTGCATACATGCCTTCATCCTCAAGGCCCATACAGTGTAGTTCCCCCTTGTTAACATGGGATAACTCAAACCCCCCTTGTTCTCCTTGTTTTTCTCGATTTCCATTTGTTCTTAGTCTGGACATATATACCAGATGCAACCTGGCTTTGATACCACTATGTTATAATCGAAAGACAATTTACATGAATGAAAACCAAGAGAAAACAAAGATATACTCGAACTGACACTTTTATTCAAAAAGCATTACATCTAATATAGAAAGAGCATACAAATGAAAAGCTAAAAACTAGGAACTAATGCAACAGCTTTCCTAGAAAAACAAAATGCCACTACCAGTTATTCCAATACTTCTCCTACAAATACGCTGAAACTGAATGACCCAGTCTCCGTATGACCAAGTCCTATGTCTCAGGCAATGCTGCAAAACAACGAAAACAAACTGAACACCTATAGTTTAGATTAATTATGCCAACAATTTCAAGCTAAAATTTAACCTGAAAAAAAAAATTAAATATTAAAAACTAATGAAAATCTAATTATGTATAGAATCTAAAGCTCAAACTGTTAATATAAGGATTTAATAGTACTAACATAAAATTTCATATAATAACAAAGATTATTAACCTTTTTTTGATCAAATCATTGAATCTGAAGCTCTAATCGCGGATTTGTATCTCAATTTGTTAATCTCTCTCTCTCTACTCTCTCTTTCTCTTAACTGCGTCGTGTCTGTTAATGTTTGTAATTGTGTGTATTTGAGTCGCAAGTAGAGGGGGGTGGGGTGTCTCATTTTGTGTTATTCAAACTTAGTTAAATTTTATGTTAAATATGATAATGCCCTTAAATTTTGGCCATTTAAAAAGTGGAGGAAAATGAATGATTGAGATTATGGGTCTCCATGATTCCATGTATAATATGTTCTTCCTAGAAGGGGACTCATATATATTAGTTAAAATCCTTATAACTAATATTTGGTATAATATATTGTTCATTGTTATTATTTAACAAATGAAATCTATTTGTATATTGGGGTTTTGTTATATGTAAACCCTTAAATTTAGGAAAAATTGTAGACCATGTATTTTTATATTGCTCATATTATTTACACAACTTGCATTATACAATGGTGTACATATATAAAAATTATCTAGTCCACGATTTCATGTTTAATATATTTATTTGAATAATAAATGAAATTAGAAATCATCTTTAGTCAATTTCCCAACTTTGTCCGAGGTTTGAGCTTCTAAATTCTAGTAGTTGACAAAACTCAACAGTAACTGAACTAATATATTAAATATGTTTAAGTTTATTAGTCAAATAGTTGGGAAAGTTATGTCAAAGATTTGTTTTGATGCCATATATTTAAATTTGTCAAGTTAGATGAGTTATAACAATTAGTTCATAATAAAAGTTTTATAGATCTTTAAATAAAGGTATGCAAACTTCAAACTTTTTTGTTGGGTCACTGGAAAGCCTAGGTTTACTCACTTTCTGGCCTATGACTGATTGACTGGGGCGTGGGAGTTTGTAATATCTTGTTATCTTTATTGCAGATATTGTTCCTCTGAGAACTGTCAACAGGTAATGCTCATCTGGCCTCCAGGCAGTTGCAGATGTTGCTGCAGGCATAAAAGCAGGATATTATGATATTGGTAAGTTCTGTTCCTGGATTCATGGTATTAGTTATTTCATGTTTGAGATTAACCCCTTTGTATTCATTGTTTTCATGAAGGTATTGCGACTGGGATAGAGTCTATGACAGTTGATCAAATGGGCACACTACGCCATAAGTGGGCTATTATTGAAACACTTTTTGAAAAGCTTTACATGCAAACTGTTACAATAGCTAGGAAATTTTGGACTATTGAAACACTTCTCAATTCGTGTTACATTAGTAATAAAAGTGTTACAATAGCTGGGAGTGATGGTGTTACACAACAGTGTTACAATACAAAAGTGTTACGGTAGTTATTTATTTATTTTTATTTAATTTTTTCAAATCACGTGGACCCCACAAAAATGGGCCCGGCAGAAATGTGTTACGTTAGAAATGACACTGTTACGTTTAAAAGTGTTACAATAGTTATTGAAATTCTAATTTTAAATCAAATCGAAATGATTAAGTTAAATAAAAAATAATTAAACTCAATTAATAATTAATTTTCAAAATTAATCTACTAATGACTAGATTAATCGATTAATTAACTAATTAGCTAATTAATTAATAAAAATTAATAATTAATTCAACTTAATAATTAATTAAACGAATTTTGTAAATTACATAAAAGGATTTTCGAAAATCAAATCTAAAAACAGTTTTTAAAAATGGTATCAGAGGAGAAATGGATCAAAAAAATATGCCAAGAACAGCTGCCAGAAATCCTTTGAATGTGGCCGGAATCTGGAAAAATCCGGCGATAATTTCCAGATTCCGGCGCCATTTTTCGGAATCCGGCAGCTTCCCCACTGCCCAAACTCAATCCATTGTACTATTTTGCAATCGCCAAAAACAACAACAACAATATTGAAACCTATTTTACAAGGTACACAAAATTAAAATGAAGGAAAAGATGAACACAAGCATTAAAACTGAAATGCATTAACAAGGCCGATTGATAAACATGGTCACAAAATACAGAATTAAAAGCACGTACACAATCGAACAAACACAATCACAAACATAGATAAACATAATTAAAACTCTAGTTACACTAGAGTGATCACATCCGATCGACATCAAGGATGGGTTGGAGAAAAGCAGGGGCCTCATCAAACTCCACGAGACCACCTGGACCATTGAGCTGAGAGTTTGCAAGAGCCATGGCTGTTTCATTGCAGGAGGTCGCCACATGCACAACAACACATGAGTCCCAATCCTCGTTCTCCAGGCTGTTGATCATGACCACCAAATTAGCCAACCAAAAGTGTAGGTCTAGATTATTAACCTCATTCACAGCCTCCTCACAATCTGATTCAATGAACACAAACCTCACATCCCCCTTTTCCCAAGCCATTTCCAGTCCATAGAAGATGGACCATAATTCTGCAGCGAATGGCACCCATTGCCCCATCATCCCAATCTGATTCAATCTGATTCAATGAACACAAACCTCACATCCCCCTTTTCCCAAGCCATTTCCAGTCCATAGAAGATGGACCATAATTCTGCAGCGAATGGCACCCATTGCCCCATCATCCCACCACTCCCCTTAACCCATTGCCCTCTGTGGTTCCTCATGATACACCCCACAGCTGCCTGTCTTTGGACCCTATCAAACACTCATTTGCAATTAACTTTAAGCACATTAGCAGATGATGGCTTGCTCCATCCAGCCATGACAAAAACAGAAGAGATTAATATTAGTAATTTGAGTTGTTTGTGAAGAAAATAGTAGTGTAAGTGTGTGTTTATATAGTGGTGTAAACATTGAATATAGTGGTTTGTGAATGTAGCCCCCTTGACATGCATTGGCCAAAACAGTCAAATAATACAGTTCCAAGGCATTCAAAGTTGTGAATACCAATACAGTTTCAACTATCAACCATCACAATCAAATAAACAAGTTGTAACTCAAATAAATTAAATTATGAAATAAAAATCTATAGTTGTAACTGGTGGAGAGTATAAATTATGCAATAGACAAAATTAAACAAGGAACATAAGAATAAACAAGGAACATATATTAAACAGACACACAATTCATAAGTTGTGCTCGCAATTAAACTATACCCAAATCTAAATTTTAAATTAAACTCGATTTCGGACCCTTATATCAAAATTAAACACAGAACTAAAAACTGCAAACGGAAGAGGGGGGAGAGAGAGAGAGAGAGAACCTGTTTATGTAATATAATGAACCCCTAAATCGAATCCCCAATTGTAGCCCTAAATTATCCCTGAATTGAACCCTAATTCAATCTGCTAGCAATTTGCTAAAATGAAAGATAAAATGAAATTATAAAAGTATTAGGATAAATGTGAGTGACGTGAGTGATAAAAATAAGAAAGGGAATTATAAAATTAGAAATGAAAGTATAAAATTATTAGGATAAGGAATTAAAATTAAATTATAAAAAATTAATGACTAGATTAATCGATTGATTAACTAATTAGCTTATTAATTAAGAAAAAATAATAATTAATTCAACTTAATAATTAATTAAACGAATTTTGTAAATTACATAAAAGGATTTTTGAAAATAAAATCTAAAAAAAAATTAAAAATGGTGTTAGAGGAGAAATGGATCAAAAAAAATATGCCAAGAACAGCTGCCGGAAATCCTTTGAATGTGGTCGGAATCTGGAAAAATCCGGCGATAATTTCCAGATTCCGGCGCCATTTCCCGGAATCCGGCAGCTTCCCCACTGCCCAAACTCAATCCATTTTACTATTTTCCAATCACCAAAAACTAATCAACAAAACGGATCCAAAAACTCCAACATTTCAACAATAAAAACTTCAGAAAATTACAAAAAAAATCAAAACTTCACAAAATTCATAAAAACTTCACAAAAACCAAAACAACTCTGGAGAACCAAATCAGAAAATATTCAAAAATACCCGAAATCACTAAACAAACTATACCCAAAACATTTTCGATAAAAACTATACCTAAAACACAAAACTATACCAAAATTTGAACTTTAATTAAACTCGATTTCGGACCCTAATCTAACAAAATTACAACCCATTAACGAATCTAAAACAATTACAACCTTAATTAAGTCTCAAAATCGACCACAATTACAAGCACAACGAAAGCCCCAATTTTTCGAATTCTTCGAAACTCAACACAATGGGTGTAGTTGTGTGGAGCTTCGAGAGAGGTTCATTTTGACTACCTATACTACGGGTTTAAATAATTAAATCATGTAGAACATTGGTTTTAATTTTCGAAAGTGTTAAGAATTTGTGTATGTGTGTGTGTGAGAGACGGAGAGAGAGAGAGTCGTGACTGAGAGAGATAAGAAGGATAGAGAATTAAAAGTGAAAGTCTACAAATTATTAAAATAAAAAGAGTAAAAGTAGAAGTGGGACCCCACACATGTGTGGTAAAAGTAGAAGTGGGCCCCACAAAAGTGGGCTCCACAAAAGTGGCCTCAACACATGTGGGCCCCTCATGTGGGCCCCATATATGATATTAAAGTAGAAACTTTTTAAGTAGATGTGAGCCCCATGTGTGTGGGCCCCACATATGATATTAAAGTAGAAACTTTTAAAGTAGATGTGGGCCCCATATAAGGGTTTAGGGTTTAGAGTTTAGAACCCTAAGCTATTTAATTTTTTAAAATGTTTTATTTGACGATCCAACCGTACGGATGCTAATAATTTTAGTGTTGGGAAAAAATAATCAAACAATGGAAAGGTTGGGTTTCACGACATTATAACCAAAAATAGTAATAGTACTGATTCAGGTAACGGAGAGCGTGGCAGATTCAATATACATTTTTTTAATGATTTCTTCTTTTTAATGTTTGATGTTTGATGTTTATAACCTTATCAATGTTATTTTCCTATACATGCTAGAAAAACAAAAACCCGGATCTTGCCTCCCCATCAAATGCTAGAATCTATTTAAAAAGTCGTAAGCGCAAGCCAGGGCGCAAGTACAAGTCGAGTGGGGAAGTAGTTCAAAAAAGGATTGTAAGTATATCATATCGTGAAAGTATAAATTTGAACTAACCGTACGGATGTTAATAAATAATCATTATAGTGTTAGGAAAAAATAGTAAAAAAATCGGGTTGTACGACATTATAACAAAAATGTAGTATTAGTACTGATTCAGGTAACGGAGAGCGTGGCGGATTCAATTCACATAATAACAATTAAAATAAATTTTGAAATAAATTTTCACTAAAATATAATAATTAATATAATACAAGTTAGAAAATATTTATAAGAAATACATAAAATATTTACTCATTAAATATTTTTAATTTAATAGATATTAATTTTAATAATTAAAGTCAACACTTACAAAAATAAATTGAAATCTCGACTTTCCTGAATTGGGGCTTTCGGATTTGAGGCTTTTCTGAATTAGGGCTCGAATTGGGGCTTCTCAAAACATTCTCTCTCTCTCTCTCTCTCTCTCAACACACTCTCGACCATCTCTCTGTCTCTCTCTCATCACTAGGAATTTTGCAAAATTAGGGCTTCAAAATTAATTAAGGTAAATTTGGGTCTCTTTTGTTAGGGGTTTAATTTGGGCTTAATTGGGGTTTTATATGTGGTTTTTGATGTATATTAATCATTCTGTATATGTGGCCTTTTATGTATATGTTTAGTTCAGGTTTAATTGGGGCTTTTCATTTTGTATGCATATTATTAATTAGGGTTTTATATGTTGGGTTCTATATATGTTTAATTGGGACATAATTGGGGTTTTCATATTAATGTATGTTGGGTTCGAAATGATGTTAGTTTTATGCGTTGACTCAAATTGATGTAGTTGTAGTATATTTGATGTAGTGTAGTTCTATAAAACCTAAAAGCATACTGGTCTTTTGTCAAACTGCAATACTTGCGGTTTGCACACAAGTAGGGATACTTATGGACTGCTAGCTTACTTAACAGGCCTATAGATTCTTTTAGTGCAAACACTAGTTAGTGGTTATACTTTTAATTTATTCTCATGAATAATGTTTTACTTGACCGGCCTATAAATTCTTTCCCGAAACTGTTAGTACCTAGGTTTTAGTAATGGAGCCTGATTGGATAGGATTTCCAAGATACAGTAAAGAATACGTAAGAGGGATAAAAGCATTTGTGAAAAATGTGTTTCCCCTTTTTCGTAGGTGAGGAAATGAAGTTCCACTGCAAGATCTGTAATAATCAAAATTGGCATCGACGAGATGTAATTTATGATAATCTCATTTACCAAGGACCTTCCCTCTTACATGTCCAGTGGATATGTGAGATTTCACAAACTAAAGTAAATGATAGTACTGACTTAATGAATTACGAAACGGGGACCGAGTTTGGAGATAATTTACAAGCGATGTTTAACTATACGAGCAAGAGGTTTCAGAATGTAGAAGATGGACCAAATACGGAGGCTAAAATTTTTTTTTGCCTTGTCGAAGAGGGAAAACAACCACTATATCATGGCTGCAACAATTTTTCTCGGCTAAGTTTTTTTATTAGACTTTATCATTTAAAGTGTATTCATGGAATTACCAATTCTGGCTTCGGGGATTTATTAGTGTTGATAAAAGATGCCTTTCCAGAAGCCCATGTGCCTTTGTCCTTCAATGCGGCGAAGAACGTGATCAAGGATTTAGGCCTGGATTACCAGAAAATACATACATGCCCAAATAGTTGGATGCTGTATTGGGCAGAAAATAAAATTAAAGATAAGTGTGAATGTGGGGGGCTACAAAAAAAAGAAAGGCTTTGCTGCTAATGACGATCCAGAAAAGTTGATTAGCAAAGTGCCGACAAATGTGATGAGATATTTTCCACTAAAACCGAGGTTGCAAAGGCTATTTATGTGCAAAGAATTCTCCAAACTCATGACATGGCATGCAGAGGGACGGACAAAAGATAGGAAACTAAGGCATCCAGCGGACGCTGAAGCTTGGAAGACAATGGACGCTATGTATCCTAATTTTTCTTCGGAAATTCAAAATATTAGACTATGTCTAGCTGCTGATGGATTTAATCCATATCATTCAATGAATTTTTAGTCATAGTACATGGTCGATTCTACTAGTAAACTACAACCTCCCAACTTGGCTATGTATGAAACAAGATAATTTGATCCTTCCACCTTAATATCGGGTCCAGATTCTCCAAAAAACAGTATTGACGTGTTTATGCAGCCTTTAATTTCCGAATTAAAAGAATTATGGGATGTTGGCATCCAAACTTATGATGCCTTGACTGATCATAGTTTTAATTTACGGGCAGGGGTGCTTTGGACCATTAGTGATTTTCCAGGATACGCTATGTTGTTAGGTTGGAGCACAAAGGGTAAACTAGCGTGTCCAGTGTGTCATTACGATACATGCTCAGATTATTTGAAAAATAGCAGAAAAATGTGGTACATGAATCATAGAAAGTATCTTCATCCTTCACACAAATGGAGGTTTGACAAGAGAAGATTCAATGGGCAACACTACACCATAGATTGGCTATTGCAACTCCAACTGAAAAAATTGCTTTAAAATCGTTGCTATTTAATGACAAGTTTTCTGGAGTTTACAAATATGGTAATGATTTTTAATATCGTTACAATTGGATTTCAGTTTTGCAAAAATTGAATTTTATTGCAATGAAAATAAATAAACGTTACCATAGACTCAACATTTTGGAGTAAGTTTTGGCGGGCTGCATAAAAAAGAAAGAAGCGGGCTTGCTAAAATAAGCGGGCTTTCTAAATTATTTTGCCCGAGCTTTCTTTTGACTAAAAGATTTTGACTAAAAACAACAAGAGGGCTTTCTAATTTCTTTTGCACTCATTTCTTTCAGACAAGCTAATTTCTTTATTTCTTTGAGAGGGAGAAGGCGACGGAGAGAGAGAGAGACACTGAAGATTCAGACAAGCTAATTACTTTATTTCTTTCAGAACACTGAAGCTCAAGCTCAAGCTCGAAGTTTCAACAAAGGTATCTTCTTTCCCCAAATCGATTTTAAAATCGATTTTAGGTGTATAAATTAGGGTTTAATTGTTAATTCATGCGTTTTTTAAAATCGATTTCTACGGTTAATTTGTTAATTAGGGTTTAATTGAGATTTTGTTTAAGTTGATTTTTAGAATTAGGGTTAAATTGGGGGTTTTAAATTAGGGGTTTCTTTATTCATGCTTTGTTGTAATCCGGTGCTTTAATTTTATTTTGCTGTCAATTTCTTTGCTTGTATAAATTTTGTATCTATTAACTGACATTGACCATTTACTTGTTATTCGTTACTTGCTTATATTAGTAAAATGTGTGGACTAATGAATTTTAATGTTTATGTTATTCTCAGGAAATGGTAGATAAACATATTTTTATCAGGTTCTACCACCAGGGAGAGTTGCAAAAAACAAAATATTCGTGTGGAACCTGCACCAAGATTCCTGAACCCGCTGATGCTGACAGATTATCATTTTCGGAAATTACGGAGCATGTGAAAAATGATGTTGGATACACTGAAATTAGAGGATTTTATGTGAAGCAAGGAGGTGGTGTTTGGAAAATACTCAGTACTGATGCAGATGTGACTGGTCTAGTAGACAGGTTAACAGACGGTTTGTCCTTAGATCTCTATACTGACACTGTTGTTGACAAAGCTATTGAGCCTGCAAATCAGATACAACCCCATGTAATCATAAGACCAAGAACATAATATTTTGAAGGTAAAATGAGTTGGCTACATTTATTGTATTGCCCTGTTTTGAGTTGTGATATTTTTTATAATTTTTGTCGTAATTAATGTTTGTAGGTCCTAATTTCCAATTGAAACGGAAGTTTGTGACTATTCAAGTTCTTAAGCAACAACAGTTGGATAAAAAGAAGTCAGCAACAGGTGAGAGTGACAAGCTGATGAGAACCACAATAATTAAAAAACCAAGTGAAAATGAGAAAAAAAGTGGAAGTGAGCTGAAGAAAATGAACACCAATGAAGAGGAGATTCTGGTTCCAACTGAAAAAGAGAAAGTGGTATTTTGTGTTATTTGATTTTACTAAGTGTTATTATATTTTGTCATTCATGCTTTATTATTATCATGTCATATTTTTGAGTTTGTTATTTGCCGACTTAATGTAGGTGAAGGTTGCAGATTTTGAACTAAAGAGGAAAAAAAGAAATGGAAGAAAACTAGAAAGAAATTGAAAGATTGAAACTGAAGAAGAAGGTAGCTGAGCTTCATGTAGCTAAAGGGAAATCCAAAACTAAAGCAAAAAATGTAGTTGTAGCGGAATGGTAATCAGATATGGAATTAGAATTTGACAGGCCCTATGTTTCTGGACATGATAGTCTAAGCGAAGAGGAAATAGTGCATGTTATTCGCAAGGTATGTCATTATCTGATTCTAAAAAAAACAAATTAAATTGTATCTTTATGTTTTTGGAACAACATATAACTATTTGTTTGATTATATTTTTCTTATTTAATTAGAAAAAAAAAAGTTGCGAAGGTGAAGGATGTCACAAGTAGACCAAGAACCCGTGCAGCTACTAATGTTGCAGCTAGTAATGTTGCAGGAAGAACAGAGGTATATGAACAAAGGATCGATTTACCTCTTTTATTTTCTATTTTCCAGATTAATTGTTATATGATATTTTCAATATTTTTTGCAAGGCTACTAAGGAAGAGCTACCACATCCCCCTCCACTACCTGTTGATCGTACGACGATACTAAGGGTTCCTGCTAATGAAGGAATTGGTTCGATGGAGGCATATCTACTACTATAACAACAGAAAAGGGATAAGGAAGAACGAGAAAAGCGTGGTCATGATATTATGAACTATGAAGGTGATCATGAAAGTAACCATGCACCAGCAGCCAGTAGTGTATTTGAAACAGGTTTTTGTCTACTCTCATAGGTACTAGACTTACTTTGTAGAATTAATAATTATTTGTACTGATTTGTGTGTACTTTCATAGGTGAAAGTAGTACCAAAGTTAGAAGGTGCAGAGGACCTACAAAAATGAATCATGTCTTCACTAGGAAGCTCCATGAAAGGCCAGTGATTCGCTTAAATCGTGAACTCCAACCTGTGTCAAAAAAGGATAAAGTGGTTGCTGAATTGAGTAGTTTCTGTGGAACGATAGCAAGGCTATACATTCCACTTGATTTTGTTGACTGGTCTAAAGTTCCAGAGGAAGAAAAAGATGGGTGGTGGGAATATATCAAGGTAACTAAAAAGCACTATAGCACTATATATATTTATTTTCACTGACTTTTTCAATTATTAGACAAAGTAATTATTTATTTATTACTTTACTAGACAAAGTATATTATTCCCGAGGAAGGGAAATATTGGGTATTGAAGACGCTTGATGATAATTGGAGAGTGTACAAAAGCTGTATTAAGGCTCGATGTTTTACCAAATACGATAATGATGAGGACAGATTAAAAGGCAAGCCTCCAACCATTCCGTTGCAACAATTCAAAGTGCTGCTCAAGTATTGGCGTGATGAATCAGTGCAGGAGAAAGCTGCAAACTGTCAAGCAAGTCGGAAAAATTTGACTGATACTCATAAGGCGGGTCGCACCAGTTTGGCACAGCTTCGTAGTCAAATGGTATGTAAAATGGAAACATGTGCTTTTATTTACGCATACTCCTTTATTCCATTTCTTATACAGACTAGGAAATTAGCCCGTGCTACGCACACGGGTGAAATATTTAAAATATATTTAAGTTAATTATAATATTTCATTTATATCGAAAATTTAGGATATAAAATGATAGTAATTTATATTTAGAATAACACAAAATATAATATAGAAGAAAAACAAATTTAAAAGAAGAAATAATAGTAATTAAAATTAATGGAGATTTGTTAGTAAAATTTATAAATTATGTTGGACACATGAATTAAAAATAAAGGTAAATAATTATATAATAAAACAATTATAAAATTAAGTAACCTTGATATGCTAACATTATTTTTCTTGCCGCAAATTAAAGGTCTTCAAATTTTTTTTATGTACTTTCCAATTTTATTCTCTTCGGATTCATGTAAATTGGTTAGAATTTACATAAAAAATCTCATTACAATCAACATTGATAAAATTTATATTTTGGAAATCAATATTGACAATCTCTATAACTTTATTTGAATGAGAAGTTATGAAAAATTAATAAAAAAAATTGAAAATTTTGACGAACAAAAATTAAATGTATAAAGCATTTATTGCAACCCTGATGCTGATCTAATTCACACGTTGTCATTTGAAAAAAAAAATATGCGAAGCGAAACATATAAAGTTTTATAAAATTTTCGGACAGTAACCGTGAATAGCGGCACCATGCTTTGATCTTTATTCCTAATCTCTTTAATTAATGTAAGTAATATATTATACATGCATTTTGAATAAATTAAAAAAACAATATCTATAAATTTATTTAAATTTTGAACTGTTTTACATACTATTTTCTTCCATGCTATATAAGAATGGAAGTATGTAAAGTACAATAATTTTGAAGTAATTTTATATAGAAAGATTTCTCGGCATCGCCGTTTGCGATAACTCGTATCATATATAAAAACCGTAAGAAATACGATACAATGTATTTTAAAAAATATAATTTTTTAATCTAACTTCTATTTATCCACAATATATTAACAATAATAAATAAAAATAATTAAACTTAGTAATTTTTGTATGTAATAATGAGATAAGATAAATGTAATTAAGATAATGTGACTCTGAAAATGATGAAAATTGTAAAAGTAAGTGCAAAATAATTTTTTTGTACTATTATACTCATTGTTAGTAGAGTTAAGACTTCAATTCTTAAATAAACAATTAATAAAAAATAAATACAAAATACAAAATAAATTAGAATAAATTAAATTTTTTGATAAAAAGATTTGCATCGAACTATTCTCAGATTTCTTATTCTTTTTATTTATTTATTTGGAAAGTGATGATAAATTTGTTCAGCATTACTAAAATTTTATTATATCACATATTTTACTTGCATTGTAGGCATGCATAAAAAAAAGAATCGTATAAAAAGACATATAAAATTTTGAGTTACAAGGTTTCTCGTTGACGGCGACCATAATTTTATATACTCCCCCCGTCCCACTAATATTTTCCATGTTTATTTTACCACATTTTTTTCGGTGAAAATAAAATATAGTTTCGTAACTTATTTTTCAGGATTAAAATTTACTCTTAAAATATTAATTCGGAAAAGGAAAATTTTGAAAAAAAGTTATGGAAATATATTTTATTTGCAAACAAAAATGCATGTAAAAATTAGGATGGCCAATATTAGTGAGACGGAGGAGTACATTGTATCAAAAAAGCTAAAAAAGATTGAAAATTTTATTGGACCAATATATACATTGTCCAACTTGTTCAAGCTGAATGATGTTATGCATCAAGTGAAGTTATCTATGAAATGATCCTCTAAGTAATATTCAATGAGATAGCATGCTACTTTTCTCACTCGTATTAAATAGTTGATCATGTTTAGACGTTTACAAGCTAATGCATTGTTGTTCTTTGATTTTTCCTATGGATGAATATTCAGGGATATCATTTGTCAAATGTCATACATTTAATGAATGATGTCAGCTGAATATGTGTCTTGAAAATTCAAATAACTTGCTTGTCACATTGTTCAAAAGATATTGATTTTTTGTGATGTCACTTGTCTAGAGATATTTTTTTTTAAATGAATTAGTTGGACGTATTCATATGGCCAACTATTAATTTTACTCTTATCTCTACTCAAAAACCTTTGTCATGATAACTTTTCATCTGTGTTGAGACGCATTTCACCCTAGGAACTCGAGTAGTCTCTGCATTTAAACTAGGGCGATTTAATGCATGTCTCTTCAGTCTTCCTAACCCCTGTTTAACCCTAGTTAAGCACAAGGGTTATCTAGTAACTCCCTGTCTATTTAAAGGCACAGGTTGAGATCTCCTCCTCATCATCATCTCAATTTTCTTCTTCATTTCTTAAAACAATGTCACCTGGTATTCTTGATATTTCTCCTGAGGAATTCAATCAGCTGTCAACCGTAGAAAAGATTCTCCATCTACAAGAGAAGATTGACGAGCTGATACAAATTGAGCAGAATGAAGTGGATAGGATGAGAGAAGCCCTAGCCCTTCTGGTAGCCCGGAACAGGAGGGGAGGCCCCGATGATGGCCCTGATGGAGCTCATGGGGAAGCAGCATCAGCAGCTTAGCTGTTGACTGGCTGTTTCTCCAGTCGAGAGGGATGGGGGACTTGGGGGGCTGGGAGTTTGTTTGTTTTTTTTTTTAATCAGATTAATGTGTTTGTAATTTTTTTTTTTAATAAAATTATTAGGGGTTTCCCCTTGTTTTATTAATTTGTTTGTGTGATGTGATTGCTTTATTTTCTTTCTACTCATTTAGATCTAATAACATGTCTAACTATTTAAAACTGGATTGCATGTTAACAAGATTTAATTCTAACAAAAAGGAAATTTAACAAATGTCTCATAAAAGAAATTACATATAAAAATCTGATCTGTTAACAATTTTCCTTTTTCGATGACTTGATCAAAGTGTGCCATATGAAAACCATTAGATCATCAGTTCTACAGCTTTGATTCAATTTATCAAGAAACCCTAATTGTACAACTAACAGACTAGTGAGCTCTTCGAGCTACACAGTTCTTGTTTCATCTGTTTTGCATGAACTCAAAGAATAACAATCAGAAGAATACTTGAAGAAATTGAAAGTATTTGACAGATTAATCAAGTTGTCTATTTGAAGCTTCTGATGGTCTTCGTGAGAATGTTGTCACAATTAAAGGGAAACTGGTAATCCTGGACTTTAAGAGAGTAAACCTTCAATGGAGAAGGCTCTTAAAAGTACACCACTGATAAAGGTATATCTCTAACCTTTTTCACACTCTTAAATGCTAAATCTAAATCCTAGTTCTTTGCCTTTTCTAAAAACTGAGATGAGAACTGTTGGAATGACCCCCAAGTTCTCTACCCTATCGGTTACACCCTAAATATAATAAACAACTCTTAACCCCCTCCACAGTTTCTTAACAAACTATAGTTGCAAAAACTAGAAAATCTCAACCAGTGGGGAGTGATAAAGGAGTTAAGTGAGGGTGAGGGGAGTGGTGAACATCAAGAAACCACTAGAAGGATTGTGAGGGTGTAATTACCAGTCAAACTACCTTATGTCTTCTCAAAAAGGCATACTGGTTAAAAATGGATTAGCTCTTTTCTGGTTGTAGTCTCTCAAAAGATTATGATCATTGAAAAATGCTCTTATCCAGGAGCACTAATGAGGGTTTGGAACACTGTGTACAAAATGTGACTTAAGACCATTTATATTTCTTGAATTAGGAAGGAAAAGTATGCACATACACAGGGGGAACACACACTTTTCTTAAATTCATCTTGATGCATCTTCTTCAAATGTGAGGATGCAGTCCCTATTCTAATTCACCTCATTAAGTGATGACAACAGCATTCAACTCATGAGTACTTGATTCTCCATTTTCTAAACTCTTGGAGAAGCTCCATTCACCTAGTGATCATTCTCTTTCAGAGAATTCGTTGGATCACTAGTCTCTTCTTGATGATCTTGATGTAGGCACTGTGCACTCAAATGTAACATTCAATCTCCACAGAACTTACATCAATTTCAACTTCACAAGTCCACTCTTCATTATCCTCTACGGATATCCTTCATCCGTAGACAGGTGTCTCTCAACCTACGGATAAGCTTAAACAGCAGTTATCTGTAGAGAAACAATATTGACTTCCCTGATTTTTCTTGTAAAATCAATCGGCTCATACAAACTGAGTATCAAGGAATTCAATATAGTTGAGACATCTATAGGAATGAGGGAAGGGAGCGAGTGGAGAGGCTGGCTTGAGACCAGGCAAAAGGAGATGGAGAGAATAAGAGGCATGTTATTTCTTCCAGCATGGCAAAATGAGAGTTTTTGAGTAGTCCTTTAGTAAGGAAAGGTGAGTTGTGTGATGTGAGCCAGGATGAGATCTTGATGCAAAAATAGAGAGATTACAGAGAGAAATCTTCCTATTTATGAAGTGTTGGATTCCTATACCCAAATATCTTATTCAGTATCTAGGTTAATACCTCCTCTATAAAACTTGCTGATAACAAAAAAAGGGAGAAAATAGAGAAGATAGGTTGTTCTCAGGGGGGGTTAGAAGGAGATCTCAGACTTCAGAATTTCTCTACCCTTGGTTAAAACCTATTGGAACCCCTTAGAAGAAGGTATAATACCTTCTTTTGAAATAAAATACCTATTGGAACCCCTTAGATACTGTATTCGTCACATCAAGCAATTCTGATGAAATCTGTCCAAAAAATAAAATTAGTCAAACAATTGGACATGCACTTGATATCTTTATATACCAAAAAATATAATGTATAATACCTTCTTTTGAAACCATTTAGGAAATGTTTCATTTTGTTTATTCTTTAGCCATTCTTCATCGTTTTCATGTTGTGGATATCTCATCATCAAGAAAGCCATATGTTCACTGCAAGTAAAATCAATTTGATTATTTTTTGAAACAAAATGCAGAAATCAAGGGAATAACAAAAAGAAATCTGGTAAAGTAAATTACTTGAAATATGGGCTCAATTCATTACTATTTTGGAGAAGACACAAATGTGCTTGGTGCAAGTCTTTGTTGCTCGGCTTTATCATTGTTGCACCGGATAAGGGTCTGTATTTCTCATTGTTCTTATCCCTACCAGTTAACCCAACTGTTGCTTCTTCAAAATTCACTGAACAATCAACGGCCTCTTCTGCAACATAGGCCTCAACGACGCAGCCTTCCGGATGAGCCCTGTTTCGTACATATCCCTTGAACGTTTTCATATACCTCTCAAAAGGATACATCCAATGTAGGAAGATAAGCCAACAAAGCTCAACCTCTCTCACAAGATGAACTGAGAGATGGATCATTACATCAAACAAGGAAGGGGAAAAGTGCTTTTCTAGCAGGCATAAGGTCTCCACCAACTAAGACTGCATTTTTTCTAATTTATTAACCTCAATGACTTTACTACAAATTGCCTTGAGAAAAAGGCAAAACCTAATAATAGTGCACCTGACCTATTTTTGAATTACTTACCGAATTGTGATGGGGATCAAGTGATGCAACATTATATGGCAATCATGAGATTTCATTCCAACAAGTCGCAGATTTTCCATCAATACTATACCCTTAATGTTCGAACAAAAACCATCAGGTAGCTTCATACCAATCAAGGATGAGTAGACAATCTTCTTTTCTTTATGCAATAAGTTCCAAGATGCCATCGGTAACTTCTCTTTTTTTTTCGGGATTTGTTGGCCTCGGCTATGTTCTTATTCCCATTTCAACCATATCAAGATGGACAGATTCTCTATATTTTGTCTTCCCGGGAATATTTAGCAAGGTACCAGTTAAAGCTTCACATATATTTTTCTCGATATGCATCACATCGAGGGTATATCGAACGGGCAAAAACTTCCAATAATTAAGCTGGAAAAATATGGACATCTTTTTCCAAATTGGTCGAGGTTCCCCTTTCTTCCATCGAGGTTGGAGTTGTGTCTTACCGTAAACATGGTCCCTTAGTGGTTATAGCCTTTCTAACATCTCCTCCCCAGTTAAAGGAACAGGAGCTAAAAACTTTTCCACGGTGTTATCACAGGCTGATTTTTGCCTTCGATATGGATGGTTACGGGGCAACCATCTACGATGTCTCATAACCACAGTCTTTTTTGTAATTAGCCAACCTGGTAGCTTTTGTTTCATCAACACAAACAACACAAGCGTTATACCCTTTAATGATGTTGCCAGACAAGTTTCCTCAGGCTGGATAATCATTAATTGTCCACAACAAAATTCCTCGTAGTATGAAGGACTCTTTCTTATATGCATCATAAACTTGTTTTCCACGCCACAAATTTTTTAGATCCTCTATAAGTGGATGAAGGAACACATCAAAATAATTAAAGTGTGGGGGTATCTTGAAGATGTCTTGATATCAATACCTATGAAGGTAAAAGAGGATCCAAAATCAATTAAGGTATTTTGGGTAGATATATATACAATTATTGAGTCTAAAGAAAATGAATCTAATTTTTGAGATTCATCATGATGCAATTACGGAATCTAGGAATACTTCTATGGTGAGCAAGTATTTCCTTGTAGATCTATAATTAAAATTTATCCAAATAAACCTATGAGTTATTGGATGATATGTGAGACTGAACCTAGACAGAGCAAAGATTTGGAAAATTTGTTAGTACAAAAATTTTCGAAAATTTATTTAAAGGTAGGCCCTCAAAACTTGATAGAAGCTATGAGAATTCTCTGATGATCCTACGGGAAAAAGGATATCAATAGAGAAATTGACAAGAGGTAAGATGTCAATAAGTCAAGATTTCTAACATGTATGTTAAAAAATGGACTATGACGCCTTTCAAATAAATATGATCTCTCTATGTCCTTTGTGGGGGGGGGGGGGGAGGGATGTTAAGAAATATAGAGAAGTGATTCTAAGTAAGAGAATCGTGTTTAATTATATATGGATCATCTAGCGAGATAGATGCCATTGAGGTCCAAACGAATTTTCAAATTAGAAAATAAATATATGGGTCAAAGAAAAATAAAAGGTCAGACTGATAATCAGAGATTATAGTCAAAAGTGAAGACATAACTTAATTTATGATATATTCTTGAGTTACGAGAATACGGTTTATCAAGATGATACTTAAATTGTCGGCATTTCGAATTTAAAGTACATCAATGAACGTTGAAACAGTCTTTCGAAGTAGATATTTGCAGAAATCTACGTGAACCTGACGGTTTCTTTGGCTAAGGCAAGAGTAGAAATTCTACATTTCGATCATTATGTTGATTGAAACAACATAGACACGAAAATTGGCATATATATATTTGATGTTGTTGTGATATACAATGGCTTCATAATAAACAATATAGTTGCCACTTTGAGGACGCTCAAATTTGGTAGCTGGGTGAATGAACATTGTCATTTTAGGGACGCTTAAACTTGGTAATGAGATAAGTTGAAATTACTAAATTTTTGGGACGCTTAAATTTGGTAAGTTCAATAACAAATTGAAGCCTTGACTGAATGATTGGTAAAGTGATTACCAAAATGTGATAGATGTCAAATTGATAGAAGATCAATGAATTGACAAGTGTGCATGTTTTAGTGACACGTGAGATGACAAGTTTATAATGATTAAATATGAGTGATCTGATCATTACAAGAAGTAATGACGAGAGGATCATCTCTAGCAATTTTGGTGAGACTTGAAGTTTGTTTTTCAAATTAAAATCTTAATAACTTTAAAAGTCTTAAAGGATACATGTCACGTGATAGTGATGTGAATCTTGAAGAGATCAACATAATAGAATCTAATATAGCTAGATTGAATTTACATCTATCCAATGATAGATGAATGAGGATCTCTCAAGAATGATTGAAAGTCTATTGTACTTGTTGATTTGTACATTATCAGACATATACTTCTCAGTTGGTAGACTGAGTAGATGCACGAGTATAATGAAAAATGGTCACATAGAAGTGATTGAATTGGTATTAAGGTGTAAGTAATGTACTCGTGAGCAAGGATTGCCTTTCAATAGATATCTAATTGTACTATGGGGATATAGTATGGAAATTAGATGTTTGACTTTATAAAATTCTAAAAGTCATTAATGAATATAATCCACTTTAAAGGAAGCAATCGTGTCATGGAAAATCCTAAACAAACGATTTAATATAGCTTGATTCATGATGGAATACGAGTCTATTGCATAAGACTTATGCATGTAAAAGGCTGATTTCGTAGCCATTTTCTAAAGGATATTCCTAAATGACAAGAAAAATGTGTTTTCAATGTGCATGTATTGTGTAATCAATCTGCAATTGGAAGATCATAGTGTTATGTGTTCAATGGTAAGTCTAGTCTTTTATGGCATAGACATAATACCATTAGACCAACTACTCTCAACGAGAATTATCGGTATTGACCCTATAAAGTCAAGAGATAATTATGTGGATCCACTAACCAGATGGTTAAACTGAGAGAATCTTGTTAAGCCAAGAAAATCTGGTTATACCGAGAGATAGTTGTAAAATCATCTAGAGGGATGGGCCTTAAGCCTATTGCTTAACGGCGTCATGGTGGACACCCTACGATTGCTGACTGGAGATCCCAAGAACATGGTTCAATGGGCCAACTAAATCATGATGACCAAATCATTGTGGGGGTAACCCCTAGCCTGTTCCTATGATGAAGAAACAGTGAGACCCGTATGGTACGAGGGTAAGCTTTCGAGCTTTTAATGATCTTTCGTTGAATATATGGAGTTCAAGGGTTTGAATGCATGGAATTCGGTTGAGTAAACACGGGTTACTCTATAAGGAAAAAGATCACCTGTGTGGGAGAGAAGTGGGGCCGCTTCAAAGGAGAATTGCGAGGCACAATTCTTTAGAAACTCCTGCAGAACCAGGACGATGTTCCATGGCCAAAATGGACGTAATCGTGAGAGCTGAACGAATCAGAAAGGATATAGTGATAAGTATATCATCGTTTACACAAGCGGTCAAACAGTTCAAAGACAATCGCGTCTACTGTCTATCAGTAAGGTCGGTATGCTTACTCAAGCGAAGGTTGAAGGAGCATTCTCTACCTATTGTATGTTATATCTGATCGAAGAAACTATCACCAAGTCAAACTCTGTGTCTGTCTGTCTGGTGTGTGCTACTAATACATCAATCTCACCCATGTATGGGATTGTTGCAAAATATGGGTGAATTATGGGTGAATTAATTGATTTGGTAAAATCAATTCCGGTTTTAAATCCGGATTTTTTGCCAATGACACGATTAATTAGCTTGACTAATTAATTAAGGAAATTGCCAATAACATAATTGACATTAACGTTATCACAACCCTTTTTCGTAGCAGAAGTTTTTACTGGTTCTCCAGGAAAATATGTTGGTTAACCGATATATTTGATTAACGCGGTTAATTAATTATGACAATTGTGTAGCGCACAAGTTTTCCTAGCCTATATATACTCGTGTAGATCATTAGGATTATTCATTCGAAACACATCCTTCTCTCGTACACATCTCTATTTTCTTCCTCCGGTGATAGTTTCTTGTTTGTTTCAAGCTCGCTGAGAGTGACGCTATTCAACAACCTCACTGTAAACCGTTTTATCATGGAAAGCAATTCGCTCTCACATACAGTAAGGCTAATACGCTTTAAGGAGACAGTCATGCACTAGACTCGGTTTTGTTCCTTGTCTCCTTCTTTGATTCATTTATTTTGTTTACTGTTTATATACACCTTTTTCGTTATTAACACACAATCACGTTGTTTTATGTACTAATCTCACATATTGTCTAACAGGGTCAACTACTTAAGAACCTGCCTGTGGGCTGAGCACCCTTTTTAGTCTAAAATATGCAATAAGCCAAGGGTTTTAGCGCTGAGGTAAGTCTTTCTTCAAGTAAATTAGCTACTTAATTCGGTTGAAATTGTTCGTTGGAAAATCACCCAGAAAACTAATCACAAGTTCTTCTCTCCATCAAAACAAAACAAGAGGGTGGAAAGATATCCAAGTGAATGGGAAAAAAAATATGAACCGGCTCCGTGCATGAGATCTTATAGAAATAGAAAAACCATAATTCACTAACACTAATCTGATTATCCAAATTGTAAGGCAAGAGAGAGTGCGTGTTAAGCAAAAAAAGTAAAATGGAGTTCATGAGTTAAGCAAAAAAAGTAAAAGGGAGTTCATCAATCAAAGAAGCTATATTTGACCCTAAATTTTGGTTTGGAAAAGAAGTTAGGATGAAAGTTAAAAAAATACTCCCTATGTCCCATTGATTAATATACATTAGGTTCGGACACGAATATCAAGAAAATGTATAAAAATGAATAAAGTTTGATGAAAAGTGGGTAAAGTGGTGGGCTCTATCAATATTTAATAATAGATTTGAGATAGTGGGTGTAATAGTGTTTTAGAGCAAGTCCAACAATGTCATAGTTGGTTACTTATAAATATAATATAATAATGTTATGTGTCCTAGTGGTTTAAGGACTTGATTTCTTGTAGTAACTCCAACAACATTACTTATATCCATTCCCTATTATTATAATAATAATATATTTGAAAAGAGAGAAAAAAAGAGTGGAAGAAAGAGAGAGAAAAGAAATGTAGAAAAGGAGGGAAGTGAATTTTTTATTCATGAAAATTAAATAGGTAATGGCTAGTGGTTACCTATTAATAGGTAATGAGATGAATGTCCTAGTGATTTAGTTAACCACTAGGACATTATTGGAGCACCATTTTTTGCTAGATTACTTATATTTGAGCTTAGGACATGATATAAGTAAACTGTTGGACTTGCTCTTAAATTATTATAGAATAGAGATAGTGGAAAAAAGTAGTGGATGTAATGTGTTTTATATTATTAAAAGTTACTATTTTTGGAATGTATAGAAATGAGAGAGACATCCAAAATGAAAAGTGTATAAAAATGAAAGGGACAGAAAGAGTAATCATTATCATCTAATGATATAAACCAAAAATAACAGATGTCACTTAAAAATTTGAACTTGGGCATTACCTAATAAAATATATAAAAATCTTGTCCACTAACATCCATGTAAGTCTTGTCAAAAAAAAAATTACTCATGTAAACTATATAGTCCTTACATCTCAATTTATTTGTGTACTTTGAATTTTGCACGTGTATTAGGGTGCATTGACAGCATACTATCATATATTATTATTTTGATTTTCTTTTTTATATTAAAGTTTCATAAATTATTTTTTTGATTTTCTTTTTCAAAATAAAAGTTTCAGGGGACTGCTTGCTACTCAATTGCACGCAACACTCAAGACTTCAACCAAGGAAACATATTGGGCGATGTAGGTAAACGAGCTGTAAGAACTTCCACTCCGGTCTCTGTCACCTGCGATACACAATACCACAAAAGCATTATGAGGATATTGCAGTTAATGTAACGATCACAAGTTCCTGGAAGTTGAAATCTTCTATACACAGCATTTTTGCTAAAGAAAATATAAATAAATTAACTTAACGGACGAAATGTATGCAAAGAGATCTTCTAATGCCATAAAGTTTTAAGAAAGCTTATAATTTTGAGGAAAAATCAAATTCTTAATTTTGAAATTTGAAATGAGCAAGCTATTATTGTGATATCTTGTAGGACTAGTAAAATTGAGGATAACTAGTAAAATTGAGGATAAAAGTAAAGGATTTCCAGTAGAGGGAGGACAACACCTATTGCAGCCTGCAGGTTGTGATTATTAGATTGCCGCGGGAAACATGAGAGGATGCATAACTAGATGAAGATATTGATAACAAGTACACAATCCCGACACTTATACTTTATAAATGAACAGTTACCAGAAGTGTGTGTTCAAACTGAGCACTACGTCTGCCATCTGCTGTGACAACTGTCCAGCCATCAGGCCACATCCGATCATGCCAGTTACCTAAAATCAGAATTTCTTGCAAGGTTTACAGAAGAAGAGGTATAAGAAAAAAAAATAGGTTTGTTTAGCAAAAAAGTGGTAATAGTTACCTGCGTTTAACATTGGTTCAATGGTAAAGGTCTGCCCAGCCTTCATTATACCCACCGTTTTATTTCCTGATTACATTAAGGAAGGTACAGAAACACCGAATAAAAGAAATACTAGCCAAGTTTGAATATGTCAATATGCAGTGTCATTCTGAAAGCAGCTACTGTAATTTGGTATGCACTCACACTGATTAGACCGTCTTGAATCCTAGAAATCATTTTAATTAGAGGGCATACTGGGGTTGGAAGCTACTAACAAGGATACTTGCATAGTGAGGAATATTTGGTGCACAATGGAAGAGCTCTCCAATTCCATGGCCACCGATTGTCTTCACCTATTGTAACAAGAAAACAAAGATAATGATAAACTAACTGTTGAACAAGATATGATACGAGAAAAAGAAAAAGAAAAAGGTCTCCGATTTTACCACAGAGAACCCTGACATTAGAGCATGGCGATTAATAACTTCTCCAATTTCTCGAAATCGTACTCCAGGTTTAACTGGAAAATAGAAGATCAAAGAAAAGAATATGTAAAGATTGGAGGTCTGCCTTGAAAGTTAAACAAGTAAGAAGACATAATAATTAAGAGCGCATTTAAGAAAGAAAAACGAAGTAAACCTACCTAATCACATTTATTACAACACAACATATTATATATATGCATGCTAACTGATTTGCCTTATTTCTTCCAAAAAAGAATCATAATGGGTGGTTGGCAACCCTAATACCCTATATATACAAATATTTATATAATCATGTACTCGATGCTTTTATGGATGTCCGAAAGCATGTCTAGACTCTAGACACTTCCTGGTTTGATGCAGATGATCAACCATTGAAACAATGAGGTGATACTGGAGGGCGATCAAAAAACAGGAGTACTTTACAACAAACAACTCGCATTATGAAAAACTACAAAATACTAATGTTTCTCTGAAAACATAACAGTTGGTATGTACCAAGTAAATTCTAATCAAGGGGTTTTCCCTTTTTAATATCTAGCAATGAGAGGTACCAATAACCTTCTAACCGAGGTCACAGCTTTCTGTTTCCTGCATCATGTAGCATTCCTCATTGGTTTTTGTTTTTTGGAAATTATAAATAGAGCACAACTCGATACTCTTTTTGTTTGCACCTCACATGTATTATAAAAATTTCTAAATGTAAATTCATATTTTAATTAGACATAAAGAACAATTCTAATAATGGGCCTTTGATATTGAGGTATGTACTATAAGTGTATTACGGAATTCTCACATTAGTTCCATGAACCATAAAGATGTAAATGAAAATGTCGCATGGTCCAACAGCACCCACTAGAGTCTATTCATATATCCCAAAAATCAATTTACTAAATCGGGATCAGAAATGGGTTCCTACCCCTAAGCTGTGGTCATAATTTGAAAAAGTATATTCTTTTTGTGAGGCTGTGAGCAGTTGAACACGTTTTATGTGTATTAGGGTTGTGATCAGAATAAATGAGATTTATAGCAACTTGACATATGGCAAGTCCCCAAGCGACCTGTTTAAAAAGTTAAAAAAATCTTTTGGAAAGAAACATACTTACCAATTGACATCGCTTTCTCCAAACACTCGTAAGTACATTGCACCAGCTGTCGAGATGCCTCGTCAACATTTCCAACAAAAAATGTTTCATTGAGATCACCTGCAAAATGAGAGAAAAGTAATTACATGATGTCGTAGGTAATTTCTGATCTCCATACCATAAGACTATAGATACCTTACCGTGAACTCCTTTGAAGAGTACAGTTACATCAACATTAATGATATCTCCGTCCTCTAATTTTCTGAAACATTATATAGATATTCAAATTGCATCCCTGGCTCGCATGAAGAGACACACATATATAAAGTTGGTTCTTTCAATCCTTTTGAT
The DNA here is from genome assembly GCA_030848705.1 of Heracleum sosnowskyi. Classification (NCBI taxonomy): domain Eukaryota; kingdom Viridiplantae; phylum Streptophyta; class Magnoliopsida; order Apiales; family Apiaceae; genus Heracleum; species Heracleum sosnowskyi. Next base: position 119,065,383 of record CM061241.1, read on the forward strand.
TTCTGTAAATTAATGGTTTTTTACAGGTAGTTGGAGATTCATTTAAACACACGATGAAAAACTCTGTAACGTGTGGCATTTAGTTCTTCATAATGTCCTGTTGTTCTGCAAAGAACTTAATATGCTTTATGAGATTTCAAACCTGATAGCTTTCATCTAAAATCATATTATACCGCTTTCTAGAGAGGATATATGTTGCTAGATACAAAATTCAACATATAAACTGCAATATTAATGTCAATGGATTAAATTTGAAGATACGAAATTTGTATTGCTTTATGAGTGTTCTTAAAAACATAACATAGGATAACTATAGACTTTAAATCTTTTCTTGTAATCCTATTTGAGGATATAATTCAGTCCTCAGAACTGTGTAAAAGAACATATTTCAGAAATTAATCTTCCTTAGTTGCTTTAATGCTTTTGAGGTCAATGGTGTTGCTACTGCTTCAATTTGCTGCACTGGAATTTTCTAAACACTAGATACAATCTACAAAAAACATGAGAAATATTGATCGTTTCCACCTAAAAAACATGTCATGTAGGTAGAAGGGGACCTATTATAGGATAGACAATGGCATTACAGACGTATTTTTGTACGCAGCAACTGTGTCATTCTATTCCACCTCTTAGAAAGAAAAAAACTCATGGTGATACATTTATAAAAAACTTCTACCCCGAACACACGCAATCAAACCGTAGACATTCGAGTGAAATCCAATCCACGCGAAATAATTTGATATATGGACAGCATCGTTGTGGAAAAGGTCGTAATGCCAGAGGAATCCTTACCGCAGGGCATAGAGGGGGGGGGGGGGGGGGGGGTCATAAGAGCATCTCCAACAGAGGCACCATTTAGGGATATGGGTAATATATACTTTAGTACAAGTATTTGGGTTTTGCCCATTTAGAGGGGGTGCCAAGAGGGTGCCAGAAGTTGGAAACTTCTCTTGGCAGTTGGCACCCTTTGTGCACCCTTGTAACTCCAATAGGGAGGCACCCAAGAGTGCCATGCCACATAGATTTTGATTCTTCTCTTGGCACCCCTATTGGAGATGCTCTAAGCGTCTATACCATAAAATCGATTCATAGAAGATAATTAATTAATTTTTGTATTTGAAATAAGAAATAATGTTCAAACATGCAGCCATACTCAAGTTAAATATAGCAAAAAGTATCCATCGATAGAATAAAACAATACCTCGCATCAGGAATCCCATGGCAAATCACTTCATTGACTGACCTGTAAATAATGAACAGTAAAATATATGATGATAGCCTAACTATTATGCAAGCTATAAAAGTTCACAAGCACCCATACACACACACCGTACGTACCAAAAAGAGAATACCTACGTGCAGCAAGATTTTGGAAAGAAGTAGTAATTTAAGGGTGATGGATATCCTCCTGCAGAGGTACAACCACAATATTGAGGTAAAGGCATAATTATTGTTATGCAAACAGACTAGGATGCCCAATATGTTAAACATAATATTCGTGTTTTTTCACAAAATGAACTTGCCAGCAGCAATTGTTGCTTCATGCACTACGGCATCAATTTCGTCAGTGGTGACACCTGGTTGAATAACTCGAGCAGCTGCATCCAAAACTTCTCTAGCAATCTGAACAGAACATATTTCATATAAACAATACACTTCAAATCACAAATAGTAAAACGAGCCATGGCAGGGTATGCTCCAGTTCTCACCCTTCCTGACAGATTAACAATTCACCTCACTGATCTCTATGGAGGAACTGCATTTTAATTTATATCAGTTTCTGCTCCTTCCTACTAAGATCTTCATCCTTCATATGCAAGCTTAAAAAGTTTTTATACTAATCTTTTTTCCCTTGAAGAGTGAGGTTTACAGGTTGATTTTCTTCAGTGTTATTGGTTTTCATTTTTTCTCCTAGTTTGAAACTTAACTTACCCATACAAACTTGATTACTGACTCCAAATACTACTACTGTAATATGTAAAAAAAATGTACAAAAGAGATTTCCAACGAATTTCTCTGTTATACTGCTGAAATTCAGCTATATTCCACGCCCAGCAGCAGGCATTACTGCATGCCATGTCCAAATTTCTAATATGTTTTTAGATTATATCTGGATGGTAGAGGCACAAGTAATTCTAAAGAGATACAGACGTCTTGATATTGAAAGTATTAGACCTATAATGGACTTTTGGTTTATTTTAGCAACATGCATGTATACACTTCAGGGACTCCAACAAACACAAAATGTTTACTAATTTATGTACATTGAAATTTGAAACTATTTACGGGACTTGTGGATGATTACTAAAACTTCAAACTTGTAACTGGATGTAGAAGAAGAAATTTGTTTCACAAAATGCAATATCAAATTTTCAGCACCAAGATAAAAACTTACTCGGCATGTTTCCCTCATTCTCGCAATTTGTTCTGGTGTTTTAATCTTTAAAAAATCAAAAACGAGAAAGGTAAGAGTAATTAGACTCCAGAAAGTAAAACAATAGAGCAAAATATTTTGGTTTAAATCTAACAGAAGAAAAAATTATCTGGAGTTACAGTACCTCGACGACACGCTGGAGGTCACTACTAGGCTCAACTTTTGGAGTTCCCTGCAAAAATATTTCCACAGAAAGTTAACAAAACCAGATAAAGAGGAAAAAGAACAGGAGAAACAAACACATGCCGAACACTATGAAGTTTTTCATAAAAGTTTAATGTATAGCTAAAAGCTCACTTACTCTGGTACGCAAATGAAGCTTAATATATCAAGGAGTATAAATTTTACAGCTACATTATATATCTAATCCATGACGAATGACAAAAATCAACGTTTTCCACAAGAACTACCCACATAGGAAAAGCTAATGAGGATTTTATTACATAATAGTACATGAACAACTCACATCAAGTGCCCAGTCAGGTTTATCAACGTAATCAGGTACTAACCGCGGATTTGATATGGGGTAAGGTTTCAAACTCCTGCACACATGAAGATATAAAAATTTTAACTCTTCAGATCCAATATTAATTCAAATGCAAGTTTCAATATTATGTATTTTCCTTAAATCACAAGAATCTATTCGTGGCTGAGGTTTCTGAAATTTGTCTTCTGTGGAATTAAACTTTAATTTTGGATTTCTGAAGTGTTTAGGAGAATTTAAGAGCACAGTTATTCTGTTTATTACGTAGTAATACATCACATTTCATGTAATCTCAAGTGGTGCGATTTTTTTATTCTAAATGATCTCAGACGTTTTTTTAATTAAGAACTTACTTTATGTAATTTTAGAGAAGTATATTTTTTACTGATGTGATTCTTCTAGAGTTCTAGGTTACTCCCTCAGAATCACAAAAACTGTTGTCGTTGGTTAATGGATGCAAAGAAAGCAAAAGTTTGTCCTCCGTTAGGAGTTTCGATTAGAATGTCTCCCTCAATTACACAAAATATCCCATTTTACTTGCATAGAGACCCATTTTTGCTTCACACTGTACTAACTGACAGAAAAGCCCCAGTTTTTAAGATTTTTTTATTATATTTTTTTTCTAAATAAGTTTTTAGGATTTTTTTATCCTACAAAGATAGAAAGGAACAAATTTTCCACAAACCTAGGAGTAATTTCATCGACGCAAAACTAGATACCGCTATTTGTGATATGAAACATATTCGATTGATTACATTGACAAGTTTAACTTGCGGTATTAATGTTAGATCAATGTTTCTGGTAACTAAAATAAACTCCATCAAATAATTAATACTGTAGAACTCATAAGACATGAATTTTAAAACACCACTCCAGGAAAACAAAAATTCTATTTTACGTGTTACCACCAGATTTGTAAACCATATACAACATCAAGAGTAAATATGTTGCAAAAGACATACCCTGTCCAATCAAATCTGGGAAGTTTGGTTGTTCGGGACTGTCCTTTTCTCAAACAGTATAGCCAATCATCTGGTGTCTTTGAATTTTGTTCACCTGCAATATTGGATTTAAGCATGGACGCCTTTGCTTTGAAGTGAACAGATTTATGAGAACTCCAGGATGCCTTAAAACAGTCTTGAGTGCTGTTAAGGGAATTAAGTTCATCAATACACATACATGTTTTGAAGTCACAGCCAAAGAAAATTATCATTGAAATGTGTCAGATGGAAGGTCATAATATATAGCATAGAGGATCTTCACTCTTAAATTGAATATCCAGATTCAATATTGATAAAAGACTTTTTTTCCTTGCATTAACTATATATGACATATCCAATCAGTAATTCAGATTAAGAATCCCTACAGTACGTGATCACCATTTTAGCAAAAGACATCAATTCAAATTTCACGGAAACGCCAATTAAGCTATAATATCAAATGAACTTTTAAAGATGAAAAATAGCAGTGTTAAGCAACATGAGAAATGGAAAGTCTGCACACCAGAACGTAGCACCATCACAAGAAATCTTTAATTCCACACACTTGGGACACCTAAAAATAGAGTAAAAAACATAACAGTTAAAAACAATAGTAATATTCCTCCAACGATAGAAGCTAAGTACCTTAACTGAAAGCTATCTACATATATTAACTATAGACCAACGCGTCTAAAAATCACGTCATTAAGAACCTCGAAAACGCAGTCCTGTTTCATGCCAAAACCTCTACTGTTATTGTTAGATTACCAGTTGGCCTAAAACTCTAATGTATTAGAAGGAGTACTTAACATGATCTTATGTTATATCGTAAGTCTTAGTTGTTATTATTTTTCTCCCTCACTAGTTCTTCAAACATTTGCTTTAAAAGAGTCATCTTCGTAAATTCAATTGCAATTTTCGCAGCCACCATCAGGTGTCTAAATTTACAAAACCCAAGTAATTTCACCACTATTTTACCTCAAACAATTTAACTTTCAATTGACACGTAAATATCATGAAAATACATACTGAAGATTAGCAGGCTTTCCGCATCGAGCACAAGATAAGCTACTGTCAGCCACAAGTGATTCACCAGACATTGAAATTAGCTCTCTTAACTGCAACTGTAAGTTAGTGACAGAGCATAGGAATAAGCAACTGTAACCCAAAAAAATAAAAATAAACAACAAAGGCAATTTGAATAAATTATAGTGCTTAAATTAAAGTTTATACCTTGGTTTGAGTTGAATGAAGAAGCTGGAATAGAACAAGTTGAATGGGAAGGAGAGAGACGATGAGCGGCGGCCTTGCGGGGTGTACAGTATATTCAAATGTTGTACCGAAAATAACAATATTTTAATTTTAAAATTAAATAATCAGTTGCCATCAGTAAATTTCGGAAATCGGGGATTTATCGGAATGATAAATCATAATAAAATCGGATGTATTTTAATAATATTATATATATAATTAAATAAATATTGAACATTAATTGAAATTATGAATATTTCTAAAAATATTTTAAATTATGAAATTTGGAAATGTACAAGTTCAATGTAACTTCGTTGTATGCAAATTAGCGTTCACAAGAGTCAAAGTCAGAAAGTATAGAAAGTTTATGGTTATCTATGCCTAGTCGTCTTCTTCCTCCTTCCTTAGTTTCCTTCCTCAGTTCAGTATTTGTATTTTCTCTCATGTTCTCCTCTTCTGCTCTTCCAAACCACTTTTCTATTAACAATTTTTTCGCGAAATCATAATTTCATGAATAAACTTCTCCGATTTTTACTGATATTGACCCGATTTTTAATGATTTTGACCAAATTGATCGGAAAACGGTTTTTCCAGCGATTTCACGAAATCAGATCGGTAGGTCTCCGACTACCGATATTCCGGCCGATTTATCGACGATTTGTCCGATTTTTAGAACCATGGTTGCAATAAGTGATGCTCCTATACCGGTTTACGAATGGATTGTTCCATTTTATACCAAATGCGCTTTAGAGCCATTACAATGCTAATGTGAAAATAGATGGAGCTATTACTATAATATGAAATTAAAAAATAGTTTTTGATGTTAAAATAGAAATTATACTTCAATACATAGTTTTAAAATTGCATCAACTAGATCCAAGTTTAGCTATATTCCAAATCCCCCAATTTTAAATTTTAAATTATGGTTGTCACCATTGCTTTAATTATTCATTTCCTTTCATCTAACCACTTGCATACCTATGTGGCAATTATAGCTACATCTATACTTTGTTCTATATTTAGAACCAACTATAGCATTTTTTTATTTTAGAACCAAGTATAACATTGCATCGGAGATGTGAGTTTTATAATTGATGTTATATTATAGAAATAGCACATCATTTACCATTGTATTGGACTTGCTCTTAGAGCATTCACATTGGATTCCTCATTTCTTCATCATCCTCATATTTTGAAGAAATTAAAAGATTTAGCAAAAAATGTGATCTATATCTGGTTCCCCATTTTAGGAAAAAAATTTGGGACAAAAAATTGAGTCCCCAATTTGGGGACTTACTATTCATCCCTCATTTCATATTCTATACAAGTTTTATATGTAAGTAGAATGAGAAATGATAAAATAATAGTTAGTAGTTAAAGTCATAAAGAAAGGTGAGCGAAAGAAGTAATTACAAATATTTAGAGATAAAAATGGGCAATGGGATGTAGTAAATTTTGAAATGATAAATAAATTGTAGGGAAAAATTAAGGAAATTACTATTTTTAGTAAGAATATACGGATGGGGAACGGGATGTGAATGCTCTTAGAACACTTCCAGTGATATTGCCCACTTTCCATTATTTTCGGACCCAACATGCCAACACACACAAAACTGGGCGAATGTAAAAATGGGCAACTCTCTCCAATGCTAAAGCCCACTTGGCACATTCTGTAGGATCCATTTTACTGTTATTATATTATAATTGTAATAAAATGATATTATATAATTAATTTTAATTAAATTAAATAGTGTTAAAATTGTAATAATCAAATTAAAGTGATTAAAATTTGTAAACATAATTTTAAAATAAAATACATGTTACGTAATTAAAATACATCATATTATTAAAAAAAACATTACAATTACATTAAAAGGAAAAATATTACATTAAAAACATCACACGAGAAAGCGTTAAATTTAAAACATTACAATATAAAAAATTTAAGGATTATTATGGAACTGCGAGATATGCTCAACCAAGTCATTTTGTAGTTGACGATGTGTCCGTTTATCGCACATTTTTATAGTATTTTGAATATACGTTTCATACGGGATAAAAGGTTCTTCACCTAAATTTGGTTACGATAAATCATTTTTTGCATCATCATATGTTGGTAAATGACCAAATTGAGTGGCATGTATATTATGCATTATGATGCATGCTCTCATTATTCTCCCAAGATCTGATTTGTCCCAAAAGCGTGCAGGACCACGTACAATTGCGAAACGGGATTGTAACACACCAAAAGCTCATTCGACGTCTTTTCGTTGACTTTCTTGATATTTTGAAAATAATTTTCTTTTATCACCTTGAGGACGTGGTATCATTTTAACAAATGTTGCCCATTCAGGATAAATTCCATCAGTTAAGTAGTAGCCCCTATTATAATTGTTTACATTGATAATATAATTTACCTCTAAAGCACGACCTTGTAGCACTTCATCAAATACTGGTGACCAATCTAACACATTTATGTCATTATTTGATCCAGCAACTCCAAAAAATGCATGTCATATCCAAAAATCAGATGAAGCAACTGCTTCTAGTAAAATTGTTTCAACTCCTTTGTGACCACTCATAAACATTCATTTCCATGTTTTAGGACAATTTTTCAATTGCTAGTGCATGCAGTCAATACTACCCATCATATTATGAAAGCCACGAGCCTCACCCATCTGTAATAGACGTTCTACATCATTAGAGTTCGGCTTCACAAGTATTCATTCTCAAATATCGTAATGACATTAAAGACAAACTTTTTTAAGCCTTTAACCGCATTAGTCTCTCCAATACGAACATAATCATCAACAGTGTCAGCCGATACTCCGTTGCATTTTTGTAAAGGTGATAAACCTTTTCTTCCCACTGTATCGACCCTTTGTTGAAAGTATGGATCAAAATTTGAAAGAGCATCCACAATATGCAGAAAAACTTGTCTTTTCATACGAAACCTTCGTCGGAATATTTGTTCAGTATATATTGGATTCGGTGAAAAGTAATCATTCTTTAGACGTAGATGGCCTGCTTCACGGTCTCTGAATATACTTTTCTGATGCGTGAATCTTGAGCTCTCTCCATATATTTCATGATAGAGTTCAAGACGACGATTTTCTTCGGTATCATCGAAGCAAAACTCATCAATAAATTCTTCAATGAAATTTTCTAGTGTTTGATCCATATGAAAGTGAATTGGAAGAACTGATACATGTAGTTTATATAGAAGCTCGTAAAAATGAATATATTCTAAGACAGACATTAGCTTCCAACGGCTAGCTTACATTAGGTTCAATCTTCTACATGCACTAGCTTGTAATTCTTCATACTCATTAGCTGCTTCAATCATTTTTGCCTTGCCTTTTCCTCTCCTTTTAGTCGCTTTCTTACCTTTAGGACGAACCAGAGATTCCACATCTTCATTTGTTGGTGTGTCATTATTTCCCGATGATGAGTAAGGGGTCATTTGTTAAATCTGGGCCGTTAAATCTAGATAGTTCAAAATGATCTATAAATCTGAACGTCGATAAACATTATTGTTTAGTAAATAAATTTCTGAACCAATTCATATGAATATATTTATTTTACAATATACTAGTTTATAATCGTGCAATACATGAATTTAATTACTAATATTTATAATTATATTAATTCTCAAATTTCTCTTGATATTTATATTTTTAAAATTTAAAATTTTATTAATATTTTTATTCTAATAATACAATTTTTTATTTTCTATATGTACTGATATGGTTCAACTTTCAACTTTTGAAGAAGTAATTCACCTATTAGAATATAAAATATTTTATTATATTAGATTTAACGATTCTCGTTTATTTATTTTAAGATATAACCGTACTTATTTTGGGGTCACTTTACAATTTTTGCGAATTAGATTTGGACAATTTTACAATCCGGCTCACAAAATAATTTTTAATTTAATAATAATTTAACAATTATAATCCAATTAAAAATAGCCATGAGAAAACAAAATTACAAATTTTTTATTTTGAGAATTCTATTCAAATTAGATATATAAAGATATAATTGGAATTAATTGACAAAGTCGAAATATACTATTAAGTTAGAAAATGTAGTGATTATTTAATATTTTTTAAAATTAAATGTAACCATTTTAACTCGAAACAGCTTGAAAATTAAATGTAACAAAGTCGAAATATACTATTGAGTTAGAAATGTAACTCGAAATTTCTTGAAAAATTGACAATTATACCACAAAAAACAACTTCAAGTTACTAAAATAGAGATTCTCGAAAATTGGACCATTAATACCCATCTAATACGCATAGATAGATTAAAGGGGTATTATGTATGTGATAACTCCAAGTCCCGATCCAGCCCTTTTCAGTCGATCCCACGCCTGGAAGCGGTGTTTCTGCCGTTGGGTGTCTGCAAAACAACACCGGAGGGGGGTTTGGACCCTGGCGGCACCTCCGGCGTGAGAATAAGTGGAGGCTTTGGAAGAGAAGATAATACTATAGAGATATCTAAATATGGAGGGTGTATGTATAGTGTTTGTATTGTATAGGGTAAGTGTGTAAAAGAGAGAGTGTAACCCCCAGACCTTTCCTCCTTGGTCTATTTATAGGCCAAGAATTAGGGTTTAGGGGTTGTACCTGCAATCATGAGCGTTGAATTATAGGTAGGTAGGACACCTGGTTGATGTTGATGGGTCACACGTGTTCAGGTGAGGAATTCTGGTGTCGTGTGTCAGGCTCCCGCTGGCATGTGGCTTGACTAGGACATAATTGTGCCAATCATTAGATATCTTTACGTGTCGTCATCAGGTGTGTCCATCCGTGATGACCTAAACATGTCACGTAATAATGTATAGTTTTTCTCACGCAAGCTATTGCCTTTGTCGCTTGGAGTGGGTTAAACTTTGTGGTTGAGCCATGACTCTCATATGAGTTCGGACTTGTAAGTGAGTCATGACTTCAATATGAGTGCGGACTTGTAGATGAGTCATGACTCCAATATGAGTTCGGACTTGTAGGTGAGCCATGACTCCAATATGAGTGTGGACTTGTAGATGAGTCATGACTCCAATATGAGTTCGGATTTGTAGGTGAGTCATGACTCAAAACATGAATCCAGACTAGTAGGTGAGCCATGACTCAAATATGAATCCGGGTTCGGGAGTGGTCCGGGGCCCGGATAGGTCCGGGCTATACATAGCCTATCATTTGCCCCCCACTCCCTTATGCAGATTTTCTGGATGAGAGAGTAGAAACTCCTGAATAGGTAACTTGGACGAATTTACTGGCTTGATTGTTGCCCCTCAACCCGAATTGTTATCAAAGATAGCAATCCGGGGTTGAGGGTGAGCCTTGGTTCTTTCTTAAGTCCAAAGTTGTGAAGCTTTGGGTAACTTAGAAGAATTTCTGGCTTGATTGTTGCCCCCCCCCCCCAACTCGGATTGTTATCAAGGGTGGCAATCCGGGGTTGAAAATTAGCTGTGGTTCTTTCTCAAGTCCAAAACTATAAAGCTTTGGGTAACTTAGAAAAATTTATGGCTTGATTATTTACCTCCCAACCCGGATTGTTATTAAAGATAGCAATCTGGGGTTGAGAGTTAGCCATGGTTCTTTCTCAAGTCCAAAACTGTAAAGCTTTGGGTAACTTAGAAAATTTTCTGGCTTGATTGTTTCCCCCCAACCCGGATTGTTATCAAGGGTGGCAATCCGGGGTTGAAAATTAGCCATGGTTCTTTCTCAAGTCCAAAACTATGAAACTTTGGGTAACTTAGAAAAATTGTTGGCTTGATTGTTGCCCCCCCAACCCGGATTGTTATCAAAGATAGCAATCTGGGGTTGAGAGTGAGCCTTGGTTCTTTCTTAAGTCCAAAGCTATGAAGCTTTGGGTAACTTAGAAAAATTTCTGACTTGATTGTTTGCCCCCAACCCGAATTGTTATCAAAGATAGCAATCTGGGGTTGAGAGTTAGCCATGGTTCTTTCTCAAGTACAAAACTGTAAAGTTTTGGGTAACTTACAAAAATTTCTAGCTTCGTAATTGACCCCAACCATGATTGGTATTGAAAATGGCAATCCCGACTCCAAGTTGTAATACTTATGTTGTCCGAAATGGATTTGCAGGAATGTGGAGTCTGGGCTTCGCTTGAATTCTGCAACACTGGAATTTGAACCGATTTTTATCATTCCCCCCCCTTTCATTTCGAAAAGACGCTACCCCAACCCGACCATGATGTTGACACTGTTGATGTTGAAGCGCTTGAGATTCTTGATGACCGTACTAACAAGAAGATGAAGATTATAACATTGGCCGGAAACCACCAACAAGACCCAAGGTTGTTGTGGAGAAAGTAGTTGCTGATGGTAAAGGCAAAAACACTGATGGGAGACCGGTTATGGTTGGATCCTGTGACTTGAAGAAACTTGCCGGAATGGTTGCTGAAATTCCCACAGATGAAGATGTGGAAGAAATGGAAAAGTCCGGTGTTGTAGCTGTTTTGCAACGTGCCATTGGACACTGGGGCCATGTAAGTTTGTTTTTCCCTTATGCGCCTTAATTGCCTTTGATATTATTATTACTAATATCTTTATTTGCAGTCCGGGGTTTTGATCAGTGGGGCTGCGACGGTCTTTGTTAGTGAATTGGAGTCGTTGAATGGAGAGATGAAGAAGAAAGAGGACCAGATTCAAAGCTTAGAGAATGAGTTTTCTTCCTTGAAAACAACTTATGAAAACAAACTTGCTGAACTCACTTCTCGAATGTCTATGCTGAGAGTCGAGGTTGAGAAAGCTAAAGAGGAGTCTGGGGCTCTTAAGGAGAAAAATGATGGGTTGCAGCTTGAACTTGAAAAGTCGAAAGAGGATATCTAACTGAGTTTCAGAAATCTTTTGTTTTCTGACCAAGCTCTTGCTGATGTCGGTGCGCCTGAGGTCTATAGGACATTTGTTGTTGCTGAAAAGCATCTCAAAACTGATCCAATTTCTTGTTGGGAGTCATTCATTGACCATTTCGTTGTATCCAAGAAAGATATTGAAGATGGCCTTGGCGAGCCTGCACTTTATGATGGCCCGAATCCCTTTGTCATCCCAGCTAGTCCGGATTCCCCTTAGCCGTCCAACAGAGTTAATCAGACTCCGGAGTAGATTATTGCAACTGCGTTTGCTTTTTGGGGTTTAATTCCTATGTAATTGTTAACAATTCGTACAACTGCTCTTTATCAACATTGGAAGTCTTTCCGGGCTGTATGGACAACACGGGCTTCCGTCTTTATTTTTACCTAAGTAACATATTTTTCTTTCTTTATTCCATGTATTTGCGTATATATTTTGAATTTGCATATTACTGGGAGCCCGGCCTCATAGCTTAGTCCGGGCCGGGCTTATTGTTTTGTACTTACGAATTTTTTCCCAAATTTATGATTGCATATAGTTGGGAACCCTGGCTGCATTATTTGCCTATGGCTCCGAGCCAGGGTTATTAGGTTGCGTATTGCTAGGAGCCTGGCCTCATAGCTTAGTCCGGGCCGGGCATATGGTTTTGTACTTAGGAATTTTTTCAAGTTTTTGATTTCATATTGCTGGGGACCCTGGCTGCATTATTTGTCTATGGCTCCGAGCCAGGGTTATTCGATTGCTTATTGCTAGGAGCCCGGCCTCATAGCTTAGTCCGGCCCGGGCATATGGTTTTGTACTTGGGAATTTTTCCAAGTTTTTGATTGCATATTTCTGGGGACCCTGGCTGCATTATTTGCCTATGGCTCCGAGCCAGGGTTATTCGATTGCTTATTGCTAGGAGCCCGGCCTCATAGCTTAGTCCGGGCCGGACATATGGTTTTGTACTTGGGAATTTTTCCAAGTTTTTGATTGTATATTTCTCGGGACCCTGGCGGCATTATTTGCCTATGGCTCCGAGCCAGGGTTATTCGATTGCTTATTGATAGGAGCCCGACCTCATAGCTTAGTCCGGGCCGGGCATATGGTTTTGTACTTGGGAATTTTTTCAAGTTTTTGATTGCATATTGCTGGGGACCCTGGATGCATTATTTGCCTATGGCTCCGAGCCAGGGTTATTCGATTGCTTATTGCTAGGGGCCCGGCCTCATAGCTTTGTCCGGGTTGGGCATATGGTTTTGTACTTGGAATTTTTCCAAGTTTTTGATTACATATTTCTGGGGACCCTGGCTGCATTATTTGCCTATGGCTCCGAGCCAGGGTTATTCGATTGCTTATTGCTAGGAGCCCGACCTCATAGCTTAGTCCGGGCCGGGCATATGGTTTTGTACTTGGGAATTTTTCCAAGTTTTTGATTGCATATTGCTGGGGATCCTGACTGCATTATTTGCCTATGGCTCCGAGCCAAGGTTATTTGGTTGCATATTGCTGGGGGACCGGGCTACATGTTATGCGTATTGCTATGACCCCGGGCTATTACAAAAATTGAAAATTACTGGAAGTAGAAAATACAAGATAATAAAAAACAACAAGCCCGGTTTTATTTATAGAAAAATCAAGAATACAAAGTTCTTATTCTAACTCCATTAGGAAAAACTGTTTATCTGCTGAAGTCTCTGGGCTTTCGGGAGCTCCTTATTCCTAATCCGGGCTTTGCTTTCCTCTTACTAATAAAACTTTCTGAGTCTGAGGCCATGCCAAGTGTTTGGGACCTCAGAGTCATCCATGTGAGCGAGCTTATAGGTTCCAGGTCGGAGTAGTTCCATGATTTTGTAGGGTCCTTCCCACTTTGGCATGAGTTTGCCAGTATTGGTTGGGCCAGAAGCCTCAGTGTCTCTAAGTACCAGGTCTCCGACTTGAAAGTTCTTGACCCGGGCTTTCTTCCCAAAGTACTCTCGCGTTTTCTCCTTATACTTCTTCATTCTTTCAACTGCTTGGTCCCGAACTTCATCCACCAGGACTAAATTAATCTGTAGCCCTTCTTCATTTGAAATCTCCTCAAAATTGATGGCCCTGTGGGAAGGGTTTCCTACTTCAATAAGCAACAAGGCTTCAGTACCGTAAGCCAGCTTGAATGGGGTTTCGCCAGTGCTAGTCCGGTATGCCCATAACACGTTAGGTAGCTCCTCTGGCCACTTACGTAAAGCATAATGTAACATAAGATGTAAAAGAGATAACTACAACTCAACAAAGGACAAGACATACAATAATATTAACCGAAGCACAGGAATCCAGAATCAAAGAAGAAAAGGTAAACTCAAAAAATCAAAATACGTTATGTATTCTTGAAGTCCATAAACAGGTCACGGAAAGAAGTTCATGAAAATGTTCAAGCCACAGTGACAGCAAAAGAAACAAGACTTTCAAGATGACAGAAGTATGTGAATGATTTAGGGTTAAGTACCACGGGATTCCAGTGATTTAAATGAAGCAACCAGAACGACAAAGGACTTATCAGCAACATTGAATTGAAGACCTAAAAGAAGAATTGATCAAGTGTTATTCATCTGTGAACCAGACCAGTTGCACTAGGTGACGGCACTAAAAAGATCAAGTTGTTTTATCGTCTCAGAAGAAATTGATACAGTCTAAAACTAGACACCCTGGAACTCAAAAGGTTTTTCAAATGATTAAGTACAAAAGAAAATGTTCGATGGTTTTTCATAAATGAAATCTATCGAATATGGTTAAGGAAATTCTTTAAGAAAACTATAATTAAGTATTTGTCATTCGATAGTTTTATTTATAAAACTATCGAATGGAAAATACTTTTAATCCATTCGATAGTTTTCTAATTGAGGAGCAGGTGAAAAGTTTGTTTTGTTTTATATGGTTGATGAAGATCCAACGGCCAGGATTGATTCTTCAAGTTTGGTTCGATGGTTTTTCAATTGAAGACTGCAGTTAATACAGAGTTAAGATAGTGTCTTCTTCAGTTAAGGCATTCTACACAAAGACATTACTGAGAGAGAACTGAGCCGGAGAAATTATCAGAGAATTAATAGTGCTCAGAATTTGATCATTGTTTTGAATTTGTGTAACCTTAAACTCATTGAAGCTAATCTACGGATTAGAAATTGTAGCACCCCTCGAGGTTTATATTTATAAAAAGATATATTCCCCGAAACTTGATTTGGTTTGGTGTGTTTGATTTCGTTATAGAACTGAAAGATTAATCCGCGAACGAAATTGAATTATTTGTGAGTATCGTATTCACCCCCCCCCCCTTCTACGATACTTTGGACCTAACAATTGGTATCAGAGCTACTTGATTGATATACAAATCAGATCCGGTGAATGAGACCAAAATCAAACGTAGCGTGAAAATTCGAAGCAAATTTTTTAAATTTCAAATTTTTTCATTTAATTGGAATTTCTTGAATTTTAAACAATTTGAAATTTTCAGAAACCATGAGTGCTCCAAAGACAACCGCTGGTATTAAAGTTCCCCCGTTTACTAGAGATGATTTCGGTTTGTGGAAGATGAAGATGCTGTTATTTATCAACGCATCTAATCCGTTGTATATTGGCATATTAGAGAACGGACCGTTTGTACCAATGAAACCAGTTAGTGAATCTACAGCTCCTGATGGTAGCAGGATTCCTCAAGGCACCCAACCTAAGGATATTACTGAATATACAGATTCTGACAAAGAACTGATTCGATTGGACACCGGTTTAATGTTGATATTGGCGGACTCGGCAGACAAGGAAATGAGCTATGAGTTGATGAACTGTACAAGCGGGAAACATATGTGGGATACCATTAACTTGATAATGGAAGGAACTGAAGACGTGCAGGAAAACAGATTGGACATTCTGACTTCTCAATACGAAGCGTTTAGGTCACTGCCAGGAGAAAGTATAACTCAGGTCTGAAAGGCATATGTGTAGGCCTATTAATATTCCGAGGAAACAACTTAATTTAAACAAGTATGTAATAAGTAAATAATAAGTTAATATGTCACAGGAATCTCAAAGAGTTTTATCTGTCAAGAGAATTGAGGATTAAAGTCATCTACAGACTTGAAGTTATTCTACATTGAAAGAAGTTCAATTTATTGTTCAAGCCTCAGTGAAGTATTCAAGAAAGTGGATTTACTACCGTGACAGAGATTTCCAGTTTGTGACAGAAGAAGTACAGGATACAGAGTTTAGTCAAAGCTAAAGAAAAGAAGCCACAGCTTTAAATGTTTTAAAGATGAAGAATTATCATTGAAGTCAGTTATTCATGAAACCAGATAGTGCATCGAATGACGACATCAATCAGTGGAATTAAATCATCTATATTCAGTGGTTTTCAGAATATAGAGGAATGCAAGAATATTAAGTTATCTTCTTTAATTTATTAATTAAATTTAATTAATAAATTAATTCTATCAGAATTAATTTATTTATTAAATTAATTAAGTTAGTTGTTTAAATTATTTATTAAATTAATTCTATAAAAGAATTAATTTAATCTAGAATTTAATCTATCTAAATAAATTAAAAGGATTTTCTTTTTAAATCTCGGTATGACCTGTTTAGAAGACTCGGTATGACCTAGTGTTCTAATACCCTAGGTTCTACCGAATTATACTTCAGGTCATACCATTCAATTCTGACAAGTCATACAAGTCATTCTGACAGGTCATACAGATTGCTTTCCCAGGTTCTATCCAGAGTTGGTGGAAGTACTGAAGGTCATACCGGACATTTTCTTGTAGGTCATACTGCTGAAGCATGGTTCTACCGAATATATTCTTCAGGTCATACAAGTGTTTTGATTTATTAATTAAATCATTCTGATTTAATTAATAGGTCATACAAGGAAATGCAATTGTGTTAAAACCGTGCAGAACAGACAAAAGAGTTCAGTTAATGAAAAAGAAAGACACAGAAGCATTTACTCTGAAGAATAGCTGAAGCATTTAATCTCATTTCTTCTCAAGCAATTAATTCTAGTTTGTATTGTTAAATACAAACCACTAGAAGTTGATTACTTGTATTGCTTTGATCATCTAACGGATTTTTATCCCTAGAATTTATCTCGAACTTGCTTTTAGCATTCGATCTTTTTATTACAAATATTAGAAGAGTTCATGTCGAATTTATTCTAAATTTGTATTAATTAGTTTGAGATAAATACTTTGTAATCCTTATTGTATTTGCAACACCCTTCAAGTTTAATATAAGTTATATTTAACTTGAATCTTGTTTCATTTATATTCCGCATTAATTTGTTCTAAATTGTTAAATTATTCAAAGAACAAATTTCGATAAAACGGTATAGTTTGTATTCAACCCCCCTTCTACAAATTTATCATGACCTAACAATTGGTATCAGAGCCTTTTGATTGATATACAAATCAAAGATCCAATTGTTTTGAGATTTTTCTTAAACTCTGATTTTTTATTATTCCTAAAAATCTCAAAAGATGTCTACTACACAGAAAGTGGGTACAGTCAAAATCCCAATATTCAGCAAGGAGCATTATCCAATGTGGAAGAAGAAAATGCTCCTATTTCTTAAGGTTGCAAATCCTAAATACTTGGATGTGCTGAAGAGTGGTCCCAAACTCCCTATGATTATTGAGGGAGAGTTATTAGAGAATAATGTTGTTACTAGGGCTGCTAGGATGTACCCTAAAGATCCCAAGGATTACACTCCTGATGAGAAAGAGGATGTTACCTTGGATTCCTGTCTTCAGTTGATCCTTATTGATAGTCTTGATCCTATCATGCATAATCATGTCCTAAATTGTGATACTGCCAAACACATTTGGGGAACCATAGAGATAATCAATGAGGGGACAGAGGAAGTTAGGGAGAATATGCTGGAAATTCTCACCTCACAATATGAGCATTTCAGATCAAACCCTGGTGAAGGTATCTCTCAGGTTTTTGAGAGATACAACAAATTAATCAATGATCTGAATCTCAATGGGAAGCACTACACCAACAAGGAGATTAACAAGAAGTTCTTTCTTACACTTCCACCTCATTTGGAGCACAAAATATCTGCCATTAGAGAAGCAAGAGATATGAATGAGATTGCTTTGGAGAGATTGAATGGTGTTCTGAAGACCTATGAGCTGGAGCAGATTCAACAAAGGGAGCTGTATGGAACTGGGAAGATTGTTAGTACTTCTACTGCACTGGCTGCTGAAGTCCCACAGAAACTGGAAGTGAAGGTTGTTCAACCTTCCAGTTCTAACATGAATGTTATTGATGCTGAATATGGATTAACATCCATTGATCAGTCTGGTGGTGACTTCTATTCTTTAGAAGAACTTGATCAGCTGGAGGATGGTGATTTGGCTTTGATAGTCAGGAAGTTTGGGAAGTTCAGATTCAAGAGGAATCCCAATCTTAAGTTCAGGCCCAGATTTCAGAGAGGTGGATCTTCCTCTTCAAGTGGCACAAGGGGTGGCTACAAAACTGGAACTGTGGAAAGGAGCACAATCAGATGATACAATTGCAATGAGTTGGGTCACTTTGCTACTGAAGGCAGAAAGCCAAAGCAAGTGACTAGAAACACATTTGATTCTAGCAAGAAGAACAAGATTGGGAAAGCCTATGTTGCTGAGGGAAAGAGTTGGGATGACACTGACAGTGATGAAGAAGCAGGTGAGATTGGAAACCTTGCTTTAGTGGCTAAAGAGGCATGCACTTCATCTGGATACATGTCAGAGGTAAAGTTTACTGATACTGAAATGATTCGTCATCTTGGTGGCACCTTAGAATGTGCACGCACTGAAAATGATAGAATAATTCTTTTAAACACAAATCTTGAAAAGGAAATAAAAGAATTAAAACTAGTGCATATTAATCAAGATGAACTCACTAAAAATGTAGTAGTTCTTGAGAATAGGGTTAAATTGTATCAACAATTGGAAACCATTCTCAAAGATCAGATTAGTGAGCTTAATACCAAAGCTAATGCCTATTACAACTCTTGTAAGACGGCTAAAGAGATTATTAATAAACAAGCTATGGGTAATCATGTCAGTATAGGTTATGATTATAATGAGGCTATTGGACTGCTTGGAATTAATTCCCCTTGTAGATTCAAATCTGAAGGAAAGGTTGTTCCTTATGTGCTTAAGGGTATTGAAACACCCTTCTGTAGGGAGTCCGAGGCAGATCCTCTGAATGAATACTCTATCATTATTGCTGAGGAGATTCGTGAAGAAGATATTGATTTGGAAGTTGCACAGTCCAAAAAGTGTATATATGATATTCCAGTCAAAGTTGCTTCAACTATAAAGACTAAATCAGATATCCATAAGTTGGATCAAAACAACTGTAGAACTAACATGCCTGCTGTTAATTCTTCTCATAAAGCATGTGGTGTGATTAATTGCATGTCTTGTGCTTTCAATGTTATGTATGCTTATTTTAATAGTAAGCATGTATCTAGTGATAAGACTGCTCCACGTCAACATGTTAATAATAAGAAGCATGTTAAAGCAAAGACTACTAGTCCTCCTCAGACTAGAGTGGATTCATTTATCCCTAAGCCTAATCAGAAATGTGTTAAGGCTGGCTATAAATGGAAACGCTCTTATGTGAAAGAGGTTGAAGTAGTTTTAGTTAAAAATGTTGTTTTGCCTGACAAAGGCCAATTCTTTAAGTATGCCGGACCCAATCAAGTGTGGGTTCCGAGGAAGGACTAATCAATCTGGTATTGCAGGGAGTTAAACAGGTAAACCGTGTTATATGGATTCTTGACAGTGGCTGTTCAAGGCATATGACCGGAGATAGAGCCCTGCTATCAGATTTGGTTGAGAAAGCTGGCCCAGTAGTTACCTTTGGAGATAACATCAAGGGTATTACGAAAGGATATGGCTGTTTGAAGTACGGAAATGTTATCATTGAAGATGTTTCTTTTGTGGAAGGTCTGAAGTTCAATCTTCTCAGCATCAGTCATTTCTGTGACAGAGGATATGTTGTTTCCTTTGAAAGAGAGAAGTGTCAGATCCTTCACAAGAAGAATGGAAAGCCTGCTCTTCAAGGAGTAGGGAAAGGTGACTTGTTCATAGCTGATCTGAACTCGGGATTCAAAGATGAAGTTAATTGTTTTTATGCTAAAGCTTCATCAGATGATAGTTGGCTATGGCACAAGAAGATGTCTCACCTTAACTTCAAAACCATGAACTCTTTAGTCAAGAGGGAATTGGTTAGAGGTTTTCCTCAGATGGAATTTACACAGGAAGGACTGTGTGAGGCATGTCAGAAAGGAAAGTCAAAGAAAGCTTCTCACAAGGGCACTGACACATCATCAATAACTGAACCACTTCAGCTACTGCACATGGATTTGTTTAGTCTAGTTAATGTGATGTCTATGTCAAAGAAACAATATGCACTTGTGATTGTTGATGACTTTTCAAAATATACATGGGTTTTATTCCTACATTCCAAGGATGAAACTCCATACCTAGTGATTGGCCATATAAAGTTGATTGAGCTGGATTCTAGATTCCCTGTTAGAGCCATAAGGTCAGATAATGGCACTGAATTCAAGAATGCTATCATAAATGACTTTTGTGCTGATAAAGGAATAACAAGACAGTATTCTGCCCCTAGAACTCCTCAACAAAATGGAGTAGTGGAAAGAAAGAATCGTACTTTGATTGAAGCTGCTAGGACTATGTTAAGTGAGTCCAAACTTCCAACGTACTTTTGGGCTGAAGCAGCGAATACAGCTTGTTATACTCAGAATCGAACTTTAATCAACAAGGACTTAATGAAGACTCCGTATGAGATCATGAACAACAAGAAACCAACTGTCAAGTACTTTCATGTATTTGGAGCAAAATGCTTTGTGCTTATAGATGACAATGTGAAACGTGGCAAGTTTGATGCAAAGGCACAAGAAGCTATTTTTGTTGGTTATTCCAGAAGATCTTACAGGGTTTACTTGGTTGGCAGTCACACGGTAAAGGAAAGTGTCAATGTTACTTTTGATGACACTACATTCCCTAATATCCAAACAGCAGATTCATCTGAGAAAATGAAGTTTGATAACTTGCCAGACTCAGATTCAGATGATGAAGCCCCACCTGAAGTTATTGCTGGTAATAATAATAACAATGATGATAATGATCATGGTGATGGTGGTGGAAACACTGGTAACAATGGAGATACCACCAACACTGGAGAAGAATCATCAAGGCAATCAAGCAATAACTCAGGGGGAGCAAATGAAGGATCAACTAGTCACTCACAACATCAAAGTGAAATTCAAGGCGAATCATCAAGATCAAATCTTCCAAGACAGACTGTGTGGAATAAAGCTCATCCTTTTGAGCTAATCATTGGTGATCCAGATGTTGGAGTTAAAACTAGAAGTGCAACTCAGAATGAATGTCATTTTTCAGCATTTTTATCTAAAATGGAGCCAAAGAAAACTGAGGAAGCACTGACTGATCCAGATTGGGTGATTGCTATGCAAGATGAACTCAATCAATTTGAACAACAGCAAGTCTGGAAGCTGGTACCCAGGCCAAAGAACAAGAAAGTAGTTGGTACTAGATGGGTATACAGGAACAAGCTAGATGAGGATGGCATTGTTACAAGGAACAAGGCAAGACTGGTTGCACAAGGGTATTCTCAAGCTGAAGGCATTGATTATGATGAAACCTATGCACCAGTGGCTAGACTTGAGGCCATCAGGATGTTCTTAGCATTTGCTGCTTACTCCAATTTTAAAGTCTATCAAATGGATGTTAAGAGTGCATTCCTGAATGGTGAGCTTGATGAAGAAGTGTATGTGGAACAGCCCCCTGGCTTTGAAAATCAGGAACTGCTGGTGTACTTTCTCTTCAAGGCTATCTATGGTCTCAAACAAGCCCCAAGAAAATGGTATGACACTCTCTCTGGTTTTCTTTTAGAAAATGGTTTTGTTAGAGGTATCATAGACAAAACTCTTTTTTCAAAGAAACACAAAAGTGATATGATATTAGTCCAAGTCTATGTGGATGACATCATATTTGGGTCTACTAATGATAATCTCTGTAAGAGATTTGCTGAGCTTATGCAGAGTAAGTTTGAAATGAGTATGATGGGTGAGCTGAAGTTCTTTCTTGGATTGCAAGTAAGTCAAAGGACAAATGGTATATTTATTTGTCGATCTAAGTATCTCAAAGAACTCCTCAAGAAGTATCATATGGAGGATTCAGCATCAGCAAGGACTCCATCTTCAACAACCATCAAACTTGGAGCTTCTGACAAATCTATCAAGGTAGATGTTACAAGCTACAGAGGTATGATTGGCTCCTTACTCTATCTTACTGCTAGTAGACCAGATATTATGTATGCTACTTGCTTGTGTGCAAGGTTCCAAGCGGACCCTAGAGATGTACATCTCGTTGCTGTGAAAAGAATCTTGAGATATCTTAAGGGTACACCTAATCTAGGTATCTGGTACCCTAAAGATTCTGGTTTTAATCTTGTTGGATATATAGATTCTGATTATGCAGGTAGTGTTGTGGATAGAAAGAGTACCTCTGGGAGTTGTCAATTCCTAGGAGGTAGGTTGAATTCCTTGTATAGCAAGAAACAGCAAACAGTTTCCAATTCAACAGCAGAAGCTGAATATATTGCTGCTGGAAGTTGTTGTGCTCAGATCTTATGGATAAGGAATCAATTAAAGGACTATGGCTTTGCATTAGACAAAATTCCCATTTTTTGTGATAATACAAGTGCCATAGCAATCTCCAACAACCCTGTGCAGCACTCGAGAACGAAACACATTGATATCAGGTATCATTTTATCAGAGAGCATGTTATGAATGGAACTGTGGAGTTACACTTTGTACCCACTGAATAACAGACTGCAGATATTTTCACTAAATCTGTTGACGAATCCACATTTATCAGGTTAGTTGGTAAATTGGGTATGTTGAACAGTCTTAGTGATTGACAATATCTCCGGTAGGTTTGTTCTTATCTAAATCATTTTCTCTTGTTAATTTAAGATGTTAAATATTTACAATCCATGTTTATTGTGTAAAGCTTGTTAATTTAAATATTCTAAATAATTTATTTTCTTTAAAAATATTTTTCTCATTTGTTATGGAGAAATGTATTTTTATTGAAAATATATTTATTTAGAATCATTTAAGTTTTTTTTCAGATTGTAAATATTGTTGTTTAGATTTTTCTGCAAGTTTATTTTAGTTTAATGCATGTTTATAATTTGCTGCATTTGGTTCAGGTTTGTTAAAAATATTCTGTGAATATTTTCTGTTGTTCTTGTTTCTTTGTAAATAAAATTCGGTATGACCTTCTATTTGGTCATATTGGCATTTTAGTTTATTTTCTGTTATTTCTTTTTCTTCTTCTTTTCGGTATGACCTCCTGTCAGGTCATATAAGAATTCGGTATGACCTATTCTAAGGTCATATTGGATTTTATTTCATTTTTTTTATTATTTATTCAGTTTTTATTTAATTTTCTCGGTATGACCTGAAGTACTGTTGGCTATTTCTCGGTATGACCTCTATCAAAACTCGGTATGACCTGCCTTTAGGTCATACCGAGCCCATCAGGTTTATTTCCTATAAATAGCTGATAACCTCAAGTTCTTTTCTCTCATTCCTTTGTAACTCAAGTTTTTACTTAGTTAACTTTGCTCTAGTTTGTGTTTCATTCCTAGAACAACGAACTATTGCAAATTTTTCTTGTGAATTACTTGGGATTTTATTTCTTCTCTGTTTAATATTATTATTAATTACTGCTTTATTTTATTTTATTTTCTTATTATTTTTAAAAATGGCTGCTGAGTTTGTTGTTGAACGTTTTAATAATTACGTTGGCTATTGTGATCCCCTTAAGTGTTCTGCTGAACTTTTTAGGCCGTGGATTCATTTTTTAAATCAACAATCAATTGTTAGCTATGCTATCACAACTTCTATTGATTTAAAGATTGAACCCCTTCGTCTATTATGTTTAACTGCTGTTGTTGCTGACGATATGCAATCTTTCACATTCACTATTTCTGATCGTCACTACACAGTAACTAAGGAGATCTTTTGTCAAGTACTTCATTTTCCACTTGATAATTTTGTTGGATTCCCTACTGATGACAAGTTAGTTCAATTTTTCTCTAGTATTGATTACCAAGGAAATATTGTTCTTCCTCGTCTGAATAAGGGTAATCTAGCATGTGAGTGGGATTTGTTCTTTGACTGTCTAGCCAAAGTTTTTAGTAATTGTACCAAAAACAACTTTCCAGTCATCACTTCAGTCTTACAAAACATTGCCTATGCTGCTGTTTTCAACCTGAGATTGGACTTAGGAACTCTTGTGTGGGATCTCTTGATAAGGAGGATTTTCAATTACACTAGAGATATTGAGAATGGAAAGAAAGTTAGATGCTTTTATTCTCGTTTCCTTTCTCTAGTGTTGAATCATGTTCTTTCTTATGAACATAAAACACTTTTTCAAAACACTCATATTCAAGTCCCCGCACACACTAATCCTCTCATATATTCAACCTTGTCCACTAGTTCCAAGTCTGGAAGGAGACCCGTAGTTCCACAATCATATCTGCGAGGGATTATGGAACCACAGTTACCTCTTCTCTTTATTGAACATCCAGTGGTTGGATCCTCGTCAGCAGGAACTTCAATGGTGCCTCCTAACACCATGGCACTTCAGGTAATATATCCTCTCTCAACTGCTCCACTAACCCAAGAGGTTCTTAGGATTGACCAAGGGATTGTAGAACCACAATCTCTGTCCCCGGTCATAGAGCCACACACAGAGTCAAATCCATTGACCGCTCCCCTAGAACAACCAGCTACAACAAGATCGAGAGAGCAACTTGAAGTAGATTTTAATGTGAGTGATCCCACAGCTCTGCCTCCACCACTAAAGAAGAGAAGAACACTCCTTGAGGCATCTGTTAGCCAGTCTGTATCCTCCCAAAAGGATATGGATTCTCAAAAGACCAATGGACAGTTACTAGAGACATCCTCTCAACAGGATGAATCTATTGAAATTCACCATCAGGCCATGGCATTCTGTACAGAGTCAAGCACTCTCCCATTAATCACAATGGGAGCAAACACTTCTGAAACAATAGTAGAGACTCTTGCACAGGACACTCTGAGAGGAGAGCACATAGGAATGCTTGCTGAAACAGTGCCTACCATTGTCACGGTAGAAGAGCCTTCACAGGCTTCAGAGGGAAAATCTGGTTCTTTGCCCACTATAACAGAATCATTTTCTCCCCTCCCAAAGGGAACATCTCTGGCTCCCCTAAGGGATTCTTCACTCGCAGTTTTAACTGGAGAAAGTGAAGGGCAACCTGGTGAGTCCATAACTGAAGCAATTCAGTTTTCCGTTTCGGATTATTTTTTGGACTTTACCAGGGACTGGGATTCGCGAACTCCCATTGCACCACCAGTGACCTCTCAAGAAGGGGCTATGGTGATTTTTTCTGCAGGTACTTCAACTCCAAACATGGATAAACAGCTAGTGGTTAGTTCTGAGATACAAACACAGAGCGATACACAAGCACGTGAGGGGAGTGAAACACCATCGAGAGAAATTGAGATGAGTGCACACAATGACACATACACTGCTTCATTATTGGCTCAAATAGCTGGTCTACAGAAATAACTTCAACAGACCCAGGCTGAAAAGGAAATTCTCAAGGCACAAGTGGTTGAACAGTCTTCTTCTTCCACCTCTATAACTAATCAGCTGGGTCATATTAGAGATGAGATAGAAGGAGTGAAGGTCACATTGATCCCCAAGATGAATGATGTTCAAGAATCACAGGTATTAATGGCTTCGGATATGTCAGAGCTTCTGGTTTCTAATGCTGAGATCAGGGAGGCTGTCAAGCAGATTCCTATTATTTCAACTAGGGTAGACTCAATTCAAGATACTATTGATGAAAATCAGTACTTCAATGATGAGAGGTTTTCCAGAATTGAAGGAGGTATGGAACATCTGAATGAAGGCATGAAACATCTGTATAACATGATCAAGAACTCACAACAACCCAATACTGAACAGAAGAAATTCTTCGAGGGTGATGATGATGAAGAGGGCAATAAAGACAAGGATAAAGTAGGAGGAGAAGGAAGTAGGAAGGAGGATCCTAAGGCTGATAAAGATAAATCTGTAGAGGATTCCTCAACTAAGGGGGAGAATGTGGAGAATGTGGAGGAACGGAAAGGAGGAGAAGCTGGAGGTTCTGGTTCTGTAAAGGACAAAGGGAAGCAGAAGTTAACTTTTTCTGATGCTGACTACTATCAAGGTGAACAGGGAGATTTTGACTGTACTGAAAACCCTGAAGATATCTTTGGTGAAGTGGAGGTTGAAGGAGAGGCTGACTATGCTGACTGGGAAGATGAACCTGAAGTGGATCCTGCCTTTGAAGCTGAGCTGTTAAGACAAAAAGCTGATCTGAAGAGAAGAGAGGAGGAGAATGTTAAAGTATCTGACATCATCTCAAAGCATCTAGTTATCCAGAAAGCTGAACATCAAGAAAAGCAACGGCTTCATGATATAAAGGTCAAGGACAGGAAGTTATATGTGAGGCTGAAGCTTGGAGAAGAATGGGATAGAGCTAGAGAGATGTTCTCACATTCGACAGGGTCAGAAAATGATGGAAAGTTTCTTAGCATGTTGGAAAGGTATAGAAAGGTCAATCCAGACAACTCAATCTATATGAAAGCTCTTCATGCGGAGATTTCAAGAATTACTACTGGATATGACAGAGTTAGAGAGGAGTTGAAGATCTACGTCTACACTCATAATGAGGGAACGTTCATAGTTTCTCTCAATCTTCTGGAAAGTAGAACTCTCTCTGAGCTTTGGGTGTTCATGACAAAGATTAAAAGGTCTTCACCTCTATGTGAGCTGTTGCATGATCAACTTAGAGATTTTGCCATGAAAGCTAGTCCTCAAGTTTTGGATGTGCCATATGAAGTTAAATTTTATAAAGGAAGGGCACTTCAAACTTGTGGTGTGGATCCCATCTCCTTGAAAGATTATCCTGCCAAGCATCTTGTCTATATGGAGAACATGTTGAGGACAACAGGGTTTGCTACACAAGAAAAGACAGAAGTTGCTGATTTGATTCAAGACTATTGCATTGCCAATATCAAGAGATATCATCAAATGAAGAATAGGCTGAAGAAAGTCACAGCTCAACCTGTCAGACCTAGTGGCATTACTTCTGAATCTGATCGTATTCTGGACAAGGATTTGCTTGAAGCACTTGAAGAAGGAGAGATGATTGAGTCTGAAATTTAAAGAAGCTCTGTTTGTAAATATTAAATGTTTAGAGCTTAGGTGATTCAAGATAGGATAAATTTATTCATATGTTCAGTCTAGAGGAACATCTATCTTGTACTTACCTGTAATGTTTGAATCTGGAAAATGTTAAATGAAATCCAGAACTTTTCTTGTTATTTACTTGGCTCTTAAAAGTCATTTCTATTTCTTGTTTAAGTTAGTTGAGTTATCCTCTAGGTATTTGATTGTTATTCTCTAACAAAAAAATAGGGGGAGATTGAAAGGCATATGTGTAGGCCTATTAATATTCCGAGGAAACAACTTAATTTAAACAAGTATGTAATAAGTAAATAATAAGTTAATATGTCACAGGAATCTCAAAGAGTTTTATCTGTCAAGAGAATTGAGGATTAAAGTCATCTACAGACTTGAAGTTATTCTACATTGAAAGAAGATCAATTTATTGTTCAAGCCTTAGTGAAGTATTCAAGAAAGTGGATTTACTACAGTGACAGAGATTTCCAGTTTGTGACAGAAGAAGTACAGGATACAGAGTTTAGTCAAAGCTAAAGAAAAGAAGCCACAACTTTAAATGTTTTAAAGATGAAGAATTATCATTGAAGTCAGTTATTCATGAAACCAGACAGTGCATCGAATGACGACATCAATCAGTGGAATTAAATCATCTATATTCAGTGGTTTTCAGAAGATAGAGGAATGCAAGAATATTAAGTTATCTTCTTTAATTTATTAATTAAATTTAATTAATAAATTAATTCTATCAGAATTAATTTATTTATTAAATTAATTAAGTTAGTTGTTTAAATTATTTATTAAATTAATTCTATAAAAGAATTAATTTAATCTAGAATTTAATCTATCTAAATAAATTAAAAGGATTTTCTTTTTAAATCTCGGTATGACCTGTTTAGAAGACTCGGTATGACCTAGTGTTCTAATACCCTAGGTTCTACTGAATTATACTTCAGGTCATACCATTCAATTCTGACAGGTCATACAAGTCATTCTGACAGGTCATACAGATTGCTTTCCCAGGTTCTATCCAGAGTTGGTGGAAGTACTGAAGGTCATACCGGACATTTTCTTGTAGGTCATACTGCTGAAGCATGGTTCTACCGAATATATTCTTCAGGTCATACAAGTGTTTTGATTTATTAATTAAATCATTCTGATTTAATTAATAGGTCATACAAGGAAATGCAATTGTGTTAAAACCGTGCAGAACAGACAGAAGAGTTCAGTTAATGAAAAAGAAAGACACAGAAGCATTTACTCTGAAGAACAGCTGAAGCATTTAATCTCATTTCTTCTCAAGCAATTAATTCTAGTTTGTATTGTTAAATCCAAACCACTAGAAGTTGATTACTTGTATTGCTTTGATCATCTAGCGGATTTTTATCCCTAGAATTTATCTCGAACTTGCTTTTAGCATTCGATCTTTTTATTACAAATATTAGAAGAGTTCATGTCGAATTTATTCTAAATTTGTATTAATTAGTTTGAGATAAATACTTTGTAATCCTTATTGTATTTGCAACACCCTTCAAGTTTAATATAAGTTATATTTAACTTGAATCTTGTTTCATTTATATTCCGCATTAAATTGTTCTAAATTGTTAAATTATTCAAAGAACAAATTTCGATAAAACGGTATAGTTTGTATTCAACCCCCCTTCTACAAACTTATCAGGACCTAACAAGGTCTTTGAGAAATATACTAAGCTTCTCAATGAATTGGCAATGAAAGGAAAGACCTATCCACTGAGAGAATCAAACAGGAAGTTCATGATGACGCTGCCCCATCATGTAGAACACAAGTCATCATCCATTAGGGAAAGAATTGACTTCACAAAGATGTCATTAGAGATGATCTATGGCAAGTTGAAGACCTATGAGATGGAACAGGAACAAAGGGTGATAATCTACGGATCAGGGACAGTGGAGAACAAGCACAATGCACTTGTGAGATCAGCAGCACTTGTAGTGGATGAACCAATAACTTCTGAGATTCAGGTTCAAACCCCTAGAGCTAGAAAGGAGGTGATAATAGAAGCAGAAATGGATTCTGTGAATCTGGGTGTTGATGAAAGTGATTACTACACCCTAGAAGAGCTTGAGCAAATGGAAGACAAAACCATGGCGTACTTAGCTGCAAAGTTTAGTCACATTCGTTTCAAAAGAAACCCTAAGTACAAGTTCAAGGGTTCAACCAACAGATTCCAGAAGAGCAATTATACACCTAGTACAGGCTTTAAGGGAGGCTACAAGACTGGCATGATTGATAGAAGCAAATCAAGATGCTACAACTGCAATGAGTTAGGGCATTTCGCCACTGAATGCCAGAAGCCTCGTCAAGCGAGAGACATGAAAGATGTCTATGGAAAGAAGGATTCTTATGATGAGTTGAAGAAAGAGAATACCAAGCTTAAACAGCAATTGGAGGCATTCTCTGGAAAGCAGAAAGGGAAAGCTTATATAGCAGAGGGAAAGCACTGGGATGATACTGATTCGGATGAAGAGGAGGAATATGTAAATGTTTCTCTAATGGCTGACTCTTCAGAGGAATCACCACAATCATCTCAGGTACCTATCTTAACTACAATTGATATGTCTAATTCTGAGTACAAGAAAACTGTGCAAGATCTTAGTGTAGAATTGTTTAATGTACACACAAGCATGCTAGCATCAGAAATGGAAAATGCTAAACTAGTTCTTAAGATTAAAAAGTTAGAATCTAAAAATGAAGAACTAGAGCTTGTAGCTATAACATTAGAAGATCTTAAGCAAAAGAATGTGTACTTAGAGAACAAGGTCAAGTGTAATGCTGAGATAGAGACTATCCTCAGGAAGCAGATTTCAGATCTAGATTTGAAGCTGAATGCTTTTAAGAATTCCGCTCTAGTGGCTAAGGAAATCATTGATACTCAGGCCATAGAGAATAAAACTGCTATAGGATTTGACTATAACAAGAAAGCTGGTAAGAAGATTGTGGAATTCCCTGTGACATCTTCAGTTGTCAAAAGGAATACTCCACATGTTCTTAAGAATGTTGATTGTCCAGTTTTTGTTAAGCCGTTTCCACCACTTTTTCATGAGGATGACCTTTTCATAAGACAAGAATTGCTTGAGGAGGATTTGTTGAAGGAAAAAGAGGTAAAGACTAAGTTGCCTAGGAAATCAGTAAAAAATGAATTACCTAAACCTGATTTACCTAAAACTGAAGTAGGTGACGTAGTTAGTAATGTTAAAAAGAACAGGAATGGGAAGAAGAAGATTGTTAATCAGGAAATGGTTCCATTTTCTCCCATTGCATCTAGGAAGTTGTGCACTATTTGTAATTCTGCTGGACACCTTACACATGCATGTAAAAAGGTTAAAGTAGAAACTACTAATGCTTCTGAAATGCATAACATGTCTGACATGCCTTATCTTCATGAACCCTGTGGAAAGAAAGATTGTTTGCTATGTAAGTACAACATCATGCATGCTTATTTTAAGTTGATGTCTGATAGTAGCAATAGCACTGTTAATGTTAAATCCACAGATACTATGAATATCAAACAGGGTAAGACTAAATTGAATGTTACTCCTGTTAAATCATCTAAACCTTCAGGACCCAAACAATTTTGGGTACCAAAGTTCGCTTAATCAATCTGTGATTGCAGGGTAAGGTTAAAAGCTCAAAGGTTGTGTGGATTCTGGATAGTGGTTGTTCTAGACACATGACAGGTGAAGAGTCCCTACTTACAGAGGTGGTTAAGAAGACCGGCCCGATTGTAACCTTTGGAGATGACAGCAAAGGATACACTACAGGATATGGTAAATTGAAAGCTGAAAATGTCATCATTGAAAACATCTCTCTTGTTGAAGGATTAAAGCACAATCTTCTAAGTATCAGTCAGTTCTGTGATAAAGGCTACAATGTAGACTTCAGAAAGGACAAGTGCTTGATCACCAACAGGAAGGATGAGAAGATTACTCTACTGGGAGTGAGAAAAGGAAATTTGTTTATAGCTGACTTAAGTTCTACCAGTGAAGGAGAAGTTACATGTTTTTATGCAAAGGCATCTTTAGAACAAAGTTGGTTATGGCACAAGAAGCTCTCACATCTGAACTTCAAAACTATGAACTCTTTGGTAAAGAGAGAGTTAGTGAGAGGGTTGCCCCTGATGGAATTCAATCAGGAGGGACTATGTGAAGCATGTGAAAAAGTGAAGTCGAAGAAAGCATCACATGGAAGCAAAGGAATGACAAGCATTACTGAACCATTACAACTGATTCATATGGATTTATTTGGTCCAGTTAATGTTATGTCACTTTCAAGGAATAGATATGCATTGGTGATGGTGGACGACTACTCCAAGTACACGTGGGTGTTGTTCATACAATCAAAGGATGAAGCAACACAACTAATCATTGATCACATCAAGAAGATAGAAGTGGAAGCTAAGCTACCTGTGCGGACAATCAGATCAGACAATGGAACTGAATTCAAGAATGCAGTTCTTAATGATTTCTGCTCAGAGAAAGGAATATCAAGACAGTTTTCAGCACCAAGAACTCCTCAACAGAATGGAGTAGTGGAAAGGAAGAACAGGACCTTGGTTGAAGTAGCAAGGACCATGTTGAGTGAATCAAAACTTCCCACTTACTTTTGGGCTGAAGCAGTGAACACAGCTTGCTACACTCAGAATCGAACCCTGATCAACAAAGATCATGAAAAGACTCCGTATGAGTTAATGGCCAACAAGAAACCAACACTGAAGTACTTTCATGTGTTTGGTGCAAAGTGCTTTGTACTTAAAGATGGAGAACATCTTGGCAAGTTTGATGCCAAAGCAGATGAAGGCATCTTTCTGGGCTATTCTCTGGAATCTAAGGCTTTCAGGGTATATGTGATTGAAGATAAGAAGGTGTTGGAAAGCTTTAATGTAACATTTGACGACACCAAAAGACCAGGCCTGCAAACTGGAGAGAACTCTGAATCCTTGGTATTTGAAAATCTATCAGGAGATCTCTCTGACAATGAAGAAGTACCTGAAGTTGTTACAGTTATTAATGATAATCATAATGATAATGATTCTGGACAAAGTGGTGACCAAAGTGGAGATTCTCAACATTCTGCAGGATCCACTAGTCAGTCTTCAGAGTCAACAGATCAAACCGTCAACAACTCAGGGGGAGCAGGAGAAGGATCAACTAGTCACACTCCACAACATCTAGAACAAGGAGAATCATCAAGATCGCATCTGCCAAGACAAGGGTATGGAATAGAGATCATCTCTTTCACTTGATCATTGGTGATCCGGACACAGGAGTGAGAACTAGGAGAACATCACAAAATGAATGTCACTATTCTGGGTTTCTTTCAAAAACAGAACCTAAGAAAGTTGAAGATGCTCTAGATGATCCAGATTGGGTGATTGCTATGCAAGAGGAACTCAATCAGTTTGAAAGGTAGAAAGTTTGGAAGCTGGTACCCAGGCCTAAGGGAAAATCTGTTATTGGAACACGATGGGTATTCAGAAATAAGTTGGACGAAGATGGCATTGTAACGAGAAACAAAGCCAGACTGGTTGCTAAAGGTTACTCTCAAGAAGAGGGTATAGATTATGATGAAACCTATGCACCAGTAGCAAGACTTGAGGCCCATCAGAATGTTTCTGGCATTCGCTGCACATTCCAATTACAAGGTATATCAGATGGATGTGAAGAGTGCTTTTCTGAACGGGGAGTTAGAAGAAGAAGTGTATGTGGAACAACCTCCAGGTTTTGAGGATTCAAAACTGGCAGACTTTGTGTACTTTCTATTCAAAGCTCTCTACGGACTCAAACAAGCTCCAAGGACATGGTATGACACTCTCTCTGAATTCTTACTTGAAAATGATTTTACAAGAGGTGTCGTAGACAAAACTCTCTTTGTCAAAAAGCATAAAAATGATTTGATATTGGTGCAAGTATATGTTGATGATATAATATTTGGTTCTACTAATGATGATCTATGCAAGAGATTTGCTAAGTTAATGTAGAGTCGTTATGAAATGAGCATGATGGGTGAATTGTCATTCTTTCTTGGACTGCAAGTATACCAAAAACAAGATGGTATATTCATTTGTTAGTCCAAGTACATCAAAGATCTTCTGAAGAAGTATCAAATGGAAGACTCATCTACAACAAAGACTCCTATGACAACTGCCACTAAGCTTGATAAGGATGAAACTGGTAAGAAGGTTGACATCACAGACTACAAAGGTATGATAGGCTCATTACTTTATCTCACTTCAAGTAGACCAGATATAATGTTTGCAACATGCTTGTGTGCTAGGTTTCAGTCTGATCCTAAAGAATCTCATCTAATAGCTGTTAAGCGAATATTTATATATCTTAAGGGGACCCCAAATCTTGGAATTTGGTACCCTAAAGATACAGGATTTGATCTTATTGGATACACAGACTCTGATTTTGCAGATTGTAAGATTGATCGGAAGAGTACTTCAGGAAGCTGTCAGTTTCTTGGAAGAAGGTTAGTTTCCTGGTATAGCAAGAAGCAGCATTCAGTTTCCACATCAACAGCTGAGGCTGAATACATTGCTGCTGGAAGCTGTTGTGCTCAGATCTTGTGGATGAGAAACCAACTCCGTGACTATGGACTTTTGTTGACAAAGATTCCAATATTTTGCGACAACACAAGTGCCATAGCAATCTCAAACAACCCAGTGCAACACTCGAGGACGAAGCACATCGACATCAGGTATCATTTTATCCGAGAGCATGTCATGAATGGAACTATGGAGTTATATTTTGTACCCACAGAGGATCAAATTGCAGACATCTTTACTAAACTGCTTGATGAATCCACTTTCAATAAGCTGGTTGGTGAACTTGGGATGTTAAATCTTTCGAATTGATTTTGATTAGAAGTCAGTAACTGTAGATAGTCCTAGTGAATACATGAGTTTAAGAATTGCAATATCCTTAGGACTCGTGAATTTATTTTCTGGAGCAATTCTCGTAGTTAGGATTAATATACTAATTTTATGTCATAATTATGGATGATATATCTTTTGGCATTTAATTGGTTATTAATTCTAAAAATTATTTAATTGCTAATATTTGTTCTAAATATTCTAGCATTTATTTAATTTGACTTAATTTACTTTGTTTTTAACATTGTAGATTAATGCAGCATAATTGATTGAATTTTAATTGATTAATATCACTTAATGATATTTAATTGATTTTATTCTAAGAAAATTGTGAATTTTCTGTTAAGAATTGATTTTGGTAAATTTGAAAAGATTTATTAGAATTAAAACTAGACAGGAAATAAAAGTTTCTGATTCTTAAAACAAGAACAGGTTTTAGGAATTGGAAAAGAAGCAAAAATATCGATTTTTAGGATTTTCGATGGATTTTCTGAGTATTAGACAAAAAATATATCGAATGAAATATTCGATGGTTTTTTTAAAAATAAAAAGAAAATCTATCGAAGGATATATCTCGATAGTTTTTGATAAATAAAAGAAAATCTATCGAAAGAAATAAATTCTTTAATATTTTATGTTAGATATAATTGCTAATGTTTGTTTATCAGTGTTTAAGCAACAGGTACTGACAAGAGTTTATCAGAAGCCGATCAGAGTTTAGTTAAACTCTGATAGGGTGAAGAGTTTAAAGGAAGCTAGTCAGAGTTTATTTAAAGTCTGACAAGGTGATAGTTGAATTAGCTGTCGGTGCAGAATTGAAGATTCTAGAAGCAATACATTCTGAAGATGGAAAGAAGCAGAATATATTGATACAGCTAAGGAAACAGGATAGAAGATAAGAAGCAATCCTTAATTGATATGAATTATATAGCTAACTTGTAGGAATATCAATTAGAGAAGGATTGTATGTAGCTGTGTACTATATAAACACAGATAGGTTATCCCTAGAAGGGACGCGATCATTGAGATATTATTCTTGTAACCTAGAAGCTCTTTATGATTCATTAACATCATAAAGAGAGAAGCTGTTAATAAGATTACAGTTTTATTGATTCATAAACAGTGTTATTAATTATTGTTATTCTCATACATACTTGATTATATTGTGTATTCGGCCTAACAATTGGTATCAGAGCCAAGGCTGTTTAATATATACAGTTTTACGATTAAAACACAGTAATAATCATGTCTGAAGAAAATCAAAATCAAGTTCCTCCTGCGGCTGAACAGGTTAAGCCAAATTCTGTGAGTCGATATGAAACTATCAGGGTTCCAATTCTCAGGCCAATAGAGTATCCGATATGGAAGGTGAAGATGACCATGTTTCTGGAGGCTACAGATCCAGAATATCTTGACAGAATCAATAATGGTCCTCATAAGCCAACTAAATTATCTCCTGCTGTTGGTGATAAAGAACAGACACTGATTCCAAAGGAAAAGAAAGATTATACTCCTGAAGACATCTCATCAATTGCAAAGGATGCAAAGGTTAGACATCTACTCCACAGTGCTTTAGATAATGTTATGTCTAACAGAGTAATTGGCTGCAAAACGGCAAAGGAAATCTGGGATGCTTTGGAAGTAAGGTGTCAAGGAACCACTGCTATAAAGAAGAACAGGAAGACAATACTCACACAGGAGTATGAGCACTTTGATTCAAGATCTAATGAAACCTTGACTGAGACTTATGACAGGTTTTGTAAATTACTGAATGATCTGTCTCTGGTTGACAAAGAATATAATCTTGAAGAGTCAAATCTCAAGTTTCTCTTATCTCTACCTGAAAAATGGGATCTGAAGACGACCTCAATCAGAGATAATTATGATCTTGATGATACAGATCTTGATGAGATTTATGGCTTGTTAAAGACTCACGAACTTGAGATAGATCAAAGAAACAGAAGATCAAGCAAGAAGACAAAATCTGTTGCTCTCAAAGTTGAGGAGAAGCCCATTGAAAAGAAGGAATCATCAAAGAAGAAAGCCAAGGGAAAGGCTTTAGTCATTAAATCTGAAAGTGAGTCATCAAACTCTGATGATGACTCAAACTCTGATGAAGCTTCTGACTCTGAGGATGATGAAGAACGGTTGATGCAAATGGCGGCATTGATGGTGAAGACCTTCAAGAAGATGGGATTCAAGAACTCCAAGAAAGGAAAGAGATTCTCAAGGAGAGATTCAAATTCTGAGAAGAAGAATTTCAGAAAGTCTGATGGAAAAGATACCAAGTCTGGAAAGAAGGACAAATCTGAGATCCAGTGCTACAAGTGCAAAGAGATGGGTCACTATGCTCCAGAGTGCAAGAAAGGAAAAACTGGAAAAGCACTCGTCTCTAAAGGCAAAGACTGGGCAGATACTTCAGATTCTGATGATGGAGACAATTATGCTCTTATGGCAACTGTCAAAGATGAGACTGAATCATCAGAAAATAAGGTACCCCTAACTACTTATGCGTATGATACTGATAATATTTCTGAATTAAGAATTTATCTTAAGAACATACATGTTAGTTATAGGGATCAGACTTTAGAGAATGAAAGGATTAAATCTGAGAATCTTAGTCTTAAAGAAAGAAACAAGTTTCTTGAAAGAGAACTTGAGAATATGAAGCAGACTCAAAAAGAAAGAGATGATGCTGTTTATGTGGAACAGGAGTTGCTTAAAAGGTATAGGCAACTAGAATCTGATTTAGAGAAGGAAAGAAAAATAATTAAAACTTGGACTAATTCTGGCAGAGATACACATCAAGTTTTTCAAACAGATGCTGTAGGTTTAGGATACAGTGAGGAAGATGAACTTAGGTTTCAAGATAAAATTAAGTTTAGAGCTTTCACAAGTTCATATTCAACTCCTGTAACATTTGTTCCTGAATCTGGAAAGTTAAAATCTGCAGTTGTGAAAGAAACTGTTATGGAGCCAGTTGAAACTTGTGTTGAACAAGTAGATACTGAATCTAAAACAGAGAAGCCTGTTGAGATAGAAGCTGTTAAAGAACCAATAAGAGTCTGTGAGAAACAGGTTAATGTTGGTTTAATGACAGGAAAACAGTTTAAACATAAGCTCAAAGAGGTTAAGTCTGCCATGAAACCTAAAGGGTCCAAGAGAAATAGGAATGGAAAAATAGGCATAAACAATAGAAATAATCATTTGCCTAATGCTGGTGCTTTAAGGAAAACATGTTACAGTTGTGGTAGTTCTAATCATCTTGCTAGATTTTGCACTAAGAACAAGCATATTAATTCTTTACCTTCTACTTCAGAAGTAAAGAATGATTATGTTAGAGTAAAACCACAGACCTTATGCAAACATTGTGGGAGCACTTGGCATTCTATTTACACATGTAAGAGTTATCATGCAATTTATCATAATTACTATGAGCTAAAACCCAACTTGAAGTGGGTTAGAGCAAACTCTGCTAGTGTAAAATCTGACAATGTTAGTTTAAACTCTGAGAAAGTTGATTCCGCTGCAAAAGCTAACACTGTTAAGAAAGGCAAAGGATCCAAGCAAGTCTGGATCCTTAAAACTAACACTTAGTGTTTGTTTGTGATTGCAGGGTATAATAGAGAGCACACTTATCTTGGACAGTGGATGCTCAGGACATATGACTGGAAATAAAGCCCTGCTATCAGACTTTGTGGAGAAGGATGGCCCAAAAGTTTCCTATGGAGATGGCAACGTAGGACATACTCTGGGATATGGCAATATTAATCTTGGAGGTGTCATCATCACTAATGTAGCTCTAGTCTCAGGACTCAAGCACAATCTGTTATCTGTGAGTCAAATCTGTGACAGAGGAAACCATGTAGATTTTCATAGTGAATACTGTGAAGTTATCAGTAAATCTACTGGAAAAGTTGTTCTAGTTGGACACAGGCGCAACAATATTTATGAAGCAAGTTTGGTAACAAA
This sequence comes from Heracleum sosnowskyi, assembly GCA_030848705.1. Classification (NCBI taxonomy): domain Eukaryota; kingdom Viridiplantae; phylum Streptophyta; class Magnoliopsida; order Apiales; family Apiaceae; genus Heracleum; species Heracleum sosnowskyi. The sequence continues at coordinate 119,103,637 of CM061241.1, forward strand.
CTCTGATGGAAAAACAGTGTGTCTGACTGCAAGAATGTCTAATGAAGAGAGTTGGAATTGGCATAAAAAGCTCTCTCATCTCAATTTGAACAACATTAATGAGCTGATAAGAAAGGATCTTGTAAGAGGACTCCCAAAATCAACACTCAGTCTAAATGGCCTATGTGATTCCTGTCAAAAGGCCAAACAAAGGAAGTCATCTTTCAAGAGCAAAACTGAATCTTCAGTAGTGGAACCTTATCATCTTCTACATGTTGATCTTTTTGGACCAGTGAATATAATGTCAATGGGCAGAAAGAAATATGCTCTAGTAATTGTTGATGAATATACTAGATATACATGGGTGTATTTCTTGTCAAAGAAGGATGAAACTGCTCAAATTCTAATGGATCATGTAAATCTACTGGACAAAGGATCACAGCACAAAGTCAAAATAATAAGGAGTGATAATGGAACTGAATTCAGAAATTCATTCATGGAAGCTTTCTGCAAGGAAAGAGGGGTGAAACAAGAATTTTCTGCACCTGGCACTCCACAGCAAAATGGTGTAGTTGAAAGAAAGAACAGAACTTTAATTGAAGCAGCCAGAACTATGCTTGAAGAAGCAAAATTACCAACTTATTTCTGGGCAGAAGCTGTTCAAACTGCTTGTTTTACTCAAAATGCTACACTGATCAACAAGCATGGGAAAACACCATATGAGATGGTGAAAAATAAGAAGCCAAATTTGAAATATTTTCATATATTTGGATGCAAATGCTTTGTGTTGAAGACTCATCCTGAACAGTTGACAAAGTTCGAGTTAAAAGCTGATGAAGGAATTTTTGTTGGCTATCCACTGTCAACAAAAGCATTCAGAGTTTACAATCTAAGAACTAAAGTGATCATGGAATCCATACATGTGTCATTTGATGACAAGAAAATAATTGGACTTGAAGACAAGGATGGATATGATCAACTACGTTTTGAAAATGAAGATCTACTCTCTGATGATATAAACTCTGATGAAGCAGGGTTGACAAACTCTGACGAAGCATACTCTGAACCTCTACTGGTAAATACTGGAGAAACTGATGATTCTCAAATTGAACAAAATAGAGAACCAGTTGAGGGGGAGCGTGAAGAAGCTCAACATGACACAGCAAGTGAGTCAGTTGAGGAAACTGATTCAAACTCTGACAATTCAAACTCTGAGTCATCAAATTCAGGGGGAGCCTCAGAGAATGTAGAAAGTCAACATATGAATCAGGAGAGCATGGATCAAGGGGGAGGATCCAACAATGATGCAAGAAACCACTTACCATCAGCAAGAAAGTGGACACAGGCACACACACCTGATCTCATAATTGGAGATCCTGATGCTGGTGTAAGAACCAGAAGTGCAACAAATAATGAGTGTCTGTATCATGCTTTCTTGTCTCAAACTGAACCAAAGAAAGTGGAGGAAGCTCTTCAAGATGCTAATTGGATTACAGCAATGCAAGAAGAGTTAAATGAATTTGAAAGAAATGAAGTCTGGACACTTGTACCTAGACCAAAGAACAGATCAATTGTAGGTACAAAGTGGGTTTTCAGAAACAAGACTGACAGTGATGGTGTGATTACAAGGAATAAGGCTAGACTTGTGGCAAAAGGTTATTCACAACAGGAAGGAATTGACTATGATGAAACCTTTGCTCCAGTTGCAAGACTGGAGGCCATAAGGATGTTTCTGGCCTATGCTGCACACAAGAAGTTTAAAGTCTTTCAGATGGATGTGAAAAGTGCTTTTCTCAATGGGAAGCTTGAAGAAGAGGTATTTGTTGAACAACCACCAGGATTTGTAGATCCCAAGCATCCAGATTATGTCTACAGGCTTGACAAGGCATTATATGGACTAAAGCAAGCACCAAGAGCATGGTATGAAACTCTTGCTCAATTTCTTTTAGAAAGTGGGTTCACAAGAGGTACAATTGATAAAACTTTGTTTTATTTCAATTCTGGTGATAATTTGCTGTTAGTTCAAATTTATGTAGATGATATTATTTTTGGATCTACTAATGACAAACTTTGTAAGAAGTTTGCAAAGCTTATGCAATCCAGGTATCAAATGAGCATGATGGGAGAGCTTAGTTATTTTCTAGGCTTACAGGTCAAGCAAACAGATGATGGTATTTTCATAAATCAAGCAAAATATACCAGAAATCTTCTCAAGAAATTTGGTATGCTTGATAGTTCATCTGCTACTACTCCCATGGCTACTGCAACAAAGCTAGACAAAGACACAGGAGCCTCAGTAGATATGACAAACTACAGAGGAATGATAGGGTCTTTACTGTATCTTACAGCAAGTAGACCTGATATCATGTATGCAACATGTCTTTGTGCAAGATTTCAAGCAGATCCTAGAGAGCCTCATCTAACAGCTGTAAAAAGGATTTTCAAATATCTCAAAGGCACCATAACCTTGGGTTTGTGGTATCCTAGAGAATCAGAGTTTAAGTTGATTGGTTACTCTGATGCAGATTTTGCAGGCTGTAAGATAGACAGAAAAAGTACAAGTGGAAGCTGTCAATTTTTAGGTGACAGATTAGTTTCTTGGTATAGCAAGAAACAGAAGTCGATTTCCACATCCACAGCTGAAGCAGAGTATATAGCAGCTGGTAGCTGTTGTGCACAGATTTTATGGATGAAGAATCAATTGCTGGATTATGGGTTAAGGTACTCTAAAATTCCTATTTTCTGTGATAACCAAAGTGCTATTGCTATGACAGGAAATCCAGTACAACATTCCATGACCAAGCACATCAGCATAAGATATCATTTTATCAGAGAACATGTGGAAGAAGGGAATATTGAGCTTCATTTTGTGTCTACAGACCAACAACTTGCAGATATCTTCACCAAACCTTTGAGTGAAGCTACTTTTACAAGATTGGTAAATGAACTTGGAATGATCTCTGGTTCTGACTAGAGATACGGGTTAGACTCAAAATTTATACATGTTTAATTCTTGTTGCTCATGATTCCTTGCATGTGTTAACTGTTATGAGTACCAGTGTGATAAACTCTGTTGGTTAAAATCTGATGTTAGTCTCTGTTAGTCATAAACTGTTGGTCATACTTTGAATGTTACAGATTAATGCTATTCTCTGATTGTAATTTTGTCTGGAACATAAGGACCAATGAAGAAATTTGTATGAAGCATAATTCTCAGTAAGTAACTGTGAATCCTTAAGAGTTGTATAGACTCTGATCTCAAAAATGTGCAGTAAGCTAACACAGCATGATACTGTCTCAATATTTATAGCATCTCTTAGTTTATTGATCCTATACACTGAGTCTGTATTAGCTGTTTGCATTTTCTCTCATAAGTTAATTATATTTACTGATGAAAAGTCTAAACTCTGATTATTAATTTCAAATAATTCACCCTCAAATTCAAAAGATGCCAAACAGAGCACAAATTCCTTTGAGATCATGTTGTGCCTAGGACGATCCAGGAACTTATTGTATGAAATAAGGGCTAAAATCTTTGATTTTTGGTGACTAGTGCCAACCACTGATTACTGGAAAAATAAATAAAAAAAAAAATATATATATATATTGAAAAATAAAAAAATTAATAAAGGGGGTGAAAAATAAAAGACATATCCAAATGAAAGGATATCAGTAATACAGAGTTTAGATATAAAATCAGATTTTATGTTATACATGAGAGTTTAGGCAACCAGTTTTTACTACTTTAGATTGTGGATTTTATGCACTTTGAGATGGTCTCAATACTGATTTCGGTAAACTCTGCTACTACACACACATATTTTCACAACTGTACAGATTGAGAAAAGAGTTTATTGACAAAGAAGGACAAATGGTAAACACTGATGTTTTGTGTGAAATACGCCGAGGTTACTTTATTTTAATCTCTGATGGTTAAAATAATTTTCTTGTCTCAGACAGTTTATGATTTTGGGTTTAGTCATTTGTTCTTAGGCAAAGTATGATTGAACAGAGAAAAGAAAGAGTTTGTTTGATAAGTACTGATAGTGATCAGTAGTACTGATGAGTATGTTAGTTTATTGTTTTAAGTGATATCATGTCTTTCACTTTACAATTACTAGGTAAAATTGATAATACTGAAAGTAAAGCAATAAAATGAGTCTTTTTCATTAATTGATTCAAACTCTGTTTACATTCAGTCAATTACATACTCATGCTTAGCTAATCTTTCTGGTAAATATTAATTTCTATGGTTACAAAAGTGAAGATCTATTTAACCAGGATAAGTACTTGAATGCTATCCAACATCGAAGCAGAAGAGCTAGAGCCAGAAGCTATTGTGCTCTACTACTTCTGATGATAGCTACCCAGTTGCTCATCTGGTCATTATACCATTTGGGATAGCTTGTAATCCTCCTAATGATGAATCATCATCATCATCTTCTCGGGATCTCTTTCTGCTTTGCAGCTTGCAGGATTGTAAGAAGCGGTTTTCTTTTGAACCCGACAAGAAACTCAGTTGAAAAAGCATCGAGCAGATCTCCATGGCATCTTCATCTGCGAGGATTGGTGCATCATATGGTCCTGGACGGAAGATGTATACATGAGGGTTGGAGAAAGGTCCTTCGGCTATTTCATCATCAACGATAAGGCCTTCATCATTCAAGAATGAGAGAACAAGAAACTCATCGATAAGATAGTTTTCTTCTTGCTGCCAGTTCATGTTCAAAAACTCTTCCACATCCATGAATTCGAAAGTTCCAGCCATTTTGGTGTATAGTAAGTTTAAGATATGAAGCCTGTTGTTACATTGCTTTGGTATTTAAAGCATTCAAACAGGGTATCTGAAAGGTTTTTCTTGGAGATTGAAAGGTTTTTGAAGCTTTTGGAAACAGTAACGTGCGGAGTTCCAAGACAGTCATTATTATACTGACTGTTGAGTTGCTTTGTACTTCGTTATTGTATTTCTGAGAGATTAAAATTGATAATTTTATTATTATTGATTTTTATTAAAGTGGATATTTTGAGCGTTTTATGTGTTGCCAGGTGTCTAAATGTTTGCACGATTGCACGTGTGTATTGGATACAACTGTCAGCGTATGCACGTTTGACATCTGTCCCACTCACACACGTTTCAAGGACGCTTGCTGTGTATCGTGATCTTTTCAGTTATTATTTAAATACACTACACATAAACGGTTCAATCTTTTACGAACCTTAACTCTTCATACGCTTTTTCACAAACACCTTTCTACACATACACTTTGCTGTCTTTCGCATCAATTCAGAATCTTCTAATGGCAACCACAGCTTTTGTTTCGTCTGGATTAGAGTTCGTTCCAAACAACTATACTGCACCACTAAACACTGCAAACGCACCAGAGGCATTTCATATGATTCAAGAGTTTCTTGCTCAGTCAGCGATTGGACGTGCTTTGGTAGAACCTGAAAAACTTTCTGGTTCACAGATAAAGGCGTTCTGGGAAACAGGAATGTATGATGATGGTGGTGAGACAGGCAACCCATCGATTATTTTTGAATATGAAGATACAGAATATGTAATAACTGCTGGAACCATTCGCGCTGCAATGGGGTTTCCTGAATTTTCTTCGTATACAATTGGAATGGGTGATGAGGATTTGATAAGAATGATGCAAGAGATTGGGTATTCTGGACCCTTGTCGAAGATTGGACAGCTCAAACGACCATTCTTAAGGAAGGAGTGGAGCTTCTTCTTTGATTGCATCACAAGGACTTTTAGCAAGAAATGCACAAACTGGGATGCTATTCCCACAGACAGTCTGCAAATCGGGTATTCTCTTTTATTCGATAATCATTTTGATTTTGCACGACTTGTTTTGAATAATCTAGGAGACAAAATGACAGAGAATAGAGGAGTAGTCTATTTCTCTAGATTCTGTCAGACTTTGTTCTCTTACTGTGTTGAAGGAGTAGAAGTAGGTGAAGAAGATGTTTCTTGTTTTAAATTACATAAGAGAATATTTTCTGATCTTATTAATAAAGATGTTAAGAAAGGGGTTGTTGGAGACTTGTTGCTACCTCAATCTGTGCAACAGTTCTTAAATGCTCAAGTCAATCCACCAACACAAGCTTCTTCTCAACCTGAGCCTCTACAACAAGAACTGCCTCCTTCAACTTCTGTTAAACCTAAAAGGGGTGGTAGGACTAAGAATGTTGGTACTAAACCTGCTAGGGTTGCTAAGTCAAATGCTGAAGCTGGGGTATCAAGAACTGAAGAGCTGCCTCAGAGAAAAAGAATGAAGAAAAAGAGAGCTCAAAGAGCAAAGTCTGTTACTGCTGATTCTGTTGCAGAATCAGAAACTGAAACTGATGAAGAAAATCCTCATCAGAGAAAGAGAAGACAAGTTGCTGAATATCTTTTTGCTGATATCATTGCCAATATGGACAAAGTTCCTGAGGAAACTGAAGCTCCTGAAGCTTTTGTTCAGGAGGAAGCTGCAAATCCAGAAGCTGTCAATCAAGACAGGCTAAATACTGATGATATTGAAATGGATTTTGATAGAGAAGCTCCTACATCAAAGGCTAATGATGTAGTTGAGGAAGCTGCTGCTCATTCTGACAGCAGAATTTTTGATCTTGAAGAAAATGTAAGAGAAGCTGATCAAGCTACTACAGAATTGGTAGAAACTATTGCTTCCCACACAGAAATCATTTCTCTTGATTTTGAGAAAGGTGAGGAAGTTGATCAGATTAGAATTGATCCTCTTACAGAAGCTGTTGCTGTATCTGCTGATGCAACAGAGAATGTTCCTGTAGCAGCAGAGTTTGTTGCAAACTCTGAAGATGCTCTTGTTCTTGAAGCTCTACAACAATCAGTTGTTGAGATTGTTCAGCGAGAAGCAGAGGTAATTGCTAAAGCAAACTCTGATATTCCTGAAACTGTTGCAGAGAAAGTTAATGATGAAGCTGCACAGTTAGAACATGAAATCACTGCTGAACATGTTCCTGAAGAGATTGCAAGAGAGGATGACAATGTTAATGCTACTCCTGCTCATTCACCTTCACATATATCTGACATTCAAGCCAACTCTGATGAAGAAAGAGAGTTCAATCGGGCTACTGAAAAACATTTTCAAGATATGTACTTCAAGAACTGGACAGAAGCAGATTGTATTTTTACTTCACAAAGAGCTGCTGATTTAACTGCTAACTCTGTTAAAGAGATTACAAATCCTGAACTTCTCAGTCATCTCAAAGCAACTGTTGTTCAAATCAAATCATTAAACAATCGTTTTGATGCTTCTGATAAGGTGATTGAAGGGTTAAGGAATGATATAGCTACAAGAGAGCTTACACAGCAAAGGGACAAATCTCTATACATCTCTTTGTGTAAAGAGCAAAAGACTTTCAATTCTAGATTGTCGAAAGTTGAGGAGAATCAGACTGCTATGTCTGCTCAACTAACTTCAATTTCTAATGCTCTGGCATTGCTGACATCAGTACTTCTTTCTGATGATGTCAAAAAGGGGGAGAGTGTACCAAGTGACAAATGCAAAGACACTCAAGCTCTGAGACGGAGGGATGATGGTAATGATGGTGGAAGCAAGGGAGGTGAATATGAAAAGAGTTTAGGCTTAAGACCAAGATCAAGATCAAACTCTGAGAGAAGATCAAACTCTGGTAAGGGAAAAGTAATTTCTGCCAGTGGTTCAAGGCTCAAAAGTTTGATAAACACTGATAAGCCTAGCACTGATGAAGAAGTTGCTGCTAAATTATTTATAGCAGAACATGGAAAAGATGTTACAATTGAAGATATCCAAGCTGAAGAGCAAATGCTTGCTGAAGAACACAGGAAGAATCTTGAAGCTGGGATATACAAAAAGAAAGAAATCAAGGCTCCTAGGAAGAAAGAAACTGGAATTATCATTAAAGAAAATACTCAACAGAGTATACAATACACCAGGAGGCCTATGATTAGAAACTCTGATAAGGGTAAAGGCAAAATGATTGAAGAGCCTAACCTGAAGGAGAAAGAATATTCAACCTCTGACGCTGCTCAAGTTGATGATATTATTGAAGTTAAGCCAACCACTGACAATGCTCAAGTTGTGCAAACTCAGCTAGCTCCACAACTCCAAGGTATTTTTAGAAGACCTGTACTATCTGAAGCTCTGACACTTCAACCTGTGGATTTTTCTCAAACCAGGACTGTACTTGGAAAAGAAACTTTTGATAAAGCTGGTTTAGGTTCACATAGGGAGAAGAGAATAAACAACAGATCTGGAGATCAATCATCATTGGCAGTATCTGGCATTATTACTCAAGAGAATCTTGATATGCTAGACTCTGTTCAGTTGATATTTCACAAGGGTTTGAAGAAAGATTTTCTGTTGTATTTTATGAATGATGGAAGAGTCTATAGAATTGCAGAGTCTGATATAGATCTTAAGTCTTATCAAGAATTGGAGTATGTTCTGTACTTGTTAAAAGTCAAAAACAGAAACACTCACAATGTTGCTACATTTATCAGACAAAAGATGCAAAGATCTAAGGTGATGCTTGGAGGAGGAGTTTCAAAGGTATACATTCCTAAGTATAGAGATGCTTATGGAAATGTTATAGAAATGAAGAGAAACAGTGCAAGACTAAGGACTGATCTGGGAGTTAAAGTCTTAGAATTCAATCTAGAATCTGATAAAGCACATTTTATTAGGCTAGGGAATGAGATGAGGAAGAATTCCATCTATTCTCTGAGAGCTGCTATTTATCAGACTGGTGAATCTGATCCAGAACTCAAGGAACTGAAAGAAATCATGGTTGAAGAGCTGGAAAAGGCTGAAAGAAGACTTCTAATTGATTATCTCAGGACAGTGCCTGATATTCAAGAAATCAAATAAAGTCTGACTGTAAGTTTTTAATATTTTCTATTCTAAGTCAAATTTAAACTCTGTTTTAAATTAAACTCTGTTATATGTTAAACACTGCATTTGTTAAAAGGTTTTGACATCATCAATTATATGTTTAACTTGTACATTTTATTATGAACAAGTTGGGGGAGATTGTTAGATATAATTGCTAATGTTTGTTTATCAGTGTTTAAGCAACAGGTACTGACAAGAGTTTATCAGAAGCCGATCAGAGTTTAGTTAAACTCTGATAGGGTGAAGAGTTTAAAGGAAGCTAGTCAGAGTTTATTTAAAGTCTGACAAGGTGATAGTTGAATTAGCTGTCGGTGCAGAATTGAAGATTCTAGAAGCAATACATTCTGAAGATGGAAAGAAGCAGAATATATTGATACAGCTAAGGAAACAGGATAGAAGATAAGAAGCAATCCTTAATTGATATGAATTGTATAGCTAACTTGTAGGAATATCAATTAGAGAAGGATTGTATGTAGCTGTGTACTATATAAACACAGATAGGTTATCCCTAGAAGGGACGCGATCATTGAGATATTATTCTTGTAACCTAGAAGCTCTTTATGATTCATTAACATCATAAAGAGAGAAGCTGTTAATAAGATTACAGTTTTATTGATTCATAAACAGTGTTATTAATTATTGTTATTCTCATACATACTTGATTATATTGTGTATTCGGCCTAACATTTTATATTCTCGATAGTTTTTCAGAAAGACAGCAGTTCGATAGTTTTTTTTAAAAAGAAAGAAAACTCTCGATGGTTTTTGAAAAGGTCCGTTTGCATTCTTATTTTAAATACTTCGATAGTTTTTCAAAAAAAACTATCGAAGAAAAATTGACCTTTTTACCCCCTAAATAAAACTATCGAAGGTACAAATGAAAACTATCGAACAAGCATTGACAAAATTGCCCCTGCAGTTTCAGGAAGTATAAATACTTTGCCTTAGAAGTTTTCTCTTCATTTTCAGATCTAACAGAAGCTAAGGCCGTGCATAATACTTACATTATATATACATATACAAACAACCATCAGCATCGATACTTTTCTTCAAGAATAACCGAGTAAAACCTCAAAAAGAGACTATTCTTTCACTATTAATTGTTTTTAACCGTGAAGTTTGATTCCTTTTGTGTTTCTGTAAAAGAAAAGGAAAGAAAACTATCGAACTTGAACATTTGACCTTATAGAAGTGTTATCAGGATTGTTCTTTAGAAATTAATTGTCAATCAATTGATTTCTTTGGATTTGAGTGCATATTCAGATTTAACAAATTAGGGTTGTAATTTGAGTTCTGTTTGGTTCGAGTTTGTGTTCTTAAGTGATTAAAAAGGGGTAATTTTGTTTAAGTTTGATTAATTATTAATAATTAATTAAATTTAATTGGTAAATTAGTTTTGGTTTAAAATTAAATTTTCTGGAAATTTGAAAAACAATGGCTGGAGAATTTATTATTACCAAGACTAATCATGTCTCGTTTCAAAACATGCAATCCATAACGAACCTTCAGTTTCGTGCATGGGCAGAGTTTTTGAACACACGTTCATTAGTGGCATATGCTGTGAGTACTCCCGTGGTCCTTTGCATCGATCAATTGACTGCGTTGTACACATCCGCCACGGATACAAGTGAGAATAATGTGAGATCCTTCAGTTTTGTTGTGCCAGGGGGCAGAACAATAAGGGTGACGGAACATGACTTTAATAGAATACTTCATTTTCCTACAGAAAACCTTGTTCCGGATCCCACAACTGAGGAGATACATGCTTTCTTCACTCTCATTAGAAGTCAACAACCTAACTTCTTTGTGGGAGAGTTTCTGAAGCATTACTTGCCAAAGGCATGGAACTTTTTCTTTCATACCCTAATCCATGTTTTTACTGCCAAGCTAACAAATCTGCATGGTATTCCCTTATTCCTTCAAAAGATAGGGTTTGCCATTGCCAACAATAGGCATATTAACATTGGACGGTTACTGATTGATCAAGTAATCATATGCATGGGACCACTGGATGAAAGAACAAGCATAGATGACGATGTGCTTTGTTTCTATCCTAGGTTCCTACAGCTAATTCTCAATGATATCTTAACAGATGATGAGCGCGAGACATTCGCCGAAGAGGAGACCATGGAGTGTATGAAGATGAAGAGCAATGCCATAACCGCTCTGATAAGGAAGAACAACTATCTTCCAGGGGTACCCACTGTTCTCACTGAATATCTAAGAACGGTGCCCCTACCACTTCTACCCCCAGAGGAACAGGTAAATCAAGGTAACATTCCTGAACCTGAACTGGCTCCTGAACCACAACCAATGGATGTTGATCCAGAGCCCTCAATGGCCATTCCTGACCAGGAGGTTGCTAACCCACAACCTCTAACCACGGTCGAAGAGCCTTTGGAAGAGCCAAATGAAACAATAAACGAACCTCCTTCCCCTCCTATACCCAATATTCAGACATCCGTGAGTGTAGAGGGAGATAGTGCCTTAGCAGCACCACATAAGGAGATACACCCTTCAACAGCAGCTCTGTCTTCCTCTAAAAGGAGACGAACAGAAACCGAGGCAACTGTTGATACTTTATTTCAAACTTCCAAAGCGCCCTTTATGGATTTTTCTGATGCTGATTGGGCTACGCTAACGAAAGCTATATCTGAACCATTAGCTCAATCAGGTAAGGAAGAATTGACGGAAGCAACTGGTGTTCCGACCATATTACGGTCAGGTTCACTGGTTGAAGGTTCTAAGAACCAAGGGTCTTCACAGACGTCGAGAGAAGGCTTTGACCTAAATGCACAATCTAAAGGGTCATTGTCTACCTCCCCAGATGGAACATATCTGGATCCTGCGGGTAAAGGGTCTGACGTAGGTGCAGATCGGCAACTCGTTGACAATGAATCAATTACTATTGAGGAGTCAATTGAGGTAAAGTCTTCACAGACTATCGGGGAAGATTCAGGATCTCTGCTGTTAATAGAGCCTGTTTCTAACCCCCTAGAGATTCAAACTCTAGATCCTTCAAAGGATATATCATCTACTGATGATCAGCAACTTGGTTTATCCAAGGACGGGGACTTTCGAAGCCCCATTGCACCACCGGTGACCTCCTTAAGGACGGCTACGGTGTTTTCTTCTGCAGGTACAATCAGCACAAAGGATTTGAGTGAAACAAAAACACTTACACCTGGCCTGAGTGGGAAAGGAAAAATGATTCAAACACCGACAGAAACGTTGAGTGTACACCCAGAGCCAAATGTGAGGAGTGACACCCTAACCCTACCTAATATTGATGATTTGCTGTTACCGACAGAAAGAGAGCTACAAGTTCAATCTTCCCTCAAGGAGATGACAGTTCATAACAAAGAAGGAAATCCATTATTCAAGGTTCCACTGCGACCTTCCTTTGACCAAGAGATCTCCTCTAGTCAAGCCAATGCTTCTTTAAAGACTATTCAAGAGAAGGTTGACTTGGCTGCAGCTGATTCAAGAAGAACATTCAGGGTCATTGGCAGTGCATCTGGCACTATAACAGGTACGAAGCAGGCAGTGGACTCCTTAAAGAAGGAAGCTATGGATCAACTGATCGAGTTGAGGACGGACGTCAAGGAACTTAAAGATGGTTTCATGAATGAAGTAGATGCTTTGTCGCAAGGACAAGAAGCTTTGAGAGAAGACGTTCTGGTTATCCGGGATGGTCAAGCTAGGGTAAAAGATGCAATGAACACCCTTTCTAGAGTGGAGTCTAAGCTGAACCAGAGATTGGACAAGATTGAGAAGACTACCAACTCCAGATTGGATGACATTGACCTGAAGCTGGCTTCTATGCAAGAGATGAATAAGGATCTATTGGATTTCATGGAAAATCAAAGTGATGGAGTACGGTCGATTTGGACTAAGCTGAAGAACCAACAAACTGGCCAACCTGGTCCTTCAAATCAACAACCTGATCCTTCTACTACCTTTTATGCTGAGGATGCTTTCGTCGAGGATTCCTCAACTAAGGGGGAGAAAGTTGGAGAAGGGGAGAAAGAGAAGCCTAAGGATGGATGGGGAGTTTGGGAGACAGTTGAAGCTATTCCTATCAGACAGTACTGGATAGAGGAACTTGTAGAAGAAGAGAAGGAGAGTGAAGAGGAATTTGAGGTCATGCATGAGCAACCTATTCTAGAGGAGCATGAGCCATATTATCCAGAGCCCATTGAACATCCAATCTGGGAGGATAATATGGAAGAAGAAGCAAATTCTCTATCACCTGAAGAAGAAGCTGCCTTGGAAGCAATAAGAGCTCAGAGAGCTGCAATAGATGCCAGGCAAGCTGAGAAAGAGAAACAACAAGCAATTCTGAGGAGTGAAAAACTGAAGAGATTCAAGGTGTATAATGAAGTGAGGAGGAAGAAGATGATAGATCTGGCAAAGAAAGAAGGTAATGAATGGGAGATGGCTTATAAAACCTTTTGCGGAGTTGAAGACGGATTAGAAGTCAACGACAATGCTGAGGTGGAAGTTATCATTCAGGACATCAGAAGTGCCAATCTTGAAGATCACACTTACTTCAAAGCATTGAGAAACTCTATGATCTTTCTGAAAGCTGGGGTTAAAGCAAATGGAGCCTGGAACATCCTGATCAATTTTCTGGAGAAAGGTACATTTGTGATTTCCACTAAGTTTTTAGAACAGAGGACATACACAGAGTTGCAGGTTATTCTCATCAAGATTCAAAGGACGACAAGGCTGAATGAACTGCTCCGTGAGCATGTTAAGGAGATCTTGATGAAAGTCGGTCCAGAGATTACTGAAGATCCTCCAATGGTTAGATTCATGACGAATGACTTGTTCAGAATCTGCTATTTGGCTGAGGACAAACTGAGGGACTACCCAAGTATCTATCTAATCTCAGTTGAGAAATATCTTAGATCCACTGGATTCTCATCAACGGAGAAGGACAAAGCAGCAGACACTCTTAGAAGATTTCTAATGGAGAATGTTCCTTACTATAGTAAAAGAGTGGAAAGAGGATTGGAAGTGCATACCAGACTGCCAAACATGCCAAAGCTAAACAAGAAAGATGTTAACATTGCATGGTTATGGGCTGGAGTGGGTCAAGAGGTTGAATATATTGGAAGACACATCCAAGGAGCAATCCTTAAACCTGGAGAACCACTGCACTATCTATCAGTGATTGATTATCAAGCTGCTAACTTCGATCCAATGATTGAAGAAGGTGAGATTGGAATGGACTGAAGATTGAAGCAAAGAACAAAAGAACTATCAGCTCAGACTAGAGGAGCAACTTCATTGTATAAAGTTTAATTGTTTTTTGATTTATGAAATCTGGAAATGTATATATATCTGATCCAGAATGCATTTAATATTATTACGATGTCTTACTTTAATTAGTTTAATGTTTCCTTAGTTAGTTGAGTTATCCTCGAAGTATTTGCTTGTCGAACTCTATCCAATCAAATAGGGGGAGATTGTAAAGCATAATGTAACATAAGATGTAAAAGAGATAACTACAACTCAACAAAGGACAAGACAGACAATAATATTAACCGAAGCACAGGAATCCAGAATCAAAGAAGAAAAGGTAAACTCAAAAAATCTAAATACGTTATGTATTCTTGAAGTTCGTAAACAGGTCACGGAAAGAAGTTCATGAAAATGTTCAAGCCTCAGTGACAACAAAAGAAACAAGACTTTCAAGATGACAGAAGTATGTGAATGATTTAGGGTTAAGTACCACGGGATTCCAGTGATTTAAATGAAGAAGCCAGAACGACAAAGGACTTATCAGCAGCATTGAATTGAAGACATAAAAGAAGAATTGATCAAGTGTTATTCATCTGTGAACCAGACCAGTTGCACTAGGTGACGGCACTAAAAAGATCAAGTTGTTTTATCGTCTCAGAAGAAATTGATACAGTCTAAAACTAGACACCCTGGAACTCAAAAGGTTTTTCAAATGATTAAGTACAAAAGAAAATGTTCGATGATTTTTCATAAATGAAATCTATCGAATATGGTTAAGGAAATTCTTTAAGAAAACTATAATTAAGTATTTGTCATTCGATAGTTTTATTTATAAAACTATCGAATGGAAAATACTTTTAATCCATTCGATAGTTTTCTAATTGAGAAGCAGGTGAAAAGTTTGTTTTGTTTTATATGGTTGATAAAGATCCAACGGCCAGGATTGATTCTTCAAGTTTGGTTCGATGGTTTTTCAATTGAAGACTGCAGTTAATATAGAGTGAAGATAGTGTCTTCTTCAGTTAAGGCATTCTACACAAAGACATTACTGAGAGAGAGAACTGAGCCGGAGAAATTATCAGAGAATTAATAGTGCTCAGAATTTGATCATTGTTTTGAATTTGTGTAACCTTAAACTCATTGAAGCTAATCTACGGATTAGAAATTGTAGCACCCCTCGAGGTTTATATTTATAAAAAGATATATTCCCCGAAACTTGATTTGGTTTGGTGTGTTTGATTTCGTTATAGAACTAAAAGATTAATCCGTGAACGAAATTGAATTATTTGTGAGTATCGTATTCAATCCCCCCTTCTACGATACTTTGGACCTAACAACTTATTCTTGCTCTCTTGTAGCCGTTTCTCAATTCCCCTAAGCAAGATACGGTTTGTCACTTGATTGGAATCAAGAATATTCTTAAGTGCCTGAAGAGGACTAAAGACTCATTCTTGGTGTATGGAGGAGATGGGAAACTGGATGTAAAATGTTACACGGATGTTAGTTTCGAGACAGACATGACGGTTTTTGTGACTTGGTCTGGATTTGTGTTTTGTCTAAAAAGATGTGTTGTAATCTAGAATAGTTCACAGCAAGAACTGTAAATGATTCTACAATCGAGGTAGTATATAGATACTAGCGAAGTAGCCAAAAGGGATGTTTTGGGAATTTACCAAGGCGATATCACCTTATTAATGAGATTAATGATCAAGGAGATATACTTATATGTAAAGTGCATACTATTGATAATATTGCAGACCACTGACTAAGGCTTTGTCGCAGCAGAAGCATGTAAGTCACACTAGTTCCAAATGTATTGGATACATGGGATATTGGCTCTAGTGCAAGTGGGAGATTGTTAGTATTATAGTGCTCTAGAGACAATACTTTTATGTTTTAAAGAAAACATTTTATTATTATAAATTATGTTTCATTGATTATTGTTATTATTTTATTATGTCTTTATTTACTGCGTTATAAATGTTAGCATAATAAATGTCCTTGGAATTATGATACGTATTCGATATCTTTAATTATGTGACTTAAAAATAAGATTATATGAATAGTATCTTCATTGGTCATAGACAGAGACTAGTATGTTTGTTGACTGATGACCACATCTCATTGGTCATAGGTATGGTGATACTAAAGTCAAAACATAGGTGTATGTAAGAGTACATGACACTGGATTGACCCGCCGTGAGATTACACATGTTAATAGTGTCATAAGTAATTCTCACTGTGATAATGGTGTAATGATCCTTAGACCTGAAATCATTATATTTTTATACGAGAATTAATATACTTTGATTACATTAAAAGTTACCTTTGACCAGGTGATGATAAAAGTGGACATTGGGTATATAATGAATCGTATGAGAAATATGAATGACCTAGATAGGATTTAACCCTCCTAATTTTAGGAGCGATATTATTGGCCTCTTGTTTGAGTGAGACTAAGAAATGCACGGCCGTGCTCAAATATTGATTTGATTTATTAGTCTACTCATCGATCAAGAAAACTAAGATTAAATTATGAAGAGGATGACACATTACATGCCTCGAGTTTAATCTATAATATTAAGGTTAAAGGGATTATATTACAGGGAACATTATTCACGAAAGGCTTAATCGAATCACCGATTTAATTATTATTACTTGGGTGGCAATGATGTATTACTAGATGCCGCTCATTGTTTACAATTTTAATTAGTTATTAAAATTGTTACCAACGTAATATAACCTACAGGGTCACAGACAAAGAACGCTTGAAGGAGAAATAATTTAAATTATGAATTTAAATTTAAATAAGTAATTTATTCTATTTATAATATTAATTAAGTATGACTTGATTAATTATTTAAATAGAAAATGGAATTACTTAAACTAATTCTGAAATTAGTTATTAATTAATTAAGTGCGACTTAATTAAATAATAAATTGGAATTTCGGATTAGTATTTTATTATAATTGGATTATAATTAGAAAACTTATTTTCCTCTCTATATAAACTCTCAAAGAGGACTGATTTTTATGATGAAAAACTTTTTTATATTAAAACTCTAGCCACTTATGAGAGCAAGAAAAGAGAGAGAGAGAAAAAAGCAGTTTTCGGGTGCTAGTACACATCAATCCTTCAAGAAAAACGTTCGTGTGGATACCGTAGAGCGTAGATCACGAGAGCGGGATACGTGGTGATTAAACAAGCTTTGGATCTCCATTAATCTTCCATTAATGAACTGTTAAAGCTTCTTAAGGTATTTGTTCTTAATCTCCTAATTAAATCTTTTGTTTTCGCATGGATCCTGCGGAGGGGTTTCGAATTTTGGTTTATTTTCACGTTTTTCGTTGCGTTTATGTGCTCGAAACCCTTCAATGGTATCAGAGCTACTTGCGAAAAAGTTTTAATTCGGTTATATGCTTAAATTTTTGATGTATATATAAGCATGTTTGCCATTATCATGATTGATGTGTTGTTTTGATGATAACATTGATGTATATGCATAAACTTTACATTAATGATGATTGGGATGATCATATGATGATCATATAATCTGTATGTATACTGATATATACATGATATATGTTTGTTCTTGTTATGAGAATCGTATTCAATACGATTTCTGAACACGCTGCGCAGATTTAGTGAAATTTGCATACTGTGTCCTATTTTCGCCGAATATACCTTTTCAGAAAGGGAAACGGGCGTCTGAACAAAATAGACAAAGTCACTCGTTCGTCTTTAAGGCGTTTGACGTCGTTTACTGTCCGTAAACAGCGATTTAATGTTTTCAGAATTCTGATTTTGATTTTCTGATTTACACTTTATTTGATTTCTATGATTGGATCATGAGAAATATGATATGGTATGATATGTTAATGCAATATGAGATGTTCTTAATTGTTATATGAGCATGGTGATTGGTTATGGCCTAAAGACCCATAATAAGATAGTGGTTTTGTTTTAATGGTTTGGTTTCTAAATACGACTTGCATGTCGTTATTCCTTATAATGTTTAAATCTCGAATGTAACTCGAGTTCTACTTGTAAGTTCAGTAGGATAGGTTGTTTTATTTATGTAATATATATGAAGACATCCAAGATGGAGAACCAAGGAAGCATTACAAGGAGGCAATCAAGGAGGCAAGTTAAAGCTTGAAGACTTGTAACATTGTATTGTATTTTGATACCACCATAGATTGACCTTGATTTTTCCATTAGCTTGGAAAGATCACTTAGGTTGGGCCATAACCAACCACGTTTACTTTACGCACTTTACATATATGATGCATGTGATGATGATATGTATGTGTACTTATAATGATGCATGCTTTAATTAGATTAAACATGTATGTATTAGATACGTCACCCATGCCATGTTTGCTAAACAAGATAAAATCTGTAACGATTCAAGATTTTAAAATTGAACAAAAACGAACATGAGATTCATGTGTTTATGAAACACGGAAATAAGTATGAATTTCAAATTTTGATATGGGGCGATTTTGACAAAAATACAAGCATCGCTTGTAAGAAAGGCGGGTTTTAAGTGAGACCAGTGTGACTCCTCCGACGGACTAGAAATCAAACCATTGATGAATTTTGATTTGAAGTACTTAGTTCAAGGAAAAATTGGGAATCTCTTGATAATGGGATCATGGTCGTTTTAATAAAAACAAATCCCTATAGTTAAAATATTAAGTCAATTAGATGCCTTCCAATGGGCAACACTCGTCAAGACCTAGATCGAGAAAGAGTGGGTTCGCCAAAGCGAAGTACTCCAATCTATCGTGGTAAGACGCGATGAAGTAAATGTGATACTTAACTGTTAGACCATTGGGTTAGACTTAACTAAGTTACCACAATAGGATTGTGAACTTAGAGGCATGGAGCTTGGTATGATTTATTAGATAAATGTGAAGAAATGTTGTTCTACCAAACTTTCCAAGAGTTATATATGATATAATTGACAAGAGTTGTCTACCTAAATAAATCATGTTTTGGGAGTAAAGCCAAAGCTGACCTTAAGCATGACGAAATATGGATCTTGGCTCACTAGAAAGATTTAAGAGAAATACTTTCCGAATTAATAGTTAGGGCTATTTATTTGATAAAAATAGTGGGAGGTATATAATGATATACCATAATCACTTAAACATAATAATTAATAAATTTTCAACCTAGATTAATTTTATGCACTTTAATATTGTAGCTATCAAATGACAAATAACACAAACAACTTCTCTATGCGATCAGTCCTTGAGAAGGACAAGCTGACAGGAACAAATTTCCTCGACTGATATAGGAGCTTGAGGATCGTCCTCAGGCACCACAATGTTAGTCAAATTCTTCCCTTACCTTTTAGCTGAGAATGTAACATGTGCCGAACATAATGCTTATTGGAAGCAAATTGATGATTCGACTGATGGTGTTTCATGTCTCATGCTTGCAACTATGAGTGCTGAGCTTAAGAAACAATATGAGCATATGGATGCTTATGAGATATTTGAGCACCTTAAAAGATTTTTGAGGAAAAGGCTCGTCAAAAGGGATTTGACAATAGCAAGGCACCATACACCTACAAGTAAGGAATGTGAGATTCGGTTGGACCAGATGTTCTAAAGATGATAGGGTATAACGAGTACCTTGATTATTATTTTTTTTGGGTTTCAAGATTGGTCTAGAGACTCAGAATGATTTGATCATACAAATCTTTGAACAATGACTATTCTCAATTAGTTAGTGAACAACGAAATAAATGAGATAGACATAGCACCCACTAAGTTGTGAAGCACGTTGAGAACTGCTGTAAGCAACATGATAAATGCATGGACTACTCCCATAATGATGGTGAATGTAGGAATGTGAATGGGAAAAGAAAATGGAATGGAAAGAAGAAGATTTGATCTAATTCTATAGCCATATTAAAGTCCAATCCCAAAGAGGTTTTGTCGCCTAAATGAGGTGTTGCTAATTAAAGAAGACGATTGTCGCTTCTGTGGAAAACCGAAAGAATGGAAGTTAAACTGTCATGCTTATTTGGAAGATCTAAGAAGAAGACCGGTGAGGGTCAAGCTTCAGGTTTCGGGTTAGAATTGGAGAAAAAGTTGTCGCTCTAGTTGAAATAACTCGTTACTTAATTTTGCCTATAAGGTTAAGTTTAGAACTTGATAATTGTAACTATGTGTCTCTAAGAGTAGAAACATTATATTGGTTTCTTGTATGGACAAGAAAGGTTTTTTCATTTTAATTGGATATATAACAATTGTTGTTTATTACATTTCAATGAAAAGGTTAATGATGTTGCACAATTAGTTAACGATTTATATGTTCTAAAATGACTCAAATCAAACATTACCTTTGGCACTGTAATTAAGGCCATATTATAAGAAACGCATTTCCAATTTACATAATGATGGATGATTAGATAAGTATGATTATGAATCATACGAAGAATGTGAATCTTGGTTTATTTGGCAAAAGGACAAAAGCCCCTTTTTACTGAAAATGGTGAAAGGGCCATCGAACGATTAGGACTTATACATGGTGATGTATGTGGTCATATATGTACGATGGTAGAGGTAGGTTTTACTACTTCATAGCGGTTACTGATGATTTCAGTAGATACGAAAATGGATATCTTTTGAAGAACAAATCCGAATTGTTTAAAAAGTTCAAAGAATATTAAGCTGAAGTAAAAAGGCTCAAAGAAAGGAGTTTCTAAGAGCTGAAATCACATTATGTTGGACATAGTGCAATGGATGATGAGTCAAGTGGATCTTCTAATAAGTTTATGGGGTTATACCCTAGAGACAGGTACATATACACTAAACCGTGTTCCTACTAAAATGGTTCAGGAGACACCATATAAGATGTGGACTGAGAAAAGTTATAGCATGTCATTTATGAAAATTAGGGGATGCAAAACGTTTGTGAAACGTTTAACCTCAGACAAGCTAAGACTAAAATCAGATAAATGTAATTTTGTGGGATACCAAATTAAAACAAAAGGAGTATTACTTCTTTAATCCTCCAGAGAACAAAGTGTTTGTTGCTCGGACTGCTGTATTTCTTGAGAGAGAATTTCTTTCTAAAAGAAATAGTGGGAGGAAAATAGATCTCGATGAGGATCGAGAACCACGAGATAACATTGAACCGAAGTTGGAACAAGAGCGGAATGTACAAGAAAATGTTAATGACAATACTGCTCAAGAAACACAGGTTGTTCATAGGTCTGGTAGGATTCACCATGAGTCCGAGAGATATTATGAATTTCTCTTGACTCAGGATGGTGATGTAATGCTTGTGAATAATGATAATGAGCCTCTTACCTACCAAGACACTATGAACATTCCAAGATCTAAAAGTTGGCAGGAGGCCATGAAATCTAAGATGGATTCCATGTATGAAAAACCAAGTATGGACTTTGGTTGATCCACCTAAAGGGGTAAAACCTATAAGGTGCAAGTGAGTTTTCAAGAAGAAAACTGACATGGATAGTAATACAGACCTATAAGGCAAGACTGGTGGCAAAAGGTTTCAAGTAAATTCATAGTATTGACTATGATGAAACTTTCTCACCAGTGGCAATGGTCAAGTCCATCAGGATTTTGCTTGCTTACTATGACTACGAAATCTGGCAAATGGATGTCAAGACTACTTTCTTAAATCAGAGCATAGAAGAGGTTGTGTACATGACTCAACCTGAAGGTTTTGTAGATCCAAGTGTTTCTAGAATGGTTTATAAGATAATTCGATCCATTTATGGATTAAAGTAAGCCTCGTGGAGATGGAATATACGTTTTGATGAAACAGTCAAATAGTTTGGCTCTATTCAAAATAAAGATGAACCGTGTGTTTACAAGAAGGTTAGTGGGAGCCATGTGGCATTCCTAGTATCATATGTAGATGATATATTACAGATAAGGAATGACATTCTTTCTCAACAGACTGTTAAGACTTGGTAGAGAAATAGTTTCTTGATGAAAGACTTAGGAGATGTGGCATATATCTTAGGGATCAGGATCTATAGAGATAGATCACGAAGATTTTTCGGCTTAAGTTAGAGTACATACATTGACAATGTATTGCCCCAATTAGGGATGCAAAGAGGCTAAAAGGGAAATGTTCCCATGTCTATGAGATAGTGATCTCAAAATAAATGGTCTAAAATCATTGGATGATATGGACCACATTAGTATAGTTCTATATGCTTCGGAAATTGGTTTCATAATGTATGTGATGATATGTACTCGTCATGTTGTCTCATATGCTTCAAGCATGACGAGCAGGTGCCAGTTTAATCCAAGTGATGGTCACTTGATTGGAATGAAGAATATTCTTAAGTGCCTGAAGAGGATTAAAGACTCATTCTTGGTATATGGAGGAGATGGGAAACTGGATATAAAATGTTACACGGATGTTAGTTTCTAGACAAACATGACGGTTTTTGTGTCTTGGTCTAGATTTGTGTTTTGTCTAAAAAGATGTGTTGTAAGCTAGAATAGTTCACAGCAAGAACTGTAAATGATTCTACAATCGAGGCTTAGTATATAGACACTAGCGAAGTAGCCAAAAGGGATGTTTTGGGAATTTACCGAGGCGATATCACCTTATTAATGAGATTAATGATCAAGGAGATATACTTATATGTATAGTGCATACTATTGATATTATTGCAGAACCACTGACTAAGGCTTTGTCGCAGCAGAAGCATGTAAGTCACACTAGTTCCAAATGTATTGGATACTAGGGATATTGGATCCCTAGTCGAGTGTTATTATTTAAGGACAATAATAATACACAGAGACTAGTATGTTTGTTGACTGATGACCACATCTCATTGGTCATAGGTATGGTGATACTAAAGTCAAAACATAGGTGTATGTAAGAGTACATGACACTGGATTGACCCACCGTGAGATTACACATGTTAATAGTGTCATAAGTAATTCTCACTGTGATAATGGTGTAATGATCCTTAGACCTGAAATCATTATATTTTTATACGAGAATTAATATACTTTTATTACATTAAAAGTTACCTTTGACCGGGTGATGATAAAAGTGGACATTGGGTATATTATGAATCGTATGAGAAATATAAATGATCTAGATGGGATTTAACCCTCCTAATTTTAGGAGTGAAATTATTGGCCTCTTGTTTGAGTGAGACTAAGAAATGCACGGCTGTGCTCAAATGTTGATTTGATTTATTAGTCTACTCATCGATCAAGAAAACTAAGATTAAATTATGAAGAGGATGACACATTACATGCCTCGAGTTTAATCTATAATATTAAGGTTAAAGGGATTATATTACATGGAACATTATTCACGAAATGCTTAATCGAATCACCGATTTAATTATTATTACTTGGGTGGCAATAATGTATTACTAGATGCCGCTTATTGTTTACAATTTTAATTAGTTATTAAAATTGTTACCAACGTAATAATAACCTAAAAGGTCACAAACAAAGAACGCTTGAAGGAGAAATAATTTAAATTATGAATTTAAATTTAAATAAGTAATTTATTCTATTTATAATATTAATTAAGTATGACTTATTAATTATTTAAATAGAAAATGGAATTACTTAAACTAATTCTGAAATTAGTTATTAATTAATTAAGTGCGACTTAATTAAATAATAAATTGAAATTTCGGATTAGTATTTTATTATAATTGGATTATAATTAGAAAACTTATTTTCCTCTTTATATAAACTCTCAAAGAGGGCTGATTTTTATGATGAAAAACGTTTTTATATTAAAACTCTAGCCACTTATGAGAGCAAGAAAAGAGAGAGAGAGAGAGAGAGAGAGAGAGAGAGAGAGAGAGAGAGAGAGAGAGAGAGAGAGAGAGAGAGAGAGAGAGAGAGAGAGAGAGAGAGAGAGAGAGAGAGAAACAAGCAGTTTTCGGGTGCTAGTACACATCAATCCTTCAAGAAAAGCGTTCGTGTGGATACCGTAGAGCGTAGATCGCGAGAGCGGGATACGTGGTGATTAAACAAGCTTTGGATCTCCATTAATCTTCCATTAATGAACTGTTAAAGCTTCTTAAGGTATTTGTTCTTAATCTCCGAATTAAATCTTTTGTTTTCGCATGGATCCTGCGGAGGGGTTTCGAATTTTGGTTTATTTTCACGTTTTCTGTTGCGTTTATGTGCTCGAAACCCTTCATAGGAGACAGGACTGAGGAGGGTAAGACCGGGCTCTGTCTTGGGACATTGCTGAAAAGTTGGCAATTCTTGCATTTTTTTACGAACTCAACAGCATCATTATGAATTGTAGGCCAGTAGTAACCCTGCCTTATAATCTTGTGAGCCAAGGCCTTGGCAGAAAGATGATCTTCACAAATCCTTTCATGTACCTCTTGCAAAAATTATTGTGCTTCGACCGGACTGATGCACTTTAGAATAGGAGAGGAGTAAGTCCGGCGATAAAGTAAACCTTCTTCTATAAAGAACTTAGCAGCTTTGGCCCTCAACCTTTGAGCCTGACTCTTATCAGAGGGAAGTTCCCCTTTATCCAGATATAAAACTATGGGAGTCATCCAATTTGGTTGGTCCTCGATCTCCATTATTTCTTCTTGCTCAACCGTTGGTTTCTCCAATTCTTCGAAATAAACCGAACTATCCAACTCTGCCGAATTCTGGACCAATTTGGAAAGGATGTCAGCCTGAGCATTGTTTTCTCTGTTCACCTGCACTACGTCAATATTGGCAATTTGGGCCAGGTGACTCTGGACTAGGGCTTGGTACCGGGCCAAGGTTGGGTCTTTTGCGATGTATTCTCCACTTGTCTGCTTTACAACAATCTGTGAATCACTAAAAATAGTGAGTTTTTTTATTCTGAGGGTCCTAGCGAGGCGGAGTCCTGCTAGGAGGGCTTCGTATTCAGCTTGATTATTCATTGCTAAAAAATTGAAGCCAATGGCTTGTTTGATCAGGAATCCGTCCAGGCTCTTCTGGATAAGTCCAACCCCGGACCTCTCATTTGTTGAAGAACCATCAACATGTAGGGTCCAAACCTCTGGATCAGGACTGTTATTTTCTCCGGGTTCAGTAAGCATAACAACGGGTGTTATTTCTGGGAAGGAACATTCTACAATGAAGTCAGCTAGAGCCTGGGCCTTGATGGAAGTTCTTGGCACAAAAGTGAGAGAGAATTGGCTTAGCTCCACAGCCCAATTAACTAATCTCCCCGAGACGTCCGGTTTGTGAATAATTTTCCGGAGTGGTTGATCGGTAATTACTTTGATTTCTCTCCCTTGGAAGTAATGTCTCAGCTTTCGCGATGTAGTGACCAGAGCAAAAGCAAACTTTTCTAGGTTCGGGTAACGTGTTTCAGCATCTTTGAGCACTTGGCTCACATAGTAAACTGGTTTTTGCTGACCTTTGTGAACCAACTGCTATATATATAGGCTATACATATCCCAGACCTATCCGGGCCACGGACCACTCCCGAACCCGGATTCATATTTGAGTCATGGCTCACCTATTAGTCTGGATTCATGTTTTGAGTCATGACTCACCTACAAGTCCGAACTCATATGAGAGTCATGGCTCAACCTCAAAGTTTAACCCACTCCTGGCGACAAAGGCAATAGCTTGCGTGAGAAAAACTATACATTATTACGTGACATGTTTAGGTCATCACGGATGGACACACCTGATGACGACACGTAAGGATACCTAATGATTGGCACAATTATGTCCTAGTCAAGCCACACGCCAGCGGGAGCCTGGCACACGACACCACAATTCCTCACCTGAACACGTGTAACCCATCAACATCAACCAGGTGTCCTACCTACCTAGAATTCAACGCTCATGATTGTAGGTACAACCTCTAAACCCTAATTCTTGGCCTATAAATAGACCAAGGAGGAAAGGTCTGGGGGTGACACTCTCTCTTTTACACACTTACCCTATACAATACACACACTATACATACACCCTCCATATTTAGATATCTCTATAGTCTTGTCTTCTCTTCCAAAGCCCCCACTTATTCTCACGCTGGAGGCGCCGCCAGGGTCCAAACCCCCATCCGGTGTTGTTTTGCAGACACCCAACGGCAGCAACACCGCTTTCAGGCGTGGGATCGGCTGGAAAGGGCTGGATCGGGACTTGGAGTTATGAGTAGCTTGTTGTGTTTTAAATTGGACAAAAGAACTTAAAGTTCTAAGACTTTTGTAGTTATCACAAAATACGAAAACTTATAATTACCAAGGTCGATCATGGTGATCACAAGTTACGTAACTATTTAATATATAATCATTAATTACTTATTGATATTAATTATGTAATATATAGTTATATAGTGATAAATCAAACACAAACATTTTAATTACCTAGAAAACTATAGTTGTAACTTAGTTATTTGGAAGTTCAAGTTTACCAACAAAAGAGGCCTAAAATATACTCGGTCCAAATACAATCGAATGAAATAAAGTGATCCTAAATATGAAACTACATACTCCCTCCGTCACATTTATCATTAAAAATGGAAGATTTGATACGCATTGTAAGGCTCTTATAAAATATAGTTTCATTACTTATTTTTAAAAAATTTATTCTTTGAATAAAAATTAAATGTTTGGATTTTTATTCAAAGAATAATTTTTTTTTAAATAAGTAATGAAACTATATTTTATAGGAGCCTTAAAATGCGTACCGAACCTCCCATTTGAAACGATAACAAATGGGTGGGACTCAGGGAGTATAATATATTATCATGTTCACGTTTGAACAATGAAAATATAACCATAACTTTTCCTAAAATTAAATTTTGATCAATTTAACCAATCATAATAAAAAAAAAGCTGATATTTAAATATGAACAGAGGAAATATTAAATTATTGCCAAACACTTCTGATTTTATTCATTATTACTCTTAACTATTATTACTATACAATAGTAGCACATAAATACCAATTTATATAGCCTTCTAATTTTATCAACGTGTTTAAGATTTTGTCATCTTAATCATCACCATATATTAATAGACATCATAATTATGCTTAAATATCAGGCGAAAATGGAACACCAGTTGCAGGAATCCATTGATCTCCATTGATGAAATTCTTAGCGGCAAAAGAGTTGGCTTCTTCAGAATCTTTTATCACATGAAATCCAGGCCAATCCACCCTCTGTGTTGTTGCAGCTCCATTTCCAGTATTCATATACTCTCCATAATAGAGGGTTGAAAGAGCGAAATCACCGCTCCATTCTGCCCATCCTTTCGGATCAATCAAACCGTCCAAGTCCGTCTTTATAATCACAGTTCTTGAATATTGTTTCCAAGGCCGGCCTAAGAAGGTCTTGAACTGGTTTTTGACAGCACTAAGATCAGGTGCAGGCAAAATCCTGGAATTTATTATCGAGATTCCTGTATTTTCTTGCAGATTTTGTCTTCCTTGTGCTGTTATCATGTTCCCCTGGTGCTGCATTGGCTTTCTAACTAACATGTCGCAATTTTGAAAAACTGCTGCTGCGTTACCAAATATATAATCTATTGTGCCATAAATTTGACAATCGCGATAGAATTGTCGCAATGAGTGCACCAAAAGAGTGTCTTGGTAGCCTTTTATGCTGCATTTATAGAACAATGAAAAGTCCGAGGCAACTCTCAACGCAACTGCTTGATGTTTCTCTGGCCCTGCCGTATTCTCAAATGTCATGTCCCTTGCCCAAAAGCCATCCCCTGACACACCTGGAGATTTTAGAGTAAGGTACACGAGTTGATACATGCTACACAACACAAACAGAAAGTAAAGAAAATTTACAATTAAAACGTTAAATTGCAAATTAAAATATGACTATGTGGCTTACCGAATGTAGCAGATGTCAAAGTAGTGGCACCATCTTTAACATTTCCATCACCTGTAACAATAGTTTTATCAATACCATCACCAACGAACATTATATTTTTTAAATCTCTCCTTATGTCCACCTTCTCCGCGTATACACCAGATTTCACGTAGATTATGACTCGTTGGGGTCGGTTATCGCCCATCTTTGATAGTGCATCGACTGCGCCCTTAATGGTCTTGTAACTGCCAGAGCCGTCTTGAGCCACTATAAGATCAGCTTTGAAGGAGGCTGCACTCCATGATGCCAGAAGGCCCTCATTTTGTACAAGATTTTGGCTTTTCTGAACTGCTAAATTTTATTTTAGACAAGGACATAGCAAAATAAACTACTAAATTGAACAGATAAACAATTTCGAAAATTGTTTTAGTTGAAGAATAGATCCTCAAACAAAATTGAACGCACGTTATGCCATATAGCAAATATAGGGCCCTTTTGGCTTACACTGGGCCTGTTTGGGTTTCTTGATTTATGCATTATAAGTTAATAAGAATTTAGGAGGATATTTGTCAACTCGACCTCAACTTATAACTTATATAATGTTAATAATGAGATAGAACTTATTGACTTATTAGTTGATTTTTTTTGTTTTTTAATATTTTATATTTTTACCTTTGTGTTTTTCAATATTTTTTTAATTTAAAATGCAAGCGTTGAAATCATTGTATTTAATAATTATTTTTTCAAATTTAATTTAGCAAACTCTTAACTAACTTATAAGTAAATTTATCCAAACACTCGTTTAACTTATAAAAATTTATAAACTTATCACACTTACTCATTTTAAGTTATAAAACTTTTTTGTGATATTCCAAACACGCATATTATAACTTATAACTTATAACTTATGCATTATAAGTTGATAAGGGAGTGTTTGTGTACTCAGCTTATTTTATTTGATAACTTATAATTTATAAGTTGAATGTAGAAATCACCAACATTTTACTTAACTTATCAACTTATTCTTTGATTTCTTTATTTTTCCAATATTTTATATTTTTACATTTGTGTTTTTAAATATTTTTTTAATTTAAAATACAAGTGTTGAAATCATTTTATTTAAAAATTATTTTTTCAAATTTAATTTAGCAAATTTTTCACTAACTTATAAGTAAATTTATCCAAACACTCGTATAACTTATAAAAACACTTACTCATTTTAAGTTATAAGTCAACTTTTTTTTTTTGATACCCAAACACGCACATAATGCTATTCGTTATACCATTCTCAAATAAATAAGTGAATAAGGGATTTTTTCACGCATTTCAAAATACTTGATAAATTCTTGTAAATATTACTCCGTCCCGAAACAATTGAATCTTTAACTTTTGTACGCATAATCTTTTCGGAAGAGGTAAATATAGTTTTTAGGTAATATTTTTTAATTTTTTTATTTGTATAAACATTAAATTAATTCTTTTATACGTACGAAACAAAAAAATTATATTGAAAACTTACAAGAACATCTGTTATACGTCTTAAATTAGGTGCAAAAAGAGGGAAACAAACTAGGATGGATGAAGTAAAATTCTTCCGATTTTTTTTTGTTTTATATTGAAATACAAACCCTAAATTTTTAAATAAAACAAAACAATCGAAAAAATATTACTTATATAAATCTAAAATATATTAGAGTAAATTGCAAAATGGTGGCTGAATTTTACCCGATTTAGCATTTTAGTGGCCAGACTTTCAAATTTGCAATTTGATGGCTAAATATTACTTTTAATTTTCAAAAAGGTGGCTAAGAGACATTTTTTTTAAAACTTCTTTTTCAAAATAGTGGTCATTAGCCACTTTTTTGAAAAATAAAAGTAATATCCAGCCACTATATTGCAAAATTGAAATTTCGGTCACCAAAATGCAAAATAAGATTAAGTATGACCACAAATTTGTAATTTACTCAATATATTACCATCGTTCAATTTTATAATCTTTAACTTCGATCTATATTCTGAATAGCATATGTTCGTATGTACAAAGAGTCTGTGATTGATAACAGAAACAGCATAGTAGTATAGCCGTATAGTAAACAGCAAATTAAAAAAAAAAAAAAAAACCATAGTGGTACCTTTGCCTCCACTTTTTGTAATTTTTTTGTTACCATAAAAGGCCAATGCATCTTCAAGCAATAGTGTCAAGTTTTTGTAAGCTCCTTCATGATTACTAGCCAACCCCTTCTCTTGCAAGCCATCCAAACAACTCCGGTGACTACTAGCCGCGGCACTCAACCAAGCCACGGAATCATCTCCACTGCAATCCTTGCCACGGACCAACTTTGCTAGGCGTGGTTCAGTGTCTTCGTAGAGCCTAGCACAATCACTTAAAGCCGTCAAATGAAGGCTACTATAACTTGACTCATTATGATTAGACCCTTTGAGGCTCATTGAGAGCCGAACCCAATCCATTGCTTCTATCACCCCTGACCATGCCTTTTTGACCACCTCAGGCTCATCTTGTTGGCACTTGATCACATTGATAATGGCTAAAAGATGAAGAAGGACAAGAAGAAAGGTGGTGAACTTTCTACACATTTTTCTACAAATGTTTGAGGGGAAAAATGTTTAGAAACAATCTCCCTAACCCATACATTATATATATATATGTATACATATTGTGGGTATTTCATTTCGTATATATGTAAAACTATGGGATTTTGTAGGAGGGGACAAGTGGCCATGCAATGGTGCTTGAGAGAGTAGACACGTGTCACTAGAGCGATGATTTTTGGATAATTCTCGAAGAAGTTCGCGTTACATATATATATATATATACACACATACAACATGGTAGCTGACGGATGCATGGAACTATGGAAGTGAATTACTCATGAACAAAGCGGTGCCGTGCAGCAGAAGAACTTGGCTTTTAGTTAATACTAGCTTGTAACATGTGCGAGCATAAATCTATATTAAAATATTAGTATTAATAAATTATTAATAAATATTATTTTAAAATGTATTTTTCGAGAATTGAATGATAAAAATATATAATAAATAAATAACTATTTAATTATGTAGTTATAGACAATCGAACTGTGCATAAAGCTAAAGAAAATTAAAGTAAATAAATAAATCTTATATGATTACGTAGCTGCAAAGAATCTAACGCTCGATGAGACTATTGAATTTAAAGTAAATAAATAAATATTGTATAATTACGTAGTTGTAAAGATTCGAACCGTGCGAGGAATCGAACTCGGGTTAAGTGATAACCAAATTTGGTACTTTGGTACTTTGATACTTTAGTATCGCGCACCATTTTCACATTATTTTGCTTATTAATAAAGAGTATAGATCATGGTTGTAGATTTCGGAAATCGGAACAAATCGGTTGAGGTACCGTATAGCGATTTATCGGAAATCGGGGATTTATCGGAATGATAAATCGAAAATAAATCGGATGTATTTTAATATTATTTTTTAATATTTTATATGTATTAACATGTTTTCATTTTATCTTAACATATTTTTATTTCATTATTAAATTTTACTTTGTATTTTGTACATTTAACATACTAATACTATTAATATATATTAAATTTCTCACACCAAAATACCCACAGCTACGCCATTAACATGAATTGTGCAATCTTTCAGGTTTACTCTTTTAAACTAATACATATCCAAATAAACCGACTAAAAACTAATGAAATCAAATGGTCAAGTAAGATATCACAGATGAAAGAGACGATCAGTGTTGAGTTCATCTCCCTTTTCCTCTTTCTCTCCTATTTGAGTCTGTAAGCCATGTAAGTATCGTAAGTATCCTAGCTCTAACTCATTTTCCTTGCTCACTACTTCACTAGCTAACCCGATTTTACAGAGTTTGACCCGAGTTTTGACCCGATGTCACCAAAACCGTGTAATGTCACGATTCAGCCAAAATAGATTGGCGGTATCAATCTAACCGATATATCGGCCGATTTATCGGCTAAACGGCCGATTTCTATAACACTGGTATAGATACGTCTGAAAAAAATTTTGTTGTTTTGTTTTCGGGCTTTTTGTGCATTCTGTTCTTGAATTTTTCTCACCAAGTAAAAGGTACAAAAATTTTAAGAATAATTAGATCGTGTAACTTGGTGCGAATTTAATGAAACCATTGGGGTTTCTTCGAACATTAGTTTAAATTAGGGGTGTAATCGAACTGAGTCGAATTGAATACTGACAGTCTCGAATTTGAGCTCGATTAAAAAATTTGGGTTCAAACTCGGGCTTGAATTCGATCGGCATGCAAAGTTTTGAGGAGAGCACGTGTCTAAGCATTTAAGTTTTATGCCTATAAACCTTAATTTCTTTAACGGAAATTTGTTGGTCTCAGTATGTTGGGCTTGTTTGGCTACCCCGGAATAAGTTGGCTTATGACTTATAAATCCATAAAAGTTTATGAGTTGTTTGTGTACTCAGCTTATTTGATAACTCATAATTTATAAATTGATAAGTTGAATGTTAGAATTGTAGTGTTATCAACTTATTTTTTGATTTCTTTATTTTTTTAATACTTTATATTTTTAACTTTGTGTTTTTAAATATTTTTTTAATTTAAAATGCAAGTGTTGAAATCATTATATTTAATAATTATTTTTTCAAATTTAATTTAGCAAACTTTTAACTAACTTATAAGTAAATTTATCCAAACACTCGTATAACTTATAAGAATCCATCATCTTATCACTTATAAAACACTTGCTCATTTTAAGATATAAGTCAACTTTTTTGTGATATACCAAACACGCACATTGTAATGTATACTCCAAAACACACATGACGATAGCACTCCTGTATATATATGTATAGATTATAGGCTTATTGCTTGTTTCGTATTAGTTAATATCAATTTTGTTATTTTAAATTTTACATGCTCTTACGAGTTCTGAGAATATCGAAATTGCTTCTAGTTATCTCTATCTAGTGCTTCTTGAATGAGTCGGTCACTCGGGTCTATGGGGCGACCCAGAATTACTTCCTTTAACCATGATCAGATCTTTTCAAACTTTAAGTGAAAATCAGTAAAGTTACTGCCAACAATGTCAAGCCTACCTTTTTTTACTCATCGAAATAGGTAGAGTATTGTGGACAAGTGAAAGGTGAAGATACTTCGAGACAGGAAGTGTACACTGATTAGTAGTCCCAAAATGAGAAAGTACCTGATTCTTGCGGTTCTGCAAGGCAAAAAAATTGCAATTATCGTATACAATAAACTATTTCGGTGGGATTATTGCAGATATTTTTATAAATCTAGGAATATTTTTCTCCTTATTTGTCTTCTAATGGAAAACAAAAATTATACCACGGCAAAGTCATAGAAGTTACATTTGTCTTGTACCAAAATTTGGGATTCCTTAGGTCCAAAGGCATGCAGTGTAGGCCGAGTAATTAAACGAACTATGATTAAGAATTAGCGATCAATTAGTTAAAAACGGGGGCAGGCTTGACATTGTTGTTTCAGACAGCAACATCAGCTTTTTTCTGAAAATCAGGTAAAATATTGTTAGGTAAATATCAAAAATAGCTTTTCTGAAAAGTACTTTTGACTCAAAACCTGCTTTTAGAGAAAGCATGTTCCACATGCTTTAAAAAAGGCTGATTTTCAGTTGTTGCGGGAAGCAACTAATGATTTCAACATCAAACCTTACCAACAACATTAATTTTTTATATTATACCTCAAAACATGCACATATCAAAAATATTACCAAACAGTTATCTGAATTTTGTAACAGCACTTATTTTAACAGCACTTTTTTCAACAGCACAACAATTTTCAACAGCAATCTCAAACAGAGCCTATATTGTTAAAATTAATCATATCTTGTTTTATATATAACAAGATAGTAATTATTTTTCTTCTTTTCTAAACTTTTTTTCTCTCACCGAAACATAACTAGAGTTCAAATTATTTATTATTACAAATTACAAGAATAAAGTAAAGAAGTATAAGAATTTTTCCTCCAAACATGTAGATGAGGCACCGGTTATCTGATCAAAGCAATCAAGATTCAATTTCTCGAGGCGTGTGGAATTTATTTCACATTTCGGGTTAAAGGACCACTTATTGTCACTCAGTTAATCCGATTTAAATGTCATGTGTTGGTCATGAGACGGCGAAAATATAACTTTTGATCAATGTATATGAACCTTTTTGAAATTAATTTACAAAATATTATTTAAATTATTAGGATATTGTATTTATTATAAGGAAGCTACGATCCTAGACTCGTTCCATGGAGGATGCTGATTTGTTGCAGTGCTTGCAAAAGAAATATAGTTCATAAGAAGATATATTGTTTATCAATTTAACCAACCATTTTGATCTTAAACATGTATGAAACGTATTACCGAAAAAATTAGTCCAACGTAAGATGTCATGTGAGATAAGACTTGAGAGTGACTATTCGGTATTTAGGAGTACAGGAATGGGCCAAGTAAACGAAATGGTTTGGGCCTTCTACATTTGTAAGTTGTTACCAAGTTTGTCCAAAAGTTGACATAATGGTTTGGGCCTTCTACATTTGAAACTTTTCTTTTTGGTACATAGCGTTACTCTTTACTAACTAAACTTATGTTTTTTTTGCTTCTAAAAAAAGTTGTATATAATGTAAGATGATACCATATTATATTTTATCTCAATTTTTGGTTATATCCTATTTTTATTCGTAAGATTCTATGATGTTATTTATTATTTTCTATATAATAGTGTTATTTAAGAAAAAATAGTCATATAATACACAATCTTATTTTTAATAATTAGATTTATATGTCTTATAAATGAGTATCTGTTTCAACATATCTCGAAATTTAACGAGAATCAAATCTAAAATCCGGAACGACAAAAGATAAACACTTTTTTTTTTTTTGAACTACAAGAGATAAACACTTAATCACTTGAGTTATCTCATCGCTCTCGACATACAATTTTTTACTCTTTTCCGAGAGTGTCATATCCAAATGGAATTGTATTTTACTAAAATTGAACGAAATCATCTTTCTTTTGTTTCTCAGTATAATAATGGAACCGCGCCTGATTTGAAATAAGCATGTCCGATCAAACGTAAAGATGCAATAAACTCAACACAGTTCGATTGATCATGCATTTTCATAAAAGAACTTTAGTCTTTAATAAATTTTTGCATGAAAAGAAAGAGAATTTGAACATCATTATTTGTCAGTTTCATCTCGTTTTCAATATAGTGTAAGAGCAACGGATGGTTTTCCTTGTTCAAGTTGGCTGTGAGGACTACATATATATAATAAATGTAGTCTTCTCCTTGTAATATTACTTCTCTCATTTAGATTCCTGCCCAATTGGCCAGGATTTTTGACAAAGACACTTATGGTTGTGCTCAATTTGATGGTATGTTGATCAACACAGATTCACAAGTTGAATTAAAATATCTACAATGAACATTTTATGAACTCCAAACACAATTTCGCCCTATTTTTATTGAAACGATTTGGGGAAAAGGAAATAAGAAATTAGATACACCTCAACTTTCCAGTAACAACGGGAATAAATCATCGTTTCCACTCGTATGTACAGGTGGTCATTAAGACTATCAAATTCATAGCCGACTGGAATCTTAGATTTGTTATGATTGTCAAATAGCGTTTTTATTTTTCGAAAAAAAGTAGTTATGCGCCACTTTTTAAAGAAAAAATTGTGATATTTTTCTTTAGAATGTGATCCTTACCCACATTTTTGGAAAGTAAAAATAATATTTAGATGACGTAGAAAATCTCCGATCACAAAGAAGACTTAGCTAAAAATGGATAAAACATGCCAAAAATAAAAATTATAGTCAATATGTAAAATTTTGTAATTTCCAATGGGACAGCTATAAATTTAGTCAAACTCAACACATTGGTTATATTTATCGAACTTCTAAGGACCTGTAGTGAAACTCCACATCATTTATTACCATATTAAAATAATACATTCTATGTATAACAACTTAAAATATTAATAACATACTATTTTTAAAATATAGCTAATCATTATAACTAACTCCATTGTAGCACACAGTCTTTTACGGGTTGAGCAAATTTTACGTAATCAACATTTTATATTATTTTAGCCAACCAATTTAGCCAACCCCATTGGAGATGCTCACGAATCTGAAATTTCGACCACTTAATTTCTAATAGTATCTTCAATTGGGTGTTAAAATAATTAGCTAAAATAATACATTGTGACGATCGGCTAAATTTATAGAATCTGTAAAATGATATGTTTCAATGAAGTTGATTATAGTGATTAAATTTATGTGTACAGTTTTGTTACAGCTTTTGAGAGTTTCGAAAAATTTAGCCAATATGAGGAAGATGACTACAATTTATCAAAGAATTTTGCATAGCTGAATTTTCATAAATTATACAAATTATATATAATTTCTGTTATGTAGGATTTTATTTCTAAGTGTTTCTTCCATTAAAAATATTTTAAACGAGATTAAATTTGGCCAAAATTTTATAATACTTTACGATTTAATACTCTAAGAGCATCTCCAACGGTGTTGGCTAAAATTATTGGCTAAAATAGTATAAAATGTTTATTATATAAAATTTGTTGAACATGTAAGGTAATGTGTTCCAATGGAGTTGGTTATAATGGCTAGATATATTTTAAATATATTATGTTATTATAATTTTAATTTATTATAAATAGAATATGTTATTTCAACATGGTAACAGATGATAGGTAGTATTGCTACAGTTCTCTGGAGGTTCAACAAATTTGGCCAACATGACGAGGTTGACTAAAAGTTTAGCTAACAAGAATGTATCATTGGGGTACATATTTTTTTTACACATTTTTTATAATTTTTTACTCCCTCCGTCCCACTCAAACTGGCTTATTTGATTTTTCTGGGTCAAACTGACCAAATTTTGACTAACTTTTAAAAATTATTAACTTACATTTCTTCAAATTTTAAAAATGTACGTTATAATAATTTCTTTATATTTTTTTAAAATATTTTTTACATTAATTAAATTCAATATATAATCTATACTATATTATTAAAGACGAAACATTAAAAGTTTTGGTCGGTGGTCGGTCGGTCAGTCGGTCGGTATTTGGGCCGGACCTATCTATAATCTGGGTCGGGCCTATCTATAATCAATTTATTTATAACCAATTATTTGTTTCAGCTAAAACACATTACCTATTTTATATATTTTTTTAACCAAAACAACTCATGTTCTAAAAATAAAATAGGTAACATATATAAAAAATGGTAATATTATTACATATTTATAACTAATTACCTTTTTCAACAAAAACATTATTTGTCCTATATTTTCTAACTAAAACAAATCATCTTCTAAACATAATACATGGAAAATAAATATGTAATAGTAATATTGTTATATATAATTATTAATAAATAACTACTTACCCTTTTCAGCTAAACACATAACCTTTTTTATTTTTATTTTTAACTTAAACAACTAATTTTCTAAAAGTAACACGGGCAACATATATATAAAAAGGTAATATAATTTTATATTTTTTCAGCTAAAACACATTACCTATTTTATTTATTTTTCTAACCAAAACAACCAATCATCTAAAAATAAAATTGGTAATATATATAAAATGATAATATTATTACATATTTATAACTTATTACCTTTTTCAGCAAAAACACATTATCTCTTCTAAATTTTCTAACTAAAACAACTCATCTTCTAAACATAATACATGGAAAATAAATATGTAATGGTAATATTGTTATATATAATTATTAATAAATAATCACTTAACCTTTTCAGCTAAACACTTAATTTTTTTTCATTTTTTTCTAAATTAAACAACTAATTTTCTAAAAGTAACACGAGCAACATATATATAAAAAGGTAATATAATTTTATATTTTCTAATTTAAACAACTAATTTTCTAAAAGTAACATGGGCAACATATATATAAATGTAATATAACTTTATATAATTATTAATAAGTAACTAACTGTCCTTTTAAGGACATTATTTTTTTTATATTTTTTAAATAAAACAACTCATATTTGAATCTAAAATAACACGGGCAAAATATACATATAATCACAATATTATTATATTAAACTTATAAAATCCGGGTTTAATATAATTTTTTATAACATACAATTCAAATAAGATAATTAATAAAAAAAACAAAAGTAGTAGCTTAGAAGAAACTCGGTACATTACAGACCATATATTTTGTTATTTGCACTTTAGTCACATTTAAATTTTTTAAAAGCAAATAAATACAGACCGCTGGATCTATTATTTAAAAATATTTTATATTTTAATATCTAAAATACTACTAAAGATTACGTCAACAATTTATTAAATTAAATTATTTAAATTATTAATAAAATATTAAAGAAAACCGTGCATCGCACGGGATATAAGCTAGTATATGTAATTTACATTACAAAACTAGTCACTTTGATCAAGAAAAATCAAACAAACGTAGGACGGAGGGAGTATATGAAATGTAATATAAATTTTTAGCTAAAGGATTTCTCTCATTGAAGTTGCTCTAACTAGAAAAATTTGACCAAAACTCTAAAATTACTCTATATCTCATAGTACCAAAAGACTTCAAAGACTCCATTCAATAACTTAATATTTTGCTGACATTTCTAAATTTTCTTAATTATATATTTGACAAATGCAATGTGAAACCAAGTCTACAAGAGAATAGCTAGTCGTTTAAAACATGTCGATCGATTGAAACGAAATTAATAACTACTAGCCTATAACCCGTGCAAGGCACGTGCCTTAAAAATAATAAACTAATAAATTTAATGTGAACGGAAAATATTAAAATAAAAGTAAAAATTAATATGATAAATTATAAAATGAGAAACTTAAATATTCATTGGAACATAAAAAAAATATAAAAAAAATACAAATGAGGCCGAGGAAGATAAATGATGTATTATTAATATTATTTTATAATAAAATAATATTAATAATAAGGACACATAGAAAATCTAACATGTTTTAATTAAAAAAAGTAATTGACCGTGATATTTTTAGAAGTGTTTTAATTATATTAATTGTATTTATTAAAAAAATATGTTGACATGTTAAAATAAGTAAGTTTTTTTAATAAGGACAAATAGAAAAGTTAACATGTTTTAATTAAAAAAAAAGTAACTGCACGTAATATTTTTAGATGTGTTTTAATTATATTAATTTTATGTGTTAAAAAATACGTTCACTTGTTAAAATAGGTAAGTTTTTTTAAATAATTAAAAGTATTAAAATAGGTTTTAAAATATATAAGTAAGAGTTGCACTTGATATTTTTGGAAAATAGATATTTTAGTGATAATAAATATAAAAGGTAATATATTTTAATTTAAAGGTAATTGCCCGTGATATTTTTGGAAAAAAAAGTAGATTTTGTTATAAAAAAATGTTTTAATTATAAAAGGCAATCATCACATCATATTTTTGGAAAATAGAGATTTTAGTGATAACAAATATAAAAGATATTATGTTTTAATTTAAAGGTAATTGTCGTGATATTTTTGGAAAAGGAGTATATTTTGTTAGATTTTTTTTTTAAATTATAAAAGGCAATCAGTTAGTTACTATTTTTATATTATTTTATTATATATTAAATAGAGTATTAAAATAGGTTTTAAAATAAATAAGTAAGGATTGCACCTCATATTTTTGGAAAACATAGATTTTAGTAATAACAGATATAAAAGGTAATATGTTTTAATTTAAAGATAATTATAATGATATTTTTGGAAAAGAAGTAGATTTTGTTAGAAAAAAATATTTTAATTATAAAAATCAATCATCTGGTTCTAAAAAGAAAGAAGTATATTGACAATAATACAATTCCATTAAATATTTGATTTGTAGTAGCTTTCGTTATCCTAAAAAGAAAGAAGTATATTTGTAGCAGTGTATCGTAAATTTAAACAAATTAGATCCCACATTTCCATTTTTTTATTAGATTTCAATATTATTTGATTTTTATGTAGTAAAATATAGTGAAATATTAATGTAGAATAAAACTTTCCCGAATTTTGATTATATTATTAATTTATTAATTAGAAAAAGTACCGAAAACCAAAAACCGACCGTTAACCGAAAACCAAAACTTTCAATGTTTGGGCTTTAATAATACTAGCCTATAACCCGTGCAAGGCACGGGCCTTAAAAATAATAAACTAAAAAATTTAATGTGAATGGAAAATATTAAAATAAAAATAAAACTTAATATGATAAATTATAAAATGAGAAACTTAAATATTCATTGGAACATAAAAAAATATAAAAAAAAATAGAAATGAGGCCTATTTTATAATAAAATAATATTAATAATAAGGACAGATAGAAAATCTAACATGTTTTAATTAAAAAAAGTAATTGACCGTGATATTTTTAGAAGTGTTTTAATTATATTAATTGTATTTATTAAAAAAATACGTTGACATGTTAAAATAAGTAAGTTTTTTTAATAAGGACAAATAGAAAAGTTAACATGTTTTAATTAAAAAAAAGTAACTGCACGTAATATTTTTAGATGTGTTTTAATTATATTAATTTTATGTGTTAAAAAAATACGTTCACTTGTTAAATTAGGTAAGTTTTTTTAAATAATTAAAAGTAATAAAATAGGTTTTAAAATATATAAGTTGCACTTGATCTTTTTGGAAAATAGAGATTTTAATGATAACAAATATTAAAGGTAATATATTTTAATTTAAAGGTAATTGCCCGTGATATTTTTGGAAAAGAAGTAGATTTTGTTAGAAAAAAATGTTTTAACTATAAAAGGCAATCATGTAGTTACTATTTTTATATTATTTTATTATTTATTAAATAGAGTATTAAAATAGGTTTTAAAATAAATAAGTAAGGATTGCACCACATATTTTTGGAAAATAGGGATTTTAGTGATGATGTGTTTTAATTATATTAATTGTATTTGTTAAAAAAAATAAGTTCACTTATTAAAATAAGTAAATTTTTTTTAAATAATTAAAAGTATTAAAATAAGTTTTAAAATATATAAGTAAGGGTTGCACTTGATATTTTTGAAAAATAGAGATTTTAGTCATAACAAATATAAAAGGTAATATATTTTAATTTAAAGGTAATTGCCCGTGATATTTTTGGAAAATAAGTAGATTTTGTTAGAAAAAAAATGTTTTAATTATAAAAGGCAATCAGCTAGTTAATATTTTTATATTATTTTATTATTTATGAAATAGAGTATTAAAATAGATTTTAAAATAAATAAGTAAGAATTGCACCTCATATTTTTGGAAAATAGAGATTTTAGTGATAACAAATATAAATGATATTATTTTTTAATTTAAAGGTAATTGTCGCGATATTTTTGGAAAAGGAGTAGATTTTGTTAGATTTTTTTTTAATTATAAAAGGCAATCAGTTAGTTACAATTTTTATATTATTTTATTATTTATTAAATAGAGTATTAAAATAGGTTTTAAAATAAATAAGTAAGGATTGCACCTCATATTTTTTAAAAACATAGATTTTAGTAATAACAAATATAAAAGGTAATATGTTTTAATTTAAATATAATTGTAATGATATTTTTGGGAAAAAAGTAGATTTTGTTAGAAAAAATTTTTATCTAGTTACTATTTTGGTAACTTGACAATAATACAATTCCATTAAAGATTTGATTTGTAGTAGCTTTAGTTATCCTAAAAAGAAAGAAGTATATTTGCAGCAGTGTATCCTAAATTTAAATAAATTAGATCCCACATTTCCATTTTTTTGATTAGAGTTCAATATTATTTGATTTTTATGTAGTAAAATATAGTGAAATATTAATGTAGAATAAAACTTTCCCGAATTTCGATTATATTATTAATTTATTAATTAGAAAAAGTACCGAAAACCAAAAACCGACCGTTAACCGAAAACCAAAACTTTCAATGTTTCGGCTTTAATAATATAGTATA
Organism: Heracleum sosnowskyi; assembly: GCA_030848705.1. NCBI lineage: Eukaryota > Viridiplantae > Streptophyta > Magnoliopsida > Apiales > Apiaceae > Heracleum > Heracleum sosnowskyi. The sequence continues at coordinate 119,145,600 of CM061241.1, forward strand.
GATAGTATAGATGACATGACATACAATCCATCGAAACCAAAGGTCGGTCGGACCAAGTTGACATGGTCCATCACCTATTTTACGTTTAAACCGAAGTGGTGGCATTTAATTAAACGAAACGAGTACATGAGTTAGCATGCATGACAGGCAAAATTCACGCAGATGAATTCTTTTCCCAACAAAACAAACTGCCAAATGATCTGAATGTATTTTTTCTAAACATTTTTCCCTGTTACGACTCGAATCACTTATGATGTCTTTTTTTTTTTTTTTTTTGGTAACCTATCGAATCACTTATGATTGATGAGAACAGACGTTTATGGTAAAAATTTGGTTGTTTTTGTTGCTTTGTCGTCTGTCGATCAGCTAATAGACAAGTTAAACTTATTAAAACCTTACATTCGAACAGGAATTAAGATTGCTAATATATATTAATTGGCATAAAATATATTAAAATTATAGTTTATGTGATGCAATCATTAATATACTTAATCTTGAAATACAATTATAATGTCACAAGTCTAATGAGATATTGTAGGAAGTATAGATTAAGATTATATCTGAAATCAAGATTACACCAATAAAATACCGAAATGAAAGTATGAGACACGTGAAAACCATGCTCTCCTTAAAACAGATAAGCCCCTTCCGTGTGGTGCTTGAAGGTGTGTTGGCTTCCGTCTCCCAGGATACAACGAACAAAGGTGATCTTAAGCACTTAAAGACCCGCCTTTTACGAACCGAACAAATACGTCTTCTATCTCACAGAAACAGAACCTACAACTCTAAGATGAAATACAAAATGCTATGAAATTGCTTAAGGGATTCTTTGGTGTGTCAAACAATGAAGCCAAGGTCTCCTTATATAGGAGTAAAACTTTGTAACTCAAATAGCAATTAATTTTGTAACCTACACACCATAATGAACAAATCACTAATACAACATTATTGTGGGGGTTACAAAATCAAAGCAATAAGTCACAAAATAAAATAAATAAATAAAAGTAAGGCATGCATTTCAAATTTATTCAAATAATCCAACAATCTCCCACATGAATAAAATTGATATGCAAAACAACTCTTTGACACGGAGATAGATGCGCACGGTAGAAACTAGCATAGGATAGGTAGGCGTATACCCTTGAACCTTCCCTTGTAAGAACATATTTACATTTCTAGAATTTCAGTAGTCGCGTTGACCTTGAACTGCCCTTCTTTATTGTGAAATGATGATACATCCCCCACTGGAGTCTTTCCCTATATTTGTTCAGTTCTCACTGTTAAGCTCATTTTGGTCTTGAGCTTTAGCCTGGTTCTGTGAGTTTTTCCCAGAATTTGCCCCCACAATTCCTTCTTGAAGTGACCCCACTTCACTCACATAGGTGATCTCTTGAACAATACAAAAGTATTATTTGTTCGACATATCGACACTTAAGGATCATTAAAAGCATAGCTTAGCCTTCTCCAATTTTTATCACTATTTTTCATCATATATGAATGGACCCGGGAGTAAAACCCCCACAGTGATCTCACTAAGTCTTTACAGTTAGGTTGTCCCATTGAACCAAGATCTTGGGATCTCCAGTCAACAAGGTTGGGTTTCCTTTGTACCGACTTTTATTATGGACTTTAGTCCCATTCCTTTGGATGATTTCTCAACTAACTCTCTTGTTAACCCTTTGGTTAGCGGATCCGTAATGTTATCTTTTGACCTGATATAGTCAATGGTGATAACTCCAGTTGAGAGTAGTTTTCTAACAGAATTGTGTCGCCGACGAATATGCCTCGACATTCCATTATATAGTGCATGCTCAGCTGTACCTATTGCTGCAGTACTGTCACAATGTATACAAAGTGGCGGCACTGGCATCTCCCATTTAGGAGTATCCTCTAAAAATTGGCGTAACCATTCAGCTTGTTCGCCTACTTTATCCAAAGCAACAAACTCAGCCTCCATGGTAGATTTGGTCACTACCGTTTGTTTCGAAGATTTACACGAGATCGCTCCACCTGCTAGCGTAAATACATATCCGCTTGTGGACTTCGATCCTTTTACACCATTAATCCAGTTTGAATCGCTATACCCTTCTAGTACATCATGATATCTCGAGTAATGCAACCCATAATCACGCGTATACTGATGTGTAAAAATAATGTAAACTGCAAGCGCACAGTGTTTAGTTATAGCAATCACAGATCGATCCACAGAGACTATGAATTTTCAAAACCCTAACAATTAACTCAGGCGAACTAGACAAATAAGATTTGAGATGAGATTTGTTTAACCTAATTAACAATTAAAATCAGATAAGGAAAACCTAGGAATCCGAATCCATTAATCAATCACAATTAATATCAACTCGCCCTAAAATCAATTCTCTTTCCTTCAAAAATAAGATATATCAATTAACGAGACAAGCATATACTATGAAACTTGTTATCTAACAATAACCTATCAAAACTTCATGGAGCAAGCATAGGCTATGAAAAATAAATCCGGTAACAATAATATATCAAAATCACTTTGTCAATTGACCAATTAAGCACCAAGAAAAATATGAGAATCAATTAATAGGAACGAGAAAATATCAACAATAATCAAATTAACTTCATCTTCATCCTAGGGCAAGAAAATTAGCTACACATAATTATAAATTTAACAAAACAATTAATATGAAAGTTAATAATATTAAACATAAACCAGGACAATTTGACGAAGCATGCGTGTGATTTAATGAGCTAACAAATCTATTAACTAGGATGACAATTAAGGATGCAACGTGAGGTTTATATAATTAATATAAAAACACAAAAAAGAACATGCGATAGAACACAGATAAAGGTGAATGACTTACTGGTAATTAAAGACAAGAAAAAGAAGTGTACGGATAAGAACAAAGGATCGATAATTATATAAAAAAAACGAAGGTTTGCCGGATAATAACCACCGGCCAAAGTATAAAACAGAAAGGCAATTAGCTATCAAATTCTAGGTGTCTAAAATACAAGAGAGGAGATCTATATTTATAGGAAAAATAATGGGTTTGGGCTTTTTGACTACAAAGCGGATTGTAGAAATATTTCCTCAATTCCTTTTTCTTCTCCGATAAGTTTTCCAATTTTTCTCCAATTTCCTTTTGACTTCAAGTATTTCCATCTCCTTGCCTTTTTCACCTTTTTCTGCTTGAAATATGATTTTATTTATTTTCCTACAAAACAAAAGAAAACAATTTATTAAATAATAAAATTACGAAAACAAACATAAAATAGGTATTAAAAAATGTATTAATTATGGACCTATCATATACCTTAAGTACCTAAGGACTTTAGTTATCGCTTTTCAATGATCCACGCCTGGATTACTCGTGTATCAGCTTAACTTACTCACTGTAAAGGCAATGTCTGGTCGTGTACAATTCATTAAGTACATCAGACTTCCTATTACTTTAGCATATTCTCCTTGAGAAACACCTTCACCTTTGTTTTTAGATAGATGTAAAGTCGTATCAAAAGTGGTTCTTGACACACTAGAATCATCTTTACAAAATTTCTCAAGGATCTTATCAACATAATGTGACTGGTTTAGTATAAGTCCACTTGGTGTTCTTTGGATCTTTATCCCTAGAATCACGTCAGCTAAGACCATATCTTTCATGTGGAACCTTGAATGTAATATTTCTTTGGTAGATTTCACCATCTTGTCATTGCTACCAACGATGAGCATATCATCAACATAAAGACACAGGATCACGTATCCCTCCATTGTATCTTTAACATATACACATTTGTCACATTCGTTGATTTTAAATCCATTCGACAATATCACACTGTCAAATTTCTGATGCCAGTCTCGAGGCGCTTGTTTTAAGCCATAAATTGACTTAACTAATTTACAAACTTTATGTTCCAATCCTGGAACCACAAAACCCTCAGGTTGTCTAATGTAGATTTCTTCATGTAAATCTCCATTAAGAAAGTCCGTTTTTACATCCATTTGATGTACTTCAAGGTTTCGCAATGCTGCAATAGCAATGATCATCCTTATGGATGCCATTCTCGTCACCGGAGAATACGTATCGAAATAATCGATGCCTTTCTTTTGATGAAAACCTTGAATAACAAGTCGGGCTTTATACTTATCAATGGATCCATCTGTTTTCATTTTCCTAGTGAAAATCCATTTAGATCCTAGTGGTTTACAACCCGGAGGAAGATCCACTAATTCTCAAGTATGATTCTGCATAATAGAATCAACTTCACTTTTAATGGCCTCTTTCCAAAAAGGACCATCCGGACAATGCACAGCTTCTGAATAAGACTGTGGTTCATTTTCGAGCAAGTATGTTAGGAAATTCGGCCCGAAGGATTTTTCAACTCTAGATCTTTTGCTTCGACGAGGTGCATCCTCTGTTTCAAGTTCATCCGTATTTTCTTGTTCCTCATCATCACTATATTCATTTTCAGAATAAGTTTCACGTGTTCGTTTCGATGAACTTGAACTTTCTATGGACTTGCGTGGAAATACATGTTCAAAAAATGAAGCATTTCTCGATTCCATTATTGTATTCTTGTGTATGTCAGGGATTTTTGACTCATGCACAAGAAATCTATATGTCGTACTATTAGGCACATAACCAATAAAAATACAATCCATTGTTTTTGGACCGATTTCCACCCTCTTTGGTTCTGGTACAAGAACCTTTGCAAGGCACCCCCACACTCGTAAGAATTTATAGGAAGGCTTCTTCCTTTTCCATAATTCATAGGGAGTCAGCTCTTGATTTTTTCGGGGTATCCTATTCAAAAGATAGTTTGCTGACAAAACAAAATCTCCCCACATACTTGTAGGCAACCCTGAACTTAGCAACATTGCATTGCTCATTTCTTTCAAGGTCCTATTTTTAAGCTCAACAATCCCATTTGATTGAGGCGAATATGGTGCAGTGACTTCGTGAATAATTCCATGTCTCGCACAGAATTCACCAAAAGGTGATACATATTCACCACCTCGGTCACTTCTTATAACTTTAATTTTTTCCTTAAGTTGAGTTTCAACTTGATTTTTATAGAGCTCAAACTTCTCTATAGTTTCATCTTTGTTTTTTAGCAAATAGACATAACAAAATCTTGTACTATCATCCACAAAAGTGACAAAGTACTTATACCCATCCCTTGTTTGATTTGATTTTAAATCACACACATCACTGTGAATCAAATCCAAGGGTTTTGTATGTCTTTCAATTGTTTGAAACGATGATCTTGTTAATTTTGCCTCCACACAAATTTCGCATTTGTGTTTTGAACTAATTTGGAATGTGGGTACATGTTTCAAGTTAATTAATCTACGCATTGTTTCATAATTAACATGACCTAGTCTACCATGCCACAAATTGGAAGACTCAAGCAAGTAAGCAGAAGAATTATTCTTATTAATACTCTTCACTGTCATTACATTTAGCTTAAAAAGCCCATCAGTTACATTACCTATTCCCACAAACATTCCACTTTTGGACAAAATTAGCTTATCAAATTCAAACACCATGCGGAATCCATGCTTGTTCAACAACGAGCCAGAAACCAAGTTCCTTCGAATCTCCGGAACATAGAGTACATCATTCAGATTCAACTCCTTTCCAGATGTCATCTTCAAGACAACCTTTCCTTTTCCAAGGACTTCAGATGTTGCAGAGTTTCCCATGAAAAGCTTCTCTCCATTCTCAGTTGGCGAGAAGGTGTGGAACAACTCCTTGCTCGAGCATATGTGCCTACTAGCACCAGTGTCAATCCACCATTCTTTCGGGTTGGAGCCGATCAGGTTCACTTCAGAAACCATAGCAGAGAGACTGATTTCAGATATATCTTGAGCCACATCATCTACCATGTGGGCCTCGTTCTTTTTTCTCTTCGGTAGTCTGCACTCAGTTGACTTGTGACCAATCTTGTCATAGTTGAAGCATTTTCCTTGAAATTTCTTCTTAGAAACTCCACCCTTAGGTCCCAAGTTGGGCCTCTTGTCTGGTTTCCCCTTTTTGAACTTGGAGTTCTTTTTCACCTCCATAACATTAGCATTGGAAGAAAAGACAGACCGATTTTTATTATCCTCCTCAATTCGGAGTCTCAAGACAAGGTCTTGCACTGTCATCTCCTTTCGTTTATGCTTCAAATAATTCTTGAAGTCCTTCCAACCAAGAGGCAATTTCTCAATAATAACGGCTACTTGGAAGGCTTCATTCACGGGCATTCCCTCAGATTCCATGTCATGCATTATCATCTGAAGGTCCTGAACTTGACTAACCACCTTCTTGGAATCCACCATCATAAACTCAAGGAGTCGGGCCACTATAAATTTCTTAGTACCCGCATCCTCGTTCTATACTTTCTGTCGAGTGAGTCCCACAAAGCTTTGGACGTCTTTAGCACACTATACACATTGTACAGTGAATCACTCAAACAGTTCATTATATAATTTCTGCACAAGAAATCAGAGTGGTTCCAAGCTTGAACTGCACTAACAAGCTCAACATCAGACTCGTCGTCTTTCATCTTAGGTGCATCCTCATTCAAGAACCTCACAAGGTTCAAGGTGGTCAAGTAAAACAACATCTTTTGTTGCCACCTTTTGAAATTCAGCCCATTGAATTTCTCCGGTTTTTCCGCGTGAGTGGTTACCGGTACAACCGTATTAGGCACCACAAGGGTCGTCGTTTTAGGCACTGCCTCAACAGTTACACGCCTATCACCATCACCAGACAAGTTAGCTTCGTCAACTCCCGACATTTCTGAAATCAAGATTATTTAATTTTTCTAATTAGTTGCTAGATAAGTAATACTAACAACAAACAACAGTAACATAAATTACATATTATAATTACATAGTGTAACATGACAGAAACTGACTATTGGGCTTAAACACACAACTGGATATTCAGGTATCATACATGCTTGTTGTTAACCACAAGAAACTGCTGACAAAACTTTAATCACTTAATTAAATTGACAACAAAACAAGTTGACAACGTAAGAAATTTAAAAATAAATCACACTAATTAGAGAGCATACTACAAGACATACAATATAACTACATGCAACTAGCAATAAGCAAGCCCGGAAAACCTAATTCCCAATCATCCAAAACCAATATTCAGGGAAAAAGAAACAAAAATTACGTATGAACTATATAGAAGCCAGTTAAAAAACAAGGAAAAATAAAATAATTAAATAATAAATCAACTTTTTTTTTTGACATACAAGCTGATCAAACACCTTTTAATAGCTATCGTTACACACTCAACCAAAAAATATCTAGCATATTAAATAAAATGAACCTGGCATGTTATACAGTATATGTGAACACATGTAGATATTATTAACCAGGCATTACAAATTACCTCTAAGATGCAACCGTTACAAAATTATAAACAAAAAAAAAATCTGCTAGCACAGGAGAAAAGGCAAAATCAAACAAATATATTTTTTTTTTCCCGACAAGGAAAAAACCAAATCTCAACTCTGGCAAAACCAAAAAAAAAAAAATCCAACCAAATCATGGTTCATCAGAAACGGAACCAGGGACAAATTAAGAGTATTTCTACAGGAATAATCGGCTGAATAATCCAAATAAGTAAGAAATAATCTAATAAAGGTATATAACATAAACATGTTAGATTAACAGGGCAAAAAAAACACATATCTAGATAGACTAAATTCATGCAAGAATAACCCAAAAATTACATACTTGCACATGCTCATGTTTTAATACCAGTAATGATTAAGTGTCTAAGCATGTAAAAAATAAAACCTAAACTTGTACTGGGCATGCAAGAGAGCAGAGACTACCGGTTTTCACTGTAAAAATTAATCTAAAACCACATGACATTTTAGATAGAAAATTATGCCAAAACATATATAGTACCCAAAAAGGAAGACTACGCATGCTCTTGTTACACACACATTACCCACCAAAGTTAGCAGACAAAGCATGCATAAACTAAAAAATAAAAAATATTAACTGGCCGCCAAGAAGCCATGCTGAATATAAGAAAATTGGTGTAAAACTAGCATGACAGAGAGATATATACAAAACATTCCCATTAAACAAAAATTAAAAAATATATGTAATCTGGCACCGCAATTACAGAAGCATAAAATCACTATACTCCCGGAGAAAGAAAAAATCCAAACAAATTAGTTTATGGAGTAAACTAATTCATATGAATTATGGGATCTGTTTTAAGCTTTTAGGAATTATAGATTAAGATTATACCTGAAATCAATATTACACCAATAAAATACCGAAATGAAAGTCCGATGCACGTGAAAACCACGCTCTCCTTAAAACAGATGAGCCCCTTCTGTGTGGTGCTTGAAGGTGTGTTGGCTTCCGTCTCCCATGATACAACGAACAAAGGTGATCTTAAGCACTTAATACCCACCTTCTACGAACCGAACAAATATGCCTTCTATCTCACAGAAACAGAACCTAGAGCTCTAAGATGAAATACAAAATGCTATGAAAATTGCTTGAGGGATTTTTTGGTGTGTCAAACAATGAAGCCAAAGGTCTCACTATAGGAGTAAAACTTTGTAACTCACATAGCAATTAATTTTGTAACCTACAAACCATAATGAACAAATCACTAATACAACATTATTGTGGGGTTACAAAATCAAAGCAATAAGTCACAAATAAAAAAATGCATGCATTTCAAATTTATTCAAATAATCCAACAGATATAACCTAAATCAGATGATAACTAAGAGCAACTCCAACAGTTGCTTGAAAATCTCCTTAAAACAAATATTATTACATGAGCCCCTAAGTTATTTAAGATGAAAATGCACAGTTGACTCCAACAACAGTCCTAGTATAATCTGTATTCATCTCATTTTGATATAGAATAATAAAAACATGTGGATAAGAAATAATAAAAAGGAGGCAAAATACTTGTTGTACAGTAAGAAAAAGGAAGTAAGAAAAAGGAGGAAAGTACAAAAACCGGAGGGAAATGTTGGATAAAAAATGGTGGGAAACTAAGTTTATTAATATAAAATTAGATGAAGAAACTAAAGTTGCTCTTCATTATTGAGGAGAGCTTTGAAGCTGTTAAGGATATAGAGATTGTTTAGCAGCCTATTGGAGAACATTTTTGTTCAAATTTCTTCAAAATTTAATCTAAGAGCCCATATAAAACATTTGACATTTGTTGGAGTTGATCTAAATTATGACTTCACAACTCTTCAAACATACACACATGTAGCTACAATTATTGTACATCTACACAATAAACAGGCACAACTTAACAAATCAAACACAACCTAACAATCATTAATCCCTTAAAATTCTAATGGCCCACATGTGCAAACACACTTTTTAAATTTAAATACATAACTTCACTTAAAATAAGTACTTTAACAATTTCACTTGAAATGACAAATTTATAATTTGAAAATTGTAATTACAAACTTTTAAAATAGCTACTACATCAAAATTTTATATACATAATTAATTTATACTTTTACCGATCCTTATCTATTACTCCTTCTCATCCATTTATTTACATTTGTATTGGGCACGGAGGTTAAGAAAAAATAATATAGTAGTGGAAAAAGTAGAAAAAAAAGAGTTAAGTGGTGAGACTCATCACTAAAACAGTGGATTTTAATATTATCAAAAGTTTATTAGTTTTGAAAAATTTAGAAAGGTAAAGAATTGGAAGATACATCCCAAACTAAAGGGTAAAGAAATAATTGGGAGAGTACTTTTTTGTGAAAAATAATTACATAAAACAACATTAGGCCAACTAAACTTAATATATTATTGTATTATAGTAAGATGTAAATTAAATTATTCTGTCAAAAAAAGTGAAAATTAAATTAAATATTTTAGAGTAGTTTTGATAAATTAAGCAATGAAGTTAAAAATAAATTATAAATGCTATAGTTTGAGATATAAAATTTGACTTTTAACCGTTATCATATCCTTAACATTATTACAAATATCAAATCTTAAACTAAAATTGAAGCATACAACTTTTAATTTGATTAATTTAAATTAGAATTTTTTATTTAAAGTTAGTTAATTTAATAAATTTCATGATTGTATGAAAATCATAATATAATTTTGAGATTTTTGTACGTTTATGGGAAATCATGAAAAATAAATTCAACGACGTTACCTAAAAAATCATTAACACCTTAAAATTCTAACGACATTAGACTTTTTAAATTTAAAATAATTAATTTCACTTAAAATAATTACTTAAATAATTCACTTGGAACAACTACATTATAATTTGAAAAGTCTAATTACGGTCATTTAAAATAGCTATTACATAACAATTTTATGTACAAATTTAATTTATACTTCTCCAATTCTTTTCTATTAATTTTTTGTGGAAAATAATTAAATAAAATAACACTAGGCCAACTAAACTTAATATATTATTGTATTATAGTAAAGTGTAAATTAAATTATATATTTTTATAGTAATTTTGATAAAATAATATTGCAATAAATTATAAATGTTATAGTTTGAGATATAACATTTCACTCTTAATAGTTAGATATTCTGAAATTATTACAAATATTAAATTTTGATCTAAAGTTTAAGCATACAAATTTTAATTTGATTAACTTAAACTATAACCTTATATTTAAGGTTAGTTAATATAATAACTTTCATGTTCATATGAAAATCATCATATAATTTTGAGGTTTTTGTACGTTAAAAACAAATTTATTTAGATAACAACAAAAAATGTTATTGGGATACAACTCATATATCTATATATATATATATATATATATAGGCAAGTGCTCATATGTGAGCTCCTTAAATTGAGAACTGAGACTAAATCATAACCCCACATTTTTATATATGTACATTAAACCAGAGCCACAAAAATATTCTAGATCTGAATTTTATTTCTCCCACCTTCGTCTCTCTCCACCACCCCATTTCTATCTTTCTTACATTCATCCCTAGCCACCTATCTTTCTTCTCCCACACTTCTACCATGTATTCCCCACAAAATGAACATCGCGATTTCTCAATCACCGTCACCACATTTTTATTGCCGTCATTTTCATCGTTGCTCTGATTTACAATCATTACTTTGATATGCTATGGTTGCTGCTATTGATTCAGCCATCTCCGATTGCGATCTCCAATTGATAGCCATTGAACATACATATCAGGTAGACATATTTTACATTCATAAGTCAAAAGATCTAATTTCTTTCTTTGAGTGGTGGTTATGGCGGTGATGGTGGATGTTGTGACGGTAGTGGTGAAAAATGTATGATGGCGAAGATTGTGTTGGAGATAGTAGTGGTAGTCATGATAGATGTAAGTTTTTTTCAGTGATTTAATAAAAAAATATTTTGGTGATTTGTGGAGAAATTTGGTGATTTCTATTGAGATTTTGTGATTCTGGAATAAATTTGGTGATTTGTGTAAAAATTTAGTGATTTATGTTGATAAGTGATTCTGGAATAATTTGGTGATTCGTGATAAAGATGGGGGCAGTCTATTTTAGTAATTTTGTATGTGAAAGAGGTGGTAATGTAGCTATAAGTGGTGGATAGTAGTTAATGACTGATGGTGGTATGATTCCGGTTGTGGAGCTAGTGATTATGGGTCTAGAGAAGCTGTGTGCGAAACGATGTAGTTGATATGTATAATTGTATAAGTTTGTGCTTGTATTTTACGATTAAGATTTTTGGTGATTTAAGAGGGGTCTCATTAGAGCAATTCCATATATATATGTGTGTGTGTGTGTTCAAATCTACATATTTGCCATCTACTTTATTTTCTAATGAATTTAACTTTTTTTACAACCATAAATATTTATTTTATGAATTAAAAGTATTTCACAATAAATGAGTACAAATTACATCAATAAATATAAATTTTAATTTGTTATTATTTGATTTTCAACTAAAATATTATAAAATAGTATTAAACTAATTACGTACATTAATATTATCTCACAAAGTAAATGACAAACTATAAACATTACATTTTTAAAATAATAATAATAAAACGCCGGAGCAAACAAGTACTAAGAATTGATAAAATATGAAGAGAAAATAGAAAAGTAATATTATATTATAATAAATTTGTTATCGATTACAATAGAGAATAGATTTATATATCCGACACCTAAATAATAATATAAGAAATTGTTCTAACAAAGAAAACTATTACAATAACGGAATCTAATAATAATAATTTTATTATTATTATTATTATTATTATTATTATTATTATTATTATTATTATATATGTAAATATCCCCTCAAACTCACGATGAAAAATCGATATTTTACCAAGAGTCATGTATCCAAACGAATTCAAAGTTGTAACCGCAAAACAAGAGAAAATAAAACATGCATATCATCTCACAATCAAAACTTCAATCCAAGTGTATCCAAACCAAAATCACGACCAATAAGAAAATTCAATAAGAAGAACCATCCATAAAATCCAGTAATCAACAACGAACATCGAACCGTAACCATATGAAACAATATTGTTGTGGATTAAAAAACGTACTTGTATAATAATTGCTAGGATTAATGAGCTTCAAGTTTTAATGACTGCACTTGCGTTTCGAGACTACATCGGTCCTCACAAAATGCCTACGTATCTCAATTCGTTATTGAGAATCAAGCCAAATACGTAGTTCTGATTGTAGGATCAGGGACCTTATATAGGCGTCTGGAGCCTAGTATTTATGGTATGTTTAGGAGTCTTAGCGAATAAGTCTCCTTTTTGTTATTGGATAAACATTGTGTTGCTTGCTGAATAAGTCTTTTCCTTGTCGATAAAGGCTATGACTCATTAATTGGGATTCTGGATCCTTCTTTGAATAATTTACCATATTTTGGTCTCTTTTGATGAGCCGTATATTTTCCCTATTCATTAATTACGAAATTAATGAATAATTAGGGTGTCGGGCCTTAAATATCGGCCTTTCCATTGAATAGTCAATTATATTTCTATAATTAATTTTCTGTCCATATCATTTGCCCCCCAACTTCTGGGAAAATCTCCTTGGGGTTTTGTAGAAGTTACGACGTGTTTTTTCCCAAAATTTTCCATTTTTAAGGGCATTTTTGACCTCAAATTAGGTCATTTTCGACCAGGAGTTCGACCAGGAATCAAGTCTTTTTCGACCAGGATTTCAACCAGGATTCAAGTCTCTTTCGACCAAGATTTCGACCAGGATTTCGACCAGGAATGGTCCCAGGTCGAGGAATTCGACCTCAAATTCCTAGTCATTTTCGACCAGGATCGTTCGACCTCGATCACTCTTGTTTCAACCTCGATTTTGGTCCCAGGTCGACAGTTTCGACCTCAAATTCCTAGTCATTTTCGACCAGGATCGTTCGACCTCGATCACTCTTGTTTCGACCTCGATTTTGGTCCCAGGTTGACAGTTTCGACCTCAAATTCCTAGTCATTTTCGACCAGGATCGTTGGACCTCGATCACTCTTATTTCGACCTCGATTTTGGTCCCAGGTCGACTGATGCGAGATCACTTTCTAAGCTATTTTCAACCTCAAGACTTCGAGCTCGACCTTATTTTTCTAATTTTTGTGCCTTATTTTGGTGCGAGATCGACGAATACGACCTCGATTGTGTGTGTATTTTCGACTTGGGTCTTACGACCTTGATTTAGGTTTTTTCGACCTTAAATCTTTAATATTTCGACTTTATTTGGGAGCGAGGTCGTTGAATTCGACTTCGTTTTCCCATATGTTTTCGACATCGGTCGTAAGACTTCGATTTAAGGTCTCTTCGACCTCAAATCTTTATTTTTGCCTTGGCTTTATTTCCAATTAGCACGAATTTCTATTTAATTTCCATGCTATTGGGCCTTAATTTATTGGGCTTCGAATTTGCCTGAGACCCAAATTATTTGGGCTTTTATTTCTATAATCCATAAATGGATTTGTGGGCCTTAACCGGCTATAGACGGTTTCCCTACCTTAACCGGTTGGGTTTCCAGTCACTTCAATTATAAAAGAGTGGGATTTCCACTTTGTTCTTCACTTCATACTTTCATCTTTCCAAAATTTCTCTCTAGTATTCTTAGTTTTTCTCTCCGTAGTAAGGCGATTTCCGGCAATATTCTCGTAGTGGTTTTCTTTGATTTCTGGCTTCTTCCCTTGAAGATTTTCTGGGTTCAATCTTCATCCCTTGAAGATTTTCTGGGCTTAATCTTCATCCCTTGAAGATTTTCTGGGTTCTAGTTTGAAGATTTGAAGATTTGAAGGTTTTTCTGGGATTTCTCCTTGAAGATTTGAAGATTTTCTGAGAATTTCTTTGAAGATTTGAAGATGTCTGATCGTTCTGCGCAACGTCTCCAAAAAATGAATCAAGCGTCGAAGAGAGGTATCACCATTCGTTCTTCTCATATGTCTCTTCAAGATATGATTTTAGAACGTAGTGATGATTATCCTTCTGTTTCGCATTTAGATTCATTCGATTGTAGAAATAAATTTCATGAAATCGACTTGATTAGGGACTATAAAAAAATGTATAGGATTAAGTCCCCATATAGGTTAGTCCCAGCCGGCCCAGGGGACCGTTCCTGCCATTGGCGTCCTGATGCTATATGCATTTATAAGGATGCCATTGTTGTGGGACTCAGGTTTCCCTTTCATGAGTTCATTCCTAGGCTTTTGGCTGATGTTGGGATTTATCCTTGCCAACTTCCTTCAAACACCTGGAGAATCATTATTTGTTTCATTGTTCTTTGTTTGAAGAACAATTTTCCTCTTTCTGTTGCTTTATTTAGGAAAATATTCCAGTTTAAAAATAGCTCTGACGTTACCTTGGGTTGGGTTTATATCAACCATCGTCCTTCCACTCCACCCATTTTTCATCCGAAATCCATCCCCGATAATAATCCGAGATGGAAAAACGAATTTATGTATTTAGTTTGGGAAGGAGGGGATTGGGGCACCCTTTTTCATAGATCTTTCAGTAGGGTCTCGGATGGTAGCCCTAGTAATATAATTCTGAATGATGAGGAGGCCCATGCCTATACCGAGCTCACAAAAGATGATTATGCCACAACGGCTAGGGTGCTCCTGGACGAGTTCCAGCTTAAGTCCTTGGGACTTTCAAACGTTTCTGATAAGGGTAATTCTCACCTCATATTCTCCTTTATTTATTTAAGATTATCTTATACCAACTGTTTCTTTCTTTGTGTTTTTTGCAGCTGCGGTCTTTATCAATAAGACCAACGAGCCCCAAGATGGAGAAACAACAAGGATGAAAAGGGCTCGCTTGGGAGGGAAAGACCCCCGTTCTGCAGGTGTCCCAGCCTTTATAAGGCCTCATGTGGACCTTACTGATGAGGTTGAGGGTCCTTCCTCGGCCAAAAGTTCAGTTTGGCGCCCTTATTGGGGTCTTAGGAAGAAAGACACCGTAGTGGGGGTGTCTAAAAATGACGTGGAATGGTCTTATCATTCCCTGACTCCTTGTGACTACAAGGATTTTGTTTCCAACTCCACTTTGGAGGGTGTGGAGCATGTAGGCTCTCAGGCGATTGCTGCTGTAAGTTTCTTTTTTCTTTGTAGTTTTAACATGTTTCAAGTTTTATATCTTATATTGACTTGCAACTTGTTTGTAGGCTAATTCCAACTTTCAAGGGGCTATCTTTCAAGCCAAGGCTTGGCGCTCATCTTCTGAGGCCAACCAAGGCAAGTTTGAGAAGTCCCAAGAAGAGGTGGGCTCGCTGAAAGCCACACTGGCCAGGAAGGAGAAGGAGTTAGTCCACTCCCAGCTGAACTGGTTTCTTTGAGGAAGGGCAAAGATGACTTTATCGACGAGTACCTTGACTCCTCGGAGTACAAGGACTTGATTGATAAGCATGACAAGCTCCTCTTCCCAGTTCAGTATACTAAGGGATGGGATGGCGCTCTTTCTGCTGTTTTGGAGAAGATGCCTGGATCTCTCACCATTTCTGATTTTCCAAACCCTTACATTCCTACTCCTTTGGAGTTAGCTTTGGCTGGAGAGGATGATATGAAGGAAGATGACAGGATCTTCGACCTGGATCATACTTCTCCACCTGGTCAGACTGCCAGGGATGATTATGCTGCCACTCACTCTGGTTCTGCTTTAGAGGGAGAGGAAGAGGAGGAGGAGGACGTGGACAAGGCAGATTAGATGATGTCGTTCTTTCTTTTGTAGTTTTTATTTATGGCCTTTCATGGCTTGTACTGTACTTTCAGCCTACGGGCTTATCTTTTATTTAAGCTTTCGTTCAGCCTTTTTACATTCTTGACTTAACATGTCTATCAGAATGCATTGCGTATATAATGAAAACATAAGAATATGGAATTCATAACTTTGAAAATGGGTTCAACCCTTACATAATACTCAAGTTTAAAAACTTGGGTTGGTTTTATCAAACCTTATTTCTAGTAGTGAGTCCACACTACGTCAAATTTTGGCTTCCGCCACATAAAATATGTGTGGCTATGAACTTTACGTCACTCTTTAATTTTTCAGCCAAGTGTCACCTAAGGTCGGATCATCGTATGCCCCCTACGGACACACCCCGGTTGTGTGGCTGTAACTCAAAACAGAGTGACTAAAGCATACCACCATTTGGGTCTGACAGCTCCCATTTTAAGCTCAAACGTGTGACTAAATACCAACTTGCAGCCACAGTATGTGTAGTGGCTAAAGAGAATTAATAACGTGGCTAAATACCAACATTCATCAAAGGCTTAGTTTTGGTCGCATTATTTATTGGTAAATCGTGACAAAACGCTTTGGTATGGCTACATTATATAATTTTTGTGTGGTCATTTCTATGTTATATACACTATTAAATAACTGATTTTAGTCACTAATAATTGTAGAAACTATAGTTCTGGCTAAAACCTATTTTCATAGAATTTTTGTAATATATAGTGTGGCTAAAGGATAGTAATAGCCACACACACTTAACTAAATTATACAGGGTTTTATTTGTATTATAAATGATCCATAATAAGTAACAATACCAAAATGCCAAAATTGAAACACAATGCTATTCTAAAATTCAACACTTAGCCATACATAAATCAATTCTCTTCTACATAAAAATTATGTGCGATGGAAACTTATTCAATTGTTGAAGGAAAAAAATCAATTGCTAGTCAATTTTCCACATTCCATTACACGAACAAGAACTGGCTATTCTTGAAACCTTTTGTTTTAGTTTTTTTGGTCTTCTATCAGCTGCTGTCACGATATCAACCTTCACTAGATGATGATCAGATGTGCCTTTTGATGAAATCACTGAATATGTTTCAGGAACAAACTTATAATACAAGTCTTGTGATGCCATAATGTAATCTACTCGTGTTCCATACTTGCACGTACCCTGCACATCTGCATCCAACAAATATAAGTTAAAGAATATACACTCATACACAAATGAGGCTTCTTGTACAACAGAGGCAAGTACTTTGGCCGTTGGCAATCATCACAACTGGTTCACAGTCCCCTGCAAAATCTTTGGCATCTATGTACTCTTCTCCCCTTAAGAAGTTTGTTACTTCAACCTTTGGTGTAGGCTTCCTTATGGACTGATAGTACTGCATTTCACATAGTTGTAATTCAAGAAAAATCTCTAACTTAGTTTATCACTTCCAAAAAAATGCATGCAGTGGTTACACTTTTGAGTGTATTTGTGATTACCCTGATAATGTCTGTCCATCTCTCTGGTGAATAATCTGATATATTGAGAGAATTTAGACCTCCTGCCAGGATGTAAGGATGATCACTTGATTGAATGATCATGTTAATCTATTTCATCCTCCAACTTTCATCCAGATGATCAAGTTAGGTGCAGTAGAAGTTGATATCCCCTATCCATGGAACATCAATTGTGGCCTTCAACACATTCCTGCAGTAGTGTCTTCCAATCTCCCCTCATCTTTTCCAGACTCAGTCCATACCAAAGTATATATGGTCGGTCCTAAAAAAATAAAGAGGAATATTCACAATTAGTTATATTAAAGGATTAAAAGCAAGATGCAGACAAATTGATAAGTATAAAATTCTCTATTTATAAGTTTTACATCTCATGGGTAATCTATATGCTTCTTCTGAGGGATAATAACAACAAACTTCGGGTACCAGTTCTCATCCAGCAAATTGCAGGATTGTAAATACAATATAGAAGAGTCGTTTTAAGAAAACTCCAACACAAATCAACTAATTTAAAATAAGTAAACATACCTTGATTATTTGATTTAGTTCGAACCCATTATCGAAGTATCTTCGCGCAATTCTTGCAAAATCTAAAATCCAAAACACAAATAAACATCACAAAAAATATGCACATTCGTACAATTAAGAAATATACACACACAAACACATTCTATACTTAAACAAATTGTATATCTACCTGTGGTTCTCTAACATTAGCAAGTAAGTAAACTTGAATCGTTAAATCCCTCTGCAGAGAGTCCAAACATGTACTCCCAATGAATTTGGACTTCCTTATTTCTTCACATTTTCACCCAAAAATTTCAGACTTCTTCACATTTCTCCCCTCACTCTCCTCATCCACGGACTCACCCAACTTTCCATCAATTTCAACAAACCCAAGATCTCTAAATTGCTTAGCCAAGGACCCTAAATCCTCCTGAACTTGCATCTTAATACTCACATCCTGTCCCCGACTACTCACATCTGAACGCAACTTCCTAAACGCACATCATGTCCCCGACTACTCACATCTGAACGCAACTTCCTAAACGTAATATTCGACCTTTCTAACACCGCCTCCATCTCCAACTCCTCCCTCTCCTTATTCGACCTTTCTAACACCGCCTCCAAATCATCAACCAAACTCTGCAAATCCCTAATTTGGGTGAGGTGTTTGAGGCAATTGATAATATAAGTGATTAATTGAGGGATTTAATACAAGAAGGAGAAGAATCATATAACAAAATTGAAAAAAATAGAGAAAATGCTAAGAGAAAACCAATTGAAACTGAGAGGAAAAGAGAGGGATGGAAAAGAGAGGGCGGCTAAGCTGGGTTAGTGAAAAATAGAGATGGAAAATGGGGGAAATGAAATATTGATAAAGGGGGGAAATATTTACAAGGGGGAAATGAATTAAAGGAGGGAAGTGACTAGTCGATGAAAAAATCAACTGAAATAGATAAAATTCATAAAAGATAAATTTGAAAATTTTGCAATTTTTTAATTATTTTTAATTAATTACTAGTAAAAATGATTATTAAAATATCATATAAGATAAATTTGAATAAAAATAATTCAAAAATAAAAAGATCGGGTTGTACAAGATTTTAACAAAAGCGTAGTAAAAGTGTTGCTTCCTGTAACAAGGCACGATCCAGATTCACTGAATAATTTTTTTGAATGATTTCTTCGACGATCGAACCGTACAGATGTTAATAAACACTCATTTTAGTGTTGGGAAAAAATAAAAAAAAAAATAAAAAGGTCGGGTTGTACAGAATTTTAACAAAAACGTAGTGAAAGTGCTGTTTCCTGTAACAAAAAATAGTTTGTTAAATGGGTGGTAGTCTCATTTCTCGAAGTAGTATTTTCACTAGATTTTTGTTATAAAGTCGTACAAGATAAATTTAAATTTTTTTTTAAAATTTTGCATATCACTAATATAAGTAGTTGTTCACATCCGTACGGTTGAATCGTCCAAAAATTAATTTTAAAAAAATAGTTTGTTAAGTGGGTGGTAGTCTCGTTTCTCGAAGTAGTACTTTCACTTGATTTTTGTTATAAAGTCGTACAAGATAAATTTAGATTTTTTTTTTAAAATTTTGCATAGCACTAATATAAGTAGTTGTTCACATCCGTACGGTTGGATCGTCCAAAAATTAATTAAAAAAATTGTTTGTTAAGTGGGCGGTAGTCTCGTTTCTTGAAGTAGTACTTTCACTTGATTTTTGTTATAAAGTCGTACAAGATAAATTTAGATTTTTTTTTAAAATTTTGCATATCACTAATATAAGTAGTTGTTCACATCCGTACGGTTGGATTGTCCAAAAATTAATTAAAAAAATAGTTTGTTAAGTGGGCGGTAGTCTCGTTTCTTGAAGTAGTACTTTCACTTGATTTTTGTTATAAAGTCGTACAAGATAAATTTCGATTTTTTTTAAAAAATTTTGCATATCACTAATATAAGTAGTTGTTCACATCCGTACGGTTGGATTGTCCAAAAATTAATTAAAAAAATAGTTTGTTAAGTGGGTGGTAGTCTCGTTTCTCGAAGTAGTACTTTCACTTGATTTTTGTTATAAAATCGTACAAGATAAATTTAGATTTTTTTTTAAAATTTTGCATATCACTAATATAAGTAGTTGTTCACATCCGTACGGTTGGATCGTCCAAAAATTAATTAAAAAAATAGTTTGTTAAGTGGGCGGTAGTCTCGTTTCTTGAAGTAGTACTTTCACTTGATTTTTGTTATAAAGTCGTACAAGATAAATTTCGATTTTTTTTAAAAATTTTTGCATATCACTAATATAAGTAGTTGTTCACATCCGTACGGTTGGATTGTCCAAAAATTAATTAAAAAAATAGTTTGTTAAGTGGGTGGTAGTCTCGTTTCTCGAAGTAGTACTTTCACTTGATTTTTGTTATAAAATCGTACAAGATAAATTTAGATTTTTTTTTAAAATTTTGCATATCACTAATATAAGTAGTTGTTCACATCCGTACGGTTGGATCGTCCAAAAATTAATTAAAAAAATAGTTTGTTAAGTGGGCGGTAGTCTCGTTTCTTGAAGTAGTACTTTCACTTGATTTTTGTTATAAAGTCGTACAAGATAAATTTCGATTTTTTTTAAAAAATTTTGCATATCACTAATATAAGTAGTTGTTCACATCCGTACGGTTGGATTGTCCAAAAATTAATTAAAAAAATAGTTTGTTAAGTGGGTGGTAGTCTCGTTTCTCGAAGTAGTACTTTCACTTGATTTTTGTTATAAAATCGTACAAGATAAATTTAGATTTTTTTTTAAAATTTTGCATATCACTAATATAAGTAGTTTTTCACATTCGTACGATTGGATCGTCCAAAAATTAATTTTAAAAAATAGTTTGTTAAGTGGGTGGTAGTCTCATTTCTCGAAGTAGTACTTTCACTTGATTTTTGTTATAAAGTCGTACAAGATAAATTTAAATTTTTTTAAAAAAATTTGCATATCACTAATATAAGTAGTTGTTCACATCTGTACGGTTGGATCGTCCAAAAATTAATTAAAAAAAATTATTTGTTAAGTGGGTGGTAGTCTCGTTTCTCGAAGTAGTACTTTCACTTGATTTTTGTTATAAAGTCGTACAAGATAAATTTGGATTAAATAATATTATATTATTTATAAAATTATTAGAAATTTAAAAATATTTTTTATTATGTTTTTGTGAAGGTATGTTTTATTATGTGTGGATATGATTGTAGTATGTGATTTGTCAATTTATGAGGGTGTATGTATTTTTCGTTGCATTCTATATATTTTAAAGTGAATAAAATATTAATTTAAAATGTTTAATGATTTTTATAAAATGGAAAAATTTCTTTAAAATAGTGAAACATTTTGCAATGTCTTCTAAATATTCCAAAATGATTTAAAAAAATTAGATGAATTAAATTTGGAGTTTTGGTATTTTAAAATGATTTTTGAAAATTAATTTTCATTTTGAGGTAAAACTTGTAAAAATCATAATAAATTCATTTTTGATCCCAAAATTATTTTAAAAATATGGGAATGAAGCTAATTTTGTGATCTTGTTTTTTTTTTAATTAAAATTTTGATTTTAGAAATTATCTTCTATTTAAATTTCAGATTAATAAGTGTTTAAATTTGATTTTCAGCAAAGTAGTATAATAAATTAGTAAAGTAGAGGGTACATATGGTTATGTTTTAACCCTAATTCATTGCTACACACAGCAGTAGCCACACTCTCTTATTCTCTAAAATATCTCTTACCGCCTCCTCAAAATCTCACAGTCTCTCTCTCTACTCAACCCTGCTCTTCTTCGTTTTCTAGATTCTATAGCCTGAATAAAGAGTTCTGGGCGAGTGTGTAATTGATTCAGAATCTGTGCTTTTCGTTTTATGTTCTTGAGGTTCGAATTGGGGTTTTTGATTTAAAGCTTTGTTCTAGTGTGATTTAAGATTAAAAGTGATGTTTAGGATGTTAAATGAGTTTGCGGAGGGTTTCACGGCAGAAAAATTGAGTATTGATTACTGCATGTTAACTTTCCGGTCACCGGCGGTGAACTCCGGTGAGTCGGTGGCCGTTTCTGTCATATTTCTGCTAATTGTTGTCTATTTAAGCATTTTTATGTTGATTAAATGAGTGATTTGTATTGCTTGGAATGGTCTCCGACTCCGAAAGTTTTATCAATAGCTCATGTAAAACACCGTGGACCAACGTCGGTCCCAAAACATGCAATATCCCCATTAGCAATGAAAAGCCTCAAAAGCAAGCTCAGTTATGTTCAACATGTTCAACTAAGTTCAACTATCAAATCAAAATTATGCTCAGATCTGTTCAAATTGTACTCTACAAATCGAAATACAACTATGTTCAAATTAAAACCATCAAGGCTCAACTATGCGGCCATCGAGAAATTCAACTTACTACGATTCAAATATTCAAACAGCGAAAGATGTTAAAAGGAAAATCGAAATAAATGCGTTAATAAGGGAGGCGGTCGCGCAAGGTTAACAATAACCAGGCGTCGACCTTACCGAGTTCAATACAAACAAAAGTTTAAAATAGGAAGCGAGTCCTAAGTTATTACAAAAGAGGTCTAAGCCTCATCTTCAAGTTCATCCAAAGGGATCTCATCCTCGAGAGGTGCAGTCGGGCCAGCTTCGGTATGCAACTTGGATTAGTTGAATTGTTCTAGTTTTAAGCTTCATTATCAAGTTTTAAGCTCATCTGGTATGCAACTTGGATAAATCAAGTTTGTGTTTGTCATTTCTGGTTAATCTGCTATACCAATACTTCATGTCTGGTGGTCAAATATTTTGCCACACCCAAATGTAATAATGTGACAGATCAGTTGGAAATGAGGATCCTCAAAACAGAATGCTCTGTTCCTGAAAACAGAGTACTTTTTAGTCACACAATAATACAGTCACTAGTTTTTAGCTGCCTTAGCGAACAAAGATCTGACATAATGCAGAAAACTCTACTTTTTAGTCACATATAAAATGTAGTGACCATAGGTTATTTCACATTTAGCCACATCACCGAAAATGACTGTGACCGTTTGGTAACATTTAGATACAGCAAAGAAGCGTCACTATTTTTTGTCACACTTCTATCTCTCAAGTATGACTATAACTGTTGGATTTGGTCAAAGTCAACAAAAAAAACATGCTGTTTCATCTCTCAATTGTCACACTTTTATAAATTGTGACTAAATCTGCCAAAAAATGTGTTTTCGGTCACTCAAAAAATAATTGTGTGGCTAAAACTTGGGACGATGACCTTTAGCCACTCGTTTTTTCCAAAGTGTCACAGCCCTTACTGTACAAAAGAGTGACGAAAGCCCAAATTTGACGTAGTGTGCACTTAGGAAACACCTTAAACGTAATAAACTTTCAAATTGGAGGCATGCCAAGTCCTTGGCACCTCATGCCCTTCAAGGGTTTCTAGATTATATGAGCCTCGACCAAATACGTTCTTGACGCGATATGGTCCTTCCC
Organism: Heracleum sosnowskyi; assembly: GCA_030848705.1. Taxonomy (NCBI): domain Eukaryota; kingdom Viridiplantae; phylum Streptophyta; class Magnoliopsida; order Apiales; family Apiaceae; genus Heracleum; species Heracleum sosnowskyi. The sequence goes on from CM061241.1 coordinate 119,169,332, forward strand.
AATTTGGGGCCAACTTGCCTTTCTGTCCAACTCCGGATGCCTCAATCTTTCGGAGGACTAAATCTCCTTGTCGAAAGAATCTCCTTTTAACCCTTAGGTTGTAATAGAAAGATGCTCGTTTCTGATGCTGAATTATCTTGGCATTTGCTAAATCTCAAACTTCATCAATCAAATCTAAGGCCAGTCTCAAGCCTTCCTCATTTGTTTCTGGCTCATAAGCCTCAACTCTTGGAGACGTGTGAGTAATCTCCACTGGAACCACTGCCTCAACCTCATATGCCAACATAAAGGGGGTAGCTCCAGTGGTGACTTTGCAGGTAGTACGATATGCCCAAGTATAGGGAGGAACTCGTCTAGCCAAGTGTTTCTGGAGCGTTCAACTCTTTTCTTCAGTCCATCTAGGATAATTCGATTTGCAACCTCAGCTTGCCCATTTGCTTGAGGATGGGTGACAGAAGTGAAGCGCAACTTGATATCGTTCTCATCACAATATTTCTTAAACTCATCATTGTTAAACTGAGTTCCATTGTCTGTGACCAAAATACGTGGAATCCCGTATCTGCATATCACATTTTCCCAGAAGAAATGCATCACTTGTTTGGTGGTTATCTTGGCTAATGGCTTAGCCTCAATCCACTTGGTGAAGTAGTCGATTGCTACTATCAATTCTTCTTTTACCAAAACGGCTCCAAGGGCTGTGATAGAGACAACCAAGTATAAATAGAGAATTTCCCCTGGCTTGGGTTTTGCCAACAGTGGTGCCTCAGCCATGTATTTATTCAGGGCCTCAAAGGCCACTTGGCTCTCCGTTGTCCATTCAAAATTTTTCACGTTCTTGAGTGCTTTGAAGAAAGATAAGCACTTCTCTCTTGACTTGGAGATAAATCTTCCCAATGCTGCCTCTCTTCCCGTTAGTTTTTGGACATCCTTGACAGTCTTTGGTGGTTCCATGTCTAGAATTGCTTTGATTTTGTCGGGATTGGCCTCGATTCCTCTCTTGGAAACCATTAGGCCTAAAAACTTTCCTGAGCCTACACCAAAGGCACACTTAGCTGGATTCAACATCATCTTGTGGTGCCTTAGCACTTCAAATGCCTCTCGGAGGTGCTCAATGTGATCGGCCTTATCGAGGCTCTTGACTAACCTGTCATCTACGTAGACCTCCATGGTTTTTCCAATTAGGTGTCCAAAAATTTTGTTCACCAATCTTTGGTAGGTTGCCCCTGCTTTCTTAAGTCCAAATGCCATGACTAGATAACAGAAAACACCAAAGTCAGTGATGAATGATACCTTGGAGATGTCATTCTTGTGCATTTTGATTTGGTTGTATCCACTGAAGCCATCCATGAAGCTGAGCATCTCGTGTCCAGCTGTAGCATCTATTAATGCATCAATCCTTGGTAAGGGAAAACAATCCTTAGGACATGCATCATTCAAGGCAGTGAAGTCCACACACATCCTCCATTTTCCATTGGCCTTTTTGACCATCACGGGGTTATCCAACCATTCTGGGAATTAGATATCCTCAATGAACCTGGCTTCCAAAAGCTTCTCTACTTCTTGTTTAATGGCTTCGAGCCTTTCTGGAGCAAAACTTCTCTTTTTCTGTTTCACCGTCTTCCTTTCAGGATCCACATTCAATTTATGAGTTATCAATTGGGGATCAATCCCCGGCATGTCAGCCGCTGTCCAAGCAAAAACGTCATTATTCTCTTGAAGAAAAGATATGAGCTTGCTTTTCAATGGCTCAGGTAGTAGTGCTCCAACATATGTCACCTTCTCCGGTTCACCAGGGACTAAGGGAATAGGGATTAAATCCTCAGCTGGTTTCCCTTTTCGGTCCTCATTGTCACTAGTATCCATGTCTTCAATTGGGAGAACTTGCCCCCCGATTCCATCAGGCCTTAACGCGGCTACATAACAACTTCTAGCCATTTTTTGGTCTCCTCGTTCTTCACCAATCCCATTCCTCGTTGGGAACTTGATTTTCAGATGATAAGAAGAGGCAACGGCCTTGAACGCATGAAGACCAGTCCTTCCCAGGATTGCATTTTAGGTTGAAGTTGCCTTTATAACTATGAAGTTCAGTATTTGAGTAGATGTATTCATCCCTTGTCCCATAGTCATTGGGAGTTGGATAGTGCCTTCCACTTTTGATTCCACCCCATTGAATCCGTATATGGGCATATTTGAGGGTGTTAACTGAGAATCAGTGTAACCCATCTTGATAAAAGCATCGTGGAACAAGATATCCACTGAAGCTCCATTGTCGACTAGGACTCTCTTTGTTTCAGAATTGCCAATCACAGGTATGATGACTAGAGGGTCATCGTGGGGGAACTTCACCCCTTCCAAGTCTGAATCGTCAAAATCTATTGACACTTCTGTTCTGGCACGCTTCGGTGCTTCTCCAACCACAGACATTACCTCTCGAGCATAAGCTTTTCTTGAATTTCGGGAGGACCCAGCAGCAGTTGGCCCTCCGAATATCATGTTGATGACTGGCCCTCGGGGTTTAGGGTTACGATCTTGGTCGTTGTCCCTTCTGTCGTAATCCTTCCTTTCGTAGTTTCCTCTTTGACCCCCTTGATTTCCATCCTTGGTGAATTTGCTGAGTTTTCCTCTTCGTATCAGAAATTCGATCTCATCTTTCAATTGCCTACAGTCGTCGGTGTCGTGACCGACTTCTTTGTGGAACCGACAGAATTGATTTTGGTTCCGTTTGGACATGTCAGCCCTCATTGGCTTCGGCCATTTGAGATCTCCTTCCTTAGCTATCTCCATCAGAATTTGACTCCTGGGAGTGTTCAATCTTGCATACTCCGTAAACTTTGGCCCTAAATTGTTTCTCTTGGGTGGAGAATCAGAGTCCTTTGACGTTCTAGGAAATTTTTCATTGACGTCATACTCCTGAGTTTCTTTTCTTTTCTTTGATCTTCCACTATCGCTAGCAGTGGGTTCATACTTTCTCATGTTTTCTTCAGCCTTGATATACTTTCCGGCTCTATCTTGGAGCTTCAGCAGTCTCTCGGGTGGATGTTTAGCTAACGACCTTTTGAAGTGGTCATCAGTAGTTCCTTGTTGCAGGGCTATCATAGACACTCTGTCCTCCAAGTCCGGGACTTTCAAAGCCTCCCGAGTGAATCGATTGATGTAGTCCCTTAGGGCTTCATTCTTTCCTTGCTGGATTGCCATGAGTGATGCAGAGCTTTTCTCATGCACCCTTCCACTAATGAACTGATTGATAAAAGCTTTGCTTAGTTCCTTGAAAGACCTAATTGAGTTAGGAGGAAGACGGTTATACCATCGTTGGGCCATGTCTGCCAAGGTTTGTGGAAACGCCCTAGACTTGACCGCATCATTGGTTGGCTGCAACAGCAGTGCATTGGAGAAGGTCCTTACATGATTTGCGGGATCTCCCGTTCCATCATAGGCTTTGATCGAAGGCATCTTGAATTTTCTGGATATAGCCGTTTTCATGATGTCTTGAGTAAATGGTGGTGTAGGATCATCAGGATCTCCTAGGGGCAACAGAATACTAGGATCACCCCTTGGGGCTTCGGCCCTCTTGGTTCTTCTTGCCGGTGGATCCAAGTTGATTATCGGGATCCCTTCAGTCGTTCGGCCTTGAGATTGAGCGACCTCCTCCTCAGCAAGGAGTTTCTTGAGTCTTGCAGTCTCTGCCACATGGGCTGGAATTTTCTCCTTAATAGTTTGGGGTTGATCCCGATTTGTCTGGGAAGAACGTCTCCTTCTTGGGCGACATCCTCCCCAGTTGTATAACCCTCATCCTCGGTGTACGGGCCCGAGTAATCTTGAACGAAAGGGGTCTGGCGAGTTTGCTGATTTTGGGGTCCCAGACCTTGAATATAAGGGGGCACATATGCCTCATGGTAGATTGGATTAGTTCCACTACCGCCCGCCATGGGTCGAGGGGGCATGCCATAGCTTGGCATCCCCAAAGTCTGATTCGCGTATTGAGGGAGATCAGTAGTATGGAGTTGAAGGCTTCTCGGTGCATTCATGATGAGTGGAGAAGTCGAGATTGGTTACTGGTGAACGGTCTCTTGTGGATTAGATCCATGAATGACCATCTGCAGGGGATTCGTCCCTTCAACCGAAATTGGGATTTCCGGTCCTTGAGTGTTGGTGGGAATATTCGCCCCTTGAGTGCCAGTAGTCGGCGGTGGTTGATCAGCCTCAGAGGTGATAGGGCGATCCTCAGGAGTTTGAGTATCCCGAGCTGTTCTTCGTGTGTTTTCCATGGTTGATGTTGTCTTCCCACAGACGGCGCCAAATGTTGTGGATTAAAAAACGTACTTGTATATTAATTGCTAGGATTAATGAGCTTCAAGCTTTAATGGTTGCACTTGCGTTTCGAGACTAAATCGGTCCTCACAAAATGCCTACGTATCTCAATTCGTTATTGAGAATCAAGCCAAAGACGTAGTTCTGATTGTAGGATCAGGGACCTTATATAGGCGTCTGGAGCCTAGTATTTATGGTCTGTTTAGGAGTCTTAGCGAATAAGTCTCCTTTTTGTTATTGGATAAACATTGTGTTGCTTGCTGAATAAGTCTTTTCCTTGTCGATAAAGGCTATGACTCATTAATTGGGATTCTGGATCCTTCTTTGACTAATTTACCATATTTTGGTCTCTTTTGATGAGATGTATATTTTCCCTATTCATTAATTACGAAATTAATGAATAATTAGGGTGTCGTGCCTTAAATATCGGCCTTTCCATTGAATATTCAATTATATTTGTATAATTAATTTTCTGTCCATATCAAATATCAATACCGAAACCAAAAATGAATAATCCAAACAAATTGTAACCACCGAATACAATACTGATATAGAAATCAAAACTTAATTCAAATCCAAAATTATATCCTAATCCAATAACCAGTTCAAACCAACAACAAATTCAAATTGAACCACCAATCCAAATCCAATAATCGATCAAAATTAACCATCTTCAATTCCAAATCTAATCTAAACAATATCCAAATTATAACCGATAAACCAATTCTAAAACAGAAGAGATAATTAAGGGTAATGAAACAACCACACGACCTAAATCAATAGAGAGAGAAAGGAAAGTATGCATATTTGCCTACGACTACTCCCGTCACAGAACACGAGAAAGAAAATAATCCCACGAAGGGCCAATGTGTAGAGCACCAAACAATAATCTAACATTATCACGAAAGGGCTAATGTGCCCAGAGCACTAGACCATAACTAACAATCATACGAAGGGCTAATATGCCTAGAGCACCAGACCATAATCTAACAATCCCACGAAGGGCAAATATGTATAGAACACCAGACCATAATCAAATCTCACAAATTGGTTAATGTGCCTAAAGCACTAGATCATAATTTAACAAACCCCCATGAAGGTGACTAATGTGTCTAGGGCTACTCTCATCATATTGTACGAGAAAAGAAGATATATATAGATGTGTCTAGGATTACTCTCATCATAACGCACGAGAAACGGCAAAGATAAGGGAAGGGAAAGAAAAAAAAATCCAACGAGTCAATACCATTAAAGAGAGGGAAACAGAGTGTGTACCAAGAAAAATCCAACCAATACGAAGGAAAAAAACACGAGGGAAATAAAACGAAACTCAAACTGAAACAATCGGAGCGAAGTGTGAAAAAAAAACTTGTTTTAACCCAACATGTAGAACACATCATGTTTAACTCTCCATCAACCGATCCCGAATCGAAGAAACCAAACTCTTGATACCATGATAAAATATGGGGAGAAAAGAGGAAAGTAATATTATATTATAACAAACTTGTTATCGATTATAATAGATAACGGGCTTATATAGACAACAACCAAACAATAATATAAAAAAATTGTCCTAACAAAGAAAATTATTAAAATAACGAAACAATTTAATAATAATATTATTATATATGAACAATCTAAAAATAATATTATATATTTTTAAGTGTAAAAACTGAAACAACAACCAAGTGTTGATTAATTTTTCTAAGAAATTAAAAACAGGTTTAGTTTCTATTTTCAACTAGTTGTGTAACACACCCGCAAGAGTAAAATTTCGGATTTCTATGAAATAGAGTGGATGAAATGTTGATTCTATTATATCAGGATTCAATGATCGTCAGGATCTAGACTCAACTGATCAGGATTGCTGACGTCATCAGTATTTGCTCAAGCGTCAGTATCAGGATTGCTATTAGGATTGTTATCAGGACTATGATCAGGATTGATCATCAGGACTGAAACCTGATCAGGATTACAACTTCGAGTTATTTATGGAGTCTAGTTAAAGAAGGAAGTTTATTTTGTCGGTTCCTAGTTTATAGGAATGAAGCTGTCAATTAGGATATGTTTCAATATAGTTTGTAATTGATTTGGACTTATCTTGTAATCGATAGAGAAGCTGTGTAGTATATAAACACAGTTTAGGTTTTGATTTTATAATCAATCATATACACGAGAATATTGTAACTTATAAACTCTCAAGAACATCCGAATTTCTTGAGAGAGTTTGTAACAGTTTTATATCAGATTTAATAAAGCTGTTATTATTCTTTCATATTTGTGATCTATATTTTATTAAGTCGAGAATCTTATACAATTGTATTCAATCCCTCCTTCTACCATTGTTATTTACTGAGCAACAGATTCATGAACAGAAATTCATTATATATTCTGTGCAAATTGACCGTCAATTGAAATAAATTAAAATTTAGCTAAAGCCAGAACGAAGGGAGCAACCCGCAAAATTTCAAACTTGTATACGAATAATATACAAACCCGAAAACACTAAAAGTAAAACCTAAAGAACTAGGTAAATAAAATTCTAAACCATCGCTATCATGGATGCTTTAATTCTTTTCTAATCATTCGTCATCATCATTTACCAACAAACGCCCCTTCCGGCACCTCAACAGGGTCACTTCCACGTCATCATTTTCCGGCCAACTCTTCCGGCGTCAATCCGAGTCTTAACGTTCTCAAACTCGGAGATCCGACAAGGAATAGTGATCCCTCCCGGATGATCGTACCCGAACTCCTCCTCAGCTTCTCTTAAAAGCTGACCAAAAAGTGGGTGATTACAATATATGACAGGCACTAAAATCCTCCTCAACTCACCATCTTGTTGACCCACGTAAACAGCCATCTGACCTTTAGGCACAACTTTCGGTTTTTCTTGAAACGGCTCTTCAAACATGGGCATGTAACCCTGACCAGGAGACTTTCCACAAATAGCCCTGGCTTTCGTTTTTAAACGATTACCCCAGCTGAAAATCTTCGAGAATTTAGACCCGAATTTTCGATCAGGGTCTAGCCGAAGGTACTTATATGGTGACAGGGTTTTCCGATAAACCCGCTGGAAAAGGGTTTTAACTCTGTGTTTTAGGTAAAAGCGTCGAATCTTTTTCATCGAGTTTGTAGGTTAAGAAGTTTGTAGACACTTTTTTTTTTAATTGCAGGTGTAGTTCAAGAAAATGGCCATGAATTGGCTAGGAGCATGGTACAATGATATGAGAAGAAAATATTAGAGAGAGATGTGGGCGTGTTTAACATGCCTTGTGCTTCCTGCAACTGTTTCTACGGCATGACAGTTTCTTCTATATATAGTGCATAGAAAGGTAGACAAAGATCGGGCCACAGGGAGGTTGCACCAAGAGTGTGATAATTAAAGAAAGTTGGTGGCTGATTGGTGAAATAGGGATAAGATAATAGTAGACTAAGATTAGATTTTGCATGTTTTCGAATAGTTTCCAAATTGAAAATACTAAAATTAATTTGAAGTTTGATTTATTTGATATTACATTTTTTTTAGTTGTTAATCATTAATAAATTCTTTGTTTAAATATAAAATATATTTTTTTGATGAATTTCAACATTTTTTTTACATTTTAGAACTTCCAACTAAATCAAAAACAGCTAAGAAGTCTGACTTTTAAATCAATTTATAAGTCAATAATATTAATCAGCTGTTTAAAAAGTCTATATATATATCTATTTATGAATAGGTAACTAAGAACAGCTCTGTAATTAAGATGTACTGTCAGTCTGACAGTTTGTCGTGTAGCAATATCAGACGTGTACTAATAATCAAGGATTAACGATTCTGTAATCAGTAATTGAATAATTCTATACAATTGACTCTTGCGTTGGACCAGTAGCAGCATTAACGTATCCTTCATTTGATCGTAGTTTAATTGTGTAAATGCATGTATATAGAATTCCAGAGACATCTCGTAGTGCAAATGGAGATGTCTGCATTTCATTGGATGTGGTAAGTTCCATAATTGACCTGCACTAACTGCACCAATATATTCCACACTTAAATAAATTAAGTTCATTGGATGTCCTGTTACAAAAGTTCTATTTTATGATCGTTACGTTCATAGGTTGTAAACTTTTAAATTTTGTTTTCCGAAAAGAATATCGGCTGCTTTGTGAAAATTCCTTTTAGCTAATATATCTAGGTTAATAAATTTGATCTTTAAAAAAGTCGCATACATGGATTTATTAATACGAATAAGGTAAAAGTTTACATCGTGAATTTTTTATGTATGACGATTATTTTCTGTTCTCATTTATAATCTAGTGAGATAATTTATTCAATGTTAAATTACTAAATTACCCCTCTTATATTATATTAATGATAAAAAAATTATTTCTAATGGGAATTGAACCCTTGACCTCTTGATTAGAAGTTACATTCCTTACCACTATGCTAGATGTCAACTTTGGTTATATTATCAAACTCTTTATTAATATTTGCAAATACTCAATATGTTATATTCTATTTTGGTCTCTTCTTGTAATCTCCTTGATAAGGTAGATAATTCATTTTCACAAATGCGTTAAAATCATATTTTTGACCAGATTAGAGAAAAACTCGCGCAAGATATACAAAATATTATAAAATTGGAATTGATCCATAAAAAAAAATTATATTAATATTTTAATATTATAAATCATGTTTATTTGTATTAAATATATAAAGACTCAGATTATATATACTATTAGATTACAAATTCTATATACTATCAGATTATATATATTAGATTCCTGATTACCTTTTCAATATTATACTGATGATAATAGATTACTAAATTACCCTTTTAATTTTATATTGATGATAAAAAAAATTGTTTTTAATGTGACAAATGTTGACATCTATAGCCACTATTACTTATTATAGTCTTTTTTAATTTTTATTTTAAAATTTAAAACTATCAACCTATTTACTCCATTCCAATTATATCCTTATATATACTAAGCGTAAAACGGATTTTATTCATCATTTAACATTTATTAATGCTTCATTATAATATATTACCAACTTATAGATTATATACGCAGTTTGGAAATTTTAGATACTAATATAGATTAAAACTTTAGTTTTACTACGATCCTATATATTATAAATCTCGTCTTCAATAAATAAATTTTATACGTTGATCATTTTCGAAAAATACATTATCAGTATATAAAGTATTGAACCCGAAAAATGCAAAAGAGTTTTCTCTTTGTATACTAATAAAAAAGTTTGTATTGGAGATTTTTACAAAAAAGTTGAAGTTATCATTGGATGATTAAATCAAATCTAAACTAAAATTGGTTTAATTTTTTTGAATATCTATGATAAAATGTTAAAATTATTAATTGTTAAATTATTTGTGCCAAGTGACAATTGTAAGGTGAAACGAGTAACTTATCACGAATCAGTTTAACGGCTTCTTGAGAGGTATAAGTATAGTTTTATAAATAAAGTATATCCACAACTGTACAATTATTGGTTGAGTGAGACAAAAAAAATCAGAGTGAAATTATGATTATACCCTTTAAATCATAGGTTGACATTATTACCTCTTTCTTAATTTCTTTAAAGTATATTAACTGTTTTGTAATTAATACTTATTGTTTACATACATGATATTTTAAATGAAATATATTATTTAAAAAGTAATAAAATATAATTTAAAATATTAATGATATTGGAATAAATATACATAACATAAATTTATGATATCGAATGGTTAGTAATGTGACATAGTTTCATGTTATCTTCATTGTGGTCGAAGTGATTTGCGAGAGAGTTATTCATTGTTAATCAATTAAGAATACTAGCTTAAAACTCGTGCGATGCACGGATTGTTAATTGTTATTTTATTATTATTTTTTTAAATTTTATTAATTGTAATTGTGCAAAAAATAAGTAGGCATGTTAAAATAGGTAAACACTTTTAATTAATTAAAAACATTAAAACAGATTTTAAAATAAATACGTATGGGTTTGTCCGCTATATTTTTTGAAAATGGGGGGTTTGATTAGGAAAAAATAAAAAATACAACATATATTTAGTTTAAAAAGGTAAATGCCCGTGATATTTTTGGAAAATAAGGTTTTAAAATTTAATAATTAAAAGTATTTAAATATGTTTTAAAATAAATAAGTAAAGAGTTTTCTGTGATATTTTTGAAAAAAAATGGATTTTAGTGAGAAAAATAGAAAAATTAAATTGTAAAAGGCAATTTCCTGTGATATATTTATAAAATGTGATATTTTGTTAGAAAAAATATATAATGTGTTTTAACTGAAAAGGTAATTGATTATAAATAGGTATTTGATTATTTATATTTTAATATTTTTAGTAATTGCATTTGTTAAGAAAAATAAGTAGACATTTAAAATAGGTAAACTTTTAAAAATAATTATAATATTAAAATATGTTTAAAAATAAATAACTAAATGTTTGCCCCGTGATATTTTTGGAAAAGGAGAGATTTAGTAAGGAAAAATAGAAAAACTAACATGTTTTAGTTAAAAAAGGTAATTTTCTGTGATATATTTAGTTAAAAAAGGTAATTGGTTATAAATAGATAATATTATTTTTTAATAATATATTTCTATAAATAAGTAAGGTTAATTAAGTAAAAACATGAAGTACATTTAATTGAGGGCAATTAAGTAAAATCACAACGTACCATACCGACCAACCATAAGTAAGGTTAATTAAGTAAAATCACAACGTACCATACTGACCAACCAAACTTTTAATGTTTCGTCTATTATATAATAGTATTGATGTATGTAAAAACATATCGAGTTTTTTTAAAAAAAATTATGCAGTAAAAAAAACATCAAATACTTATTTACTCGAAAATCAATAGCAACTTATTCACATCCAAATCATAGACATATCTAACACAAACTTCTAATTCAACGAATACAATACAATAAAAAAGAGGAATATTAACTTTACAAACAACTACGGCTAACTTAAAATTTTCAAATATCTCAATCACCAAACCATCAACACTAATTAAGAATATGTATACAAAATCATATCAAGTTTTTTAAAGAACAAATTATGCAGTAAAGAAAGATCAAAATACTTACTTATTCGAAAATCGACAACAAACTATTCACATCCAAATCATATACGTGTATCACACGAACTTTCGATTAAAGAAATAAAATATAATAAAAAATAGATATATTAATTTTACAATAACCATTTCTAACTTAAATTTTCAAATATTTCGGTAATCAAACCATCAATATGAATATACCACAAACAAATATACCGGAATTAATGACAAATTATAAAATATTTTAGAATAAACCCGTGTCTCGCACGGGTAATAAAGCTAGTTTTCCTAATAAACCGAATCATGTACACACTCCTATATATACACTTACTTGTATGTTGAGAACTTGGGCAGTTTGTTCAACGAAATTGTCCCGTGGTCCTTTCTGCAACTCCTGCTCTCTACATCTATTCTCATGGAAAAAGGTCAACTGAAAACTCTTTTACGGGGGTGTGAAAAGAGGTTCAATCCCTTGTTTGGATAAAGTGTTACAAGGGTTGGGGTGAAGGGTTGGATAAGTAAATATTATAATATATTTTTAAATAAAATGAAATTAAAATTTGAATATAATTTTAGGTTTTGTTTGTTTGTCTGAAAATAATTTAATTTTGAAAAATGTTTTTCTTGAAAAATATTTTCTCGCACGATTTATTCCAAGAAATATTTTTGGAAAAAAAGTTCTCGAGAAAAAGTTATCAGGGTGAAATTCTCGAGAAAAAGTTTTTCGGCAAAAAAAATCTTGAGAAAACATTTTTAGGAAAAAAATCTCGGGAAAAAGTTTACGTAAAGGGTTTCTCGGAAAAAAAAGTTCTCAAGAAAAAATTTTCAAAAAAAATTCCCGAGAAATTTTTCGTAAAAATTCTCGGAAAAAAAATTCTCGAGACAAAGTTTATCGGAAAAAAAAATCCCGAGAAAAAAGTTTTTGTGAAAAAAATACTTGAGAAAACATTTTTGGAAAAAATTTCTCGGGAAAAAATTCTCAAGAAAAAGTTTCTCAGAAAAAAAAATCTTGTGAAAAAAGTTTCTCGGAAAAAATATTCTCGTGAAAAAAGTTTTCGGAAAAACTCGGGAAAAAATTTCTCGAGAAAAAATTTCGAAAAAAGTTTCTAGGGTCTCGAGAAAAAGTTTCTCGAAAAAAAAATTCGGAAAAATTATTTTAAAAAAAAGGTTTCCGTGAAAAACATTCTCGGGAAACATATTTTTGAAAAAAAAATGGGAAAAAAGTTTTTAGAAAAAAAATTACTTGGAAAATTTTTTCGATAAAAGTTTTAAAAAAATTAGGATAAAATTTATGAGAAAAAATTATTGGGAAATTTTTTAGAAAAAAAAGTTTTAGAAAAATATTTTTCAAATTATTTTTTCTTTTTATGATATTAATATAAAATTTTATATTTATAATATAAAATTAAATACATAATTAAAATGTATTAACAGCTAGACCTGGCAAAATGGGTCCGGATCCGAAGAACCGAACCGAAATTCATAGAACCGAATCCGATTTTGTATCCGAATTACTTAAACCGACAATTATCCGAAAACCGATTTGAACCGATCCGAAAATTATCTGAACCGAAAATTTAACCGAAAATTATCCGATCCGATTATGATCCGAACCGATCATAACCGAATAATAAATTATCCGAACCGAATTTGATTCGAAATACGAGATCCGATTTAAATCCGAACTAAAAAAATGGTGAATTCAATTTTAGTTGAGTTATGATATTTACAGATCATAATCCACATATATTATGTCACTTTTAATTCAATAAATTAATCTATTTATAAGCAAAAATCTTAATTAAAATAATTTCATGTCAAAAGTATCATAGATATTTAATCAATATTTTTGAAAAAGTACTTTATTTTGTATAAAAAAATAATATATATAATAATAAGATATTTTTAAAGTATTACAAATTTAAAAAAATGAATAAGTAATGATCCGAAAAGACCCGAACCGAATTTGATCTGAACCATATTCATCCGATTTTAATCCAAATTTCATCCGATTTTAATCCGAATTAGACCCGAACCGAATCAAATCCGATCCGATCCGAACTATACCAAAAATATATCATAACTGAACATTAATCCGATCCGAGATTGATCCGATCCGAAACCGAACCGATTATCCGATTTGCCAGGTCTAAACGGCTAGATAGTTGATGAAACAAAATTTTCAACTCTTCTTGACACCCGAGTGTTGAAAATTCCACTAAAATTAACTATCATTAACCCTTTTCAACCTGACCAGCATCTCTCAACCCCAAACTTTCCTTCAAATTACTTTGTTAAACATAATTTTTCACAGTCCCTCATAATCTTTACCAACTTAACCACTCTCAACCCCATCCAAACAAAGCCTCGAGGAGACTTGCGATTACAAATCGTCAGTAGCAAATAATACAACTATCGTCAGCCAATTGTAAAAATATTAATGTAGGTCATTGTTTCAGATAGAACCATATTATATAAAGAATCGGGAAAAACCATATATTCTATTATAGAATCTCATAAATAATTTTAATTTTTTTTACATAAAATATATAATCTGATTCTAACGTAGAATATATATACAAACTTTATAAAAAATTTAACATTTAAAATTTGAATAAAAACTCATATGAGAGTCGGCCTACCCATCTTCCCCTAACCCTAACCCCAACATCTTCATCCTCATCCCTTTTCTTCCCATCTCCATCTCCATCCCCAACTCCTTTCTTCCCATCTCTGTCCACACAACACCTCTTCTCTTGTTTTTTCAATTTTCTTTCAATAAAATCGAGATTTGTTCCACAAAACTCGCAAAATCCATTTGAGTTTCTTCACTTTAGTTTTCAGATCTACTAAGGTTAAGAGCTCGGATTTTATAATAAAATTCAGTTTTGGATTCAAAATCTCTGATCTAACATCATGTTAAAATTTGATGTATTTCCGAGATATTTGAATTTTTGGGTTTTTCGTTTGGTTCTGTTTGAGTTATTAGGTGTGTGTTTGATTGTCTCGCTTTGTGCGATGTGTTGGTTGTGTTGAAAATGAATTTTGCGGTGTATTGGGAGATCTGGATATCTCGCATCAACACCACTTTCGGCAGGTATAGAGCTGGTGTCCGGCAAGTAGATAGCTGGGATGCGTTTGAAACGGTGGTGAAAATCGCATGTGCTCACCTCTAACAAAAAATATTTGTTCATAACATGAGGTATCTAAGCTTAGTTTTTGCAACTGAGTCCTCTGAACATTGCACTATCCATCAAGTTAATGTGAAGGTCAATTGTGAAGTTACTGTTTTCAGGGGAGATGCAAGCTGGATTGCTCGGGAAACTGTTATCTTCATTTTTAATTTTAAGAATATTTGTATTCAATTAGTTAAGCAATCCGGAAATAAAACAACTAATTACTTAGTTTGTTTATTTGTTTTTCAACCTGGTTGCATGATCAGTTGGGGTTTGTCCCGATTGAATCTCTTTCAAAGTATTAATGAAATTTGCTCTATTTTTTGGCAAAAAAAAAATTGAATAAAAACATTGATTTTAAATTTGATTCTGCTGCAGAATCATTCTGGATAGATTTGATTCTGCTGTAGAATCACTTTGGACTATTTGACTAATTTTCAATTTTTTTTTTTTTAAAAGAGTTTAATTTCGTTTTTTTGATTTAATAATTGAAATTTATAATCATATCTAATAAAAAATGTGATAAAAATATATACTCCCTCCGTCCCGCCCAATTGTTTACATTTGGGTTGGGTGCGGAGGTTAAGGAATATAAGTAAAGTACGGGAAAAAGTAAAAAAATGAGTAAATTGGTGGGATCCAATATCCATCAATATTTAAGATATAAAGTAAGTAAAGTGAAGGAAAATAATGAAAGTATTTAATTTTTATATTATAAAACTTTACTATTTTTGAAAAGTTTTGAAATGTAAAGAAATGAATGAGACATCCAAAAAGGAAAGTGTAAAAAAATGGATGGGACGGGAGAGTATTATGAATATTTATGGATTGGTTCTCTCCTCACTGTAGTTCTCTCTTGAATGACACCGTATTATTAATTAATGTAAGTGTGTGCGTGCATATTTTTTTTACAAGTTTCTTGGTATTCATGTCATCTAGCTAGGTTTTTTAATACAGTGTTATATATTTAATCATTTTTTTTCATTATTTCAAGGTTCTCGGCTGCGTCTCAAATGTTTAAGTAAGCCCAGTGGACGACTTTCTTGTCGTAACATAATTTATGATCAATACGAAGACAAAAAGTTTATACTGAAACCTAATTTGGTTCATATAATCATGGTTTAATACTTTAATCTGTTCTTATCTTATAAACCTTTAACTTTGTCGTCGCACGAGCTATGAAGATTCCGTACTCAGAGAGTACACCATTTTATGCTCCTTAGTTTGCGGAGATCGGTGATACAAATGAATCATGCATTTGTTATATCTATCTAGCAGGTAAGTTGACCGGGACAAATTGTGCGGCTTGCATATTTTGTTAGCGTCATTTTTATCCTAATCCACAGTAAGTGATTATTGATAAATTATTTATTTTTAAAAAAAAGTATTCTAAAATTATAAAACAAAATCGCGAATAAAGTGATATGACCATCTGCATTCATACCAATTTCTTGTATTAAACATGTTCACAATAATTTTTCGCGAACAAATGATTTCAATAAGTGATTGTCAGGAATCATGACCCTTTTTATTAATTTTTTTTTATTATAATTGTATGATGATAGTAAACTAAACTATTTTCATCCCACAAAAAAAGTAAAACAAATTATATATTTTTAATGTCGTAAGTTTATGATTAATGGTAATTTTCACTTATGCAAATATCACCTTCTCGATGAGGATTTATATGTAATACAATTTTTTTTGTGTAAAACATCTATTTTTTTATAAATAATTAAAGAGGAATCCATCACAGATTCCCAACTCCTAAAAAGAGAAAGTTCACTCTTGCAACAAGTTGCAAAGATAATTCTTAAATTACAACACAAACATCAATGAAAAAGTTCTAATTTAAAAAACTAACATGACATATTCTCGGCTAGACAACCTTCATTCCTAGTCTCTCACCATTTCGAGTCTTCCTCCTCTAGCAAGGACCTTGCTTCCTCTTGTTCCAACTTGGCCATCCTAGCTAGTTGCTTGTCACTGAATCCCAAACACCACATACCTTTCCTCGGAGAATGCACTTCATCCTGTAACATCTTTCCATTGTTATGGTTTCCTTGAAGCACCTTCGGTCTTTCACCTTATGCGCCCTAGAGGATTCATGTCTGGAGTCTCTGTTTCGACTGCAGATTTGGTTCTCAGTCTCCATGCTTCTCTGGCCTTGTCCCCTTGTAGAAGCATCATCAAGCACAAGATATTTGTGGGGGCGCCCTCTGCCTCTCTTGATCACTTGAGCTGAAGTGCGCACCATCTTCAGCTTTCGCGGCCTTCCTCTTTTCCTTTTTGGTAGTCTTGTCTTGAACTGATCATCAGAACTATCCGAGGTCTAGTCTCAATTACAATTTTCTGTTTGTTCAAAGTAGAGCCTAGCACTACAGCATCCTCGTCCCTATTAACAGAGTCTGACCCAACAATTTTTCATCCATTGACATCCAAATCTTCAAGGAAGTTATCCATCTTGCAAAGAGCAGATAAAAGCTCACAATCGATTGCGTCATGAAAAAGGGAGTGGCACGCCATACAGGCATCGAATCCAGTGAGGTATTGAACATGTACTCTAGCCAGAGAAGTTGAAAATTCATCTAAGCTAGCTAAAATGAGGTTAGGCCTGGAGCTCAACACAGAAGTCTCAAAAAAGATGGTGGCTTCACGAACAGGTTTAAGACGTTCAATACTTTCAATAGTTGCAGAGTCAAACGTTAAAGGCTTTCTCATAGCGCTTGCTAACAAACATAAATCCTTCACCGACCAAATAAGTAAATGGCACATTAAGAAGTTTAACCCAGAACTGGATAGTGTCACTACTTTTAAGAAAAACATTTCATTCCAGGGTTTGAAGAAAACTTCAAAAGTTGTTTTCGCACATTCCACATGCATAGATCTTATAACATTAGCTTTTAACAGATTACGTCGAGAATCAAACTTGAACACCATAAACCCCAAATCATGTTGAAAAACATCTAAAAGACCCACACATTGAAATTCTTGTAAATTTAATTCCTTAATCTCAGAAAACTGAAGCTTAACACTATCACTAACTATAGCTATACAGCAAGTATCCCACTTAGAATCAATAAAAAAGGAGCTATTTAGTTGAACAATGACCAACCTATCTTTTACAAAGACACGTGATTGGTAATCCTTAAGATCAGAATAAAGATTAGATTTCAAAGTATGATTACCCGGATTTGTGTCTCCGTCATTGGCACTCGGAGTGGACTCGAAAGGTAGTTTTGTCGTACAATTCGTTCTAGGAAGAATCCTTTGTTCCGAAGTACCCAATGAAGTGATCCCTCATCACCCAAGACATACACTTGAATTTCAAATCCCTAGTAGAAATTGGAGCCAAAATGGTCTTATCCCAGAAGGGGTGGATCTCGTCCTTAGCCATAGGATTAGGAAAGAAATCAAGATTTAGTAACAGAGATAGAGGGCAGAGAAAAAAGAAAGAGAAAGAGTTGGAGAAGAAAGAGGGGAAAGAAGAGGGAATTGTTGATTTTTTATTCAATGTGAATATTTGAAAGTTAATAAATATGAAAGGAGTTATTATATTTTCATAATAACAACTGATTTTGTGAGATATTCATGTGTATATTAATTTTGTTTTTACTTCCTTTGACTTGTCCAAATACATTTGTAACTTATGTCTTTATGAGGCATTATTCTTGGGAGGCTTGACTTGCTCTCCATGTTTGGAGCTTCTTTGTCTTATTCATTGAACTTGGACACTAGCAATTCACCTATATAGAGAGACGTAGTCAAGTGTTGTTTTCTTTATCATCACGTGTTCTTTCTTGTCTACTCTTCTATTTTATTTTCTTCTCCCTATTACATAAACTTCTCACCAAATTTTAGTAGTCTAGCCATGAGTCTCTATATTTTCTTTTTTTTTCCGAGTTATACACATATTTTGCTAGTGTTATTGAAAAGGCACAAATAGTTACATTCTTTCTTTTTCTTATAAAGAACACATTTCTCACTTTTGTTCAAGTTGTTCTTAGTTGGGTACTCTTATAAAGGAGTTTGAAAATTTTCTTTCTTGAAAAAACAAAAGTCAAATGAAGGCACGGTTGTACTTATCGAGCAATTAAGGGTGTACGTCGATCGATATTTTTGGTGCAAAAGATATCGTAAGAAACTAATTTTTCAGGGCTGTTTTATCACGGGGACGACGTGGTAAGAACGACTGTGGTGCACATTTCGAGCAGAACCACGAAACGTCTTAAAGAAAGCGAGTTCCGTGACTCGGCCTAGAAAATTTGGTAATTTCGTTATATATATATATATGTTTTTGCAAAATTGTTTTACTAAAAATAGTTTTATTAATTTTAGAAAATCACTTTTTGTGAACCGTAAAAATTTTATAATTTTTTCGCAACAATTTTAATATGTTTCGATTTGTTTTTACAGTTCAATATATGTTTGCCATGTCTATCGCATATTATATGCATGCTCTTGTTTTAGATTTATTTAAATCTTTTATTTTCGCTTGTGCCATGAATATTTTAGTATTAAAGATTCATGTACCTCCTTTGTATTGCCTTTTAGCTCGCTCTTGGTTAGCAAATTATCTAATGCACAATAAAAACAATTTATATGATAGTTTGTGTAATTATTACTTTCTTGATGAGACGATCAAGAATTTGTGGAACATCTTTTGTAAGATATACTACAAGGATGTTAAGGGTACAGGAAAATATTCGGTGAGGCGATATTTCAAGTTACCGATGACCGATGCAAAATCGGTATTTGCGCAATTTTACGAGCTTATAGGAGTAGCACCCGAGAGAATATCTATCGACAAGCCGCAACCCCCTAAAGATGACGTTAGTAAGTTTTTGCGAATAAACGACCGAAAACCGATATATATATGACAAATAAGTGTCATGTTAGACGTCAAGTTCCCTCTCTTTCTCATTCGTTGGAAGCTTTTGTGGCTATGATCGTGGAGATCAACTCGGTGGAGGGAGTAGATGGGTGGTGGGTAGACACTGGTGCTATGCGCCATGTCTGCTACGATCGTAGTATGTTTAAAACGAACATGGGCGTCGAAGATAAGAAGGTGTTACTAGGAGACTCCAACACTATGGTTGTTTTCGGTGTTGGAGATGTGGAGCTCAAATTGACCTCTGGAAAGACACTCTTGTTAAAAGACGTCTTTCACACTCCATAGATGATAAAGAATTTAGTGTCTGGGTTCCTACTTAATAAAGCAGGATTCACTCAGATTATAGGAGTTGATATGTATACCATTACCAAGAATGGTATATTGGTAGGAAATGGATATGCCACTGATTGGATGTTTAAACTGAATGTTGAAATTGTTAAAATTTCTTTTTTTGTTTATATGTTATCTCATTATAATGCCTGGCATAATAGACTTTGTCACATTAATAAACGAAGTATCAAAAACATGAGTGACATAGGATTAATTCCTAAGATGTCTATGGATGATTTTGATAAATGTGAATTTTGTAGTCAAGCAAAAATCACGAAGACTCCTCATAAATCGGTAAAGATAGATAGAGGATCTGAGCCGCTAGATCTAATCTATACTGACATATGCGAATTAGATGGGATTTTAACACGTAGTGGCAAAAGGTACTTTATAACTTTTATAGATGATTGTTCTGATTATACTTTTGTCTATCTTATGAGAAACAAAAGTGACGCATTTGACATGTTTAAGTTATTTGCGACAAAAATTGAGACTCGGTACAATAAGAGGATAAAGAGACTTCGTAGTGACATAGGATCTGACTCACCATAAAGAGACTTCATCGAGTTCTATGACTCTCAAGGAATCATACATGGGAGAACTGCTCCTTACTCACCAAAAATGAATGGTAAAGTTGAACGAAAGAACAGAACTCTTACTGAATCAGTGGTAACCATAATATTGAATTATGGTGCTGCATCTCATTGGTGGAATGAAATCTTACTAACAGTATATCATATACTGAATAGAGTGCCTAAAATAAGAAGTAAGGTTTCTCCATATGAGATTCTAAAGAATATGCTACCAAATATCTCATATTTCGGGACTTGGGGTTTTTTTAGTCTATGTTCGAATACCTATCCAAAGAGGCTCAAACTAGCAAGTAGAGCCTATAAGTGTGTATTTGTAGGCTATGTTTTTGAAAGCAAGGGGAAAGGAAAGCGTCGGAGAGAAGGGAGAACGACTCTCATTGGGTCCTTTCATTGTTAGTTCATTGTAATACAATTTTTCGAACACAAATTTGTACATGAATTGAATCCGGTCAAAAGAACTTTTAATTTCAATATTATATATGTTACTTTGTAAAATAATTATTTTTTAGCGAACTATTATTTCTACATTTGTATAACAACAAATATGATTTATGCGTCTACATATATAACAACAAATATAACAACAAGAACAACAAATACTGTATATCACTATTGTTAACTCACTTTCTTGCTACTTCTATGTTCAAGTAAATGAGTTACAAAGCTAATCGAAATCAAATATGAGATATATTTATATAATGGATGTGGCGTTTATATCCACATGATCGATCACTGTATTATATGTCGTATTTTCACCTTTGCCGTGTACAATTTTAATCGTTTGTACGAGGGTCAGAGGGTGCACTAAAGCATATGTATATCTTTGACTTTCGGATATCAGGATTTTCGTTTTTGATAGACGTCTCAGTTGGACAAGCTTAAAGATGACTACTTACACCTCTTTACACATAGGCTAATATTGAATACAAATCTTGTGAAGGAACGATGTCAAACAAGCTACAGAAGAACTAAGTACTAACAAGGTTTCTCTTTTGAATTCTACTCTCTAAAAGCTTTAAATTCTTGGGAATACAGAATTAACAAAGAGAAAATTTTGACTGTAAATGTACTCGTCAGAAAACAGTGGTAAAACACTAAAACTGGCAACTATAATATTGACAACATTTAACCTAAGTAAACCTATGTGTGTGTTGTTAATCCAATATATATTTGAAATGCCACTTAATTCAGACTTAACCCATACTTAATAATTAAAATAAATCATAAACAAATAAAATCTCGGATGTTAAGTTCAATATGCTGTCCACTCAAATAAATCAAAAGTTTTAAAAGCGGTAGGCCGACCTGTTATCTTTTTGTAGTGGCGTCTAGGATCCATCTTAATTCAAAAAAAAAAAGCATATAACCAGATAAAAAGTAAGATCATGCATTATTATGAAGAATCAAAACTTATCGTGATTGCTTCGGCCAAAGTTTTAAGCTTTTGCAATATCTGGACGAATATTATTTACACAAAATACTATATTCATGGAACATGGGTGTTTTCAAATTTAATTTAATGGACTATATGGAACTTTAATAAGATATGTTAATATAAGCTTTTGTCTCGTATAAACCCCCGTACGTTAACGTACTATTTAACAATTAAATCCTTATTATATCTTTACTAGCTTAAAACCCGTGCATCGGATTGTTAATTGTTATTTTATTATTATTTTTTTAATATTTTTTAATTGTAATTGTGCAAAAAATAAGTAAGCATGTTAAAATAGTTAAACACTTTTAATTAATTAAAAATATTAAAACAGATTTTAAAATAAATAAGTATGGATTTGTCCGTTATATTTTTGGAAAATTAGGGGTTTTAGTAAGAAAAAATAAAAAATGTAACATATTTTTAGTTTAAAAAGGTAAATGCCCGTGATATTTTTGAAAAATGAGGTTTTAAAATTTAATAAATAAAAAGTATTTAAATACGTTTTAAAATAAATAAGTAAAGGATTTTCTCTGATATTTTTGGAAAAAGAATGGATTTTAGTGAGAAAAATAGAAAAAAACATAATGTATTTTAGGGAAAAAATGTAATTGGTTATAAATAGGTAATGTTATTATTTAATAATATATTTCTATAAATAAGTAAGGTTAATTAAGTAAAAACACGAAATACAGTTAAGGACAATTAAGTAAAATCACAACGTATCATACCGACCAACCAAACTTAAGGACAATTAAGTAAAATCACAACGTACCATACCGACCAACCAAACTTTTAATGTTTCGTCTATTATATAATAGTATTGATATATAATTAGTGTAAAGCGTATGATTTGGTTTGGTCGTCAGCGGGTTCTAAATAGCTAAAAACTCTCTAATATAAAACGGGTTCTACATAGCTAAAAACTCTCTAATATAAGCTAAAAACTCTGTACTATAAAACAATTACACAATTAGAGTAGTTAGAGTTATTAATAATGCGAGAAAAAGTAATATTTCTATAAAAGTAAATAATAATAGAAGTAGTATAATTTTAATATTTTAAATATTTACACTAAAATTTATTAAAATTGAATTTATAAAATAAAACGGGTCCTACATAGCTAAAAACTCTCTACTATAAGCTAAAAACTCTCTACTATAAAACAATTACACAATTAGAGTAATTATAGTTATTAATAATGCTCTACTTTCGAGAAAAAGTAATATTTCTATAAAAGTAAATAATAATAGAAGTACTATAATTTTAATATTTTAAATATTTACACTAAAATTTATTAAAATTAAATTTATAAAAACAATGAATAAACATATAAATAATCATTCTTTTAGTGAATTTGTATGGTTTGGTCGTCAGCGGGTCCTACATAGCTAAAACTTTTCTACTATAAAACGGGTCCTACATAGCTAAAAACTCTATACTATAAGCTAAAAACTTTGTACTATAAAAACAATTACACAATTAGAGTAATTAGAGTTATTAATAATGCGAGAAAAAGTAATATTTCTATAAAAGTAAATAATAATAGAAGTAGTATAATTTTAACATTTTAAATATTTACACTAAAATTTATTAAAATTGAATTTATAAATACAATGAATAAACATATAAATAATCATTCTTTTAGTGAATTTGTATATATAAAAAATTCGTAATTTTTATCATTTGAAGAATTACAACATAAACCGAAATAATATATACATATGAAAAATAATATTATTAACTTAATGAATTTATATTTTTATGAAAATACACAAAGATATTAATAAATAAATAAAATTATAAAAACACTAAAATAAAATAACTTATTAATCATCCTGTGCATTGCACGGGTATAAAGCTAGTATATAATAAGCGCAAGGAGATATTATCCAAAACTTTGGTCGGTCCTAAGTACCACCAAAACAATCTCAGCCGTTGGATCTGATATTTTTAAAAATAGACGATCAAGAGTATATCGTATAAAAATAGAAACTATTATCTAAAAAGGATATAAATCAAAGTATGAGTATTAGTTTTGGAATTCGATTAGAAGTAATTAGAAATTAATAAAAATACCAGTTCCATTAATACTAATATTCAATTCATATTACATTAAATTAAATTAAATCCTTATATATAATAAGAGTAAGAGGGATCTTATCCAAAATTTTGGTCCGACCGTTGATCTTAAAAAAGATGAATCAGAACCTTAGATTTAATATTAAAAAAATTTATTTTAATAATATAAACCAAATATGAGTAGGTTTTCTAAGTTGACTAGAATTCTCAATGTAAAAATTCATAACTTCAAATTCTAAGTTTAGTAGGTTCATTTGATTCTTGGTCTATACTTTAATCGTAAGTTGAGTTGGTTTTTTTATTTTAATTCTATTCCTAAGTTGAATAGAACTAATGTAAAAATTCGCTATTTTATTCTTTCTTCAGTTTTAGGGTAGTTTTAATTGGAAAAGAATTTGTTAAACTATCACTAAATTAAAGATTATTTTGTGAATTTTATGTGGACCGTAAATTTGTTTTTAAATCTGATTTTTAGAACTCAAGATAGAACATAAATAATGTATTGAGCGTATAAAACGTAATAAATAAAATCTTAAAACTAATAACATAAAATTAATATAATTATAAATATTAAAAAAATAGCGGTGCATTACACGGGTTATAAACTAGTTCTATATAATACACCAGTATACAAAACAATTGCACGTTTTCGGCAAATTCAATACATACTAATACTAATAATATTTATGTGTATGGCATATTTTTTTTTTAAAGATGAATATAATGAATTGATCATTACTTTAAGAAAGAAAATACTGTTATATAAAAAACAAAGAATATCATAGATACATAAAATTTCATTTATATTCTAATTTTCATGATCAAAATGTTTTTTAATAAATAAAAATAAAATTTATCAAAAAATAAAGATCAAATATAACGTATATAATTACATATAATTTTCATTGTTATAGAAATATTTATAAGATTCTATATGAATTCTACTGAATTCTATGATATATTTAATTTTTATAGTTTAGATAAGATTTTATTTTAAATTCAAAATTTTGTGATCATGATCCTAATATTCTATTTTTTATGAAAACTAAAGTGTTATGATTCTGAAAAAGTATAATATAAAGGTGTTTTTTATGGAGTGAAATTTTAAATATACTATATATGTATCTATACAGAGCAGGGATAATATTAACAAATAAAAAATGTTTGAGCTACCAAATTAAATATAAAAATATTAATTACATATGTGATATTCTATTTGATTATAATTCATAATGAATTCATGTACAAGTTTACTAATATTAATTATCGAAAACATTTCATAATATTACCTTAGCAACTTGGCGCTCATTCATTTTGTAGCAATTTTTTCAATAGAAGAACATAACAACTCATCATAAATAATAATTTTGTATTTTTTCATTCATTTATATTATATCTGACGCACCCATATAAGATGCCTAGATGCTCCTTAAATAAATAATATTAAAATTACATACTCCTATTGTTATGGATTAAAAAACGTACTTGTATATTAATTGCTAGGATTAATGAGTTTCAAGCTTTAATGGCTGCACTTGCGTTTCGAGACTAAATCGGTCCTCACAAGATGCCTACGTATCTCAAATTGTTATTGAGAATCAAGCCAAAGACGTAGTTCTTGGTGTTGCCCTGGGGGCTATGGCGGCAGGGGCACACCAAGGACGTAGTGACTTGTATGTCCTTATTCGAGGATGAAGTCTAAAACGTAGTTCTAGGGGTGCCTTTGTGGCTTGTTGCGCCTTCGAGGCGTTGTGACGTATGGAGCTTTGCCCAAAACGTAGTTCTGATTGTAGGATCAGGGTCCTTATATAGGCGTCTAGAGTCTAGTATTTATGGTATGTTTAGGAGTCTTAGCGAATAAGTCTCCTTATTGATAATGGATAAACATTGTATTTCTTGCTGAAGAATTCGCTTCCTTGTTGATAAAAGCTATGACTCATTAATTGCCTTTAATTGGGATTCCGGATCCTTCTTTGATGAATTTACCATATTTTGGACTCTTTTTATGAGCTGTATATTTTCCCTATTTATTAATTACGAAATTAATAAATAATCTGGGTTTTGGGCCTTAAATACTTGGTCTTTCCAAAGAATCAGCAATTAGATTTCTATAATTACTTTTCTATCCATATTATTTGCCCCCCAACTTCTGGGAAAATCTCCTTGGGGTTTTCGTAGAAGTTATAACGTGTTTTTCCTCAAAATTTTCCATTTTTAAGGGCATTTTCGACCTCAAATTAGGTCATTTTCGACCTCCTTTTCGACCAGGAAACAAGTCATTTTCGACCTCAAATTCGACCAGGAAACAGGTCATTTTCGACCTGAAATTCGATCTGGATTTCGACCTCGACTGGAGTGAGGTCGAAGGTTTCGACCTCGATTTTTAAGTCTTTTTCGACCTCGAGCCTTCGACCTCGATCCAGCCTTTTTTCGACCTTGATTGGTCCCAGGTCGATGGTTTCGACCTCGACTTCCCAGTCATTTTCGACCTCGGTCATTCGACCTCGATCCCTTATACTTTCGACCTCAAATTGGTGCGAGATCGAATGCCTCGAGCTCATTTTCTGGGCTATTTTCGACCTCGAGCCTTAGAACTCGATCCAGGGTCTTTTCGACCTTAGATCTTTAATTTTTGGGCCTTATTTTGGTGCGAAATCGATGGATACGACCTCGATTTCTCGTATATTTTCGACTTCGGTCGTACGACTTCGTTCTAAGGTTTTTTCGACCTCAAATCTTTAATTTTTCGTTTTTATTTGGGAGCGAGGACGATGGATACGACCTCGATTTCTCATGTATTTTCGACCTTGGTCGTACGATTTTGTTTTAGGGTCTTTTCGACCTCAAATCTTTTATCCTTGTTTTTGCCTTGGTTTCATTCTTTCTTGGGCTTTAACTAGCCCAATTTTTAATTGGACTTAAATTATTCCAGCCTTGGGCCTTATTGGGCCTCATTATTTTGGGCTTCAATTTCTATAATCCATAAATGGATTCGTGGGCCTTAACTGGCTATAGACGGTTTCTCTTCTTTCAACCGGCCCATTGACCGGCTGTTGCCCCTATAAAAGGGTGAAATCTCACTTGTTTCAACTCACTTCTCACTTTTCATTTCTCAGAAATATTCTGCTAAATTTTCTCCAAAATTCTCTCTGCAAAGCTCTGCTAGGGTTCTGTGGCAAGGCGATTCTCGGCGAGGTTTTCTGTTTAAACTCACTAGTTTCTGGGTTCTTTTGAAGATTTAAAGATTTCTTGAAGATTCTGGGTTTAAAATGGCTAATCGCGCTTCCCAACGTCTATGATAATGCACTAGGATTTCATAGAAAATATACCGGTCTTTTTAGAGACTTGGGGTCTTTTTATCCCTTACCTGGGACTTACTACCCTTTTTTGGGGATTTTAATACACACTAGTGTTTCACGAGTATCGTCTTGGTATACAGTGTGGAGCGACCTACACATTTACGACGATTTTGCCTTATTCGAGGCTAACTTGAGATATGCATAAGCCTTTTATGTCTTATACCGTCTTGTTTTGGCTTCAAGCCTTTTATTGAGCATATCGAATGATGGGGTTTGGACTGAATGTCTTAGGTTTCTGGGGTTTCAACCCTTCACCCTTACGAGTTCTTATTGATGGCTCCACTCGTAGTGATTCATTCTCAAGTCTATCATATCAAACTTCTCTTGAGCTTGAAATTTTCGCTATTTAACAATAAGCATCTTAGGCTTTCTTTTGTATGTTTATTAGCAACATTCACCATTCGGGGTTCGTTGTATTCAGCTCTATTTGTGTAGTTGACATGCATATTTTGTATGCTTTCCTTTGCATTCATTTGTAGTATGTCTTGACAATGCTTTGAGGATGTTTCTACCAATCAAAACAGGTTCAACCCTTCATCTTCTTTCCAGGAAGCTCATGATTTCATCGAACCATATTTCTACTTATCCTACTAGCGGATCCTTTTAGGATGCACTAAACATAATAGACTTTCAAATTTGAGGCATGCCAAGTCCTTGGCACCTCATGCCCTTTGAGGGTTTCCAATTTGTAGGAGCCTCGACCAAATACGTTCTTAACGCGATATAGTCCTTCCCAATTTGGGGCCATCTTGCCTTTTTGTCCAACTCCGGATGCCTCAATATTTCGTAGAACCAAGTCTCCTTGCCAAAAGAACCTTTCTTTAACCTTTAGGTTGTAGTAGAAAGATGCCTTCTTTTGATGTTCAACTATCTTGGCGTTTGCCTCATCTCTAACTTCGTCAATTAGATCTAAAGCTAGCCTCAAGCTTTCTTCATTTGTTTCTGGTTCATAAGCCTCAACTCTTGGAGACGTGTGAGTAATCTCCACTGGAACCACTGCCTCTGCCCCATATGCTAACAGAAACGGAGTGGCTCCAGTGGTGACTTTGCAAGTAGTACGATATGCCCAAAGTATGAGGAGCAATTCGTCTACCCAAGTGTTTCTGGAGCGTTCAACTCTTTTCTTCAGTCCATCTAGGATAATTCGATTTGCAACCTCAGCTTGCCCATTTGCTTGAGGATGGGCAACAAAAGTGAAGCGCAATTGGATATCATTCTCTTCACAATACTTCTTGAACTCATCTTTGTTAAATTGAGTTCCATTGTCCGTGACTAAGATACGTAGAATCCCGTGTCTGCAAATCACATTCTCCCAGAAGAAGTGCATCACTTGTTTGGTGGTTATCTTGGCTAAAGGTTTAGCCTCAATCCACTTGGTGAAGTAGTCGATTGCCATTACCAAGAACTTCCTTTGAGCACTTGCCATTGGAAATGTCCCAAGTATATCCATCCCCCATATGACAAATGGAATTGGTGAATTTATGGATGTCATCATTTCTGGTGGTTGTCTAACCATTGGTGCATGCTTCTGGCACCTTTCACATTTCTTTACGTAGCTTTTAGCATATGCTAGTATGCTTGGCCAGTAGAAACCTAGACGAGTGATTTTATGGGCAAGGGCTCTGCCCCCCAAGTGCTACCCACAAATTCCTTCATGTACTTCCTTTAGGGCCAATTCTGCCTCTTGAGGTCTTAAACATTTCAGATATAGAATGATGAAAGACTTCTTGTATAGGATTCCCTCAATCAGGGTATACCTTAGTGCTCTGACATATAGCTTTCGTGCTTCTGAGGTGTCGTTGGGTAACCACCCAGTTTCTAGATGAGATTTGATGGGATCCATCCAACAATTGCCAAGATCAATGGGTGCTACCAACTTTCCGTTGATGCTTGGGGTCCTCAGGACTTGGAAGTATACACTCCCTGCATAGTTTTCAATTTCGGAAGAATCAAATTTAGACAAGGCATCAGCCTTCATGTTTTCTTCCCTTGGAATGTGCTCTACATAGCATTCGTCGAACTGAGTCATGATGGCCTTGACAAGTTTCAAGTACTTGGCCATGACTTCATCTCTGGCCTCAAATTCCCCATTTACTTGGGAAACCACTAGCCTCGAATCTCCACATACTTTCAGAGTTTTGACCCTCAAGGCTCCAGCCAGCCCTAAACCAGCTATCAGAGCTTCATACTCAGCCTCATTGTTTGTTGTTAGGAAGTCAAGTTTTAGTTCATACTCTATGAGGAATCCATCAGGACTTTGTAGCACTAAACCGGCTCCACTTGATTTTGTTTTTGATGCTCCATCAAAATAGAGCACCCAATATTCTTTGAAATCCATCTCTTGATCTTTCTCATCCTCCACTATTACTTCCTGCCCCCCGACTTCTTGGTTGTCAATGGTACATTCAACCATGAAGTCAGCAAGTGCTTGAGCTTTTATGACCGTTTGAGGCTTATACTTGATGTCGAATTCGCCCAATTCAATGGCCCATTTGATCAACCTTCCACTAACTTGAGGGCTATGCAAGATGTTTCTTAGAGGTTGATCAGTCAAGACCTCTATCTTGTGAGCCTGGAAGTACGGGCGTAGCTTTTTTGAGGCCATTATCAAGGCTAAGACCACTACGCCATAGATTGCTTATAGCAACCCCCAAACTGTGTTACCATAGACCCGTTTTAAAGTTACCATAGGCCAAAATTGGGCTATAGTAACACCAAAGCTGTGTTACGTTCTCAGCAGTAACTACAGGTATCTAAGGTAACATAAAACCACAGCCTATGGTAACATAGCAAATGTGGTTGCAAAAAACCTCTATAGTAACATCTTAAACATTCTATAGTAACATAGTTTGTCGACAAACTTCTCAATCGTTGAGTAGTTTATTTCTGCCCCATGTAGAATCTTACTCACATAGTAGATGGGTTTCTGAACCTTCAATTCTCCTTTTACCAAAACGGCTCCAAGGGCTGTGCTAGAGACCGCCAAGTACAAATAGAGATTTTCCCCTGGCTTGGGCTTTGCCAACACTGGTGCCTCAGCCATGTATTTCTTCAGGGCCTCAAAGGCCTCTTGGCTTTCAGTTGTACATTCAAAGTTTTTCACATTCTTGAGTGCTTTGAAGAAAGATAAGCACTTCTCTCCTGATTTGGAGATAAATCTTCCCAATGCTGCCACTCTACCCGTTAGTTTTTGGACATCCTTGACAGTCTTTGGTGGTTCCATGTCTAGAATTGCTTTGATTTTGTCGAGATTGGCCTCGATTCCTCTCTTGGAAACCATTAGGCCTAAAAACTTTCCTGAGCCCACGCCAAAGGCACACTTAGCTGGATTCAACATCATCTTGTGGTGCCTTAGCACTTCAAATGCCTCTCGGAGGTGCTCAATGTGATCGGCCTTATCGAGGCTCTTGACTAACATGTCATCTACGTATACCTCCATGGTTTTTCCAATTAGGCGTCCAAAAATTTTGTTCACCAATCTTTGGTATGTTGCCCCTGCATTCTTAAGTCCAAATGCCATGACTAGATAACAGAAAACACCAAAGTCAGTGATGAATGATACCTTGGAGATGTCATCCTTGTGCATTTTGATTTGGTTGTATCCACTGAAGCCATCCATGAAGCTGAGCATCTCGTGTCCAGCTGTAGCATCTATTAATGCATCAATCCTTGGTAAGGGAAAAAAATCCTTAGGACATGCATCATTCAAGTCAGTGAAGTCCACACACATCCTCCATTTTCCATTGGCCTTTTTGACCATTACGGGGTTATCCAACCATCCTGGGAATTGGATTTCCTCAATGAACCCGGCTTCCAAAAGATTCTCTACTTCTTGTTTAATGGCTCAGGTAGTAGTGCTCCAACATATGTCACCTTCTCCGGTTCACCAGGGACTAAGGGAATGGGGATTAAATCCTCAGCTGGTTTCCCTCTTCGGTCCTCATTGTCACTAGTATCCATGTCTTCAATTGGGAGAACTTGCCCCCCGATTCCATCAGGCCTTAACGCGGCTACATAACAACTTCTAGCCATCTTTTGGTCTCCTCGTTCTTCACCAATCCCATTCCTCATTGGGAACTTGATTTTCAGATGATAAGAAGAGGCAACGGCCTTGAACGCATGAAGACCAGTCCTTCCCAGGATTGCATTGTAGGTTGAAGTTGCCTTTATAACTATGAAGTTCAGCATTTGAGTAGATGTATTCATCCATTGTCCCATGGTCATTGGGAGTTGGATAGTGCCTTCCACTTTTGATTCCACCCCATTGAATCCGTATATAGGCATATTTGAGGGTGTTAACTGAGAATCAGTGTAACCCATCTTGATAAAAGCATCGTGGAACAAGATATCCACTAAAGCTCCATTGTCGACTAGGACTCTCTTTGTTTCAGAATTGCTAATCACAGGTATGATGACTAGAGGGTCATCGTGGGGGAACTTCACCCCTTTCAAATCTGAATCGTCAAAACCTATTGACACTTCTGTTCTGCCACGCTTCGGTGCTTCTCCAACCACAGTCATTACCTCTCGAGCATAAGCTTTTCTTGAATTTCGGGAGGACCCAGCAGCAGTTGGTCCTCCGAATATCATGTTGATGACTGGCCCTCGGGGCTTAGGGTTACGATCTTGGTCGTTGTCCCTTCTGTCGTAATCCTTCCTTTCATAGTTTCCTCTTTGACTCCCTTGATTTCCATCCTTGGTGAATTTGCTGAGTTTTCCTCTTCGTATCAAAAATTCGATCTCATCTTTTAATTACCTACAATCGTCGATGTCGTGACCGACAGAACTGATTTTGGTTACGTTTGGACATGTCAGCCCTCATTGGCTTCGGCCATTTGAGATCTCCTTTCTTAGCTATCTCCATCAGAATTTGACTCCTGGGAGTGTTCAATCTTGCATACTCCGTAAACTTTGGCCCAAAATTGTTTCTCTTGGGTGTAGAATCAGAGCCCTTTGACGTTCTGGGAAACTTTTCCTTGACGTCGTATTCCTGAGTTTCTTTTCTTTTCTTTGAGTTTCCACTACCGCTAGCAGTGGGTTCATACTTTCTCATGCTTTCTTCAGCCTTGATATACTTTCCAGCTCTATCTTGGAGCTTTAGCATGCTCTCGGGTGGATGTTTACCTAACGACCTTTTGAAGTGGTCATCAGTAGTTCCTTGTTGCAGGGCTATCATAGCCACTCTGTCCTC
Organism: Heracleum sosnowskyi; assembly: GCA_030848705.1. Lineage (NCBI taxonomy): Eukaryota > Viridiplantae > Streptophyta > Magnoliopsida > Apiales > Apiaceae > Heracleum > Heracleum sosnowskyi. Next base: position 119,201,777 of record CM061241.1, read on the forward strand.
TAAGTCGTCCGGGACTTTCAAAGCCTCCCGAGTGAATCGATTGATGTAGTCCCTTAGGGCTTCATTCTTTCCTTGCTGGATTGCCATGAGTGATGCAGAGCTTTTCTCATGCACCCTTCCACTAATGAACTGATTGATAAAATCTTTGCTTAGTTCTTTAAAAGACCCAATTGAGTTGGGAGGAAGACGGCTATACCAGCGTTGGGTCATGCCTGCCAAGGTTTGTGGAAACGCCCTACACTTGACCGCATCGTTGGTTGGCTGCAACAGTAGTGCATTGGAGAAGGTCCTTGCATGATTTGCGGGATCTCCCATTCCATCATAGGCTTTGATCGAAGGCATCTTGATTTTTCTGGATATAGTCGTTTTCATGATGTCTTGAGTAAACGGTGGTGTAGGATCATCAGGATCTCCTAGGGGCAACAGAATACTAGGATCACCTCTTGGGGCTTCGGCCCTCTTGGTTCTTCTTACCGGCGGATCCAAGTTGATTATCGGGATCCCTTCAGTCGTTCGGCCTTGAGATTGAGCGGTCTCCTCCTCAGCAATGAGTTTCTTGAGTCTTGCAGTCTCTGCCTCATGGGCTGCAATTTTCTACTTAGTAGTTTGGGGTTGATCCCGATTTGTCTGGAAAGAACGTCTCCTTCTTGGGGCGACATCCTCCCCAGTTGTATAACCCTCATCCTCGGTGTATGGGCCCGAGTAATCTTGAACAAAAGGGGTCTGGCGAGTTTGTTGATTTTGGGGTCCCAGACCTTGAATATAAGGGGGCACATATGCCTCATGGTAGATTGGATTAGTTCCACTACCGCTCGCCATGGGTCGAGGGGGCATGCCATAGCTTGGCATCCCCAAAGTCTGATTCGCGTATTGAGGGAGATCAGTAGTGTGGAGTTGAAGGCTTCTCGGTGCATTCATGATAAGTGGAGAAGTCGAGATTGGTTGCTGGTGAACGGTCTCTTGTGGATTAGATCAATGAATTACCATCTGCAGGGGATTCGTCCCTTCAACCGAAATTGGGATTTCCGGTCCTTGAGTGTTGGTGGGGATATTCGTCCCTTGAGTGCCAGTAGTCGGCTATGGTTGATTTCCGTGAGTATCAGCCTCAGAGGTGATAGAGCGATCCTCAGGAGTTTGAGTATCCCGAGTTGTTCTTTGTGTGTTTGTCATGGTTGATGTTGTCTTCCCACAGACGGCGCCAAATTTTGTGGATTAAAAAACGTACTTGTATAATAATTTTTAGGATTAATGAGCTTCAAGCTTTAATGGCTGCACTTGCGTTTCGAGACTAAATCGGTCCTCACAAGATGCCTACGTATCTCAAATTTTTATTGAGAATCAAGCCAAAGACGTAGTTCTTGGTGTTGCCCTCGGGGCTATGGCGGCAGGGGCACACCAAGGACGTAGTGACTTGTATGTCCTTATTCGAGGATGAAGTCTAAAACGTAGTTCTAGGGGTGCCTTTGTGGCTTGTTGCGACTTCGAGGCGTTGTGACGTATGGAGCTGTGCCCAAAACGTAGTTCTGATTGTAGGATCAGGGTCCTTATATAGGCGTCTAGAGCCTAGTATTTATGGTATGTTTAGGAGTCTTAGCGAATAAGTCTCCTTATTGATAATGGATAAACATTGTATTTCTTGCTGGAGAATTCGTTTCCTTATTGATAAAGGTTATGACTCATTAATTGCCTTTAATTGGGATTCCGGGTCCTTCTTTGATGAATTTACCATATTTTGGACTCTTTTTATGAGCTGTATATTTTCCCTATTTATTAATTACGAAATTAATAAATAATCTGGGTTTTGGGCCTTAAATACTTGGCCTTTCCAAAGAATCAGCAATTATATTTCTATAATTACTTTTCTATCCATATCACCTATAATGTGCATGTTTGGGGTATTACAAAAAAGTTGACTTATAGCTTAAAATGAGTAAGTGTTATATAAGTGATAAGTTGATGAATTGTTATAAGTTATACGGGTGTTTGGATAAATTTACTTATAAGTTATTGAAGAATTTGCTAAATTAAATTTGAAAAAATAATTTTTAAATACAATGATTTCAACACTTGTATTTTAAATTAAAAAAATATTTAAAAACACAAATGTAAAAATATAAAATATTAGAAAAATAAAGAAATCAAAGAATAAGTTGATAAGTTAAGTAAAATGTTAGGGATTTCTAACATTTAACTTATCAATTTATAAGTTATAAATTATCAAATAAGCTGAGTACACAAACACCCTCATAAGTTCTTATCGACTTAAAAGCCATAAGTTGGCTTAGCCAAACAGGCCCAATATAACAAGGAATTAACTACATTTATATATACTTTTAGTACTAATATGAGATTTTTTTTTCATTTATAAAGATTTTAAGAGATATCAAAAATTGACAATTTTTCTTAACACTTCTTAATCAGTTTTACAATTAATGAGACTACTATTTCAATATTAGAGAATACTAGTTAATACTAGTCATATTATATTTTAATTATTAGTGTTAGTGATATTCCAGCTGGCAAAGTTAGTTAGAGTAGGAATAACAGTTTTTCCCTCCATTCTGTTTTAGTATAAATAGTATTGCTTTACACCAATTGTAAATACAGTTTTATTTTCAATACAATCTTTTCTGTTCATTGTCTTCTACAAAGTTTACATGGTATCAGAGCGAGCTAACAAAGCTTTAATGGCGGGTTACCTTGAAGTTGATTAAAGTTCGTCTCCTTGCCTAGTCCGAAAGCCGTAGCCTTAAAGTTCCAGGTGTTAAAGTTCATTATATCTACTCCGTACTATTTTTTTTGATTGTGATCTAAACAGTTGCTTAAAGTTCTCTGTCTTCTTTCTTAAGATTGATTGTGTTCATTCGTATACATCGATCATCAAGTTTCTTGATATGTCTGATATAATTCATTGATCTCTGAAATCTTATCTCATACATCAATATCATATTAGGTCTAAATCAAAATATAGATACAAAATCCATCGTATCTATACTATCTTGTTGACGTCAAAGTGTTTCTTGATTGTTGATCTTGTCTTCGAAACAATTTCAATCTACTCTCGGTTTTCTTGTGCGTATAATCTGTTTGATAAAATACCTGAATCATCACTTGTTTTTTTTTCGTGAGTTCTTGAGTTTGTTCTTTGAGTCTAATGACGACATTACAAGGAAATCTTGATCAATCTAGTGTGTACTACATTCATCCATCTGATGCGTCAACAACACAGTTAGTAAGTGTGAAATTCAATGGTTCTGGTTTTCACAATTGGAAACGGTCAATGACTCTGACCTTATCTGCAAAGAATAAATTGGGATTTGTTGATGGTACGATTTCAGCACCAGTCGTTACTGTTCCAGAGTATAAATTTTGGGAACGTTGTAACAATCTAGTGATTTCTTGGTTAATTGCCAATCTAGATGAAGTCATAGCCAAAAGTGTGTTATTTTTGCAAACTGCTAGGGATATTTGGCAAGATTTGGAAGATAGGTATGGATTCACTTCCATGGCTCAGGTGTATTCTGTTGAACAACAATTATCAGAGATTCATCAAGGCAGTGATTCTGTATCGGAGTTCTTTACTAAAATGAAAACTTTGTGGGATGGGCTTAATGATGCTAGTCCATTGCCTTATTGTACCTGTAACAATTGTACTTGTAACTTGTCTCAAAGGTTGGTTCAGAAACAACAAGAACAAAGAGTGCTGCAGTTTATGATGAAATTGTCTGACCAATATTCTTTAGTCAGAGGAAATATACTGATGATGCCCACTCTTCCTAATATCTCACAGACATACAGGATGTTTGCTCAAGAGGAGAGGCACAAAGAGATTTCTTCTGTTACATCTCAAACTGAATCCATGGCTTTCTATGCAGACAAAAGAAAGTTTAATAATCAATTCTCAGGAATCAGGAAGTTTAATTCCTCTGCTCAGGAAAATCAGAGAGCTGAGTCTAATCATGCTGTTACTTCTCAGTTCCACAAGAAAGGATCTAAACCTTACTACTTCTGCACTCATTGTCAGATTTCAGGACACAGCATTGAGAGATGTTTCAAGATAAATGGATATCCACCTGGATTTCAGAATCGATCAAATAGAAAGGTTGCAGCTATTGCTCAGGTAGGGAATGATAGTACCTCCTTTACTGATCCTGACACTATAACTTCTTCAACTACAAACTCTCCAAATGATACTGTCAGTTTGGCTCAGTATAATCATTTACTTCAGATGTTCAATCAGACAATTAATCCTGGTATTACTGAAGTATCTTCTGAGAAAACAGCACTTCTAGCAGGTAAATTTTGTTTACTATCTAATGCTGAAAATTCATGGATTCTTGATAGTGGATCCACAGATCATATATGTCCTGACCTTGATCATTTTACTCAATATAAACCTGTCACTGGAGATGATAATACAATTACTATTCCTGATGGAAAAAAGATAAAGGTCTTGCATGTGGGGACAGTGAAGTTAACTGATGACATAATTTTACAGAATGTGCTCCATGTCCCTGATTTTCATTTTCAACTGATATCTGTCCACAAACTTTGTGAAGATCTATCATGTAGTATTACATTCACTAATGGACAGTGTTTTCTTCAGGGCCATTCCTTGAGAAGGCCTCAGATTCTTCTTGGTAGGATTTCAAATGGTTTATACAGTGTGCAGCCTTTTTCAGCTCCAGTTGCTTTTCCAGATCAAACTAAGTTTTGCAGCACTGTCAAATCAAGTGGTACTGAGGAAGCCAAACTGTGGCATCAAAGATTGGGTCATCTTCCATTTTCTCAGCTACAAATTCTTCTCCCTAATGTTTCTATTAAAGAATGTTCAGCTTCTACTGTTTGTCAAGTATGTCCTGCAGCTAGACAAGTTAGGCAATCTTTTACTTCTAGTACTATCAAATCTGAGAGGGCGTTTCAAATGCTACACATTGATGTATGGGGACCATACAAAATAAAGTCAGTTACTGGTTGTAATCAATTCTTAACAATTGTGGATGATTTTACAAGATTTACTTGGGTACATCTTATCAAATTCAAATCAGAGGTACCTTCTATTCTTACCAATTTTCTTACTTATGTGAAAAATCATTTCAGTACTTCAGTGTTATATATCAGATCTGATAATGCTCTAGAGCTCACTGCTGGTTATTGTGATTCTTTATATAAGACCAAAGGCATAATACATCAAACTAGTTGTGCTTACACTCCACAACAAAATGGTGTTGTGGAGAGAAAGCACAGACATCTACTAGAGGTTGCCAGGGCATTGTTCATTCAAGCCAAACTTCCACCTAAGTTCTGGGGTGACTCCATTTTGTGTGCTGCCTACCTTGTTAATAGAATGCCCCTATCCTCTATTGGTAATCTCACACCTTATTTCAAGTTATATCATTCTAATGCTGATTTGTCTTTGTTAAGAACCTTTGGTTGCCTTTGTTTTGTTTCAACTCCTAAAGCTCATAGAACCAAATTTGACCCTAGGGCCACAGCTGCTATATTTTTAGGATATTCAAACACTACTAAAGGCTATAGAGTTCATGATTTAAAAACAAATGCAACTATCATTTCTAGAGATGTGGTTTTTCATGAACATGTTTTTCCATTCCACATTATATCTCATTCTTCAGTTTCAAAGTTTCTTGGTGAAACTTTTTTACCAAAATTTAGTGGTTCAAATATTATTGATGACACTATGTTTTCATCCACTTCTCAGCCCCATGTTGATTCTCCCATGAATGATAACTTTGTCTCTCATTCTTCTTCTCATAATCTGCACTCTGATAATTCTGCTTCAGACTCTGAGAATTCTTTAACATCTGCCAATAATTCTACCTCTCTTATTCCTGTTAGAAATTCTACTAGGAATAAGGTTCCACCTTCTTATTTGAATGATTACTATTGTCATCTTAATTCTACATCTCCTGTACACTGGTGTAATCTTGTGTCCAGTTCTTGTTTTCCTTCTTCTCACTATCTGTTATTATCTCAACAATCTGTTGTCACTGAACCTTCAAACTACATTGAAGCTTCTAAAAATCCTATTTGGGTAACAGCTATGTCCAAAGAATTAGAAGCTCTTCACAAAAACAACACTTGGGATTTGGTTCCTTTACCTAAAGGAAAAAAAGCAATTGGTTGTAAGTGGGTTTATAAAGTTAAACTCAATGCAGATGGTACTCTTGAGAGATGTAAAGCTAGGTTAGTTGCCAAAGGTTTCAATCAGAGGTTTGGGATAGATTATAATGAGACTTTTTCTCCAGTGGTCAAAATGAGTACTGTCAGGTGCATCTTATCTGTAGCAGCTAGTAAAAAGTGGGACATTTTTCAACTTGATGTCAATAATGCTTTTTTGCATGGTGATTTGATTGAAGAAGTTTATATGACTGTTCCTGAAGGCATTGATAATCCATTAGGGCTGGTTTGTAAATTGAGAAAGTCTTTATATGGTCTTAGACAGGCTTCCAGGCAGTGGTATGATAAACTTACTCAGGCTTTGATGCACCAAGGTTTTATTCAGTCAAAGAATGATTACAGTTTGTTTACATTTAAAACAGATGGGCATCTTACAATTCTAGCTGTGTATGTTGATGATATTATCATCACAGGCAGTAATTTGACTCATATTCAGTCTGTTAAGACATTTTTACATGATACATTCAGTATTAAGGACCTTGGATTACTCCATTACTTTCTGGGTATGGAAGTTACTTACTTGTCAGATGGGATTGTCATGAGTCAGAATAAGTTCACTAGAGAATTGCTTCAGGATTGTGCCTTGGATTTATCTAAGAAGGCAGTCACACCATTGCCCCTTAATATTAAGCTGGATGCTACTTCTGGTAATCTCTTTCATGATCCTGGATTATACAGATCTTTCATTGGCAAGCTTAACTTCCTTACAAACACAAGGCCAGATCTTAGCTACACTGTTCAATTGTTGAGTCAATATATGCAGGAACCAAGAACTCCTCATTTTGATGCTTTGGATCATACATTAAGGTATATTGCTCACACTGCAGGACAAGGAATTAAATTGCAAAATCCTGATTCTTTGACTTTACAAGCCTTTAGTGATTCTGATTGGGCCTCATGTCCTGATTCTCGGAGATCAGTCACAGGCTATGTTCTGTTATTGGGAGGTTCTCCTATCACTTGGAAGTCCAAGAAACAAACTACAGTATCAAGATCCAGTTCTGAGGCAGAATATCGTGCCATGGCAGCAGCTGCTTCTGAAGTCACTTGGGCTGTAAGTTTATTGACTGATTTAGGTGTTACAAACTTGAAACCAGTAACACTTTTCTGTGATAATCAGTCTGCACTCCAAATTGCAAAGAATCCGGTTTTTCACGAACGGACTAAACACATTGAAGTTGATTGCCACTTCACTAGAGATAAAGTCCTTGAAGGTTTGCTCCAGTTATCATATCTTCCTACCCGGAACCAACTTGCTGACATTCTCACGAAAATTCTGTCTTCACACCATATGCAGGAGCTTTGTTCCAAGCTAGGTCTTCATCCTTCTGGACCTATCTTGAGGGGGGATAATGAGACTACTATTTCAATATTAGAGAATACTAGTTAATACTAGTCATATTATATTTTAATTATTAGTGTTAGTGATATTCCAGCTGGCAAAGTTAGTTAGAGTAGGAATAACAGTTTTTCCCTCCATTCTGTTTTAGTATAAATAGTATTGCTTTACACCAATTGTAAATACAGTTTTATTTTCAATACAATCTTTTCTGTTCATTGTCTTCTACAAAGTTTACAACAATTTTAATAAAAAACATCCAAAAATATTATGTCAAATAAAATTTGGAATCCTCTTGATACCCATATTAAAAATGCTTTAACGCACTACAAAGGATATAGTTATGTGTAGGCCGTAGGGTTAAGGAATAGGCCACCAGCTTGCAGCTTGTGCGGTGTATACGGTTGAATATATGCTGGCACTAGTAAATTTTCATACGCATATTTAAACACTATTAACATATTACTAGTGATTTAGGATCAATCAACTGTTCACTTTTATATCCTTTTTAATTTTTTTAATTTTTAAATTTTTTAATTTTTCTATCTTGATTTCAATTAATTTAGTAGAAAAATGAATAGATAATTGCTTCTAAATTAGTGATAATGTATTAGTAGCGCAATGCACACGGATTCCTTTTTTGATATTTTTAATTATATTAAATTATAAATTATTTTTATTAAATAATTTATAAATTAATTATATTTAAAAAATTTACCAAACACCAATTATCAAAAAACTGTATTAAATTATAAATTATTTTATATTAAATTCAACGGTTGTCATCTATTTATTTTAATATATAATTCTTTGTAGTATTGTACCATGACTATCGAAATTCTGAATAAGATACTTTTTTCACTTCTACTCCTTGTAAAATACTAGCTTATAACCCGTGCGATGCACGGTTACTTAAATTTTATTTATAATTATTCTGTTTATAATTATATTTTTATTACGATGCAACACACGATTGTTTTTTTAATATTTATAATTATATTTATTTATGAATATTTTAATATTTAAAAGTTATTAGTTCACATGATTAAATTATTGTTAAAAAAGATTTAGCCAAAAAAAATTATAGTTAAAAATTTGATATTTATTACATTTTACACGCTCAATTTAATATTTGTTTATATTGAGTTATAAAAGTTAGATTTGGCCAATTTTACGGTTCACATGAAATTCACAAAATAATCTTTAATTTAGTTGTGGTTTAATAGTTTTTTTTCAATTAAAAACTATTATAAAACTAAAAAGAGAATAAAGTGACGAAATTTAATGTTGAGAATTCTATTCGATTTAGGAAATCTACTTAACTTATATGTAGTTTAGATTATTAGAATAACCTTTATTAACCAAATACAGGTTTTAATGTTAAATCTAACGGTTTTCACCTATCTATTTAAGATTAAACGATTTTTATTATTTTGGTTATAAATGGGTTTCCTTATTTAATTACAACTATTTTTATGTTTTAACTTTTTGGAAAATCCAATCCTAATATAATATCTTTTAACTTATATCATTTTTAGATAATAATTTCTTTTTATATGATATAATCTTGATCATCTATTTTTAAAAGTATTGAATCTAACGGTTGAGAATGTTTTGGAGGTATTTAGGACCAAACTACCAGGATAACATCATTAATTTTTCTTAATATTTATAATATTTATAATTTATAATTTTTTTAAATATTTATTGCTAAAATATAATATACTCTTTTTTGTAATATGTTAATGATGCGGGAACTTTGAACTTTTGAGAAAATAAATTATCAATTAAAATATATATTTTTTTGTAATAGTTCTTCTTTTAAAGTAGTACACCATGAGTCCGTGACGATCAAAATTCTGTATAAAATTCATTTTTTTTTATAGTATATCCCGTAAATATCTATGTTATTATATTAAAGACTAAATAATGAAAGCTTCCTTATAAGTGTGGTCGCTTTGTTTGATCACTCAATCCATAATCGTTGGATCTTTCAAATTAAATTGTTGAGAAACGTTACATATAACAGTAAAATTATCATGTAGAATATCTAAGATTTGAATCTATCAACAACATATTAAAATTTACAGGTTTTTTTTTGAAAAAAAAAAAGAATTGTTTTCATTTTTTTTTCTTTCAGACATAGGTTATTTGATAATATTTTTTGTAAAGTACGATTTTTCACAAAAGTACTATACTAATTGATTAACAAACTTTTAAAGTTTCGAATTTAATAATTTACAATGTATATATGTTAAAAAAGTTAGGTCTGTTCTGTAGCTGAGTCTACAATTTCAAAATACAATTTTTTTTTAATATGAATATAGTCTTGCTAACAATGAAATTAGGTCTCTATGAGTGTTTATAAAACAAAATCACCATTTGCGTATAATTTATTATTTAATAATAAATTATATTTGATTATTTATGATCTATAACTTAATAAAATAGGATAAAAAATATGCACAATTTTATAAAATTTTATCCTCGTATTATTATATTCTTTGTTGATTTGAATTTTTCTTAGATTGATTTTAATTTTTGAACATAGATTTCTAAATTTAAAATAGTTAGAAAAAAGTAATTAAATTGGCGTTAAAATAATGATGACATAATAATCATTATTAGAATTTAAATACTCACTTTACTGATTTGGGCTTTATCTTGTGTTTTAAAAATCAGATTTTGACGATTTTACACCATAATTAAATTATTTTTCATTAAAAGATGGTTTAACAATTTTTATCTAACTGGAATTGTCCATGGAAGAGAAAAGAAAGTCACGAATTTTTTACATGGAGAATTCTATTCAATATAGAAAACTTATATATATTTGGTATATTTGGTTTAAATTATCAAAATACACTATTTAGAATTTAAATTTAATCCTATTATAAATAAAATACACTTTTTTAATATTTGATCAAACGATTTTCATTTATCTAGTTAAGATCTAATAGTCCTTATTAATTTGGTTGTCACGATCAAAATTTTGGATAAATCCCTATTATGCTTATTATATAAAAGAGTTTAATATAATAAGGATATCAAGTACATATTGATATAAGTATCTTACTAACTGCTTTTATTTTTAATGTTTCGGTTTTATTTATAGTGTATATAAAATTTTAAAATACATTATTACTTTAAAATTATTAAACAGAATAAAAATTATGCTATGATTATATAAAATTTTATTCTCATATTATTATAGTCTTTATCGATTTGAATTTGTTCTTAATTTATTTTCATACTTTATTGAAAAAAAGATAAAATTTCTATATTTAAAAGAATTAGTGGAAAAATAAATAAATTGGTGCTACAATTATAAAAAAAATATTTATTAAAATTTAGATACTTACTTTACTATTTGGGTTATATGCTGAGTTTTAGAAATTGAATTTTGACGATTTTACAACCCATGTGAAACTAACGAAATTATCTTTAATTTAATGATGATTTAATAATTATTATCTAACTTGACCTACCCATAAATCGAAAAGAAAAGATGGTTAAGTATTATATTCAAAATTATTATTTATGAATATGAAACCCTCAATATTTTAATAATATTGAGAAAATGCCCAAAATACCTACCAAAACGGGGTGGACTGCCCAAAATACCCACCAGCGCACTGTTCCGCCTTTTTTACCCACGAAATACGCATGTCGGACATGCGTATTCAGTTTTTACAAAGAATGCGCATGTGTAAGATGCGTATTCTTTGTTTTTCCAAAAACAGTATACGCATGTCCGACATGCGTATTCCATAAATCATTTATAAAGAATACGCATCTCAGTAATGCGCATCCTTTGTAAAAACTGAATACGCATGTCCGATATGCGTATTTTGTGGGTAAAAAGGGCGGAACAGTGCGCTGGTGGGTATTTTGGGCAAAAAAACTGATTTGTTGGGTATTTTGGGAGCTCACCCAATAATATTTTGATATTATCCTTTTATGTTTGTTATATGTAAAATAATATAATTATAATTTGGATTAATCAAATTGTTATGTTCCTTCAGAAAAAAAATGTTTAAATTTATTCATGTACATGAGTTCTCCTAAGTCTCTTATAACGCAGAGTCCACATGTATCATTGTTATATGATATACATGAGCATTATATTGATGATTTTTAATATTGTAATCGATATGAATTGTTATCTGATATTTGGTTTAACAATTATTATCTAACTCGAACTATACATAAATTAAAGAGAAAAGATATTTAAGAATTTTTACATAGAAAAATTTTAAATTATCAAAATACACTTTTTAGTATTTAAATATAATTATATTATTAATCAGATACACTTTTAATATTAGATCTAACAATTCTCATCGATCTATTTAAGATCTAACTGTAATAATTAATTTGGTCGTATAGTGGTCGTACACGGACCAGATCGATTTTAATTTTTTCTTAAATTGATTTTAATTTTTTATTGAAATAAACATAGAATTTATAAATTTAAAAGAATTAGGAAAAAAATTAAATTGGTGCTACAATAATAAAAAAAAATTATTAAAATTTAGATAATCACTTTACTGTTTGGGCTCTATCTTGAGTTTTAGACAACAGATTTTAATAATTTTACAGCCCACGTGAAGCTAACAAAATAATCTTTAATTTAATGATGGTTTAATAATTATTATCTAACTGGAACTATCCATAAACTAAAGAGAAAAGATAATTACGATTTTTTACATAAAGATTTCTATTCAATATAGAAAACCTATTTATAATTGGTTTAAATTAAAAAAATAAAATAAAATTTAGATAATCACTTTACTGTTTGGGCTCTATCTTGAGTTTTAGACAACTGATTTTAACAATTTTACAGCCCACGCGAAGCTAACAAAATTATCTTTAATTTAATGATGGTTTAATAATTATTATCTAACTGGAACTATCCATAAACTAAAGAGAAAAGATAATTACGATTTTTTACATAAAGATTTCTATTCAATATAGAAAACCAATTTATAATTGATTTAAATTATCAAAATACACCTTTTAGTATTTAAATACTATCCTATTATTAATCAAATACAATTTTTAATATTATATCTAACGGTCCTCATCTATTTGAATATTTATAGTTTTATAATCCAACGGATCATATACTTTTGGTAGTACAGTGACCGACCAAAGTTTTGGATAAGATCTCCCTTACGCTTATTATATATAAGGAGTTAATGGTTCCTTATTTTATATTTTATCACTATTAACTTGATTAACTTGATACAATTTGAAATTTAAACTTTTGTTAAGTCATTAATTTAGTTAATAAATATTAAACTCTAATGTATTATCTTAAGATCAACCGATTTCGCCGTACAGGAACCATGGCTCCTACCCTCATTACTTATTATATATAAGCATATAATTGGAGAGTCGGCGTAAAGAAGAATTATGTTGAATATAAGCAGTCAAAAATAACTCCAAGATCTTTTGGAAGAAATCCAAAAACAAATCCGTGCGGGCTTGACCACGGTACAGAGCTGACAATATCATACTAATGTGGAGTTAACGCGTGTTGCACGGGTATCAGAGCCGATGGCTAAGAATTGATCCTGGGGTTGCGGGCTGTAAGTTGTGTGATGTAGGGGAGGCTCTCCAGAACTACGATCGGAGATCTTGGACAACTTATGTCGAAATTCTTTCCAACACGGAGGTGGTCGGACGACGTGTCCCGCAAGATGCGTAACAGATGAATGATGGCAGTATAAGAGTTACAAGATTGGTGGTTCTTGGATTGAGGGGAGATTGTAGAGTTGGTGCAAATCCAAGTCCACGTCGATAAGATAAAGAAGAATTATCTTGAATATAAGCAGCCAAAAACAACTCTATTTGTATGACGTCTTTTGGGAGAAGCTCAAAAACAAATCTGTGCGGACTTGGCCACGGTCCAGACCGAACAATATCATACTAATGTGGAGTTAACGGGTGTTACGCCGCCCAATAATAATGTGCGGGAAGATTTACTCATTTATAATAAACAAATAGTGTTAACTGAATAAATTTTACACTTTAAATTGAGTCCTACTCGTAGTTTATTTATATAGATCTTCCGATGATAATTAGATGACTAGGTATTAGGTTTTCTTCTGTCGTTTTACAAATCAATAAAATATTTGCCAACACCGACAAACGGAAGTACGTACAATTAAAGGACCTCAATTTTTTTAAGGAAAATAATATATAATTTCTGGCTTTGTGTTAATTTAAAAAGAATATTGCATGATTTTCTAGAACTCAAGTAGTTTTATGAACGGGTTTTGACTTGGACGGAGCACCAACATAAACATAATGGAGTTGAATTTTGTGTGTGAATATTAATATAAAGAGAAAACTTCTACTAAGACAATTATATTCAATACTGAGAGATCATATATAACTTTCAATCAAAAATGAGAATGCATCCAAAAGTTAATATTTTTTTGATATTTTTTGAAATTTGATTATTTTTAAAAAATAATAAAATGCAACTTTATTTTACGCTTTTATAAAAAAAATGAAAGTTCATTATAATTATATTTGATATTGATTTTGATTGTATTTTTGCTATATTTAGTTACAAACTCATATTTCCACGAGAAAAATCATATATAAATTATTAAAAATTAAAGATAAATTACAAACGTTTATTCTACTTCAAATAGAACTTTTAATTACAAGTACTTCTTTTATATTCAAACTCTTTTTCTCTATAAATTGAAACACTTATTATACTTCAAATAGAATTTTGCAGGTATTTCTTTTATATTTGAACTCTTTCCCTCTGCAAATTCAAACACCTATTCTACTTCAAATAAAACTTCGAACTTCGATATAAATTCGAACTATTCTCCTCAATAAATTCGAACACCTATTCTGCTTCTAATATGTTAAATAATATTTTTTGATTTATTAGTATCTAAAATTCAAAAATTCTAGAAAATTAAAAAAATAGATTAAGACAATATTAGGCACCTAACCTCTAGCATATCCTCATTTATATATATATATGGATGATTTGTAAAGCTACACTCACATTATATGTTAGTCGTTGCACGGTCATTTTGTTCTCCTGCTAGTGATTGATAATACTAATTTTGTATTGGTACCATCTACATAACAAAAGATATTGACTAATCAGCATAAATGCTTTCGGCCTTTGTTGCCTAAAGATTAGGTTTTAATCATTCAAAAGAACTAATTCAAAAATGTGGTTAAACGTCTCTTATGGACAATGACTTTGTTGATTGTTCTACATCTAAAATAGTTTGAAATCTAATACCTTTTCCGTCATTTGATATGTATTTTCAATTTATTTTCACGTAATGTAGGCCGCATGATTCAAAAATATATTCTCATGTAGAATATTTTTATAATTTCTTTTTGATACAAAAGTATGAATTATAACTTTTACTTCAAATACAAAAATAAAAAAAAATAAAAATATCTTCTAATATATATCCTAAATTATGTAAAAAATTAATATTAGAAGGCTCGGTTTTTTTGTTGGAAAACATTTTTTTAGAAAAATATTTTCGGGATATTTCTTGTTTGTTTGTGCTCTTAAAAATATTTTCGAGAAAAATGTCATTTGTGTGTTTGTTTGAAGATTTGGAAATTGTTTTTCAGATTTTCCTGTGTTTGTTTGATCTTCGTGGAAAAAAAAAATTCAAGAGAAGATTTTGTTTTTTAAGAAAAGTGGTGATTTTTTTGGAAAATAACTTCCCCATTTTTAAAAAGGATTTTTTTTTTCAAAATAAACAAATTTTCACTATTATTCATAATTTTTTTTGAATTTTTGTTTAACAAATTTTTCTTGTGAAAATTTTTCGGAAAAACTTTTCACCGGAATTTTTTTTGAGAAATTTTTCTCTGAATTTTTTTTCGGGGAAATATTTCGGAGAAATTTTCCCCGAAAATTTTTTTCCGGGTATTTTTTCTCGAAATAATTTTCCCCGTATATTTTTTCCCAAATGAATTTTTCCCAAGAAATTTTCCCTCGAGAAAATTTTTCCAAGGAATTTTTCTCGGAAACTTTTTCCAAAAAAAAACAATTTTCGATAATTTTTTGTAGGAAAATGTTTTCCGAGAATTTTTTGGGAAAAAAAAATTGAGAATTTGTTTTCCTTTAAAAATATTTTCCGATAAAATTTTTGGGGAAGGGAAAATATTTTCTAGAAAAATAGATTAAATATTTTTCAAAATCAAGTTATTTTTTCACAAACAAACAAATGGAGTCTAAACAAAACTTATTTTTAACTCATGAAACTTACAAGTAAATTCTTTCGATATATTTCACATGAACCATGTATATATAGTAAGTCAAAAAAATGAGTTGTACTTAGAGGTGGCCACTTGGGTGGTCCGTGCGAGCCGGGCCGGGCTTGTCACGGGTCGGGCTCGGCTCCGGCGAGCACAGAACCTGCACTAAGTATGTACGGGCCGGTTACGAGCCGGGCTTGAATCGGAAAAGGTAAAACCGGAATCGGCACGGCGAGTCGGCGGGCGAATGTGCGAGCCGGGCTGGGCGAATACGGCTGGTTTTTGAGCGAACGAGCCGGGCGGGCTGGGCGAATACGGGCGGGTTTTTGAGCGAATGAGCCGTGCGGGCTGGGCGAATACGGGCTGTGCAACTTGCATTAATTCACTCACTGACAGACAGCCTCATATATGCAAGTCTGTCACAACTTGAAGCTGCCACGTCTTGAAGAAGCTGCCACGTGCCAGACATGCAGGGTTAGATTTTTTAGAATTTACATTTATGTAAGTTATATTTAATTACGAATTACATATTATTTGTAATCTTATAATTTACTTATTAATTTTTAATTTGTTAATTTGTGATAAAAGAGGATGGTACCTCATATAAATTTTATTAATTTCAAAAATATTGTACAAATTATTTGAGAGGACTCCTCTCTAAAAAAACGGAACAACCCGCATAAACATATAAAATTACAATTCAAATTAAATAAATTTCTAAAGTGCAAAACAAAAAATAACTATCCACTATTTATTGTTGTTCGTGAGTAGTTGATGTGTCAGAATCCGAAGTATTCATTGTCATCCATGGATCTTCTTCGCCATCCGAGTTATCTTCTTTTTTTCCTTGTTGTCTTTTTGCAGCTTGATCCCAATCTTTTTTGCAAACACAAATTTTTACAACATCTGGCGAAAGACTTGATCTCTTCTCGTCCAACACTCTTCTACCTGCACTAAAAGCGGACTCGGACGCAATTGTAGAAGCGGGAACTACTAAAATATCCTTTACGATTTTTGCTAAAACTGGAAATTGTAACTCATGATTCTTCCACCATGTTAGTATTTCAAAATCATCATTTAACTCATAATGATAAGAAAAAAATTCACGAACCATACTAAAAGCAGAAGAAGGTACGGAAGATGATTCAGAAATTCTAACTTTTTGTTTTTTGCTTAGTATAGATAAAATAGTACTATTAAACCTACTAACACTACTACTACTCTTAGGTGGTATAGAACTTTGAATTTTTGGAGCATATATATCTACAAGACGATACAACAAACCTAAACAATTAGTTACATACAATTCATGATTATATGAAACTCCTAACACTTGATAATAATGCTCTAACATATTTTCTAAACCTTCTTTTCTAACACCAGGATCAAGAAGACATGCAACACCATAAATATAAGGAAAGTCGGTAAAATATTCGATCCACTTAACTTTCATATCAAAAATAACCTCACTAAAAAATGCATTTTGTTCGTATTCTTTTAAAGTAGTAACAATACTAACACACTCAATAATAACATGATGTACATTTGGTTGATAAACATAAGAAAAAACCGTAGTAGCATGTTCAAAACAAGCAGGTATGTCACGTACCGTAGATGCCAACTCCCAAGCTTGTTCGGTAATAAGTCCATCATCGTATTGGTGGCTTGGGTCTTCATTATATAATTCGGTAATAATTGTCTTATATTGAATTGCATAATTTAATAATTTATAAGTCGAACTCCATCTCGTAGAACAATCGATACCCCACTTCTTTGGCCTTAATCCATTATCTTTACACAATTTTTTGTACTTAGACCTATATGTACCCGCAAAACGTAGATATTTAATTACTTTCCTAATAGGTTCTAATAAATGACTTAATTGTGAAATTCCTTTTTTGGCCGACAAATTAATTATGTGAGCACAACATCTAACATGTAAAAATACTCCATCTAAAGCTAAAGGAATATCGGGCCTAATATAATCAATGGCTTTTTTATTAGCAGCAGCATTATCTAAAGATATCGTAAATACCTTATTAAACAAATTAAATTCCTTTATTGTATCTAAAATTCTTTGTTTTATGTTATAACCAGTGTGTGACTCATCCATAACATCAAAAGCAATAATTCGTTTTTCTAATAAGTAGTCACTAATCCAATGAACCGTAACACAAATATAAGGTTCACCTTGACTCGAACTCCAACAATCACTAGTTAAAGAAACCATACCATCAAAATCACGAAAGTATTCAATTAATTGTGCACGTTGAGCATAATATTGTTTTTGTGTGTGACGTTTAAGTGTGTTCCTAGGTATTTTTCTAAATGCCGGGTTTAGTGAATGTTTAACCATATATTCTAAATTCGGACTCTCGCCGTGGGAAAAAGGTAACTCCTCTAAAGTAACATAGGTAGCAAAATCTTCAACCATTCTATCTCTATTATAAGAGAAAGGCATACCTCCACCGGGGGACGAAGTCATGAAACCACCAATTTGTGTTTGTTGTTGACCTCCACGTGCTTCTCCACTTTCATGACTCGCCTTCAAAATTCCATGAATGTTTTCCAAGTGCCGATTAAGTGTACCCGTACCCGTTCCCTTGGCATAACTAAATGGGGCTTGTTGTCGACCATTTTGTAAACAAAGCAAACAATGAGCTTTAAATCGATTTGGATTATCCGGTATTGCCACCTTATCAAAATATGTCCAAACGTGCGATGATTGTCTCGAACTCGTACCACCTACAAAAATTTACAAAATGAATAAATTAAAAAGGAAATAAAAATAAATTCGAAGGAAACAAATTTTACAAAATAAAAGAAAACAAGATTTTTAAACCAAGATTTTAAAAATAAAAACGAAATATATGAAATATGAATTTTTAAAAAACTATGAACTTTTTAAAAACTAAAATCGAAACAATATTTAAATTTATGAAAATACATAAAATAAAAGCACACAAATTAAATCAACCAAAAAATTATAATTAAAAAAAAATGAAACGTACCTTCTTCGGTGGTAGATCGAGATCGAGGTGGTAGCATAGAGACAGGGGTTGAATCTTGAGACGATACAGTACCTCTTCCTTGTTCCATTTTTTTTGTAAAATGTTGTAAAAATAAATAAAATGCAAAATCTTGTATGAATAAATAAAATGTAATACAGAGCAGTAGCAGACTAGCAGTAGAGAAGAATGAGAAAGAAAGCAGTAGCAGCAAGCCAGCAACTAGCAGGAGAGATTGAGATTTTGAGAGAAATTGGTGAGTTAGAAATTTAGAAGACAAACATGTATTTATAGTGACAAATATGTGTCCGTTGGGGTGGGGGACAGCCGGACAGAGCAGGCGGCAACTGTCAAGGGGCAACGGCTAGAAGACCGTTGGGCGAGTGGGCGAGTGGTCGAGCCGTGCGGGCCGGTTCGGGCGGTCCGAGCCGTGCGGGCCGGTTCGGGCGGTTCTGGCGGTTCGGGCAGTTCGGGCCGGTTCGCGGGTTCTGAAAAATGGAATCGTATTCGGCACTGACTACCTTACGAATCGGGCCGAATTATTCGCGGTTCAATCGTGCCGAATAATATCCGAATAAAGTACCGTGCCGGGCTGTGCGAGCTGAATAAACCCGCCCGTTTGGCCACCTCTAGCCTTGTACTTGTAACCAAAAAATTAATCGTAACCCAAATCTTAAGAAAAATGAGGTACATGTTTGGGCTTATACTCAATGAAGTGGAAAGACGCACATGCCGAAGATGGGAAATTATACCCTGGGCCTTGTTTTTTGTGCAGTTGCAGTATTATACTAAAATACTAATCATAAATTTAGAAAATTTGGTTGCCGCCTCAAATTTGTAAACAACAATTGTCTCAAGATCGTGAAGGCATGGCTCGTGGAGAAGCATCAGGCCTAACAGTAAATAAATTAAATCATTTCCGTTAAAGAAGTTCAAATAATTAAGATTAATCTGCAAAATTCATCTTTTTGATTCGATCCAAATTCACTTTAGTATACATACTTTTGATAATTATTGCATCCCTACACATGTTTTGGCGTTGTACTATGCATTCCTTTAATCGATTTTTACCGTTATCATTAAATAACTCATGGGTAATTTCGTAAATTAACAATACTTAATTACATTTTGACCCATAAAGTATGACATATGGTACACATGAACCCTTAAAAAAAAGATCATAGATTTTTGCCCCAGAATTTTAAAATTGTACAGTTTAACTCATTTACTAATATCATCTTCCTACATTATTTTTTAAATATATTAAAATAAAAAACATTTAACATAGATTATTTTATAAAAATTTGAGAATGATGTAATCTCCGAAATTTAAAATTCGCAGCAAAATTTAAAATTTGAGCTGACTTTTGAAATGTTATAAATTTTGTAAAATTCGTAGTAAATTCAATTCATATCGGATTTCGAAGATTTTTTATGATTCAAAAAACCCTTTAAATTGCCCATAACGTTCGTTCATGGTGTTTCCTCATATTAAGTTTTGAACTATTCTCGAAATAATAAAACTAATAATCATAATTTATTTCAGTTTGCAAATTCATTCCACGTACATTTTATCTAATTATTAATTCGTTATAATTCCGTTTCTAACGAGCCTTATTATTTCAAAACAATCGTTTCGTTCTCTACAACTTTCGTTCTTAAAATTTTCTCAACAAATATCGTATAAAGGATCAAAATTTTTAAATAATTGTATGATTTTAAATAAAATGATTAAATTGTATAATTTTTATAGTTCTGGGGCAAAAATGTGTGATCTTTTTCTTTAAGGGTTCATGTGTACAATATGTCATACTTTAAGTGTCAAAATGTAATTAAGTCATTGTTAATTTACTAAATTACCCCTGAAGTCATTTAAACTAACGGTGAAAATTGATGAAAGGGATGCATAGTGCAGCGCCAAAACATGTGTAGGGATGCAATATGCAATTACCAAAAGTATTTATACTAAAGTGATTTTGAGCCGAAACAAAGGTGTGCATTTTGCTGATTAGTCAATAATTAACTGTCATGTATGGCAGGCATGGAAATGCAAAAAATTGCAAGGCTCGTATTTAACATCTAGTTCTCGAACTTTGTAAAATAAGAAAATAAGCGGATAGTGAAAAAAAATGCAGTGAAAAGTAATAAATTTTATTTATTTGTTCCCGAATTTAAAAAATTACAGAATAAAATCAATTTCTAAAATGTGCTCACTAGTTAAAAGTAAAGTATATTGTTACACCAGAGCCGGGTCTAGGTGGAGTTCTCCCAGGCCCAGCTCCTTACCTAGGGCCACAAATAATTGAGGGGTCGCATTTTTTATTTTCATTGTATGTATTTGTACATATAATATTTATTTTTTAGTTAATTTTACTTATTTTAAATTCAATTTTTTTTAAATTAATTTTAAATTATAGTTATTATTAGACATTATAAATCTCATTCTTTTAGACTAAATATTAGGGGATGACTAAGATATTAATAGATTTGAATTATTTTAAAAATTATAGTTGTTGAGAAAATTATTGTTTAGAATAGTTTAGCTAGTTGAAGTGTTGGATTATATTAAGAAAATAAGTAATACATATTGCTTTTCCAGGATTGCTAACATGATTATATAAATTATATCGGTTATAATTGATATGCCAGAAAGAAGTTTCTCGAAATTGTAGTTAATAAATAATTACCTTCGATCAACCATGTCAGGAGAGAGACTCAACGACTTAAATATCTTTTCTATTGAAAAAGTAAATATTAGCTAAACTAAATTATAGTGATTTAACTCAAGATTTTGCATATTCAAAAGCGAGAAGAGTTATTTTTTATTTTTTTTGAATAAAATGCGGAATCTCCATTAAAACGATAAATCATACAAGAGGGTCTCCAAACAGATATGCGGAGGAGACGAGAAAAAGTTTTGACAATTTAGCAAACATGGAACTCTAGACATAGTATGGGCTACCTTGTTTGCTTGTCTTTTAACAAAAGAAAGAGAAAATCCCTCATTAGACGCCAACAATTCCCGGCACATATCGATGACATGCCCTTCTTCAAACTGATTATCACAAGTGCGTCCAATGGCCTGAACTGAAAGAAGAGAATCGGATTCAACCACCACCCTTTGGAAAGACAGAGTTTCTAACCATTTCAAGCCCTCAAAGATGGCATTTACCTCTGCTGCTAAGACTGAACCCACCTCTGGCAAACAGACTACCTTCCCTGCAACAAACTCGCCCACATGATCTCGAAGAACAAGGCCAATGGTAAAGCTGTTAGCACCAGGAATGACAGAAGCATCAACATTTAACTTAAGCCACCCTGCAGTAGGAGGACTCCAACGTTGAGACTGGGACACCCTAGAAGGCACGCTTGTGGTCTGCATTTCTGCCCTTGAAACTTTTGCTGATTTCCGGTCCATAAAGAACTTCGTACTCCAGTCCATAGCAGTGATGTGAGTGACAGATTTATTCTCCCACACTTTTTTATTTCGAAAAAACCATATTCCCCATAGAACTTTGGCAATCAACCTGATCTCTTCTCCACTAGCAGTACTGACCTTCTGAATGAGCCACTCCGGAGCATCGTAAACAGATTGTATATCCATTACGCAACCTACATAACTCCAACACTGTTTAGCAAACGAGCAGTCGAAAAAAACATGAAGAAGATGTTCCACCTCCACCTCACACATAGGACATAATATGGGCAAAGAAACACCTGTTGACCTTAGTCTATTTCTTACTGGAATGTTGTTTCTACAGAAGCGCCAGAAGAACACCTTCACCTTATGAGGAAGAGTTAACTTCCAGATTTTACCCCAACCATTTGATTGAATAACATCTCCTGTACCTACATTCTATTCGTGCCATAAATGATAGCCAGACTTCACACTATACTGACCATTAGTGGTTCTAGTCCAAGCAATTCTATCTTTAACCTCATTCTGCGGAATACGAGTAGCTAAAATTAGTTTTGCATCCTCCTCAACAAACGTAGAATTTACTTTAGCAACATTCCACACTCTCAAGCCCGACAGCATCCAATTTGACACAGCCCTGTCACCTGCATTATACCAGATGTCTTGATTAACTTTGAAATCAGGTTTACCTCTAAGCCAATTGTCTTCAACAGCATTTATGTCCTTTCCATCACCCAGAACCCACCTATAACTCCCAGACAGCGTATTCTTAGCAGTGATAATCCCAGACCAAATAAAACCCATTTCCCACATTTGCTTGCAAAAAATGCGAGTTTTGATAATACCTTTCCTTGAACACTCTAGCCACCAGAGAATGCGGATTTTTCATAAGATTCCAACACAATTTGCCAAGTAATGCCACATTAAAACCATACAAACTTCTGAATCCTAGTCCCCCTTTACTTTTAGACATGCTCATCGCATTCCAAGATAACCAGTGCACCCCTTTCCTGTCACCAGAACTCGAATTCCACCAAAATCTGTTCAGCATTTTTTCTATCTCTTGACACAAAGATTTGGGAAGTAAAAAACACGACATACAATAGGACGAGATCGACTGCGCAGCATTTTTAATCAGAATAGCCTTACCATCCCGTGAAATAGGCTTAGCTTGCCACCCTTGAATCTTCTTCCAGACTTTATCCTTCACAAAAGCAAAAACTCATTTTTTTGAACGTCCCACTAAAGAAGGAAGCCCCAGATACTTGCCTTGACTCAAATCCGTACTGACTCCAAGAATATTCGACAACTCAACCCCTTTTGCTCGACTCACATTTGTACTATAAAACACACCAGATTTTTGGAAATTTATGGATTGACCTGAAAGCTTCTCATATTCCATCAGAAGAGATTTTACGGCCAAAGTCTCTGAATTAGTCGCACGAAAAAATAGAAAACTATCGTCAGCAAATAAAAGATGGGTGATTGTTGGAGCAGAAGGACTAATATGGGCACCGTGAATAACACTTGTAGCAGCAGCATTATTAAGAGCTCTTGATAAACCCTCAACACAAAGCAAAAAGAGGTACGGTGAGAGAGGGTCTCCCTGTCGAAGCCCTCTCTTAGGCACAATGGGACCAATAGACGACCCATTAAAACAAAACTCATACGATACTGTAGTAACACACATCATAATCCAGTCCACCCATCTGTCACAAAAACCCATCCCTTTCATTCTAGCTTTCAGATAAGACCAATCAACTCTGTCATAAGCTTTGCTTATATCCAACTTAAGAGCTACCTCCCCCTCATTTCCCCTATTTTTCTTATTCATATGATGCACAACCTCGAAAGCCACCAACACATTGTCAGTTATGTTTCTTCCAGGGACAAAGGCGGATTGATTTTCAGATATTAAACCAGGAAGAATAAACTTTAACCTATTAGCCAACACTTTTGCCAAGATTTTATAAAGAACGTTGCACAAAGCTATAGGACGAAGGTCCTTCATACAGTTGGCATTTTCTTTCTTTGGAATAAGCACCACATTTGTGTCATTAAGGTTAGCAGGAAACGCTACTCTATTTAACCATTCCTTGCAGCAAGTAAAAACTTCCTTGCCTAGAATAGACCAGAATTGTTTAAAGAAAGCTGGGTTTAAGCCGATTTAGGAAATTTACCTAACTTATATGTAGTTTAGATTATTAGAATAACCTTTATTAACCAAATACAGGTTTTAATGTTAAATATAACGGTTTTCACCTATCTATTTAAGATTAAACGATTTTTATTATTTTGGTTATAAATGGGTTTCCTTATTTAATTACAACTATTTTTATGTTTTAACTTTTTGGAAAATCCAATCCTAATATAATATCTTTTAACTTATATCATTTTTAGATAATAATTTCTTTTTATATGATATAATCTTGATCATCTATTTTTAAAAGTATTGGATCTAACGGTTGAGAATGTTTTGGCGGTATTTAGGACCAAGCTACCAGGTTATCATCATTAATTTTTCTTAATATTTATAATTGTTTTATTTTTTTTAAATATTTATTGCTAAAATATAATATACTCTTTTTTGTAATATGTTAATAATGCGGGAACTTTGAACTTTTGAGAAAATAAATTATCAATTAAAATATTTTTTTTTTGTAATAGTTCTTCTTTTAAAGTGGTACACTGTGACGATCAAAATTCTGTATAAAATTCATTTTTTTATAGTATATCCCGTAAATATCTATGTTATTATATTAAATACTAAATAATGAAAGCTTTCTTATAAGTGTGGTCGCTTTGTTTGATCACTCAATCCATAATCGTTGGATCTTTCAAATTAAATTGTTGAGAAACGTTACATATAACAGTAAAATTATCATGTAGAATGATCTAAGATTTGAATCTACCAACAACATATTAAAATTTACAGGTTTTTTTTGAAAAAAAAAAGAATTTTTTTCATTTTTTTTCTTTTAGACATAGGTTATTTGATAATATTTTTTGTAAAGTACGATTTTTCAGAAAAGTACTATACTAATTGATTAACAAACTTTTAAAGTTTCGAATTTAATAATTTACAATGTAGGTAGGTTAAAAAAGTTAGGTCTGTTCTGTAGCTGAGTCTACAATTTCAAAATACGGTTTTTTTTAATATGAATATAGTCCTACTAACAATGAAATTAGGTCTCTATGAGTCCTTATAAAACAAAATCACCATTTGCGTATAATTTATTATTTAATAATAAATTATGTTTGATTAGTTATGATCTATAACTTAATAAAATAGGATAAAAAATATGCACAATTTTATAAAATTTTATCCTCGTATTATTATATTCTTTGTTGATTTGAATTTTATTAGATTGATTTTAATTTTTGAACATAGATTTCCAAATTTAAAATAGTTAGAAAAAAGTAATTAAATTGGCGTTAAAATAATGATGACATAATAATCATTATTAGAATTTAAATACTCACTTTACTGATTTGGGCTTTATCTTGTGTTTTAAAAATCAGATTTTGACGATTTTACACCCAACGTGAAGATAATTAAATTATTTTTAATTAAAAGATGGTTTAACAATTTTTATCTAACTGGAATTGTCCATGGAAGAGAAAAGAAAGTCACGTATTTTTTACATTGAGAATTCTATTCAATATATAAAACTTATTTATATTTGGTATATTTGGTTTAAATTACCAAAATACACTTTTTAGAATTTAAATATAATCCTATTATAAATAAAATACACTTTTTTAATATTTGATCAAACAATTTTCATTTATCTAGTTAAGATCTAATAGTCTTTATTAATTTGGTTGCCACGATCAAAATTTTGGATAAATCCATATTATGCTTATTATATAAAAGAGTTTAATATAATAAGGATATTAAGTACATACTGATATAAGTATCTTACCAACTACTTTTACTTTTAATGTTTCAGTTTTATTTATAGTGTATATAAAATTTTAAAATACATTATTACTTTAAAATTATTAAACAGAATAAAAATTATGTTATGCTTATATAAAATTGTATTCTCATATTATTATATTCTTTATCGATTTGAATTTGTTCTTAATTTATTTTAATACTTTATTGAAAGAAAGATAAAATTTCTATATTTAAAAGAATTAGTGGAAAAATAAATAAATTGGTGCTACAATTATAAAAAAATATTTATTAAAATTTAGATACTCACTTTACTATTTGGGTTATATCCTGAGTTTTAGAAATTGAATTTTGACGATTTTACAACCAATGTGAAACTAACGAAATTATCTTTAATTTAATGATGATTTAATAATTATTATCTAACTTGACCAGTTGACATACCCATAAACTGAAAAGAAAAGATTGTTAAGTATTATATTCAAAATTATTGTTTATGAATATGAAACCCTCAATATTTTAATAATATTTTGATATTATCATTTTATGTTTGTTATATGTAAAATAATATAATTATAATTTGGATTAATCAAATTGTTATGTGTTAGGCTCAAGACATGTCTCAATACCACTATTAACAAGCCTACACTATGTGACTATGTCACACTACATGACCTAGTGATTTCTATCACTGGGATATAGTATAGGTCTCTAAATGTACTTGTCTTGTTCTCATGAACAATAACTTTATCATGTATGCTCAGATCTATAATGAGCTTAGTAAAGTTTCTTGCATCTAGATTGTATATAGGCCATTGAATAATTGTCCTGGTAGAAGTTCAGTAATGTTCATGCAGCAGGATAGAAATGAATAAGGCCATGAAGAAATAAGTTGCAGAAATTTGTCTAAGGCATTATATAGCAAAGTCAGAAGAAAGCTATGTCGTGAAGTCACCAATATCTATGTCGTGAAGTGCTACATCGCATAGTCCATTTTGGTCTATGTCAAGAAGTCCTCAAGACACATGTCGTGAAGTGTTGAAGTCATCAAAGTCAAAGAAGCCTAGATCGTGAAGTCATCAAAATGACCTATGTCGCATAGTCGTCAAATGACTTATGTCGCATAGTCGTCAAATGACTTATGTCGCATAGTCATCAAATGACCTATGTCGCATAGTCGTCAAATGACTTATGTCGCATAGTCGTCAAATGACTTATGTCGCATAGTCATCAAATGACCTATGTCGCAAAGTCTTCAAAGGCTATATCGCGTAGTCCTCACAAGGGAGATCGCGAAGTCAGGAATGAAGTGGAGTTCACGATATCAACACTTAGCCGTTTATAACAAGACAATTCAAGGTACAGAATCAAGAATCAAAAGAGACAAATACTGAAGCATTTGTTCTGACAAGGTGGTCCAAAGAACAGATGGCAAATCTACAGCTAAACTTGGAGAGAAAGATAAGAGACAAGCAGCTACAGAAACGGGAAAGACTCCGAAAAGCAGGTGGTCCTTCCTGACACAGTTAACGTCTTATGGCATGACAAGTTGGACTTTCAGCAAGGGGTAACTGTGTAAAAATAGGTGTGCGCACTAGTTTGTATAAGGCTTATATATATCATGCGCATCCTATTGTAAGCTGTAAGAGAGATACACATAGTTATTTGCTAAGCTCTTTTCTCTGTAAGCAAGCAAGTACAAACTATTCTTGTTTAGAAGCCAGAAATTCGATTGTGAATTTCTTGGAAAGCTGTAGTATTTAATTTGCTTATACAAAGTAGATTAAAGTGATTGTGCGTGTTGTTTACTTTCTGCATATTACATAGCATAATCATATACAGTTTACATTTAGTTTCAAGAAAGCAAAAATCCATCAAACTATCCATTCACCCCCCCTCTGTCTAGTTTCTAGGTGATATTCATTCCTAACATTATGTTCCTTCAGAAAAAAAATGTTTAAATTTATTCATGTACTGGAGTTCTCCTAAGTCTCTTATAACGCAGGGTCCACATGTATCATTGTTATATGATATACATGAGCATTATATTGATAATTTTTAATATTGTAATCGATATGAATTGTTATCTGATATTTGGTTTAACAATTATTATCTAACTCTAACTATACATAAATTAAAGAGAAAAGATATTTAAGAATTTTTACATAGAAAAATTATAAATTATCAAAATACACTTTTTAGTATTTAAATATAATTCTATTATTAATCAGATACACTTTTTAATATTAGATCTAACAATTCTCATCGATCTATTTAAGATCTAACTGTAATAATTAATTTGGTCGTATAGTGGTCGTACACGGACCAGATCGCTTTTAATTTTTTCTTAAATTGATTTTAATATTTTATTGAAATAAACATAGAATTTATAAATTTAAAAGAATTAGGAAAAAAAATTAAATTGGTGCTACAATAATAAAAAAAATATATTAAAATTTAGATAATCACTTTACTGTTTGGGCTCTATCTTGAGTTTTAGACAACAGATTTTAACAATTTTACAGCCCACGCGAAGCTAACAAAAATATCTTTAATTTAATGATGGTTTAATAATTATTATATAACTGGAACTATCCATAAACTAAAGAGAAAAGATAATTACGATTTTTTACATAAAGATTTCTATTCAATATAGAAAACCTATTTATAATTGGTTTAAATTAAAAAAAAATTATTAAAATTTAGATAATCACTTTACTGTTTGGGCTCTATCTCTAGTTTTAGACAACAGATTTTAACAATTTTATAGCCCACGCGAAGCTAAAAAAATTATCTTTAATTTAATGATGGTTTAATGATTATTATCTAACTGGAACTATCCATAAACTAAAGAGAAAAGATAATTACGATTTTTTACATAAAGATTTCTATTCAATATAGAAAACCTATTTATAATTGGTTTAAATTATCAAAATACACCTTTTAGTATTTAAATACTATCCTATTATTAATCAAATACAATTTTTAATATTATATCTAACGGTCCTCATCTATTTGAATATTTATAGTTTTATAATCCAACTGATCATATACTAAAGTACAGTGACCGAGCAAAGTTTTGGATAAGATATCCCTTACGCTTATTATATATAAGGAGTTAATTATTATTATTATTACTATTATTATTATTACTAAAAGATATTAACATATTATATATTTTGTGACAGTGGTATATTGTTTTTATTTATACTAGCTTAAAACTCGTGTGATGAACGGATTATTTTAATATTGTTATTTTATTTTTAAAATTTTAAAATTTTATTAATTGTGTTTTTTAAAAAAAACAGTCATGTTAAAATATGCATTTTTTATATAATTAAAAATATTAAAATAGGTTTTAAAATAAATAAGTAAGGATTTGTCCGCGATATTTTTGAAAAATGAGGGGTTTTAGTAAAAAAAAATTGTTATTTTTATTTTACATATATTTTTTATTTGTAAAATTTTTAGAGGTTAAAAATTTAGAATTTGAATAAGAGACTCTAAAATACAAATAAGATAGGGCGACCGCCCTGACCATAGCAGTGGAAAATGCACAGGAGGTGTCCCTAGAAATGGGCCCATAGTCCATGACAATAGAGGCCCAACTCGAGTTAAGAAAGCACCAACTTTGCTCAACGATATTGTTGCCTGAATAATGAGAATATATACACCTACTGTAAAAAGGAGTTCATGTTAATATTATTATTATTATTATTACTATTATTATTATTACAAAAAGATATGAACATATTATATATTTTGTTGTTTTTATTTATAATAGCTTAAAACTCGTGTGATGAACGGATTGTTTTAATATTGTTATTTTATTTTTAAATTTTAATATTTTATTAATTGTGTTTTTTTTTAAAAATAGTCATGTTAAAATATGCATTTTTTTATATTATTAAAAATATTAAAATATGTTTTAAAATAAATAAGTAAGGGTTTGTCCGTGATATTTTTGAAAAATGAGGGGTTTTAGTAAGAAAAAATTGTTATTTTATTTTTTAAGTTCTAATATTTTATTAATTGTATTTGTTAAAAAAATAGACATGTTAAAATATGTAAAAAAAATTATATAATTAAAAATAGATTTTAAAATAAATAAGTAAGGTTTTGCTTGTGATATTTTTGGAAAAGGAAGGGTTTTATTAAGAAAAAATTGAAAAGATAACATGTTTTAGTTCAAAAAGGTAATTGTCCGTGATATTTTTGCAAAAGTAGAGGATTTTATTTGAAAAAATAGAAATTATGTTTTAATATTTTATTAATTATATTTGTTAAATAAATAAGTAGGCGGGTTAAAATATGTAAATATTTTTCAAAAATTAAAAGTATAAAAATAGGTTTTAAAATAAATAAATAAGGGTTTGCCTGTGATATTTTTGGAAAAAGAGGGGTTTTAGTAAGAAAAATAGAAAAAATAACATATTTTAGTTTTAAAAAAATAAAATAATTACCCGTGATATTTTTGCAAAAGGAGGAGATTTTATTGGAAAAAATATATATACATGACAAACGACGACAACATGAAGCGATGAAAGAAACAAGCTGGGAACAAAAATATGATGAGGACGACGATGATTACAACAAGAAAGATGATTCAAGTGGGTCTACTAATTGGAGCATATGGTTCGATTTTTTTTTTTTTTTTTGCAAACTCTCGATTTTGAGTATCGTAAGTTGAGGGGATGTTAATGATATTATTATTATTATTATTATTATTATTATTATTATTATTATTATTATTATTAAAAGACATTAACATATTATATATTTTGTGACGGTGGTACTGTTTTTTATTTATATAATTGATAATAGAGAATTTCCTTCTAAATGCTTGGAGTTACTTGGTATATCTTGTGCTCCAAGTCATTCTTCGTGTATTTAAGTATTGATTTGACGAATGAATGAATTATAACCTTGTGAGCATATTCATCAGTTCATGAGTTATGATAAATGATATTTTCTATTGTTTTCTTCCCTTCAGTGTCTGTGTCTTCTTTCCAATTTCTGGATTGTACTCTCACTCTAAGAGTGATTATCAGTATATTGTATCATATATAAATGTTGGATGGTATCAACCCAAGTATCACATCGAGGATAAAAACAGATAATTTTCTTGTATATACAGAAGACAAGTAACTCTATTAGAATGAGATCATTTGAGATGTGTCCAAAAATAATTTTGTGTGGGTTCGATCCAATATGATTATTTAATATGGGTACACTTTCGATGACGATCAGAGATCTGTTGGAAGCTACCCTCGGTTGTTTAGATGATATTGTGTCCAAATCAAATTCATGCGGGCTCGGTTCAACGCAGACAATATTATATTATTGTGAAGTTATGATTTGCTAGGAGTCAAACAAATTGTATCAAGCCAATTGTTTGACTTGGATTTTGGATGTAATGAGATGCGGTTATTCGAGGTGAAAGGACCCCGATGACATTAGAGATTCCTTTGATACCTTGTGTCGGAAGTATTTTTGATACTCCCTCCGTCCCAAAAAGGATAAATCACTTCTTTTTGCACGCATTTCAATGAGTTCGATTGGAGTACTAATAAATAATATTTTTTTGAATTTCTTGTTTTGTATAAAAATATTGACTTTATATTTTTATACAAATCAAAAAAATTTAAAAAATATTATTTACAAGTACCTCAACCGAGCGCATTAAAATGCGTGAAAAAGTCAGAGTATCAAACATTTTGGGACGGAGGGAGTAATATTCAAGTGTCAAGTTTTGCGAGATAAATTGTAGCATACCAAATCTATACTATTATATTAAAGACGAAACATTGAAAGTTTTGTAATCTGGTCTTGAAAATTTTTGTAGTCTGGTCACTCCATTCATAACTGTTAGATATCTCTGATCAAATCAATGAGAACCGTTAGATAAAATATTAAAATTATTATATAGAATATCTTTTCTATTTTTTCTAACTAAAACATCTCATTTTCCAAAAATATAGCAGATAGTTTCATTTAATAAAATAACATAATAAGGTTATAATTGTTAATAACTAACCCATTACCACTTTTAGCCAAATTGTATATTCTTTTTTATATTTTCTAACTAAAATGTCTACTTTTCTATTTTTCCTAAATAAAACCTCTCATTTTCCAAAAATATCACGAATAGTTCTATTTAATAAAATAAAATAATAATATTATAATTATTAATCACAGACAAATCATTAATTTTATATTTTAAAATTCAACGAAAACATGTTACTCTCTATATTTCTTACTAAAGCCCTTTTTTTTCCAAAATATCACGGGCAAACCGTTACTTATTTATTTTAAAATCTATTTTAATACTTTTAATTATTTAAAAATGTTTGACACGCCTACTTA
Source organism: Heracleum sosnowskyi (assembly GCA_030848705.1). Taxonomy (NCBI): domain Eukaryota; kingdom Viridiplantae; phylum Streptophyta; class Magnoliopsida; order Apiales; family Apiaceae; genus Heracleum; species Heracleum sosnowskyi. The sequence continues at coordinate 119,234,272 of CM061241.1, forward strand.
ATTTTTTTTAATAAATACAATTAATAAAATATAAAATATAAATAATAAAATTAACAATTATTAAAAATAATTCGTGCATCGCACGGGTTTTAAGCTATGTTATTAAAGATGAAACATTAAAAGTTTGGTGGTCGAACGGACGGACGGTCGGTACTTGTGATTTTACTTAATTACCCTGACTTATTTTTAAAAAAAAACTATCACTAAATAATGACATTATTTATAATTAATTACTTTTTCAGCTAAAATACATTATCTTTTTAATTTTTTTCTAAAAAAATCATCTTTTTTTCTAAAAAAACATGGGCGATTATCTTTTTTTAACAAAAACATGTTACTCTTTCTATTTTTCCTTACTAAAACCCCTCATTTTCCAAAAATATCACGGTAAATCCTTACTTATTTATTTTAAAATCTATTTTAATATTTTTAATTATGAGCACTTTTTTAGCTGAAACGTGTTACTTTTTCTATTTTTTATTTTCTAAAGAAATTATTATTAAATAATAACATTTTTATAACCAAGTACCTTTTCAGCTAAAATACATTGTCTTTTCTATTTTTTCTAACAAATCCTCTCTTTTTCTAAAAAAAATCACGGGCAATTACCTTTTTCAACTAAAATATGCTACTCTTTCTATTTTTACTTACTAAAATCTCTCATTTTCCAAAAATATCCGCGGCAAATCCTTACTTATTTATTTTGAAACCTATTTAAATACTTTTAATTACGGGCACTTACCTTTTCAGCTAAAACACGTTACTTTTTCTATTTTTCTTTATTAAGACCTCTCATTTTCCAAAAATATCACGGACAAACATTTATGAATTTATTTTAAAATCTATTTTAATACTTTTAATTATTTAAAAAAGTTGAACACGTCTACTTATTTTTTTAGCAAATGCAAATAAAAAGAATATTAAAACATAAATAATAAAATAACAATTATTAATAACAATCCGTGCATCGCACGTGTTTTAAACTAGTATAAATTTATACAAGGTAGACTTATATCAGATAATATTATATTACCGTGGAGTTATAATTTATTTGTGATTAACAATAAATGAGTGTTGTGTTACAATTTAATCTCCAGATCAAAAAGGTTAGAATTTAGGTAGTATCAATATATTTATAATATCACGTATTTTTTTAATTAACCATAACACTTACTTTTTTTTAATCCCACTCAGTGAATTTTTTTTATAGATACACAATTTGCATTTGAAAATATAAATTAAAATGTAATATTCGTTATTTACTTTTTTCTCTTTTTATAACTTGAAAGTATGAATCGAAGACAAATATTCTAAGACATATTCATGTCGAACTTAATTGAATATAAGAAAAGCAAAATATATAACTTAATCAAGTTAATACAAATCTATACTATCAATACTATATTATTAAAGCCGAAATATTGAAAATTTGGTTTTCGATTTTCGGTCTATTTAATAAATAATAAAATAATATAAAATAAGTAACTAAATGATTGCCTTTTATAATTAAAACATTTTTTGTAACAAAATCTACTCCTTTTCCAAAAATATCACGGACAATTACCTTTAAATTAAAACATATTATCTTTTATATTTGTTTTCACTAAAATCTCTATTTTCCAAAAATATCAGGTGCAACCCTTACTTATTTATTTTAAAATCTATTTTAATTACTTAAAAAAGCTTACCTATTTTAACTTGCAAACGTATTTTTTTAACAAATAAAATTAATATAATTAAAACACTTCTAAAAATATCACGGACAGTTACTTTTTTTAATTAAAACATGTTGGCTTTTTTTATTTGTCCTTATTATTTGCCTTTTATAATTAAAACACTTTTTTCTAACAAAATCTACTCATTTTTCAAAAATATTACGGACAATTATCTTTAAATTAAAACATATTACCTTTTATATTTGTTCTCGCTAAAATCTATCTTTTCCAAAAATATCAGGTGCAATCCTTACCTATTTATTTTAAAATATATTTTAATATTTTTAATTACTTAAAAATCTTACATATTTTAACATGCCAACACATGTTTTTTAACAAATACAATTAATATAATTAAAACACTTCTAAAAATATCACGGACATTTACTTTTTTTTTTAATTAAAACATGTTAACTTTTCTATTTGTTCTTATTATTTGCCTTTTATAATTAAAATATATTTTTCTAACAAAGTATACTCCTTTTACAAAAATATCACTGACAATTACCTTTAAATTGAAACATATTACCTTTTATATCTGTTCTCACTAAAATATCTATTTTCCAAAAATATCGGGTGTAACCCTTATTTATTTATTTTAAAACACATTTTAATGCTTTTAATTATTTAAAAACCTTACCTATTTTAACATGCCAGCACATTTTTTTAACAAATACAATTAATACAATTAAAACACTTCTTAAAATATCAAGGCAATTACTTTTTTTGATTTAAAACATGTTAGCTTTTATATTTGTCCGTATTAATAATATTATTTTAATGAATAATAAAATAATATTCGTCGAAAAAGAATAATAATATTAATGATGCCCCATTTATCTTTTTCAGCCCCATTTGTATTCTTTATTTTTTTAATGTTTCAATTAATATTTAAGTTTCTCATTTTAAAATTTATCATTTTGCTTTTTATTCTTTATTTAATATTTTCCGCTCCCATTAATTTTTTTAGTTTGTCATTTTTTAATCTTCTTTGATGGTTCGTGCCTTGCACCGGTTATTGACTAGTATTATTAAAGCTGATACATTGAAAATTTTGGTTTTCGGTCATTTATTTTATTTAATAAATAATAAAATAATATAAAAATATTAACTAGTAGATCGCCTTTTATAATTAAAACACTTTTTAAAACAAAAATCTACTCCTTTTCAAAAAATATCACGGGCAATAAACTTTAAATTAAAGCATATTACCTTTTACGCTTATTCTCACTACAAAATCTACTCATTTTTTAAATATATCACACGCAATTATCTTTAAATTAAAACATATTACATTTTATATTTGTTCTCACTAAAATCTCAATTTTTCAAAAATATAGGCGAACCCTTACTTATTTATTTTAAAACCTATTTTAATGCTTTTAATTATTTAATAAATCTTACATATTTTAACATGTCGACGTATTTTTTTAACAAATACAATTAATATAATTAAAAAAACTTCCAAAAATATCACGGACATTTACTTTTTTTAATTAAAACATGTTATCTTTTGAAACCCTATTGATTTTGTTGATAACACATAGTAAGCAAGCTAGATATATTGTGATTGTATTAGTTCTGTTATATTAGCATTTCAGTATTGTTTTAAGTTGTTATGCATGTATTAAGGGGGAGTTTAATTCTCCTAAATAGATGAGTTAATAATCATCAAAAAGGGGGAGATTGATACTCTCTTAATTTTGATGATATTAATGTTATCAAGCTGTTAGTTGGATAAATGCTAGTATTTTTCTATATGCGTTAACAGTTGTTTGCAGGGCTTTATATTATTTGTTGTTAGTGCACAGTGCAGTAACATGACATTTCAACAAGCTAAGACTGTTCCGCTAGAAACTGTTCAAGTCAACCCGAAGTCCTAATTTCATGGAGATTTTATAGGACATGATGTGTAAGGACTCTATAAATTATATAAACGTAATATATAATTTTAGAGCTCAGTTTTTCACAAAGATGTTTTCAAAATAGTTTCCCTATTATTTAGGAGTTTGTTTTTCTCAATTATTTTATCGTATACAAACTCTCTAAATCTGTTTTTGGTTTATATACTGAATGTCTTTTGCTTTAAACGTCTTTTCTCTAAAAACTTCAGTATGTGAACGTTAAGTGAACGTTGATGTGCGAATTGGTTTAACAAACTAAACGTGAGAATAGTTTCAAGACCGTTGGAGTTTGTTTAATGAATTCAAACGTTAATTGTTCTTTATATATACTTGTATCTGTTATTTTTCGACCTAACAAGGAAGAACATTATCAGATTACAAGGACAACTCTGTGCTATACTTTAAAAATCTTTTTACTTGAGCTTTACTATTACATATACGTTTATTTACTTATTTAGAGTTCATAGTTTTAGTTGTATTACTCTTCATTGATTGTATTGTTCAGATTGTACGGTTTGTTGCTGAGTTGCAAGCTAGGACACAAGGGTTCGAGAATTAGTTTGATAGAGAAGTTTATACTTGGGTAGTATAGTACTTAGAGATCATTTGATTCAGGGAACAAGGGTGTCAGCTAGCTGCTACCAGTGACAGGGAAGAAGGGAGATATATTCATTAATCTTCTAATCGGTTTTTATAGTGATTAATAATATATTCTCTTACCAGGTTTGGTAGGGGACCAGGACGTAGACCATAGAGACTAGGGGTCGAACCTGGCTAAAATTCTTGGTATTTTTACCTACTGCTATTTCAATTCTGCATTGCATTGTTTATCTTAGCTAGCTAACAGACTACATTCTGTTCATCTTAGCTAGCTGACTAGTTAGCAAATTGAATATTTGGTAATAGTTTAAAATTGGATATAGTTGGCCATAGAACCTATTCACCCCTAGTGTGACGCCCTCCAAACCCGGGGTACAGATTTGAGGAGTCATCCGACCAACGGAATACTATTTAACACATGCATAATATATATAAAGACACAAATACCCCTTGACCAAGACCGCATCCAGATTATGGCAATGAACACAAGCTACTACAATCTTTTATTAATACAATACCAATTTTATCAGAGTTATTACATCACAACCAAAGTTCAAATCTAGACATCTAATCTAGAAAAGCAAAACAACAATTACCCTGCCAATGACAATGACTCGAGGGGCTCTCCTGGCTGCTGGTGAACTATCGGTCACGCTATGCCGACTCATACTCTCGCTTCACTGGAATAGGGTTAGAAAACAACAAGCAAGAGTGAGCCAAAATTGCTCAGCAAACATCAATGAATCATTTCTATCAAAGTTGTAAGGATATGAATTTATGATATCAGAATCAACAATATTTAGCTAACACATGCTTTGTATCAATAACAATTGAAGAAAAGAATTAGAGTTTGGCTTATACATTTTATTCAAATCAAAGGTTGTGTTGCTGGCCAGCCACGCATCAACCCCGGACTAGCTCATGACATAGTCCTCTACTGGATCCTAGGCCAATTTGGGCCTTAAGTTATTCTGACCATGAATATGGCCCGACCAATTACTGGTCCATTTTTAAAAACACATGCCAAATCTATAATAGGGTATAAACAATAACATGCTCAATAAGATAAACTGAATGTATAGTAATTGCAAAAGATCTTCAACTGTTCAGTATCAAATGAAGATCGAGAAATAATCATGGAGTAATTTCAATGGTACAGTTTACTCATTCAATAAGGGAATCAATATTGGTAGTCGATAATCAATGACCGTAATCAATAGTCAAGATGGAAGTCAAATAATCAATGGTTGTCAATGATAATCAAAGGATGATAAACAATAATAATAGGTGGTAAACAATAATCAAGTGAATTGGAAATAAGGGTTTCCGATGCAGATCAAATCAAAGAATCAAGAATCTCTAAGGAAATGGAATCAGTTGTCCAAATGCTGTTAAAGGATTGATAATTTGAATTGTTCTGGGGATAACGGTATTCAAGTGATCAAGACAATAATACATTTTATCACAAGTAAAGGCACAGATACTTGCCTGGTCTAAGCTGCTGTCGGATCGACTCTGCTCACTCTACTTTTCCCTTTCCCTTGCTCCGGAAACTCGATTCTATAATTAAACAACTCATCACAATAAGTCTAACTATTCTCGTTCTACTCTCGACACTTATTCAATCAATACTCACATTTAAACAAGTAACCGGTTACGTATCGGACGTCCGGTATAATTTACGATATTTAAAACTCAGATATTTGCCCTAGTACGGGCATATACAGACTATAAAACACAACACACAATTAATATGAACCATATAGCACTTATAAACATTTTTAAAACATCATACGAAACTTATTTGAATTTTAGATAAGTCACGATTAATTTTTAAATCAAAAATCGGATTTCTAAATCCAATATAAACATTTAAATGCAAATAAATCAATTAATAAAATTAATTGACACTCTTTAAATACTCAAACTATTTTTAAATAAATAAATAGGCTTGAAAATAATTAAACTGAATTTTTAATTATTTAAATCTAATTAATAATTAATTTTTAAGAATTAATTGATTAAAAGAATTAACCAATTAATTAATAAATTAATTATTAATTAAAAATAATTAAAATAATTAAGTTTAATCAATTTTCGGATTTAAAATAATAAATATAATTTATCAGAATTTTTCTGATATAAAAATATATTTTTAAAATAAAAATATGAATTTTTAAAGTTTTTAAACTATTTTCGAATTAATTTTAAAAATAAAATCCAAAAACAGTTTTTAGAAAATGAATTAGGGTTTTGAAGATTGAAACCGGGTCGAAAAATCGGGTAAACGGGTCGGGATGAACTGGAACGGGTCGCTAAGAACTCGCCGGAAATTTTCCAGAATCCGGCGACCAAAATACACGTTAAAAATTGGGGATTTTTATATCAAAACATTCCAAATAAACACAGCAACCCATTCCGATCAAAAACGTACCAAAAACATCGCCGGAATCAAAAACCCGACTATTTTCCGGCGAGCTTAAACAAATTTTCCTATCTGTAAAAATCCTACATGAAACTCTACGTTCTTTATGTTAAAATGAAGCTAAGAACACATACAATGAAAGCCCTCTACCAAAAACAATGTCAGATCATTCATATGAACGGACTATTCAAAAGAAGAATTCGGGTCAAAACCCGAAAATCAAACCCATCAAAATCGAACATAAACATGAAATTAAAGCATGGATTCTTGCTAATTAGAACCCTAGGAACATGTTAGAAGCAACCAATTGAACGGAGAATCAACATAATAAAAATCCCCAAATCGAATCAAGAACCCTAATTTAATTCGAAGCTTGAAAAATTCATAAAAAATCGAAAACTTACCAGATGATGACGAGGTTGGAAGATTCTGAAACTAGAAGTCAAGAGCTTTGATTTGAGTACAAGAACTTCAGATTTGGATTTCAATAACACCTCGAACGAATAGTTTGATTATTCAAGAACACGAAGAACACATTTCGGGAATTTTTACTTTTTGATAATACGCAATGCAGATTATGAAGGTTATAAGGTACGATTCGTCTTTATATATTTTTGGAAAAATAATACCCTAAGAAACACTTTTGGATCGTTATAGATCCACTGGATCGTTTAAAAACCCTAATTAGGTTAAAATACGTTTTACGAGAAGATAATTATCTACAAGGATTGATAATTATCCAAATCAATACATATCATTATATAACTAATGCTCAAGAATACTGGGGCTATAACAAATGAAATACTGATATAAAATGATATATCCGTCCCCTTAAGCAATTAGGGTTCGGAATAATTTTTCCCTTTTTGAACAAAACGAATTATTCTTGCAGAATCAAATAGGTAGGAATGAAATGATACGAATATCTCTCCCGATAATGATTCGAATACGAAAGACGAAGATATAATAATTAATGTACGAAATTCCAATGGGGCCCTTAAATTATCAAAACGAGGCTCAAATTTGAAGAAAATTCCAAATGACGAAATATTTGAAAGGGGCTTTCGACTCACCATTTAGCACATAATCACACAATAATTATCATTTAATAATATTCCAATATTCCACAATAAATATTTTAGATTAAATATATCATTTAATCAAATAATAAAATTCACGGATATTACATATAGGTTGCATTTTCACCTTTTTTATATTTGTTCTCGTTAAAATCTCTCTTTTCCAAAAATATCGGGTCCAACCCTTACTTATTTATTTTAAAATCTATTTTAATGCTTTTTATTATATAGAAAAGCTTATATATTTTAACATGCCAACATACATTTTTAACAAATACAATTAATATAATTAAAACACTTCTAAAAATATCACATTTTTAAGTTTCTCATTTTATATTTTATCATATTAATTTTTATTCCTTATTTAACATTTTACGTTCCCATTAAATTTTTTAGTTTGTCATTTTTTTAATCTCCTTTGATGGCCCGTGCATTGAAAATTTTGGTTTTCGATTTTTGGTCATTTATTTTATTTAATAAATAATAAAATAATATAAAAATAGTAACTAGTTCATCGCCTTTAATAATTAAAATAATTTTTTCTAACAAAATCTACTCATTTTCCCAAAATTTAACGAGCAATTACCTTTAAATTAAAACACGTTACCTTTTATATTTGTTCTCACTAAAATCTCTACTTTCCAAAAATATCATGTGCAAACCTTACTTATTTATTTTAAAATCTATTTCAATGCTTTTAATTATTTAAAAAAGCTTACCTATTTTAACCTGTCAACGTATTTTTTTAACAAATACAATTAATATAATTAAAACACTTCCAAAAATATCACGAGCAGGTACTTTTTTTGATTAAAATATGTTAGTTTTTATATTTGTCCTTATTATTAATATTATTTTAATAAATAATAAAATAATATTAATAATGCCCAATTTATCTTTCTCAGCCTCATTTATATTCTTTATTTATTTTTTGATGTAGTATAAGTATAAAACATAAGTTAAGGGTTTAAACATATTTATTTATTTAATAATATACCGATGGTAATTGAAATTAGAGGAGTGTTGAGGGGAGGGGGTGGTTTTCAACTTGTTTTTTTGGATAAAACGGGGAACTGGAATCGAATATGTTCAGTTTTAAAAATAAAAAATTGCAATTTTGATTCCAAAAATCTCAATTTTGATTCCAAAAATCTCGATTTCGAATATGATAATATCTTCATAGAAGGATCCAGAATCTCAATCAAATATTACGATGAGTCACAACACTTATCAGATGAGAATAATACTTGTCTGCCAAGCAGAACACTCCTTATCAGTTATCAATAACGAGACTTATCCATTAAGTCTCCTAAACATAGGCTCTGGACGCCTATATAAGGACCCTCGTCCTTTATTCTAGAACTACGTTTTATTGGCTTGATTCTCTATACAGCAGAGATACGTATACGTAGGCATCTTGTGAGGACCGATTTAGTCTCGAAACACAAGAGCAGTCATTAAAGCTTGAACGCTCACAAACCCTAGCATTTAATTCACAAAGCACGTTTTTTAATCTATAACAATATGTTATAAACTGGATTTTTGTGCTATGTTTCCAAGTTTATAGATAAAAAAATAAAATATGAGAAAAGATGAAATATGAGAAAAAAAGAATTAATAAATAATTTTTTTATTATGTTCCAGAGTTTATTAAGAAAAAAAAAGAAATTACATATATGAAAAAAATATTCAATATAATTATAATATAATTTACATTTTTCTCTCAGTAATCCTATTTTTGGAGAGATTTTTTTTTTTGGTGTTGTAAATTATATGGAGCTAAATTTTTGGAGAGAATTTGAGCATATCTATCTCCGTCGTTTTCTTTTTCCAAAAAATCTTAGAAACATGTAAGAGAAAATAAATAAGTACAAATCTTTTCTTTTTCTCTAAATTTAAACTCAAATACATATTAGAGAAAATAACGGTTTGTGGAGAGTAACTTGCATCATCATGTCTATAACGGAACTTATTTATTTTTTCAATACTATTTATACATGTCTATAATTATTTTAAAATGTAACAAATTATAAAAATTATATATTTACTTTATAATTAGTTCGGTTCAACTGACATATCTGTATATCAATACTATTATATAATAGACGAAACATTAAAAGTTTGGTTGGTCGTTATGGTACGTTGTGATTTTACTTAATCCCCTTAATTAGTTTTTAATTTTGGTTGGTCGGTATGGTACATTGTGATTTTACTTAATTGCCCTTAATTAGTTTTTACTTAATTAACCTTACTTATTTATAGAAATATATTATTAAATAATAATATTACCTATTTATAACCAATTACCTTTTTCACCTAAAATACATTATTTTTTCTAACAAATTCCCCTAATATTTCAAATATATCACGGACAATTACCTTTTTAACTAAAACATGTTAGTTTTTCTATTTTTCCTTACTAAAATCCCTCTTTTTCCAAAAATATCACGGACAAACATTTAGTTATTTATTTTTAAACATATTTTAATATTATAATTTTTTTTAAAAGTTTACCTATTTTAACATATCTATTTATTTTTCTTAACAAATGCAATTACTAAAAATATTAAAATATAAATAATCAAATACATATTTATAATCAATTACTTTTTCAGCTAAAACACATTATATATTTTTTTGAACAAAGTCCCTTCTTTTCTAAATATATCACGAGAAATTACCTTTTACAATTTACTTTTTCTATTTTTCTCACTAAAATCCATTTTTTTTCCAAAAATATCAGAGGAAATCTTTTACTTATTTATTTTAAAATGTATTTAAATACTTTTAATTATTAAATTTTAAAACCTCATTTTCCAAAAATATCATGGACATTAACCTTTTTAAACTAAATTTATGTTACATTTTTTATTTTTTCTTACTAAAACCCCTCATTTCCAAAAATATAACGGGCAAACCCATACTTATTTATTTTAAAATCTGTTTTAATGTTTTTAATTAATTAAAAATGTTTAGCTATTTTAACATGCCTACTTATTTTTTGCACAATTACAATTAATAAAATATTAAAATAATTATAATAAAATAACAATTAACAATCCGTGCATCACACGAGTTTTAAGCTAGTTTTAAGCTAATATTATAAATTTGAGCTTCAACCATTCCTAAGGCATAGTATCCGTATTTTGATTTGGATAAAATTTTGAACTTTAAATTTTGACCCATGCACTATCCATATTTTTGGTTGGTTTGGTATCCATTTCAGATTTGTATAAGATCTATGAATTATTTAACCCGTATTCAATTATAGAAAGTTTTTATTTCAAATTTCAATATCATTAATGTAATTTGTAACATTTATAGTAATCTCCTTTTAAAAAAAAATTATAGTAATCTCATTAATAAAAAATTAAACTAATAGTTCAATTTTAATAAATTCATTAATGCATATTAAATATTTTATTGTATTAAAATTTAGTTTTCACAAAATTTTATTATTTGATATTAAATATGATATGAGTTCATTTATTTAATTATAAATTATTATTATATACAAATAATTTTAATATAATAATATTTTAAAGCACAGTGTGCGGGCTATAATCTAGTACTCAAAATCCAACCATTTAAAACGGTTCATTCTTGACTTTTTTATATAATTTTGCCTCTTGCTTTTAAGGCTCAATTTTCATCAATTTTTATCAACTAGCAATATACCGGTGTTTCGCACACGGAGTCTAATAATTTTCAAAATATAACGTAAATGATGTTAGTATTTATATTTTAATTTATACTTTACATTAAAATTGAAATATTAAAAAATTTTGATTTCAAGTTTTGATTTTCGGTTCTTTATACTAATTATTAAATAGTAAAAATATATAAATAACGATGTCATTTTCTAATTAAAACACATTACTTTTTATGAAAACATATTAATTTTTATAAACACACTTAAAAATACTAATTATATTATATTTTTCATTAATTAATATTGTCTTTCTAATTAAAATATGTTACATTTTGATTAATATATTAACTTTTATAAACACGTCTAAAAATACTAATTATAATATATCTTGCGATCATTAATACACCTCAGGTATTAATCATTTGATTCTCTTCTTTATCTTACTTTGCATAATAATTAGGTATGATAAAGTATATATAGAAAAGGTTAAGACATCGCATCACTATGCTCGTAGTCTCTTATTGCATCACATTCACTAAAATAATGAGGATACATTATTTAATATTTCAATAACAATTAATCATAGAAACAAATGTACCCATCGCGAAATTGAATGAAATTCTGTCATTGCAAATATTAATGAAAATGTTGACTTTATTTTACGAACTTCCACCTTTTACAAAATAAGACATAGAGAAATGATAATTTAACATTGTTGTCCTCAAAATGATAAGATGAAACAAATCAAAACGAATGGAATACCTTCAAATCTTGTTACTCACCTATCAAAGCTGACCAATCCATCTGCAATCAACTAACCTCAACTAAACAAAATGATAACATCGCATCAATTTTATAATTTCACTAAAACTAAACTCAGTTAGACTAATACATAATATGCAAATCCTAGAGCGAAAAAAGAGTAAAAAGATAATATGTTAAGAACAAAATAGAAATTACTATTGAGTTTTAATTAAAATTATATAAATAATAATATTAAATTACCCTTATATATAAGCATAACGACTTTAGTATTATATTACATCAATATAAGTACAAAGCAAAATGTAAAAATTACCCAAACCACAAACCTGATAAAGTGATAATTTTTGCAGGGAGATGAGACCGTCTAAAGAATCTCCGATCGATTGAGTATAGCTACAAAAAAAAGATGATTATATTAGTGATAATCTCTGCGTTTAGAATATAATTTTGAGTAAATATATAAACTTGTATATACATTACACAAAGATGAGAAAACTGTAATCATGAAATTTGATATCCAGATTGAAGAAACATTCCGATGGAGAAAATGATAACAATACAAAATGATAGCCTAATTCAAATGATTCAAATAATAAATTACATAAATCTTCACTGAAATTGTGGATCGTAATGAATTTAAATATGCAGAGTAACTGAGTATAGAGAGTTTATTGATACAATCGGGTAAACGTGCATACAATTTCCGAAAACCCGTATTAATAGTAAATACAGATTAAATTCATTACGAATGTTCTGCACCGTATTAAGAATGCATACTCAATATTTTAATCTCATTACTTTTATATTTAACTATCAATAATTTATTTAACTAATTTATAAAGTTTTAATGTTATACAACAGGAGAGGTAAATCGCATGAATTACTGGAGTTACTTGGATGACCTTTATGCCTTCAAAGCATGGTTGACATCTTTTGTATTTGAAGATGGTTATTGATACTTTGGTTAGACTGTTTTTTTTTGTTTAGATGTTTCAGTTCTTGGATTTTTCATTATAGTTTAGATTTGAATTATTTGGATAAATTCAAGGATGTTTGGTTTTAACGCTAAAATATTAAGTTTGTTTGGTTTTAAATTAAGTATGACCTCAACGTTACTATGAGAGAGACGTATGATATTGTTAGTTTCTCCAATAGTGTGTTCAAAATTAAGCATGTAATCGGAAAATTAAGTAGTTTCGGCTAAAGCTAGCACATTTGGATGGAATTCATGGCATGTGGCCGGAGGTGACGCTGGGAGTTAGAGAGACTTGGTGCTAGAATGATGACAATTTATGTGAATCAATTGACAATGTTGTTTTGATTTAGGTAGTGTCTGGTGCATATGTATCTTCTTGCGTGAATTGTTAGTTGACTTATATTTCAAATTACAAATAAAAGAATATTTTATATTGAATATTTTGGAGTTACAAAATATATATTAATTGTGTATTTAAAATATCAAATATTGATTGTGTGAATTAATTAGGGCAATTACATTTTGAGGATGGAGGTGTGTTTGATGAAGCCCATATATTGTGGTTGAGACCAAAAGAAAAAAGCACTGCAAAAGCTTATGATCAACACTTACCGTAATCCCAAAATAATTATTTTTTCTCTCTCAATACATATTATAATATTATATATTTAAAAACAAAGTTAGCATTGGTATCAGAGCTGATCGTTGTACACACCTTACTGGAATTGTTCGAAGCTGTGTTGCTTTCTTCACGTTTCCTGCCCTCTCTGTTTTTTTTGCCGGCTAAACGCGTTTTGCTTGCCATATCCACCTTTGTTCTTTAATATTAGATATTTTATATAATTTGTGCTTGTTTTTATATTAGAATACGTGGGTTGTGTTTTCTATTTCTAACATAGTTTTGAAAGCTTTGGCTTGTCCTATGTGAGAGCAATCCTTATTATTTATTTTATTATGTCCTTATTTGTTCACCCATCAATTGTATATTATTCCCTGTTGCTTTGTTTTTTTTGGTTTTGGTTAGAATTTACATATATTATTTTTGTTTTAGATCCCACCCATGTGCATGCTTCTCTTTTAAGTTTTTTTAATATTTGTTTTCTTTTCGTCCTGTAGTGACTTTATTTGTCCTGTGACTAATTTTTTGTAGTCAACTGTTTTTCTGCCTGTTTTTGGCTTCGGTTGACTGTTTTTCAGACAAGGTTTTAATTGTTTATTTTTCCTGCGGTATTGATAGTCTGTTGCTCTTATATTTAAATATTGTTATTGTTTTTCTTAGTTACTTGCGCGGCTCTTTTCGTTGTCTTTGTTCATTGTTAGTGTTGTTTTTCCTCGGCCGAGCATGGAAAATAAATTAATTTTGTTTGAATCAGAATTTATCGTTGAAAAAGACGATATTGTTTTAAAAGATATTGCTCAGAATAGAGAGCAAGTGAAACATCAATTTGTTGGTGTGGTCGAATGCGATATTGATGATATGATGAATGATATAGATGGGTAGTGGATTGATTCCGGTGCCACCCGTCACGGTGCAAAAACAAAAATTGGTTTAACTGAGTTCGTTGAACTCGAGAAAGGAGAACAAATAATTTTTATGGGAAATAGTACCAGCCTCGATGTGCTAGGAGTTGGTATATATAAATTGGATCTTGGGAATAGTATATTGGTTCTTAAAAATGTATTTTTTGTCCCTGAAATGAGACGTAATCTCATTTCTATTCCCGCCTTGACTAGAAATGGTTTGGAAGTTCGGTTTTATGATGATAAATTTTCAATCGAAAAAGATAATGAAATATTTGCTATGGGCATATATGAACCCGAACATGGATTGTTTAAACTTTCGATTGTAAAAAATATTGAGAATAATGATGTTGGCACTTCCAGTCAGATTTTGTCTAATAATACATCCGTGTATGACATGTGGCATCAAAGATTGGGACATCCGGGAATTGACAAGATGGAACGCATTATTAAAGATAATTTGTTACCTCAAATGGTTATTAACAAATCAGTTTGTGAACATTGTGTAAAAGGAAAAATGACGAGAAAACCTTTTAAAGAAGAGGAAAGAGCTAAAGTGCTTTTAGGTTTGGTACACTCGGATATATGTGGTCCGTTGAATTGTAAAACCTATTGTAACAAAGAATATTTTATTACATTTATAAATGATTACTCTAAGTATGCACAAGTGTATCTTATATCAAGAAAATCGGAAGCATTTGAATGTTTTAGGAGATATAAGATTGAAGTTGAGAAGCAACTTAGAAGGGATATAAAAGTTTTAAGAACCGATAGGGGTGGAGAATATAGATCCACAGAATTTGACAATTATTGCAAAGAGAAAGGAATAATAAGACACATGACTATGTCTTATACACCACAACATAATGGTGTGGCGGAAAGAAAAAATAGAACATTATTAAATGTTGTTAGATGTTTGTTGTCACATTCGGGATTTTCTAATTTTTTTTGGGGAGAT
The DNA here is from genome assembly GCA_030848705.1 of Heracleum sosnowskyi. Taxonomy (NCBI): domain Eukaryota; kingdom Viridiplantae; phylum Streptophyta; class Magnoliopsida; order Apiales; family Apiaceae; genus Heracleum; species Heracleum sosnowskyi. Next base: position 119,249,867 of record CM061241.1, read on the forward strand.
GCATTAATTGCCGCAAATTATATATTGAATAGAATCCCCACAAAATCAGTTGAATCAACACCTTATGAGACATAGACTGGAAGAAAACCAGATTTAAGTGTTATGAGAAAATGGGGATGCATTGCACATGTAATGATCTCGTCTCAAAATAGAGATAAATTAGACTTCAGAACAGTGAAGTGCAGCTTTATTGGTTACCCTGAAAATTCTAAGGGTTACAAATTTTATAACAAAGAATTGGGAATAATTGAAAGTAGGGATGTTGTTTTCATAGAGAGTTTTGAGGAACAACAAAATGTGGTGGAGGATATATGCCCTCTAAATGTTATTGATGAGCTTCCTCAAGAAGACATTGATACACATATGGAACAAGATCCAACTGAGAATAGTGAATCAGATCATAATGTTGGCAATGAACCAATCGACATGGTTGGAAACAAGAGATCAAAAACTCCACCTGAATGGATGAATGACTATTATGTGTTTGATAGTAAAGCATCTTGTTTCTCGGTAGATATGGATGTAAGTGATCCTATTGATCCCACTAATTATTTAGAAGCGATGAGGTCGCAAGAGTCTGAATCATGTATGAAGGCCATGAAAGATGAAATTGAGTCAATTGAGAAGAATCAAGTGTGGGAGTTGTGTGATCTGCCTAAAGATAGAAAATCCATAGGTTGTAAATGGATTTTGAAAAGAAAATATAAGGCTGATGGGTCTATTGACAAGTTTAAGGCCCGCCTAGTTGCAAAAGGTTTTACTCAAAAATCGGGAATAGATTATCAGGAGACATATTCTCCGGTGGCGAAGTTTGCATCAATGATGATTATATTGGCTTTAGTAGCTTGTCTTGATATAGAACTTTACCAGATGGATGTAAAGACAGCTTTTCTTAATGGTGAGTTAAAGGAGGATAAATACATGGATCAACCCGAAGGATTTCAGGTTGAAGGTCAAGAAGACAAAGTCTATAAGTTAAGGAAGTCGATATATGGACTAAGGCAAGCATCTAGAGATTGGAATCTCAAATTTCATGAGGTTGTAGTTCAACTTGGTTTTGCCAAGAATAAATTAGATAATTGTGTATACATTTTGAAAAGTGGGAGTTCATTTGCAATATTATCAGTATATGTGGATGATATATTGTTAGCAGGAAATGATAAAGATGTGTTAAACAATGTCAAATTGGAACTTAGTAACAAATTTGAGATGAAAGATATGGGTGAAGCTTCATATGTTCTAGGAATCCAGATTATAAGGGATAGAAAAAATAGAACATTGAGTTTGAATCAAGAAATGTATCTACGTAAAGTAGTTAATCGTTTTGGGATGTAAAATTGCAGTCCGGCCCCAACCCCATTGGTAATGGGGAAACGATTGACGCGTAGTGAAAATCCAGGAAAGGGACAAGTATCATTAAATGTACCATATGCGTAAGCAGTCGAAAGTTTAATGTATGCAATGTTGTGTACTCGACCTGACTTGGCATATCCAGTAAGTCTAGTAAGTAGATACCAAAGCAATCCTAATCAAGCCCATTGGGAAGCTGTGAAGAGGATAATGAAATATTTGAAGGGTACATTGCACCACAAATTGGTCTATCAGGCAAAGAAACCTGAAATTATTGGTTATTCCGATTCAGATCTCGGAGGTGATAAAGATAATGGAAAATCAACTTCGGGGCACCTGTTTATATTTGGCGGAACTGCCGTAATTTGGGGAAGTAAGAAATATGGATGTGTTGCAAGATACACACAGGAAGCTGAGTATATAGCTTGTAGCATGGCTACCACTCATGCTGTCTGGATAAGACAGTTTCTACTTGAATTAAATCTCAATCTAATAGATGGACCTATTGAGATTTTTTGTGATAACACATCGGCTATTGATTTGATTTATAGTGGTGCAAGCAGCTCAAGAGGGCAGCATATTGATATACAATATCACTATATTCATGATATTGTAGTAGAGAAGAAGAAAGTAAAAGTCACATATATTCCTACCAATGATATGGTTGCAGATCCTTTAACAAAATGTATTCCTGCGGAAACATTTGTGAAACATGTTGGTTTGATGGGACTTAGGAATATTTAAGTCTGGATGCTCTAAGAAATGTGGGAGTAACAAAAATGATTGATAAAGAAGTCAAGTGGGAGATGTTAGTTGATTTCTATTTCAAATTACAAATAAAAGAATATTTTATATTGAATATTTTGGATTTACAAAATATATATTAATTGTGTATTTAAAATATCAAATATTGATTGTGTGAATTAATTAGGGTAGTTACATTTTGAGGATGGAGGTGTGTTTGATGAAGCCCATATATTGTGGTTGAGACCAAAAGGAAAAAGCACTGCAAAAGCTTATGATCAACACTTACCGGAATCCCAAAACAATTACTTTTTTTTTTTTCTCAATACATATTATAATATTATATATTTAAAAACAAAGTTAGCATGAATAACCGGGAGGAAAAAAAAGGGCGGTAGATAATAATGAGAAAGGGTGTCGCGTCTCGAAGGAAGGATAGAATGTATGGGCGAAAGCTGTCATAGAGTGGGGAATATCCCGAGTGTTACAACGACACAAACATGTGATATTCTTAATATGTATGCAAGAAAGAACGATATCAGTGCTATAGTATAGGTTTAATAAAAAAAAAATCACTTATGTAATATCAAGATATAATATTAAAAAATCAAATATCGATTAAAAATTAAATAAGCAAATATCATTCCGTATGCGAAATACGGACGTATTACTAGTTAATGTAAAATAGCTTATTTTAGTAAGGTGGTTCAGAGATAGATAATCCGTTAATCCATTTAGTTATGGGAATTTACTAAAATAGCCCTATTTTAGGGACAATATTGAAATTTCCAGCACACCACTGCGAGGAATTTAGTTTTATAATTTCAGTTGAATTTTAATTTATTTCAAATTTTTACTCGGCCATATTGAAATCCATGTGTTTGTTTGTAATATACTGAGATTGAAACCCAAGTGATATTACTAGTATTTTAAAATCGGTAAAATCACAGTTGAAGTGTAAGTAACAGAAAAACAGCGATCGGATCCTAAAGGGGATGGCGGGGGATCCGAATTTGCAGGAATCGGGTTGGGAAGAACTGCGTAAAGAAGCTCGTAAAATCGAAGGGGATCTCGACGTCAAGCTCTCTTCTTATGCTAAGCTGGGTGCTCGTTACACTCAATCTGGTTACTCTCCCCACCCACTCTGTATCTTTATTTCCACACACACACATTTTTTGTTTATTTCTATATCCATTTGTGCAGATTAGATCTCTTGTTACATTTTCATGAAATAGCAATGTCTTAGTGGATTAAATTTTTACCAATTGTTATAATCAGTGAATATGCGTGTAGTTTTTTATGGATCAGATCTCGATACGTGCTAAATTTCGATGAACTAGCTATATAGTACGGTGAATTTACGTATTAGACTAATTCACGCATTTAATTTGAATTTAGGTTTTGTTTTGCAAGTTGACTTAGAATGAATAAATACGTAATGTATGATATTAGAAGTAAGGAGGATTAACTTCGCATTTTAATACTCGTGGTCTCTTGGATTAAAATTTTAAATCATTGGTTATTTTTTTGCTTTTGATACGCATTTAGCAACTCTTTATAAATGTTTTCTCAAGGAGAGATTAAATTCATTTTAATGTTTGTTTGTTTACGGATTAGCTACAGTACTAAGTAGATACTTCAATAGTGTGTTAAACATGTGTTAAGAATTCTTTTAATTGAATTATGAGAATCAGGGTAAAGGCTCATTTGCCTGCCAAGCAGTAGTAGAAGTATTGAAGACACATGTACTATGTTCAGTTTGAACGACAGGTTGCATTGTTGGGCTTTTTGATAATAACTATTTCTGACGAATTATATGTCATTACCGTAAATTTGCAGTTTTAAAAATATCAGGGGACCTTGATTTATGTTTCTATATTAAAATTGGTGGTTTCAGGTTATGTGGATACTACTTCGCCAACTGGTGGCTCCGGAAGGTCATGGAAGTCTACTGAAATGGAGATTCAGTCATTGCTTGAGAAACTACTTGATGTAAATGATTCTATGAGCCGTTGTGCTGCATCTTCTGCTCCAACTACTTCAGTTACACAGAAACTGGCAAGGCATAGAGACATACTTCATGAGTTCAGTCAGGTTATTGCATAAGATAAAACACCATTTAGGGATATTTCTTTGTTGCCATGTCCGTTTGTTTGGGTATGCTTAATGCTGTATGGTGTGTAAATGATGCATATGTGTTCTCATGCATATGTGTTTCATAGTTATCACATTGTTTAATGTCGTAAGATATGTAGATATTACTATATTAGTAGTAAAAATTAAGTGTACTATAAAAAGTGAAGACTGCAGCCCATGGCTCCAGTTCTTGTTACGTGTAACAATACGTTTTGATCTTCTAACCAATTATTTTTCTAAGATATCATAAAATGCAATGAAGATAAAGAGATAATGAAAAATTCATGAAACTCTTAACTGGGGGCAGGCAAACAGAATTTATTAATTTTGTGTTTGATAATTAATTTTATTTGTACGATCTGATGAGAGATTGTATTAAAAGAATGGAGGCGGATGAAAAGGATGAGAATGTGTGAAGGAGATGAGAGTGGTTGAGATGATCAAATATGTGAACACTTCAATGAAATTAGTCAACGGAAGGAAGTTAAAAATTGTACTCAGGAATGCAGGATGCATGTATATGGAGGATGGAGGGATATATATCTATAGGATTTGGATCAAAAGAGAACTTAAATACAACGAGAAACACTAAGGTTCAACATACCAATCATATCAGGTTTATTTAATGGCAACGACCCTATAGGTTCACTGTTCCAGAATTAGGGTATAGGACTTCATAAATATCTAAGTTGTAACACATTTATGGTGTGGAAACTTCGTACTATATGTGCTGAACTATGGTGGTTCTCCTTGATTTTAGTTTCTATATGAACCGTATGATATGTGTGTTATGAACTAGCTTAAAGTTCAAAACAGTCATATAGCTTGGAGTGCTTTCCTTTGATTAACCAGTATTGTTTCGGAGTTTAGAGATCTAGTTACTGGACCTTGACCTTTCATCAGGTGTGACCTTTTAATTTTCCCAAGGAAAATTCCACAACCTGTGAGAATGTGTGTGAAGGAGATGAGAGTTGAGGGGATGACATATTTGTGAAGAGTTCGATGAGTATTGTTTGACAAATTATATAAACTAACCTAAGATGTGGAAAATCATATGGAGGATAGAGGAGATAACGAATGTTTTTGGCTTAGAATAATGCTCAAATACTATCGTATAGCCAAGATCTAATAGCTCAAGATATTGCAGACGTTTCTGGTACCAACATGTATACCTTGTCATATAAGCTTGACTGCTTAACCAAGTATAGAACTTCCTACAATTCTTTTTCTAATCGGGGATGTGAATAATCCTTACCATAATACAGATGTTAATTTTTTTACTACACTTTGATGTCGCAAATGGCAGATAAGTATGTACATTGAATGTTAAAATGTAATGCTTGCCTTTTAAATGCCCAATATCAGTTTGGAGATCCAGTTACTGGGCCTTCCATCAGGTTTGGCTTTTTTCATTTTGTCAGATAAAATTCCACTCTTGGGTCGGGAGCAAAGTTATGAACTATTTCCCCCCCCCCCTTTTTTTTTCTAATTAAATTTATGAACTATTTGCTTGCCAAAGTAAACATTTAGGATTCTTTGATTGTGTAGGTTAATAGTCAGCTTTTCGAGTTTTTTTATATAAGATGATATAGTGATTTTGTAGTTTTTGTAATTATGTTTCTACCTGTTTTTTTTTATGTCTATGCTTCTCTATGAGTTTATAATCTTATCTTATTTTCTGCTCCCAACTTTGGGTCCATTATAAATTTGCTACTAATGTTACAGGAATTTAGACGGATCAAAGGAAACATAACTTCAATGAAGGAGCATGCAGAACTTTTGAGTTCTGTACGAGAAGATATCAGTGAATACAAGGTGCGGAGATATGTTCTCTTTGCTTGTTTCTTCTTTGTTTAAATGTCATTAATTGAAGAAATCATTTTCTTATGTAAAGACCTAATCAACAATTTTGCAGGCATCTGGATCACCCAGGATGCAATTACTACGGGAGAGAGCTGCCATACATGGAAGCATATCTCACGTAAGATTTTACTTCCGTCTCTTCCAGGAACAGTTTAAAAGACTACAGCTAATATTAGTTTCTAAAGTTTATGTAAATTTTCATAATATATTTTATAATAATTTTCAACTTATAAATAAAATAATAATATGCGCTTCAGTTCACTTACATGAATAATAATAATTTCAACTTATAAATAAAATAATAATTCATGAATCTTAATTAGGAATTTCCTAATTAAGATTTTTAACGGTGGTTGGGACAGAGTTGGTCCCAGTTCACTTGATGTTGGTTCTTTTAATCATAAATTCCTCTAATTGACGATTAAATTGTGCTATTGGAGTGGTCTACGGAATGATTGATCTTCAACATTAAAACTTGCTTTGGTCTTTTGATGAATATGTAGTTGCTTAAGGTGTTGGATGTCATTTCAACCGGTTAATATGAAACTTGAGACTGGTTTTAAGTGGAAATATGTTTTGTTTGTATTGATCTACTTTCACAGGACATTATATTACACAAGTAGTATCCATCCTTCTCAAGATCATATATTTTAGACGTGTGTTCCATTTGCGTTGGATCGTGCAGCTGTTGCCTAAGGTTATACTTATATTTAGTTAAAAACACCAATTCTCCGGGCCAGAACAAGTCCTGTGGTTGCAACTTTATTTCTTTTTACTTCATTCGTCTATTCATTTTTCATTTGTCCGTCTTAGTATGTTCAACAAGAGAACTCGACCATATTAATATAATTTCTACCCTTCACATTCACAATTGTCTTCTCTTTTCTTTTTGCTTAAAACTTAGGCTGATTCTCAAAGCTTTATTTACTACTGGTAGTCACTCTTCACAATTGTCTTCTCTTCTCTCTTTTTTCTTTTGCCTAAAGCTTGGGCTGATTCTCAACGCTTTATTACTTTTGGTAGTCTAAATCTTAAGTGGAGCTAAGACTCGTATTTTCTGGTGTTTTATGCTTTGGTTTTACAAGAAAAATTCGAATAGCAGAGAAACTGCAGATGAAGTTAGGAGGCTATCTTTTTATCAGTATGACTGTACGCAGTACTAGTGATTCTAAATTTTTGGGTTAGTTACTGTGAACTCTGAAGTTCTTGTCCTTTAGTCTTGTACAAGTATATAATATAAGTGACCAGTTTAAATTTACACCAAAAAAAATAAAAAAATAAATCTGAAGAATAGTTCCTGTCCTATAGTTTGGTATTAAGTTTATCCAGTTTTTTGATCTGGACTCTATCCCTGCTTGCTCTGATTGTATAATTTTCCCGAATTTTCTTATTATATTAAGAGATTGTCATTTTTTAAATTGAATTTGCACAGATGGATGAAGTAATTAGTCAAGCACAAACCACAAGGTCCGTCTTGGGCTCTCAAAGAGCTATGTTTGGGGATGTTCAAGGGAAAGTGAAGCAACTAGGCGAAAAATTTCCTATTGTCCGAGGACTAATCGGTACCATTTGAAAACCTTATCTGCAGCTTTGATTTCATTTGCCTAAAATCCCCTTCCAATAAATCTTGTTCCTTTTTCCCACAGGTTCAATCAGAAGAAAGCGTTCGAGAGATACACTCATCCTAGCTGCGGTGATAGCAGCTTGTACATTGTTTCTTATCATATATTGGCTTTCAAAGTAGACGATGATTTTGTTTTTCTACGAGATGTAAAATTGGAGATTTTCCTGTTATTCTTATCAACTTATCAAATTACTTTTACTCTTCTATATTTCCATAGCACTTGATACTGTTAGTGATAAAAGGTCCAAAAATTCAGTTCTGAAACCAGATATGGTGGCAATTTGGCTTCCAGGCCAGGGTCGAGGATGTAAAGTTGTTAAATATGGACCGTTCTGATATTTATAGAATTTTGAGATGAAGAGACTATAAGCATAAAGTAACATTTTACCTGGAGGAATTAATACTTGATGAATTGTTTTTCTGAAACAGTTTCAGTTCAAAAATAATGCTCCTTCCTTTCCAGGTCACGTTATTTCTGTCATGTATCTTCAAGTTCAAATAAAATATAGTTCCAGAATTTATAAACATGAAACTATTGCAAGTACAATGCTGCATTTATAAATAAAATATATCTATGAGAGTTAAGTTATACGAAGATCATTTTTTTTGTGGATACTTGGAAATTACATATGTTCTGCAATCTAAATTTGGTAAAATAGATCATATTTTGTAATCAAAAATTTGCAAAACGTACTGTTTTGAAAACTATATTATATGAAAATCACTATTTCATTGAAAATCTTGAAATCATGTAAGTTCTGCAAACTAAACATGAATGTTTTACAAATCGAATATGTTTTGCAGTACAATATGTTTTGCAGTATAATAGTTATTTTCATAGAACATAATTTATAAAATATTATATTTTGCTAAATTTAGATTGTAGAACGTATGTGGTCTCCAGGTCTTCACAAAAAAATGATCTCAAAAGAACTTAACTCATATTTATGAACTAGAACTATATTTATATACCTGAAACTATTGCAAGTACAATTAAAAAATGCTCTTTGTTTTTACACTGAAATGGAACTTGCACTCTAGTTGTAAACTGCAACTAGAGGTGGCCATACGGCTAACCCGTAACCACCCCGCTGAAATGATTGTGTAAATCGGACTAGCACGGTCAGGTTAAAGTTCATATATTCACAAGTTGGTCAATATGCGCTACATGTCTATAACTATCCTTGATTCTATATATATAAATACTTATCTATTTAGTCATTTTTTATTTCATATACAACTTGTAATGGAATTGATATTAGAAGAATTTGTTAGATTGTTTAACTGGATTGTTATGTTGTAACCTATAAAATGATCCACCATATGGTGTGAGAAATACAATCTGCATTGAACAAAAAGTCTACAATTATAAAATTATCTTATACTAGGCTTTTTATGAGGCAAGTGTGTTTTAGAAGTTTGTTTGTCCCCTTGTTTGTGGGAGAGCAACATAACCAAATTACAGCAGTAGTAGATATACACAGAAGCTTTTGCTATAAAAAAATGCACAAAATTTCCCATGCTGATTTACATGAACGTGTTTTTACCGACAATATTCTGACAATATTCTTACTTTTTACTAAACTACCTCTAGAATAACCAAAGCACAATTTTTGTTTGCCTTGTTTGGGAGGCTTACGGGGAGATGAAAAGGCTATCAAGCCTATACGCAATGCTATGCTATGCTGCCACCTCTAGTGCTCTATTCTTAAAGCTATATTTAAGCACCGCTGTTGTAGTTAGAGCTGGCCAAACGGGCGGTTCCGGAGCTAAACCGGAACCGGCCCGCCAATTTAACCCGCCTGACTCGCCTCGTTACGGTTTGGACCGGCCCGGCACAATTCGTAAGCATAAAACGAGCCGTTTACGGGTTTATATTCTGAGAACCGGAACCGGCACGGCACGGCACGTCGAACCGCACGAACCGGCAGCCAGAACCGGCACGCACGGCCCGGCCGGCACGGCACGGCCCGGCCGGCACGGCACGGCCCGGGTACATGCTGTACTATTAATATATATTAATATATAGTATGTTACGTACAATGTTTCTGGTTGCCTATCGCCTTTTAATTAATAATTAATAGGATATATGTTAATATATGTAATGTGACCTGTCTCAGTCTGTCTGTGTTTGTGTCTCTGTGATGCATGCATGTGTGACTGTCCTCCGACCAGTCGACCACACCACAATTCCGAACTTCCGACTTCTTTTGCAACGGCTACATACAAACGGCTACATACAACGGCTATATTTTTTATTATAAATACCTCCACAATCCTCCCATTTTTCTCCACCCCACTCTATCTCTCTGCTCTATCTCTCTGCTCATTCTGAATTTAATCTCTAACATTCCGAAGAATTTAAATATTTCCGGCCAAATTCCGACGAAGCTTTAAAAAAAAATGGAAGAAGGAAGAGGCACCGTATCATCTCAAGGTTCAACCCAAGCAACATCGATGCCACCTCCTCGATCCGAAACTGGTATTTAATTTTTTTTATTATTTTTTATTTATTCAGTTTTTATATTCGGGAATTTTTTTTTATATTAGCTTTTTTTATATTTGTTATCTATAAAATGTTTTTAAAAAGATATGTTTTTATGCTTAAAAAATTATTTGGTTTTTATTTCGATTTTTTATGTTTTGAAATTAATCAGATTTTATTTGATTTTGTAGGTGGTTCTTCTAGTGTTACGAGACATTCGTCACATGTTTGGAATTATTTTTCGAAAGATCCAACGGAAGTTCCGGACCGATTTAAAGTTTGTTGTTTGATTTGTATTCAAAATAATCGAAAACAAGATCCTTTTGTTCACACTAAAGGGGGCGGTACGGGTACACTTGATCGACACTTGAAAAATCACCATGGAATAACAAAGCAAAGTCATGAAAGTGGAGCGGCACGTGGAGGTTCACAACAAACACAAATTGGTGGTTTCGTGACTTCGTCTCCCGGTGGAGGTATGCCTTTTAGATACAATAAATTGTTGGGGTATCGATTGTTCTACGAGATGGAATTCGACTTTTAAATTATTAAATGATGCAATTCAATATAAGATCATTATCACCGAATTATATAATGAAGACCCTAGAAACCAATACGAAGGTGGACCTATTACCGAATTTGATTGGGAATTGGCATCTAGAGTACGTAACATACTTGATTGTTTTGCACATGCTACTAAGGTTTTTTCTTATGTTTATGAACCAAATGTACATCATGTTATTATTGAGTGTGTTAATATAGTTACTACTTTAAAAGAATATGAAAAAGATCCATATTTTAGTGATATTATTGTTGACATGAAAATTAAGTGGATCGAATACTTTACGGAATTTCCTTATATTTATGGTGTTGCATGTCTTCTTGATCCCGGTGTTAGAAAGGAAGGTTTAGAAGGAATTTTAGGGCATTATTATGAAGTTTTAAACGTTTCATATGATCATGTTGTATATGTTACTCAATGTTTAAACTTGTTGTATCGTCTTGTAGATATTTATGCTCCACAAGTTCAAACTTCTATACAACCTAGTAGTACTGGTAGTAGTGGTGGTCGTAGTAGGTTTAATACTACAATTTCTTCTATATTGAGTAAAAAACAAAAATGTAGAATTTCCACTTCATCTCCCGTACCCGCTTCTTCTTATGGTATGGTTAGGGAATTTTTTTCTTATCATTATGAATTAAATGAAGATTTTGAAATACTAACATGGTGGAAGAATCATGAGTTACAATTTCCGATTTTAGCAAAAATTGTAAGGGATATTTTTGCCGTACCCGCTTCTACGATTGCGTCCGAGTCCGCTTTTAGTGCAGGTAGAAGAGTGTTAGACGAGAAGAGAACGAGTTTAGCGCCGGACGTAGTAAAAATTTGTGTTTGTAAAAAAGATTGGGATCAAGCCGCAAAAAGACAACAAGGAAGAAAAGAAGATGACTCGGACGGCGAAAACGATCCGTGGATGACAATGGATACTTCGGATTCCGACGCCGCCTGAACTACCAACGAACAACAATAATCAAATAGTGGATAGCATTTGTTTTGTTTTGTATTTTTATAATTTGTTTGGTTTGTAATTGTTTTAATATGTTAATGCGGTTTGTTCCGTTTTTTTAGAGAGGAGTCCTCTCAAATTAATTGTAACATTTTTTTAATTAATAAAATTTATAGAGGTACCGTCCTCTTTTATTTAAAAAATGTTCGTATAATTTTAAATAATATTCTTTTGTTCTTTTTGTAGATATAGTAGAACCGTAGACATTACAATGCATTAATGGGGTACCTACCGTACATGATTGTAAAATAATTGTAATATATTAAACACTGCCTAAACCGCTCGCCCCGCCCCGCCTAAACCGCCGAGCCGTGCACGAGTTATTCTCCCGCAGAACCGCCCCGCCCCGCCCCGCCCCGCCCGTCCCAGCCGTGCCGTCCACGTCCCTGGCTTCAGCAACCCGGCACGCCCCCAACCCGGCACGCCCCGGCTCGGCACGCCCGGGTGGCCACCTCTAGTTGTAGTACACACTCCGGTGCTGTTTTTTGAGGAAAAAATAGTACACTAAATTCATATATGGGAGAAAGAATTATTAAAATATAATTTATGATCTAAAAATTGTTTTTCTCTAAAAATTTTGAGATTTTAAAGCGACTGATTATTATTATAGCTAAGCTGGCAGATGACCCAAAAATGAGCTCTCGTGATCCACCCAAAAATGGTTACTCTGGTAATAATTTTTTTAAAAGTTTTTAAAAAAATATTCTATAAAAAATATTTTAGATAAAATGTTATTTCTTATATAAAATTAAGATTTATTTTGAATTCTCAGTTTTGTCTTGGTCATTTATCGAAATTTTGAATAACTTTAGAAAAAGAAAACTGTTTAATACATTTCATTATTTTAATATTATATCAAATATTAGTATATTTATCACCATTTTTGTTTTTTTCAAAATTTATATTCCAATTTCTATTTTAAAATACATAATATAACATCTTTTGAATAACTTTAGAAAAAGAAAATTGTTTAATACATTTCATTATTTTAATATTATATCAAATACTAGCTTAAAACCCGTGCGATGCACGGATTGTTAATTGTTATATTATTATTATTATTTTAATTGTATTTGTTAAAAAAATAAGTAGGCAGTTTAAAATAGCTAAACACTTTTAATTAATTAAAAACATTAAAACAAATTTTAAAATAAATAAGTAAGGGTTTGCTCGTTATATTTTTGGAAAATGAGGGGTTTTAGTATGGAAAAATAAAAAATGTAACATATATTTAGTTTAAAAAGGTAAATGTCCGTGATATTTTTGGAAAATGAGGTTTTAAAATTTAATAATTTAAATTATTTAAATACGTTTTAAAATAAATAAGTAAAAGGTTTATCCATGATATTTTTAGAAAAATGATGGATTTTAGTGAGAAAAATAGAAAAAGTAAATTGAAAAAGGCAATTTCCCGTGATATATTTAGAAAATGAGGGACTTTGTTAGAAAAAATCTATAACGTGTTTTAGCTGAAAATTTAATTGGTTATAAATAGGTATTTGATTATTTATATTTTAATATTTTTAGTAATTTTATTTGTTAAGAAAAATTAGTAAACATGTTAAAATAGGTAAACTTTTTAAAAATTAATTATAATATTAGGTTTAAAATAAATAACTAAAAGTTTGTCCGTGATATTTTTGGAAAATGAGGAGTTTTAGTAAGGAAAAATAGAAAAACTAACATGTTTTAGTTAAAAAAAGGTAATTGCCTGTGATATATTTGAAAAAGTAGGGGAATTTGTTAGAAAAAATAAAAAAATAATTTTTTTTAGGTGAAAAAAGTAATTGTTTATAAATAGGTAATATTATTATTTAATAATATATTTCTATAAATAAGTAAGGTTAATTAAGTAAAAACACGAATTTAAGAAAGGGCAATTAAGTAAAATCATAACGTACCATACCGACCAACCAAACTTTTAATGTTTCGTCTATTATATAATAGTATTGATTAGTATATTTATCACAATTTTTGTTTTAGCCCTCGTTAAACATGTGACCCGCTTTCTCATTTTTTTACCAAATCTAAATAGAAAACAAACTAACTTACTAAATATATTACATCATCTATTAATCAATTTTAATTTTTTAAAATATATGTACTAGAGAAAATAAGACTTGTATATTTGATTTTATTTTATAAAAACTTGCATTTTTAGGAACAATTATCTTATATATAAATTTGAAGGTAAAACTTAAAAACTGATTTGTAATAATATATGTAAAACATATAGATAAATTAAATGTGGGTTATTTTACAAAAAAATTATGAGAACGTAATTTATAATTGTTTTTCTAGGAGAATATTAAGATGATAAATCTGATTTCAAGATAAATTTTACAACTTCAAGAAAAGAAAAAAAAAGAGAATATTAAGATGGTAACTTTGAGTTCTAGAGAAAGTTTAAGAAAATATTAACATGTAATTTGACTTGAAGATAAATTTGAGAAGAATACTAAGATGATAATTTGATTTAAGAAAAAAGTTTAGGAGAATATAAGGTAATTAAAATTTTCATTACTAAAAATTTATAAAGCAATATAGATATTGATATGGACAGAAAAGTAATTATAGAAATATAATTGACAAATCAATGGAAAGGCCGATATTTAAGGCCCGACACCCTAATTAGTCATTAATTTCGTAATTAATGAATATGGAAAATATACAGCTCATGAAAAGAGTCCAAAATATGGTAAATTGGTCAAAGAAGGATCTAGAATCCCAATTAATGAGTCATAGCCTTTATCAACAAGGAAAAGACTTATCCTGCAAGAAATACAATGTTTATCCAATATCAAAAAGGAGACTTATTAGCTAAGACTCCTAAACCTACCATAAATACAAGGCTCCAGAGGCCTATATAAAGGACCTGATCCTACAATCAGAACTACGTCTTTGGCTTGATTCTCAATAACGATTTGAGATACGTAGGCATCTTATGAGGACCGATTTAGTCCCGAAACACAAGTGCAGCCATTAAAGCTCGAAAGCTCATTAATCCTAGCAATTAATATACAAGCACGTTTTTTAATCCATAACATTTGGCGCCGTCTGTGGGAAGACAACATCAACCATGGAAAACACACGAAGAACAACTCTGGATACTCAAACTCCTGAAGATCGCTCTATCACCTCTGAGGCTGATACTCACGGAAATCAACCACCGCCGACTACTGGCACTCAAGGGGCGAATATCCCCACCAACACTCAAGGACCGGAAATCCCAATTTCGGTTGAAGGGACGAATCCCCTGCAGATGGTCATTCATGGATCTAATCCACAAGAGACCGTTCACCAGCAACCAATCTCGACTTCTCCACTCATCATGAATGCACCGAGAAGCCTTCAACTCCATACTACTGATCTCCCTCAATACGCGAATCAGACTTTGGGGATGCCAAGCTATGGCATGCCCCCTCGACCCATGGCGGGCGGTAGTGGAACTAATCCAATCTACCATGAGGCATATGTGCCCCCTTATATTCAAGGTTTGGGACCCCAAAATCAACAAACTCGCCAGACCCCTTTCGTTCAAGATTACTCAGGCCCATACACCGAGGATGAGGGTTATACAACTGGGGAGGATGTCGCCCCAAGAAGGAGACGTTCTTCCCAGACAAATCGGGATCAACCCCAAACTACTAAGGAGAAAATTGCAGCCCATGAGGCAGAGACTGCAAGGCTCAAGAAACTCCTTACTGAGGAGGAGGCCGCTCAATCTCGGGGCCGAACGACTGAAGGGATCCCGATAATCAACTTGGATCCACCGACAAGAAGAACTAGGAGGGCCGAAGCCCCAAGGGGTGATCCTAGTATTCTGTTGCCCCTAGGAGATCCTGATGATCCTACACCACCGTTTACTCAAGACATCATGAAAACGGCTATATCCAGAAAATTCAAGATGCCTTCGATCAAAGCCTATGATGGAACGGGAGATCCCGCAAATCATGTAAGGACCTTCTCCAATGCACTGCTGTTGCAGCCAACCAACGATGCGGTCAAGTGTAGGGCGTTTCCACAAACCTTGGCAGGCATGGCCCAACGCTGGTATAGCCGTCTTCCTCCCAACTCAATTGGGTCTTTCAAGGAATTAAGCAAAGCTTTTATCAATCAGTTCATTAGTGGAAGGGTGCATGAGAAAAGCTCTGCATCACTCATGGCAATCCAGCAAGGAAAGAATGAAGCCCTAAGGGACTACATCAATCGATTCACTCGGGAGGCTTTGAAAGTCCCGGACTTAGAGGACAGAGTGGCTATGATAGCCCTGCAACAAGGAACTACTGATGACCACTTCAAAAGGTCGTTAGATAAACATCCACCCGAGAGCATGCTGAAGCTCCAAGATAGAGCTGGAAAGTATATCAAGGCTGAAGAAAGCATGAGAAAGTATGAACCCACTGCTAGCGGTAGTGGAAACTCAAAGAAAAGAAAAGAAACTCAGGAATACGACGTCAAGGAAAACTTTCCCAGAACGTCAAAGGACTCCGATTCTCCACCCAAGAGAAACAATTTTGGGCCAAAGTTTACGGAGTATGCAAGATTGAACACTCCTAGGAGTCAAATTCTGATGGAAATAGCTAAGGAAGGAGATCTCAAATGGCCGAAGCCAATGAGGGCTGACATGTCCAAACGGAACCAAAACAAGTTCTGTCGGTTCCACAAAGAAGTCCGTCACGACACCGACGATTGTAGGCATTTGAAAGATGAGATCGAATTTCTGATACGAAGAGGAAAACTCAGCAAATTCACCAAGGATGGAAATCCAGGGAGTCAAAGAGGAAACTATGAAAGGAAGGATTACGACAGAAGGGACAACGACCAAGATCGTAACCCTAAGCCCCGAGGGCCAGTCATCAACATGATATTCGGAGGACCAACTACTGTTGGGTCCTCCCTAAATTCAAGAAAAGCTTATGCTCGAGAGGTAATGACTGTGGTTGGAGAAGCACCGAAGCGTGCCAGAACAGAAGTGTCAATAGGTTTTGACGATTCAGACTTGGAAGGGGTGAACTTCCCCCACGATGACCCACTATTTATCATACCTGTGATTGGCAATTCTGAAACAAAGAGAGTCCTATTCGACAATGGAGCTTCAGTGGATATCTTGTTCCAAAATGCTTTTATCAAGATGGGTTACACTGATTCTCAGTTAACACCCTCAAATATGCCCATATACGGATTCAATGGGGTGGAATCAAAAGTGGAAGGCACTATCCAACTCCCAATGACCATGGGGCAAGGGATGAATACATCTACTCAAATGCTGAACTTCATAGTTATAAAGGCAACTTCGACCTACAATGCAATCCTGGGAAGGACTTGTCTTAATGCGTTCAAGGCCGTTGCCTCATCCTATCATCTGAAAATTAAGTTCCCAACGAGGAATGGGATTGGTGAAGAACGAGGAGACCAAAAAATGGCTAGAAGTTGTTATGTAGCCACGTTAAGGCCTGATGGAATCGGTGGCAATTTCTCCCAATTGAAGACATGGATACTAGTGACGATGAGGACCGAAGAGGGAAACCAGCTGAGGATTTAATCCCCATTCCCTTAGTCCCTGGTGAACCGGAGAAGGTGACATATGTTGGAGCACTACTACCTGAGCCATTGAAAAGCAAGCTCATATCTTTTCTTCAAGAGAATAATGAAGTTTTTGCTTGGACGGCGGCTGACATGCCAGGGATTGATCCCCAATTGATAACTCATAAATTGAATGTGGATCCTGAAAGGAAGACGGTGAAACAGAAAAAGAGAAGTTTTGCTCCAGAAAGGCTCGAAGCCATTAAACAAGAAGTAGAGAAGCTTTTGGAAGCCGGGTTCATTGAGGAAATCCAATTCCCAGAGTGGTTGGCTAACCCCGTGATGGTTAAAAAGGCCAATGGAAAATGGAGGATGTGTGTGGACTTCACTGACTTGAATGATGCATGTCCTAAGGATTGTTTTCCCTTACCAAGGATTGATGCATTAATAGATGCTACAGCTGGACACGAGATGCTCAGCTTCATGGATGGATTTAGTGGATACAACCAGATCAAAATGCACAAGGATGACATCTCCAAGGTATCATTCATCACTGACTTTGGTGTTTTCTGTTATCTAGTCATGGCATTTGGACTTAAGAATGCAGGGGCAACCTACCAAAGGCTGGTGAACAAAATTTTTGGACACCTAATTGGAAAAACCATGGAGGTCTACGTAGATGACATGTTAGTCAAGAGCCTCGATAAGGCCGATCACATTGAGCACCTCCGAGAGGCATTTGAAGTGCTAAGGCACCACAAGATGATGTTGAATCTAGCTAAGTGTGCCTTTGGTGTGGGCTCGGGAAAGTTTTTAGGCCTAATGGTTTCCAAGAGAGGAATCGAGGCCAATCCCGACAAAATCAAAGCAATTCTAGACATGGAACCACCAAAGACTATCAAGGATGTCCAAAAACTAACGGGAAGAGTGGCAGCATTGGGAAGATTTATCTCCAAATCAGGAGAAAAATGCTTATCTTTCTTCAAAGCACTCAAGAACGTGAAATTTTTTGAATGGACAACGGAGAGCCAAGAAGCCTTTGAGGCCCTAAAGAAATACATGGCTGAAGCACCACTGTTGGAAAAACCAAAGCCAGGAAAAAATCTCTACTTGTACTTGGCAGTTTCTAACACAGCCCTTGGAGCTGTTCTGATAAAGGAAGAATTGAAAGTGCAGAAGCCCGTCTACTATGTGAGTAAGATTCTTCATGGGGCATAAATAAACTACTCAACGATTGAGAAGTTTGCCTTAGTCTTGATAATGGCCTCAAGAAAGCTACGCCCGTACTTCCAGGCTCACAAGATAGAGGTCTTGACTGATCAACCTCTGAGAAACATCTTGCATAGCCCTCAAGTCAGTGGAAGATTGATCAAATGGGCAATTGAATTGGGCGAATTCGACATCAAGTATAAGCCTCGAACGGCCATAAAAGCTCAAGCACTCGCTGACTTCATGGTTGAATGTACCATTGACAACCAAGAAGTCGGGGGGCAGGAAGTAATAATGGAGGATGAGAAAGATCAAGAGATGAATTTCAAAGAATATTGGGTGCTCTATTTTGATGGAGCATCAAAAACAAAATCAAGTGGAGCCGGTTTAGTGCTACAAAGTCCTGATGGATTCCTCATAGAGTATGCACTAAAACTTGAATTCCCAACGACAAACAATGAGGCTGAATATGAAGCTCTGATAGCTAGCTTAGGGCTGGCTGGAGCCTTGAGAGTTAAAACTCTGAAAGTATGTGGAGATTCAAGGCTAGTGGTTTCCCAAGTAAATGGGGAATTTGAGGCCAGAGATGAAGTCATGGCCAAGTACTTGAAACTTGTCAAGGCCATCATGACTCAGTTCGATGAATGCTATGTAGAGCACATTCCAAGGGAAGAAAACATGAAGGCTGATGCCTTGTCTAAATTTGCTTCTTCCGAAATTGAAAACTATGTAGGGAGTGTATACTTCCAAGTCCTGAGGACCCCAAGCATCAATGGAAAGTTGGTAGCACCCATTGATGTTGCTAGTTGTTGGATAGATCCCATCAAGGCTCATCTGGAAACTGGGTGGTTACCCAACGACACTTCAGAAGCACGAAAGCTATACGTCAGAGCACTAAGGTATACCCTGATTGGGGGAATCCTATACAAGAAATCTTTCATCATTCCATATCTGAAATGTTTAAGACCTCAAGAGACAGAATTGACCCTAAAGGAAGTACATGAAGGAATTTGTGGGCAGCACTTGGGGGGCAGAGCCCTTGCCCATAAAATCACTCGTCTAGGTTTCTACTGGCCAAGCATACTAGCAGATGCTAAAAGCTACGTAAAGAAATGTGAAAGGTGCCAGAAGCATGCCCCAGTGGTTAGGCAACCACCAGAGATGTTGACATCCATAAATTCACCAATCCCCTTTGCCATGTGGGGAATGGATATACTCGGGCCATTTCCAATGGCAAGTGCTCAACGAAAGTTCTTGATAGTAGCAATCGTCTACTTCACCAAGTGGATTGAGGCTAAGCCATTAGCCAAGATAACCACCAAACAAGTGATGCATTTCTTCTGGGAAAATATGATATGCAGATACGGGATTACACGTATCTTGGTCACAGACAATGGAACTCAGTTTAACAACGATGAGTTTAAGAAATATTATGATGAGAACGATATCAAGTTGCGCTTCACTTCTGTTGCCCATCCACAAGCAAATGGGCAAGTTGAGGTTGCAAATCGAATTATCCTAGATGGACTGAAGAAAAGAGTTGAACGCTCCAGAAACACTTGGGTGGACGAATTGCTCCCCATACTTTGGGCATATCGTACTACCTGCAAAGTCACCACCGGAGCAACTCCATTTCTATTGGCTTATGGAGCAGAGGCAGTGGTTCCGGTGGAAATTACTCACACGTCTCCAAGAGTTGAGGCTTATGAACCAGAAATAAATGAAGAAGGCTTGAGGCTAGCTTTAGATCTAATTGACGAAGTTAGAGATTAGGCAAACGCCAAGATATTTCAACATCAAAAGAAGGCATCTTTCTACTACAACCTAAGGGTTAAAGAAAGGTTCTTTCGGCAAGGAGATTTGGTTCTACGAAAGATTGAGGCATCCGGAGTTGGACAAAAAGGCAAGCTGGCCCCAAATTGGGAAGGACCATATCGCGTTAAGAACGTATTTGGTCGAGGCTCCTACAAATTGGAAACCCTCGAAGGGCATGAGGTGCCAAGGACTTGGCATGCCTCAAATTTGAAAGTCTATTATGTTTAGTGCATCCTAAAAGGATCCGCTAGTAGGACAAGTAGAAATATGGTTCGATGAAATCATGAAGGGTTGAAACCCCAGAAACCTAAGACATTCAGTCCAAACCCCATCATTCGACATGCTCAATGAAAGGCTTGAAGCCAAAACAAGACGGTATAAGACATAAAAGGCTTATGCAAATGTCAAGTTAGCCTCAAATAAGGCAAAATCGTCGTAAATGTGTAGGTCGCTCCACACTTTACACCAAGACGATACTCGTGAAACACTAGTGTATGTTAAAATCCCCAAAAAGGGGTAGTAAGTCCCAGGTAAGGGATAAAAAGACCCCAAGTCTCGAAAAAGACCGGTATAATTTCTATGAATTCCTAGTGCATTATCATAGACGTTGGGAAGCGCGATCAGCCATTTTAAACCCAGAATCTTCAGAAAATCTTCAAGTCTTCAAGAAAAGTGCCCAAAAATCTTCAAATCTTCAAAGAAAACCCAGAAATCTTCAAAGAAATCTTCAAGTAAAAAACCCAGAAAACGGTGAGATTTAACGGAAAATCTCGCCGGAAATCGCCTTATGATGGAACCCTAGCAGAGCAATTTAGAGAAAACTTTGGAGAAAATTCAGCAGAATATCTTTGAGAAAGTAGAATGTGAGGAATGAATGGAAAAAAATGAGAGTTCACCCTTATATAGTGATGACAGCCGGTCAATGGGCCGGTTGAAGGAAGGACAACCAGCATTAGCCGGTACGGCCCATGAAAGGCTAAAGGCCCAATTAACGAACTTGAACAGTGAAAGTTCTGGGCCCTACTAAGCCCATCACAAAAATGAACCATATTTTCGATCAAAATCGAATGAGTTCGAATAAAATCCCAAAATGGCTCCCATGATCGACCAAAAACCTGGTCGAAAGGGTAAAAAAGGCCCAAATAAAGGCTAAAGGCCTAATTGCTAAAAAAGCTAAAGGCCCAATTGATAAATAAAGGCCTTAGGCCAAAATTAAGCCCCGTATACGTAGGCATTAAAAGCCCGAAATGAACCAAGTATTCGACCAGAATCCTGGTCGAATGAGTTCGAACAAAGCCCGAAATGAACCAAGTATTCAACCAGAATCCTGGTCGAAGGAGTTCGAATAGGGCCCAAAATGGAGCAAATCTTCGATTAGAATCCTGGTCAAAATTGTTCGACCAGGGCATGAAATAACGCCTAAAGTTCGACTATAATCCTGGTCGAAATCATTCGACCAGGAGGGGAAATGAGGCCCTGATTCGACTAGAAACCTGGTCGAAATCATTCGACCAGGATGTGAAATGACAATAGGCTTCGACCAGAAACCTGGTCGAAACCATTCGACCAGGGGGTAAAAGATGAGCAAAGATTCGACCAGAAACCTGGTCGAAATCATTCGACCAGGAGGCAAAAGCAAGGCAAAATTCGACCAGAATCCTGGTCGAAGGAGTTCGACCAGGAGCTAAAGTCAAGGTCGAATTCGACCAGGATCCTGGTCGAAAATGAACTGAAAAATTCAAAATTTGATTTATCTTCTAGGGAATTGATGAAAAATCCCGATTCCTGTTTTGGGAAATTACAAAATTGGTTTAGAACTATATGTTCGTCAAACCAAGTCACAATATGGAAGAAAATTTCGTAACTCCCGAATAAAATAACTTCTACGATAATCCAAGAGAGATTTTCTTAGAAGTTGGGGGGCAAATGATATGGACATAAAAGTAATTATAGAAATATAATTGATAAATCAATGGAAAGGCCGATATTTAAGGCCCGACACCCTAATTATTCATTAATTTCGTAAATTAATGAATAGGGAAAATATACAGCTCATGAAAAGAGTCCAAAATATGGTAAATTGGTCAAAGAAGGATCCATAATCCCAATTAATGAGTCATAGCCTTTATCAACAAGGAAAAGACTTATCCTGCAAGAAATACAATGTTTATCCAATATCAAAAAGGAGACTTATTAGTTAAGACTCCTAAACCTACCATAAATACAAGGCTCCAGACGCCTATATAAAGGACCTGATCCTACAATCAGAAATACGTCTTTGGCTTGATTCTCAATAACAATTTGAGATACGTAGGCATCTTGTGAGGACCGATTTAGTACCGAAACACAAGTGCAACCATTAAAGCTCGAAAGCTCATTAATCCTAGCAATTAATATACAAGCACGTTTTTTAATCCATAACAGATATTTTCTAACTTTTAATATAATTAAATCAAAATTTTGAGAAAATTAGAATGTGGTGAGGTTGTGCCTCTCAAATTGTCTAGCACCTCTCAAGTTGTATCAATTATTATTTTCCTCAATTAAAAGATAGTAAAAAAATAGTAAATATATTGAACTCATAGAGTAAATTTAGGAAAATATTAATATAATATACTCAGTTTCCCCCCTTAGAAGATTGAAGAAAGAAATTAATAAATAAATTGGACTTGTAGAGAAAGTTTGAACTTTAATTAACAAAGCATATTTAGCATCCTTCCTTAGAATGATAGCAAAAAAAAAAAGTAAATAAATAGGATTAATAGAGAGCGTTTAGAAAAATATTAACAATTGATATATTTTCTATAATGGAGAATAATTTCTTCCATTAGTAAATATTTAAAAGGCAACTTAGATATTTTCTAATAAAAAATAGTATATTTAGTTTCCTCCAATAATAAAGATTTTTAAGACAAGAATATTAGAATTTTATATTTCGTTTACTCCATTAATAAAGATTTTGAAGGCAATTGTATATTTAATTGTATAAAAAATTACCTATTTCGATAAGATAATAAGATAATATTAGAATTTATATATTTAGTTTTCTCCATTAGAAAAGAGTATAAAGGCAAATTGAGATATTTTCGAACTTTTAATATTAATAACTCAACATTTTGAGAAAATTAGAAAAATACATCAAAGCGATTTGAGAGGCGCCACCTCACCGCCCCCGTTTTCTCCTTTATATAAGTACTAGTCGACTAAACCGCGCTTCGCAGCGGCCCTATAATATTTTTGTAAAATTTTAAATATTAACTATTTAAGAAATATATATATATATATATATATATATATATATATATATATATATATAATATAGATTCGCGCTCGATTGATAACCCACATTATTTTGAGATATAAGATCTAATCATAACCATTCATTCATATACTCTCTAATTATCTCCATCACTTATTTACTTTTTTAATATTTTATTATTCCACCACCTCCACCCACTCACCACCTTCTGCCACCAGTGACCACCATTTTCGGCGACCACAACCTCCGACGACCAGTAGTAATCACCAACGTCATAACTAAAATCACCATAATTCTGAATAAAATCACCACCGTCAAACAAAAATCACCATCACCACCTCCGGCCACCACCTCCCGTCATCACCTCCGGTCACCAAAATTACAGAAATCACCATCAAATTTACATGAAAATCACCAAAATCAAGTACAAATCAACAAAACACCACAATACCACTGCCTTCTCTTCTCAGATCACCACACCAGTGACCAACTCCGACCAGTACATGTACTGCATCACCTCACACCATCACAAAGAAAACACCAAAATCATATATAAATCACCACCCTTACCGCCATTACCCCCACCACCATGACGACCCCCATCATCAAAGAACTATCTCTGGAAACATAATTACAAAATACAACTCCAAATCAGAAAAAGAAACACAAATCAGCAAAAAAATCATGAAAATCACCAGTTTTTTTGAAAAAAATCACCAGCTGCGGGATTTTTAATCCAAATACAGAAGCTTGTTTTTTACAGATCTATTACTCGATGGAGTTTGCTTGTATAGTATTTTCGATGGTGGACGAAGGGGAGAGAAAAAGAGAGAGAGAGTTGTCGGAATTAATGAAATAACGGTTGGAGTTTGGTGTTGTTAGGTGTTGGTCGCCGGAGTTTGGTTATGATGACGGACGGAATGTGGTGGTGGTTGTAGGTGGACTGGTGAGGAAGGATGTAATGGTAGGAGATTAGATTTAAATGTGTGGTTTAGATTAAAAGTAGTTTTAAAAATGCATGGTTGAGATTAGATATCATATCTCATTTTAATGAGGATCTCATATGAGCACTTGTCTATATATATAATATATACTATCTTATAATAGACGAAACATTAAAAACTTGATCGATCAGTTAGTACTTCGTGATTTTACTTAATTACCTTTGCTTATTTAAAAAAAATATTATTAAACAATAATATTATTTATAAACAATAACATTTTCTGCTTAAATACATTATTTTTTCTAAGAAAATGCCCTATTTTTAAAAAAAATCACGAGCAATTACCTCCTTTATTTTTGCTAAGTACAATTACCTCTTTTTAACTAAAACACGTTAAATTTTCTATTTTTTCTTACTATAAATACCTCCTTTTACAAAAAATGTCACTGATATGGGTTAAAAATAACCCTAAAGAAATAATTAATATTGCATTAATTAAACCTAGCTGGTCCATAAATAAGGCCCATTAATAAGGCCTGAAACTCTAATTAAATATTAATTTTATAATTAATATTTGGGCTAGAAGTACAATCTGTATTAGGAGAAGTCCAATACAGGCTTGTTCTAATACAAGTGGGCTTCTTTCAATACAAGTCCGTTATGATATGAAAATAACTCCTACAAGGAAGGATCTAGACATAATCCTTATCCACGGTCAAGGATAAGACTTATCCTTTAAGAAAGTGATAATACTTATCCACCGTCAAATATAAGACTTATCCTTCAAGAAAGTGATAATACTTATCCACCGTCAAGGATAAGATTTATCCTTCAAGGAAATCAATACTTATCCACTAGGCTTCTAAACGCCTATATAAAGGGCATGACCCCTCATCTCAGAATTACGTTTTGGACACAACTCCATACGTCATCTACAACGTTTTAGACTTCATCCTCGAATAAGGACATACAAGTCACTACGTCCTTGGTGTGCCCCTGCCGCCATAGCCCCAAGGGCAACACCAAGAACTACGTTTTCTGGCTTGATTCTCAACATTGATTGAGATACGTAGCCATTAAAGCTCGAAGCTCTCTTAAACCTTAACAATCAATTTACAAGTACACTTTTTAATCCATAACATTTGGCGCCGTCTGTGGGAAGACGACATCAACCATGGCAAACACACGAAGAACAACCCGAGATACTCAAACTTCCGAGGAGCTTCCTATCACCTCGGAGGCTGATACTCACGGAAATCAACCACCGCCAACTACTGGCATTCAAAGGGCGAATATCCCCCTCACCACTACTCAAGGACATGAGATCCCAATTTCGGTTGAAGGGACGAATGCCCTGCAGATGGTCGTTCATGGATCTAATCCACAAGAGACCGCTCACCAGCAACCAATCACGACCTCCCCACAGCTCATGAATGCACCAAGTGGCCTTCAACTCCATACTACGGATCTTCCCCAATATGCAACTCAAACTTTGGGGATGGCAAGCTATGGCATGCCCCCTCGACCAATGGCGGGCGGTAGTGGTCTCAATCCCACTTACCATGAGGCGTACGTTCCTCCTTATATACAAGGTCTGGGACCCCAAAATCAACAAACTCGACGAACCCCTTTGATTCAAGACTACTCGGGTCCCTATACTGAGGACGAGAAGTATACATCTGCAGAAGAGAGGGATGTTGCCCCAAGGAGGAGGCGTTCTTCCCAAACAAATCAGGAACAACCCCAAACTACAAAGGAAAATATTGCGGCCCGTGAGGCGGAGGCTGCAAGGCTCAAGAAATTACTGGCAGAACAGGAGGCCACGAAAGCACAAAGCCATGCAAGTGGAAGAGTCCCGATAATCAACCTGGACCCAACACCGAGAAGAACCAAGAGGGCTGAAGCCCCAAGGGGTGATCCTAGTGTTTTGTTACCCCTAGGAGATCCTGATGATCCTACACCACCATTCACTCAAGACATCATGAAAGCTACCATATCCAGGAAATTCAAGATGCCAACGATTAAAGCTTATGATGGAACGGGAGATCCCGCGAATCATCTAAGAACCTTCTCTAATGCATTGTTGTTGCATCCAACCAATGATGCGGTCAAGTGTAGGGCGTTTCCACAAACCTTAGCGGGTATGGCCCAACGTTGGTATAGCTGTCTACCTCCCAATTCAATTGGGTCTTTTAAGGAACTAAGCAAAGCGTTCATCAACCAATTTGTTAGTGGGAGGGTACACGAGAAAAGTTATGCATCACTCATGGGAATCCAACAAGGAAAGAATGAAGCTTTAAGGGATTACATCAACCGATTTACCCGGGAGCCTCTGATGATCACTTCAAAACCAATTCTGTCGGTTCCACAAGGAAGTCGGTCACGACACCGACGATTGTAGACAATTGAAAGATGAGATTGGTTTTTTTGATACGGAGATGAAAGCTCAATAAATTCACCAAGGATGGAAATCAAGGGAGTCAAAGAGGAAACTATGAAAGGAAGGATTATGATAGAAGGGACAACGATCAAGATCGGAATCCCAAGCCCCGAGGGCCAGTTATCAACATGATACTCGGAGGACTAACTGCAGCTGGGTCCTCCCGAAACTCAAGAAAGGCCTATGCTCAGGAAGTAAGGACTGTGGTCAGAGAAGCACCGAAACGTGCCCGAACAAAAATATCAATAGGTTTTGATGATTCTGACTTGGAGGGAGTGAAGTTTCCCCACGATGATCCCTTAGTCATCGTACCTGTGATAGGGAATTCTGAAACAAAGAGAGTTTTGGTCGACAATGGAGCTTCAGTGGACATCTTGTTCCATGATGCTTTTATCAAGATGGGCTATATTGACTCTCAGTTGACACCCTCGAATATGCCCATATATGGATTCAATGGAGTGGAGTCGAAGGTGGAAGGCACTATCCAACTCCCAATGACAATGGGACAAGGGTCGAATACATCTACGCAGATGTTAAACTTCATAGTTATAAAGGCAACTTCGACCTACAATGCAATCCTGGGAAGGACGGGTCTTCATGCGTTCAAGGCCGTTGCCTCATCTTATCATCTGAAAATAAAGTTCCCAACGAGGAATGGAATTGGTGAAGAACGGGGAGACCAAAAGATGGCTAGAAGCTGTTACGTAGCCGCGTTAAGGCCTGATGGAATCGGGGGCAGGTTCTCCCCATTGAAGACATGGATACTAGTGAAAATGAGGACCGAAGAGGGAAACCAGCTGAGAATTTAATCCCAATTCCCTTAGTCCCTGGAGAACCGGAGAAGGTGACTTATGTTTGAGCACTATTGCCTGAACCCTTGAAAAGCAAGCTCATATCTTTTCTTCAAGAGAACAATGACGTTTTTGCTTGGACAGCGACTGACATGCCAGGGATTGATCCCCAATTGATAACCCACAAACTGAATGTGGATCCTGAAAGGAAGACGGTGAAACAGAAGAAGAGAAATTTTGCTCCAGAAATGCAAGAGGCCATTAAACAAGAAGTAGAAAAGCTTCTGGAGGCCGGGTTCATTGAAGAGATACAATTCCCAGAATGGATGGCTAACCCAGTGATGGTCAAAAAGGCCAATGGAAAATGGATGATATATGTGGATTTCACTGATTTGAACGATGCATGTCCTAAGGATTGTTTTCCCTTACCAAGGATTAATGCCCTAATAGATGCCACAACTGGGCACGAGATGCTGAGTTTCATGGATGGCTTCAGTGGATACAACCAAATCAAAATGCACAAAGATGACATCTCCAAGGAATCATTCATCACTGACTTTGGTGTTTTCTGTTATCTAGTCATGACATTTGGACTTAAGAATGCAGGGGCAACATACCAAAGATTGGTGAACAAAATTTTTGAACACCTGATTGGAAAAACCATGGAGGTCTATGTGGATGACATGTTGGTTAAAAGCCTCGATAAAGCCGATCATATAAACCATCTACGGGAAGCGTTTGAAGTGCTGAGGCACCACAAGATAATGTTGAATCCAGCTAAGTGTGCCTTTGGTGTAGGCTCGGGAAAGTTTTTAGGCCTGATGGTTTCCAAGAGAGGAATCGAGGCTAATCCCGACAAAATCAAAGCAATTCTAGACATGGAACCACCACAGACTGTCAAGGATGTCCAGAAACTAACGGGAAGAGTGGCAGCATTGGGAAGATTCATCTCCAAGTCAGGAGAAAAGTGCTTACCTTTCTTCAAAGCACTCAAGAACGTGAAATTTTTTGAATGGACAACTAAAATCCAAGAGGCCTTTGAGGCCCTGAAGAAATACACGGCTGAGGCACCACTGTTGGCAAAGCCAAAGCCAGGGGAAACTCTCTATTTGTACTTGGCGGTTTCTAACACAGCCCTTGGAGCCGTTTTGATAAAGGAAGAGTTGAAGGTTCAGAAGCCCGTTTATTACGTAAGCAAGATTCTACATGGGGCAGAAATAAACTACTCTACGATAGAGAAGTTTGCCTTAGCCTTGATAATGGCTTCAAGAAAGCTACGCCTATACTTCCAGGCACACAAGATAGAGGTCTTGACCAATCAACCTCTAAGAAACATCTTGCATAGCCCTCAAGTTAGTGGAAGGTTGATCAAATGGGCTATATTGAATTGGGAGAATTTGACATCAAGTATAAGCCTCGAACGGCCATAAAAGCTCAAGCACTCGCTGACTTCATGGTTGAATGCACCATTGACAACCAAAAATTCGGGGGGAAGGAAGTAGTAATGGAAGAAAAGAAAGATGAAGACATGGTATCCAAAGAATGTTGGGTGCTCTATTTTGATGGGGCATCAAAAACAAAATCAAGCGGAGCAGGTTTAGTGCTACAAAGTCCCGATGGATTTTTCATTGAGTATGCACTAAAGTTGGACTTTCTGACAACAAACAATGAAGCTGAGTATGAAGCCCTGATAGCCGGCTTAGGTTTGGCTGGGGCCTTAAGAGTTAATACTCTCAAAGTCTGCGGTGACTCGAGATTGGTAGTCTCACAAGTAAATGGAGAATTTGAGGCTAAGGATGAAACCATGGCAAAATATTTGAAGCTTGTGAAAGTCATCATGACCCGGTTTGATGAATGCTATATGGAACACATCCCTAGAGAAGAAAACATGAAGGTTGATGCCTTGTCAAAATTTGCTTCTTCTGAGATAGAGAACTATGCCGGAAGTGTATACTTCCAAGTCTTGAATACCCCGAGCATCAATGGAAAACTAATATCACCTATTGACATAGGTGGCTGTTGGATAGACCCCATTAAGGCTCATCTTGAAATTGGTTGGTTACCAAATAATGCCTTGGAGGCACGAAAGTTGAAAGTGAGAGCATTGAGGTACTCCTTGATTGAGGGAATCCTATACAAAAAGTCTTTCATTGTTCCGTATCTGATATGCTTGAGACCCCAAGAGGCAGAATTGGCCCTAAGGGAAGTGCATGAAGGAATTTGTGGACAACACTTGGGAGGCAGAGCCCTTGTCCATAAAATCACTCGTCTAGGTTTCTATTGGCCAAGCATACTTGCAGATGCTAAAAGCTACGTAAAGAAATGTGAACGGTGCCAAAAGCATGCACCGGTGGTTAGGCAACCACAAAAAATGATGACATCCATAAACTCCCCTATCCCATTCGCCATGTGGGGAATGGATATACTTGGACCATTTCCAATGGCAAGTGCGCAAAGAAAGTTCTTGATAGTGGCAATCGACTACTTCACCAAGTGGAGTGAGGCTAAACCTTTAGCCGAAATAACCACCAAACAAGTAATGCATTTCTTCTGGGAGAATGTAATATACAAATACGGGATTCCACGAATCTTGGTCACGAATAATGGAACTCAGTTTAACAACGATGAATTCAAGAAGTATTGTGATGAGAATGATATCAAGTTACGCTTCACTTCTGTTGCCCATCCTCAAGCAAATGGGCAAGCTGAGGTTGCCAATCGAATTATCCTAGATGGACTGAAGAAAAGAGTTGAACGCTCTAGAAACACTTGGGTAGACGAATTTCTCCCCATACTATGGGCATATCATACTACTTGTAAAGTCACCACTGGAGCAACCCCCTTTCTGCTGGCATATGGGGCAGAGGCAGTGGTGACAGTGGAGATTACTCATACCTCCCCAAGAGTAGGGGTCTTTGACCCTGAATCGAAGGAAGAAGGTATGAGGATGGCTCTTGATCTAATTGATGAAGTCAGAGATGAGGCAAATTCCAAGATCGTGGAACATCAAAAGCGAGCATCTATCTACTAAACCCTGAGGGTAAAGAAAGTTTCTTTCATCAAGAAGACTTGGTTCTCAGAAATATTGAAGCATCCGGGGTTGGACAGAAAGGAAGGGCCCTACCAAGTCAAGAATGTGTTTGAACAAGGCTCATATAAGCTAGAAACCCTCGAAGGGCATGAGGTGCCAAGGACTTGGCATGCCTCAAACTTAAAAGTTTATTATGTTTAGTGCATCCTAAAAGGATCCGCTAGTAGAACAAGTAGAAATAAAGTTCGATGAAATCATGAGATTCCTAGAAAGCAGATGAAGGGTTGAACCCGTTTTGATTGGTAGAAACATCCTCAAAGCATTGTCAAGACAAACCACAAATGAATTCAAAGGAAAGCATACAAAATATGCATGTCAACTGCATAAATAGAGCTGAATACAATGAACCCCGAAGGGTGAATGTTGCTAATAATAATACAAAAGAAAGCCTAAGATGCTTATTGTTAATTAGCGAAAATTTCAAGCTCAGGAGAAGTTTGATATGATAGATTTGAGAATGAATCACTACGAGTGGAGCCATCAGTAAGAGCTCGTAAGGGTGAAGGGTGGAAACCCCAGAAACCTAAGACATTCAGTCCAAACCCCCTCATTCAATATGATAAATGAAAGGCTTGAAGCCAAAACAAGATGGTATAAGACATAAAAGGCTTATGCAAATGTCAAGTTAGCCTCAAATAAGGCAAAATCGTCGTAAATGTGTAGGTCGCTCCACACTTTATACCAAGACGATACTCGTGAAACACTAGTGTATATTAAAATCCCCAAAAAAGGGTAGTAAGTACCAGGTAAGGGATAAAAAGACCCCAAGTCTCGAAAAAGACCGGTATAACTTATATGAAATCCTAGTGCATTATCATAGAAGTTGGGGGGCAAATGATATGGGTTAAAAATAACCCTAATGACATAATTAATATTGCATTAATTAAACCTAGCTGGTCCATAAATAAGGCCCATTAATAAGGCCCGAAACTCTAATTAAATATTAATTTTGTAATTAATATTTGGGCTAGAAGTACAACCTGTATTAGGAGACGTCCAATACAGGAATGTTTTAATACAAGTGGGCTTCTTTCAATACAACTCCGTTATGATATGGAAATAACTCCTACAAGGAAGGATCTAGACATAATCCTTATCCACTGTCAAGGATAAGACTTATCCTTTAAGAAAGTGATAATACCTAGCCACCGTCAAAGATAAGACTTATCCTTCAAGGAAGTGATAATACTTATCCACCGTCAAGGATACGATTTATCCTTCAAGGAAATCAATACTTATCCACTAGGCTTCTAAACGCCTATATAAAGGGCCTGACCACTCATCTCAGAACTACGTTTTGGACACAGCTCCATACGTCATCTACAACGTTTTAGACTTCATCCTCGAATAAGGACATACAAGTCACTACGTCCTTGGTGTGCCCCTGCCGCCATAGCCCCGAGGGGAACACCAAGAACTACGTTTTCTGGCTTGATTCTCAACATTGATTGAGATACGTAGGCATCTTGTGAGGACCGATTTAGTCACGAAACACGAGAGCAGTCATTAAAGCTCGAAACTCTCTTAAACCTTAGCAATCAATTTACAAGTACACTTTTTAATCCATAACCGTCACCGACAAATCCTTATTATTAATTTTAAAAACTATTTTAATACTTTTAATTACGGGTAATTAACTTTTTCAAATCAAACATGTTACTTTTTCTATTTTTACTTACTAAATTTTTTTTCCCAAAAAAATTTGACGTGCATCATTCAGAAAAAAAGTTAACTAATACAACTTAATCATTCATAGTAAATAAGTTAGAAATTATTATAATATTTAAATTAAAAATACATATATGTACACATAAACATAAAATAAATTTTAAAAATTCTGTACACATTAAAAAATTCTTGAAAATTAGGATTTTGAAAAGACGTACATGAATCTTTATCATATTATAAAATTGGATTTCCTTTTTTACATTCAAATTCCTCAATTAAATTTTTATTTCGTTTTCAATTATTTACTTCATATGTTTTTAATTTTTTCCCAGAAATTCCTTATGTATGAATACTTGTCTTTTGTGTGATTATTTCGTTATTTTTAGATTTCAAACGTGGAAACAAAAATTTTAATTGTTAAGATTCAACATAGAAAAATTATAGAAAATTAGAAAAAGAGTAAAAAAAGATGCTATTTTTATACTTTTGTATATATATTTAAATATTTTTTATGTATTTATATTCTACGGATAAATCATCCAAATAGACAATACTTCGTGCACACTAACTTGAGAATAACACTCCGACCTTGAGACATGGGGACATGCACCGTATTTTTGTGTGACCATCGAAACATGCTTGTGGTTGAAACTGCCTAGCAAGTAGCAAGGTTTTCAAAATACTTTGAGATAAAATATTATGCAAGCACGAGTACTATAACCCAATTTTCGAACATTCAGACCATACTGATGTAATTTGATGAAAGTCATAGCGAACGTAATCAAACTTGATAGTTAAAAATATTGCAAACCCGTATAAAAAAATATTTTAAGATATAAAG
The DNA here is from genome assembly GCA_030848705.1 of Heracleum sosnowskyi. Classification (NCBI taxonomy): domain Eukaryota; kingdom Viridiplantae; phylum Streptophyta; class Magnoliopsida; order Apiales; family Apiaceae; genus Heracleum; species Heracleum sosnowskyi. The sequence goes on from CM061241.1 coordinate 119,283,221, forward strand.
CATAAAATATTGCAAACCCGTATAAAATAGTTTGGATACTTTAAAACAAATATAAAGCATAAAATATAGATTGATAAATAATTTAACATTCTAGCCATTGGAGACACATTAAGATGCAATGGATTTGTTAGTGTAAAAACATACCATGATAATCAGGGAGAATGAAGATCAAGATAACATGAAGATGAAGACTTCTCAATAAGGACACATGTGAAAGGGCACCTATGAAAACAAATTTACAAACTAAAGAATGTAAAAACAAAATGTATTGAAAGAACATTCCACAATGCCATTAAAATATCATAATTAAATCTTAGCAGAAGAAATTCATAAAAATTGAAGTAAAATAGATAGAAGAACATATGAATCAAGTACAAATTGTATTCTTTAGTATCTCTCAGAAAATCCAAAGTTTTAGTATTTGATGGGAAAAGAGAGTACCTTGATGTTATCTTCCACCAGTAATCTCTTTGTATAAGTAGATTAGTTTTAGAATTTGATTAAATTTATAATTTTTGAGAGACATATAAATATTATTTCTTTTAAATATTTTGAATTTGAAATTTATTTTGGATTTAAGTCAGCTGAAAAATAAAGTAATATTTGTTTAATTAAATTCTAAATATGATGAATTTTATATATTTATTGTCCTTCCCATGAATTCGAATGTAAATAAAGAAATTTTATATAATTATGACTTTTGTATAAATTTGAATGTAAATAAGAAAATTCAATTTTATTGAATTAAAATTTAGGAGCTCTAGAAAAAAAAATTGAACGATTTGAGAGCGCATAAAGTTTTCTTTATATATATAAAGATAAAGATAAAAGATTGATAATATACCCCAACTCACATCATCAAGAAATCGGTGAAACTGAAACAAAATAGTGGTTGAAATCTCATATAAATAAATAATTATCTATTCGAACTTCAGAAAACTGTTGTGAAAATCGGATGAAAATTGCTATAAAAAACTGCTACAATAATCTGCAGAAAATTGTTGTGGAGTTTTTTAAAAATCTGTAAAATAAACTGTTGCAAAAATCTGCAAAAAAACTGCTACAGAAATCTGTTATGAAAATCTGCAGATTGCAGATTTTTATTATTATTATTATTATTATTATTATTATTATAATAATTATTATTATTATTAATAATGAGTATTCTACACAATCTACACAAGCATTACTAGCTCAACATAGTGCAACAACAACTTCTTAACTTCTTGTAATGATATTGACACGATAGTTGATTTAAGCTCATTATGTACTCATTATGTGTAAATATAGATAGTTAGTTAGAGATAGATAGGTGTAAGTATAGATAGTTAGTTAGAGAAATAGAGTATAAAGAGATGATGATACACTACTCATTGTATTACTTCTTTTTCTTCAATGAAAACTATTATGTTTTTCTAGAACAAATCAGTTACTACTATGAAAATTAATATGGTATCAGAGCTTACTGAATCTGTTTAAACACATCAATGACGGATGAAAACGACGATCGTAGTTAATCGAAAAGTTGTGCACTAATTTGCTCTATTAATAGCGATCGAATCAGGTTTCTTCGTAACTTCAAGTTGTTATTGTTTAATCCTTCATTTTGCAACATCATCTGTTGATTCTATTCTGATTGTTCTTGAGTATTAGATCATATTCTGTTTACAGTATGATTCTTGTTTAGTTTCTTTAAAGGAATCATTGATTTCTTGATCATCGTGATCTTCTAATTTCTACATTTGAGATTTTCTGAAATTCTTGATCGTGATTCTTCTGAACTTGAGATTTTCTGGTAATTGAAAGTGACTTCTTGATTTGTTACATCTTCTTCGTACCTGCAAATCGATTCTTGTTTTTTGTTTTTTTTCCTGTGAAAATGTCCACATCAAATACAAATCAAACCACTACACCAAAAACAAATCAAGATCCATCGAGTGTTTACTACATACATCCATCCTATGCAACAACAAATCAGTTAATTTTAGTAAAGTTTAATGGGACTAACTATGCTAATTGGAAGCGTTCGATGACTCTCACTCTTTCTGCTAAGAACAAATTGAGTTTTGTGAATTGAACAATTGTTATGCCTGAAACTATTTCTGATGAATTCTTTGCTCGGGAAAGATGCAATTCTTTGGTAACGTCTTGACTTTTGTTTAACTTGGATGAAAACATTGCTCGGAGTGTGTTATTTCTCAAAACTGCTAGAGCTATCTGGACAGATCTTGAAGATCGTTTTGGCTATGTGTCAATGACACAAGCATATGCATTAGAACAGAAAGTGGCAGAAATATCTCAAGGTAAACAGAGTGTTTCTGAATTTTACACTACTATCAAGGGATTATAGGATAATCTTGATGATGTCGGTCCATTGCCTCAATGTACATGTAATAGTTGTACTTGTAATATGAGTTTGAGAGTGCAACAAAAACATCATGAAAATAGATTGTTACAATTCTTGATGAAACTGAATGAACAATACTCTACAGTAAGAGGTCATTTGTTGCTTATGAGTCCTTCTCCTACAGTTGCTCAAGCTTACAGGATGATTGCTCAAGCTTACAGGATGATTGCTCAAGAGGAGAATCATAAGGAAATGTCAAATAATCAACTGGATAGCATGACTTTTTTTCGCAGATAAGAGATTTTCAAATCATGGAAATGGTGCATCAGGTTTTTCTGGACATTATACTAGTAATCGAAATGCCGGTAATTCTAGTGCTATTCATACTGGCAATTATGGACAAACTGGTACCACCGGAGGAAACAGAAAACAAAAATCAGATCCAACTACTATTGCAATCATTGTAAAGTACCTGGTCATAGCATTGAGAGGTGTTTCAAATTGAATGGCTATCCTGCAGGATTTATTATTATTATTATTATCATAATTTATTATTATTATTATTATTATTATTATTATTATTATTATTATCATAATTTTTATCGATAATTTTTTTTTAATTTTCTATAAAATACAGTACCACGAACCTCTTTTGATCTTGGCATCTTTCACGTCCTTTGTAGATGCACACTGCAAATAAATGAGCATGGATTAATGGTCGATGTAGAATGAAGACACATGTGTATGGATCGATGGTGATCTGATCATAACGTATGGAAACTTTATTAGTATTTATCACCTTAAAATCATAAGATATTAATTGTTATAAGCTGCATACAGCAAACAACATTAATATCACTATTATAAAATATATAAAATACAAAATAAAAAAGAGATCTAGTAGGAACTAATTTTGCATACCATGATGCGATCTCTAATAGACAGAGATTTGCAGGTTCATTCTTGTTAAAATTAATTCTATATCTACATGCATTAAAATCTTTATAAAAACAACAAAGATGAAATAAGAGCATACCTGGGACAGAAGTGAGAAACTGGTAACCACGCCTCTGTTTATGTAGCCTATTCGCTTCTCATTAAATTTAAATTTCTTTTCTATTTCAAATATAATAAAGCATGTCTTGAATTGACTTTCTTATAACTTTAAATTTATATAAGGAAATTTCAAATATAAACAAAGTAGGAATAAATTTTATATAATTATGTCTTCCTTATAAATTCGACTGTTAATAAGGAAATTTAATTTTATTTAATTAAAATTGAGGATATATAACTAGTTTACTAATCGACGTTTCGCAGCGGCCTTATAATAATTTTCCTAAATTTTAGAAAAAACATTTTACAAAAAATGTTATTTAAAATGAAATAAATAATTATACTTTTAGTCTAAGGTTTCTTTTATAATTTCCGTGTCGTCTTAATCATTCACGAATATTCAGAATACATATAAAAAAGGCAATTGTTTAATATTTATATTATTTTAATATTATGTTGAATATTATTATACTAATTACTATTTATATTTTTTTTTCAAAATTTAAATTCCAACATATATTTTAAAATTCATAAAATAATATTAGTATTTAATTCTAACACTCTTCGAGATGTCTTCCCTCAATAAACCACTTTATCGTTATTACCAAATTTAACAAATAACACAGGAATATACTAATTAAATTACATGATTTTCAATTTTGTTTTATATTCTTGACATATAAGAGTTAAAAAGCGTTGAAGACAATTTTTTTAAATTTTATTTTTGAGGAATTTTTTAGGAGAGCAATAACAATGAGACGAGATGTACTACATTAAAAAAGTAAATTCCAGGTTAGGAAGAGAGAATAGATATACCAAAACTAGTAGGGTAGCAAGACAGTAGATTTGTGAATGAGAATTGATATGTCATCATACTTGATATGCCATCAAATTCCAGTTCTTAGTACAACAAAACTTTGGCATAAGAAACATAAATAATCAAAATCATAATAGTATGGATTAAAGTTGACATATTCTTGATTTTTATAATTTCTTTATATAGATTATAGAATTTAATTAAGTTTGTAATTATAAGATTATAGATATTGTCAATTCATCGTAAAATTTGATTAGATAAATTTTGAGTACTTATCTTTTATAAGTATTACCTTTTATACAAATTATGAATTAAAAAAAAGAAATTTCAATTTATAATATTTAAAATAGAGGTGCTTTACAAATAAGATTTGGACGATAAAGCTCCCGTATCCTCGTTTATATAATACAATAATAACATAATAATAAATATACATAACATATATAAAGATAATAAAATGATAGCAAATATATTGATATTGATTATCAAGTGTATTGATAAATAAAAAATTTAGAAGAATATTAACATTATATATTTAGTTTTCTCCATTTCTAAAAATTTTAAAGACAAAAATATTAAAATTGTATATTTAGTTTAAAGATTAAAAGAGAATTGTGACATTTTCTTATAAAAAATGTAATTGGATATTTAATAGTATATTTACTTTTCTCGATTAGCAAAGATTTGAAAGACAAGAATATTAAAATTGTACATTTTGTTTCCTCCATTAAGAAAAACTTAAAACATAATTGAGATATTTTCAAATAAAAAATTTAGTTGTATATTTAAATTGTATATTTACTTTCCTCAACTAGTAAAGATTTTGATTTAAATAGTGTATTTACTTTAATTCATTAATAAAAATTTTAAAGGCAAGAATATTAAAAATGTATATTTAGTTTTCTTTATTAGTAAATATTTAAAAGATAATTGAGATTTTTTAGAATCTTTAATATTATTAATTCAAAAATTTGAGAAAATTAGAAAAAGTCGCCACCTCACTGCCTCCGTCTTCTCCTTTATATAATAGCATTGATAAAAAATTTCCTTTATAATGATAGAAGAAGATAAATAAAATAAGAAAGAAGATAAATAAAATAAGAAAGAAGATAAAGATTGATACGATAAAAAGATAAATATGTCGAATATTAAAATTATCTATTTACTTTCTCCATTATTAAATATTTTAAAGGAAAAAAATATTAAAATTATTTATTTAGTTTCCTCCATTAGTAAGATTTAAGAGGCAATTGAGATTTTTCTATCCTATAAATTCAAATTTAAATTAGAAAATTTATTTTATTGAATCAAAATTGAGAAATGAAAGAATCTTAAAATTTTATATTCAGTTTTCTCTATTATTAAAGATTTAAAAGACTGATATTTTTCTATCCTATAAATTCGAATTTAAATAAGAAAGTTTAATTATATTAAATTAAAATTCAGAAGCTGTAGAAAAATAGATAAATAGCTTTCGTATGATTTGAGAGCTCCAATGAGTTTTCCTTATATATAAAGAACAAGATAAATGAAAAACGAAAAAAGATAAAGATTGATAAGATAAAAAGATAAAAATTTTGAATATTAAAATAAGATATTTACTTTCCTCCATTATTAAAGATTTTAAAGGATATAATATTAAAATTGTATATTTTGTTTTCTCCATTAGTAAAGATTTAAAAGGCAATTGAGATTTTTATATCCTATAATTTCAAATTTAAATAAGGAACTTTAATTTTATTGAATTAAAATTGAGAAAGGAAAGAATATTAAAATTGTATATTTAGTTTTCTGCATTAATAAAATTTTAAAATGTAATTGCTATTTTTTATATCATATAAATTCAAATTTAAATAAGGAAATTTAATTTTATTGAATTAAAATTCAGAAACTCTATAAAAATAGATAAATATCTTTCGGACGATACTTCCGCAAAAAGATAATATTTTAATTATTATTTTTTTACATAATAATAAATGATTTAAAATAAATTGAGGAGTTAACGAACATAAATGGATGAAAATGTTCTAAGAGCATCTCCAATGGGAGTCATCCCTTAGTTAAAATTCAAATTAACATGCCATAATTACGAATTATAAAGATTATGTATAAAAAGATGCACTCAATGGTCCATTCCTATTAGCAAAAAATTTAGCCAACCTCCTTACGTTGACTATATTTGCTAAACCTCTAGGGATCTGTAGTAATATTCCACATCATCTATTGTCTTATTAAAATAACATATTCTATTTTTAACGATCTGAAATAATAATAACACACTATTTTTAAAATATAACCAATTATTATAGCCAACTTCATTGGAGCACAATACCTTACATGTTCGACAAATTTTAAATAATCAGTATTTTATCTTATTTTAGATAACCACTTTAGCCAGTACCATTGGAGATGCTCTAAGAAGGGTAAGTTACCACAGTAGTAACTTGACTTCAAGTCATGGACATGTTGCGTTTTTAAAATTAAAAAGAAATAAAAGGGGGAGAATGCAAAATAAGGGTACAATCAATTAACAAGTGATTGCAGCCATGCTAAAGGCCGCTGCATCTTTTTCAGTAAAATTAAATTGAGCAACCAAGTCTGCGAAAGCAAATGCATTCAACAGATAAAGGTGTCGCCAGATCAGACGTCCATTACATTTATGTAGCCAAAAGACTTAACTCCAGAAACCTTATAATACTACGGCTATGGTCTACAAGAACTATATGTGAGCTAGACTCTCCTCTTGAAAGCTACTTATCCTTTATGTGTGGCTTTGTCTGCATGCGTTTGCAAGTGTGTGAAACATATATACACACCCACAGAGAGAGAATTTGCGAGTTGTCAAATCTGGAAATCGTAAAAGTTTTAATATGTTATTCGACTATCAATATCTTATACATTATATTTTTAAAAAATACACACAGCAAAACTTTTCTTTCTCTGGGTCTCTTATGAAGTTGGACAAACTTTCGACTTATTAAATTGTGGCCTTTAGGATCATGTTAACTAGTTTGCTATCTTTTTCTCCTAATTAAAGAGCCACCCAATATGTTTAATTGTGTACATTATAAAATTATCACTCTTATAAAAGTAACACAGATTTTACATTTACATGACATTCAAATAAATCTTACAAAAATAATTTATTTCTATTTCTCGTTAATTGCCAAGGTTTATGCAACATTATTAAGTAAAAGGGAAGTAATAAAAAACATGTACTCGAATCGAGAGTTGATGGCTCATATTCAAAGAGATTTTGTTTGTATTGAAATCGGAGAGCTGACAGGTCCTAACAAAATACGGTCCATTGTTTGGTCGATCTGGCCGTCTCTGAATCCTGCTCAGAATTTGAAAACACCTTTGATAACCAAGAGGACATGGTCGTTTCATTTGTTGATAATCTATTTGGAGATTTTCCAGTCTTAGTCAGCATGTTATTAGCTTGATTTAGTTACAATGGAATAGTCACAACTATATATCCATGGGCATTTGATGCCACTCAGTTGAGTTGAGTTGAGTTATATACTGTCATATTCGAGTGTGAAATAGACAAAATGTTTTGGATTTCGACCGAATCTTGAAATGTTAATTTTGAAACTTCACCGGTAACATTCAATAAGCTGAAGTAATATATGAAAACACGACTTGATTTATACTCGATATTTGTATCGAAAGAATTCAAATACGATAATTTCGACTCAAAAATAGAATACGGCTCAGTAACTATAAGTAGTATTAAATACATGTAAATTACACACGAAATATATGTAGCTTAATTTTTCCAAGAAAATGTGGACTAGGCTTGTGAGTCTCACGAATTAGATAACTTAATTTCAAATTCAGTTTGATAAAATAAAATAATTAGAATGTTGGAGCTACAGCCCGACACTGATGAGTTTTAAGTCCAATTTGAGTATCTTCATGAGATGATTTTGAATTGTTCATGAATAACTTAAATTGTTTACACCCTTACTCCTTACTTAACTAAGAATAAATTTATTTTATAATTGAATTCGTGAAAATTGTTTTTCTGCACATATTATGCATTTGGGTTAATTATCTAGTCATTAATGTGAAATTAAAATATCAAGTTGGTCATTAAATTGAAAAATAATTTCAAACAGGTCATTAAAATCGGCTAAAGATACACTCCACTAAATAACTCATTTTTTTGGACGAAAAATAATGATGTATTAAAAAGTATTTGATGTGACGTACGTCTATATGGTAGGGAAATATATCTATTTTAGACCATGAAATCGAAAAAATCAGCATTAATATAAGTAGTTTCCTTTAAGAAAAAAGTAAGTTATTTAAGAGAATGTACGCATTAATATAAGTAGTTTTCGTTAGGAAAAAAGTAAGTTATATATATAAGAGAATGTACCCGTAGCAGCTGACTATAATGACTTGCTTTGAGACTGTTTTAGTTTATTGATCAACTTGATAATTAACCCTTATGCATTTTTCGTATAATATTATTTTCTAAATTTTTGAAAGTGCAACAATGCTGATTGCTGAGATGCTTGTCCATTTTCTTTAAAGAAACTATTGTCCATTTACTCAATGAAGATGCTTAATAAGTTAAATACTGGCCTTTGCTGTGCATTCATAAAAAGCAATAAGCTGGAAACGAGAATTGACCTCGAGTCCTAGGGTGTGAGGACTTGATTAAAGTGTAAAGGAGAATGGATGGATATATAGGTGCCCGACATTTAAGGCTTTCCTAAACCCTAGGGTTCGAAGCTATTCTATTTATTTATTACTATAAATTTGTTACTCAGTTAATTGTTTGAAAACTGAGAAACCAGAAAAGGAATGGAAAAAGGCTTACACAGCCTCTTAACTTTGAAAACAACAGGTGAATGAAGGTAAAGCTAATCACTCCCATGCACAGGTCCCTTTCTTGATTCCTCTCCCCCACATCTACCGCCTGTGCCACACATCCTCGGGAATGTCAACCATATATTTTCAGATCCAATGTAGCTAGTGTATATAGATTTAGTTGGATGCGAACATCTGTATAAATATTTATCGATATTGAATAAATAGTGTACAAATACTATATGTTCATCATGTACATCTAGGACAGTATTATACACGGTTCAGAGCTTCAGAAAGAACCCAACCAAAGATATTTTTAACTTTGTAATGCATGTGTTACCGTCGATGCTGGTAGTAAGTGGGCCTGTATTATATCAATGCAATGTGGATATCTTAAATTTTATAGGCTAAGAGCATTTTCAATAGGATCTCTTACCAAGTTCTTAAATCAAAATATAAAGAAGATATGAAAAATGAAACTTCAAGAAATTTTTAGTGGCTCCTAAAATCTTAAGATCATATTTTCTCTCCTCTATTTTTAGAGTCACTGCATAGTTCTTAACTTTATTTTATTAATAAAATATTCATTTGCACATGTTTGTGTTTAAACTTTTATCTTAGTAGAATGTGAAATATGAATATTATATAACTTAGGAGTCAAAATAAAAAATATTGGTGCAATTGACACGAAAACCTATGTAGTAATTTGTTAGGAGTCACATTATTTTAATCACATTTCTGCACTAACTACGATATATATATATATATATATATATACGATGTGTTGAATATAATCTGATCTAGTCATGGCATTAGCATTAGCATGTGTTTAGGAGTAATTTGAATAATTCAGTCGTGGAGACTTTGTAGGGAGAAGTAGTTAGTTTTTGGCCCATTAGCCCGTTCCTAGTTTTTAGCCGTTTTCTTTGCTTGTAAGTTTATATCAGCCGTTGTAACCATTATTCAGTTTAATGAGAATAACATACCAGAGAGTTGCAGACATACAAACAAGCTTTTCAATTCTGATTCTAGGAATCAATCTCAGTTAATATATTTTATATACGTCTGATTCTAACATTCTGGTATCAAAGTCTGTAGAGCTTACAGAGGTTTATGTCAAAAGCAACTATGGACGTGAACAAGTTGAAGGGAGGGTCGATAGGCCTAAGTTATCATATGTTGGCAAAGGAAAACTATACAGCTTGGTCAATGAAAATACGAGTGTTTGTGCAAGTCTAAGGAGTTTGGGATGCTATTGAGCCGAGTGATCCGAAGGCCACTGTCGAGAGTAAAACAGATAAAATTGCTATGGCAATGATTTATCAGGGAATTCCAGAGGAGGTTTTACTGTCACTTGCAGAGAAGAAAACTGCCAAGGAGGCATTGGTGGCCATCAAGACATTGTGTCAAGGGGCTGGGAAGGTTAAGACGGCGAAGATTCGAACACTCAAAGCTGAGTTTGAATCATTGCATATGAAGGAAACTGATATGCTGCATGATTTTTACATGAAAATAAACGGAATATTGTCTAATATAAGGGCACTTGGGGAAGAAATGGCAGAGTCATATGTAGTCAAGAAGATACTCCGGGCTGTCCCTCCAAAGTTCCTGCAGATCGCATCGACGTTGGAACAATTTGGGGATCTCAATGTTATGACTGTGGAAGAAGTTATAGGCTCTCTCAAGGCTCATGAGGAGAGACTAAATGGAACGAATCATGAAGGAAAAACAAAGAGTTTTTCATCAGGGACGGGAGATCAACTCATGCTAACCGAAGAAGAATGGAGAAAACGTGAAAGTGACGAAGGAAAACTCCTGTTAACCAGGGAAGAATGGCTTAAGAAATCTGGTCGAAGTATGGAGAACTCATCAGGTTTCAAAGGGAGTATGGTGAGAGATAAAAGTAAGGTGAAATGTTTCAGCTGCGGGGGGTATGGTCATTTCGCTGCAGAGTGTAAAAGGAATCGAAAGGAAAAGGAACAAAGGCAGGAAATGAACATCTCTCAAGTGGATGATGATGGACCAGCGTTGTTGATGGTGAAGGACAATGTGAAAAAAGGTTGTGGAGTCTCTGTTATCTCGATAGATGGAGGAAAGTCGATGCCAAAACTTATGATGGTTGATAGTGAGAAGGACAACGAGGCTGGTGTTTGGTACCTGGACAATGGGGCGTCAAATCACATGACAGGGGAAAAATCAAATTTCTGTTATCTTGATGAACAGGTGACTGGTAGGGTTCGTTTTGGTGATGGCTCGACTGTGAACATTGAGGGTAAAGGGTCGATAACTCTTCAATGTAAAAATGGAGAAGAACGTTTACTTAAGGATGTCTACTACATTCCCACCTTGTGCAACAACATCATAAGCCTTGGGCAAATGTCTGAGGAGGGTAATAAGGTTGTGATAAATGGAGAGATGCTGTGGATATATTATAATGAAGAGAAGCTGCTAATGAAAGTCAAACGATCTTCAAACAGGTTATACAAATTTTTTATTACAATTGGAAAACCTGCATGTCTGTTGTCCAAACTTGAAGAAGATGCGTGGCTGTGGCACTCAAGGTTGGGACATGTCAACTTCCAAGCTCTTGACCTGATGCTGAAGAAAGGTATGGTGACTGGTATGCCAAAATTTAATCAGCCAAAAGGGGTGTGCAGTGGTTGCTTGATGGCAAAACAAACGAGGAAATCAGTTCCAACTCAAACCATTTTCATTGCAAAGAGAAAACTGGAGTTAATTCACAGTTATATCTGTGGACCCATTTCGCCAACTACACAAGCAGGTAATTGATACTTCTTTTTACTGGTAGATGATTTTACTAGAGCCATGTGGGTATATATGCTTAACAGTAAAGATGAAGCCTTCGGAGTGTTTAAGAAATTCCGTGCATTGGTTGAGAAAGGTCGGAATGAGAAAATAAAGATTTTCAGGACAGACCAAGGAGGAGAGTTTACATCAAATGAGTTCAGGTCCTATTGTGAGGAAAATGGAATCACTAGACACCTTACTACTCCATACACGCCCCAATAGAATGGCGTGGTTGAACGGAGAAATAGGATTGTCGTTGAGATGACAAGAAGCTATTTAAAGCAAATGAAACTTCCGTCTATGTTGTGGGCAGAAGCAATACGTCACTCGGTGTATGTCCTCAACAGGCTGCCTACACGATCTCTAACAGACCAGACACCATTTGAAGCTTGGACAGGATCAAATCCTGACATGGGGCACATAAAGGTTTTTGGGTGCGTAGCTTATATGAAGACCCCTGGGAATCAAGTGAAGAAGTTGGATGATCGAAGCATTCAGGTGATCAATCTAGGCAAAGAACTTGGAACTAAAGGGTATAGACTGTACAATCCCAACAACAGGAAATTGTATGTTAGTAAAGATGTTGTATTCGATGAAACAAAGTGCTGGAATTGGGATGCAGAGGAAGGAAGCGTGGCTATACAGTTAGACACATTTGTTGTGTTTGACACTATATCTACGGAGACAGGCGAACAAAATGAATATGAAGATAATATGGATGTTTTAGAAGTGTCCACTCCCAGGTCACAAACAAGAAATGGAAGTGTAGAGACGGACATGTATGATGACAGTACTACGCCAAAGAGATTCAGGCCTCTTGCTGATATCTACAACGAAACAGAAGAAACAAAAATTGAAGATGAGTTAAGGTTGATGGGTATAGACCAGCCGAATTCTTTCAAAACTGCAGAAAAGGATCCAGCTTGGAAACAGGCCATGAAGTCAGAAATGGAGTCAATAGAACGAAACAGCACCTGGAAACTCACTACACTGCCACCTGGACGTAAGGTGATAGGTCTGAAATGGGTTTACAAACTCAAGAGAGACGCAGAAGGAAATATAGTCAAGAACAAGGCTCGACTAGTTGCTAAGGGGTATGTGTAAGAACAGGGAGTAGATTTCGATGAGGTTTACGCCCCTGTCACCAGACTTGAGACTGTGAGATTACTGTTGGCGTTGGCAGCGAAAAAATTCTTGGGAAGTCCATCATTTGGACGTAAAAACGGCTTTCCTGAATGGTGATATAAAGGAGGAGGTGTACGTGATGCAACCGGAGGGCTTCGTGAAAGAGGGACATGAGAACATGGTGTACAAGTTACTCAAGGCGTTGTACGGTTTAAAACAGGCTCCTCGAGCCTGGTATGCTAAGTTAAGTGGGTGTCTTGAAGGCCTTGGTTTCGTGAAATGCCCATACGAACCTGTTGTTTACACTAAACGCATGGGAGGAGAATATCTGATCGTGGGTGTCTACGTAGATGATCTATTGGTTACTGGAACTAATGTGGAGATTATCAACAACTTTAAGGAACAAATGAACAACAAGTTTGACATGAGTGACATGGGGAAGTTGTCGTATTATCTGGGAATTGAGGTGAAGCAAGAGGCGAATTATATTGAACTTAAACAAGCTGGATATGCTCGAAAAGTGCTGGAGAAAGCAGGCATGGCTGACTGCAATCCTTCGAAATTTCCTATGGATCCCAAGGTACAGATTACGAAAGATGAAGGAGGTGTCCCAGTGAACCCAACACAGTTTAAAAGTATGATAGGTGGGCTGAGGTATCTTGTTCACACAAGGCCTGATGTGGCTTTTGTTGTAGGAGTTATCAGTCTCTTCATGGAATGACCAACCCAGTTACATCTAAATGCTGCAAAGAGGATATTACGGTATATTAAAGGAACATTGGAGTACAGTCTTGTGTATGCAAAGGACAGTGGTAACAATGTTCTTACTGGCTATTCAGATAGTGACCACGCAGGGTATATATCGAGGACAGGAAGAGCACCGGGGGAATGGTGTTTTATCTAAACGAAAGTTTAATTACTTGGGTATCTCAGAAACAACGTTGTGTAGCCTTATCATTATGCGAGGCTGAATTTATAGCACCCACCGCTGCAGCCTGTCAAGCTAACTGGTTACGAAAAGTTCTGAGACAAATCACAGGTGAAAGAATTGAGCCAGTTGTTATTTACATTGATAACAAGTCTGCAATTGACTTGTCCAAGAATCCAACATTTCATGGTCTCAGTAAGCACATTGATGTGCATTACCATTTCATAGGAGAATGTGTTTATCAGGGTGAGATCGTTGTTAAACATATGGATGGTGAAAATCAAAGAGCTGATTCACTGACTAAGGCGCTGTTTGCAGTTAAATTTGATCGAATGAGAAGACTACTGAGGATGAAAAATCTTAATAGACAAGTTTGAGATTAAGGGGTAAATGTTGAATATAATCTGAAACTTGTCTCAGTGTCATTTTCCAGCTGTTGATCTAGTCATGGCATTAGCATGTGTTTAGGAGTAATTTGAATAATTCAGTCGTGGAGACTTTGTAAGTAGTTAGTTTTTGGCCCATGAGCCCGTTCCTAGTTTTAGCCGTTTTCTTTGCTTGTAAGTTTATATCAGCTGTTGTAACCATTATTCAGTTTAATGAGAATAACATACCAGAGAGTTGCAGACATACAAACAAGCTTTTCAATTCTAATTCTAGGAATCAATCTCAGTTAATATATTTATATACGTCTGATTCTAACACGATGCTCTTCCACAGCCACCGTGTGATACCAACTACCTCTCGCAATGAAACATAGCGGAAGTAATCACCCCTGCAATGAAACATAGCGGGAGTCACTATTTTAACAATCACCTCCCGCAATAAAACATAGCGGCAGCTGGGGACCAAATCCTATATATATATATATATATATATATATATATATATATATATATATATATATCAAAAAAATTGTACAGACACCATTAATTATTGAAAACTCGGAGATTATATATATGTTTTGCAATCAAAATATTGCAAAACGGATTATATTCTGTAATCTAAAAATTTCAAAACGTATTATTTTGCAAAATATATTCTATAAAAATTAATATTTCATTAAAAATCTTGAAAATCATGAAAATCATGTATGTTCTGCAATTTAAACATTTATATTCCGCAAGAAAAATGTGTTTTGCTCAACAATATACTTTTTAATTTTTTTTAATGAAATAGTGATTTCATAGAACTTAATTTACACATATTACATTTTGCAATATTTTACTTGCAGAATATTTATGATCTTAAAGGTCTACAATAAAATATTGATCTTCATAAAATTTAACTCAGCTCAACATATTTTGTGCTTTTCTATTGGAAAGCAATTTAGTAGAATAACATTTTTCCTTCATTTTCTAAGTCCATAAATTAGAATTGAGAACTTGCAACGGAACTGTGTACCTATATTTGCGAAATGAGATAGTTAGCATCATAATAAAACAGGGCTAAACCAACCGTCAAAAAATGACCAGCAGGAGAAAAATCAGTTGGTTTTGAGAGCAAAACCGATCAACAACAGTGGTCGATTAAAACCTAATCGGTAATGGCTCTTTGATATGCAATGACACCCTTAACCGACCACATATTCAGTCGATTAAGCACATGTACGTTGTTGGCGAAGTGGCTCCGATTTTATTACATGGAGCAACGTGGTAGAACACGTGTCATGCTTTGTCATTGAAATGATGGGTTCAGACCTCGAACGTGGCAAAAAATGTGCCAAGACACGTTATAAAACACAAAACTGGCCGTGTATAGTCGATTATCGTTGTTCACTCACTACAAAAAAAACAGCATCAGACAACACTTATCAGACAACGTAAAGTGGAAAAAGTGTTGTTCGAAATCAACAGACAAGTGTTTTTTTTGTTTTTTTTAAAACCATCGTCTGATCCAGCCTTCAGACAACGGGGTTTTGACAATTTAATTCTGTTGTCTAACAAACTGAATCAGACAAGTGTTTTTTTTATGGTGTTTTTTATGCTGTTGTCTGAAAAGACTTCAGACAATGTTTTAATTACCGTTGTTTGTCTGATTTAAATAGACAAGTGTTTTTTTAATTCTGTTGTGCAAACGAGTTGGCTCAGACAACGGTTTATAATTGTGTTGTGCAAACAAGTTGGACCAGACAACGGTTTACAAAATTATATTGTTTGAAAAGACTTGAGACAATGTTTCAATTACCGTTGTTTGTCTGATTTGAATAGACAAGTGTTTTTTTAATTGTGTTGTGCAAACGAGTTGGCTCAGACAAAGGTTTACAAAATAATATTGTTTGAAGAGACTTCAGACAACGGTATTGTGCTAGTGTTGTGTTTATTTTAGCATACATCAGACAATTGTTTTGGGGTAAAAACCGTTGTCTGAATCACTGTACAAATTAAAAAAAAATTACACAGAAGTAGCCAATCCTGGACATAAATCCAACATACCAAACACAAATCATAGAATAGGCAAAAGCCTTTAAAGTACTTACAAACTTCATGAAAATCAAAGAAACACAAAATTAATTTTTCTATTTTTTATTTAAAAATTAATTAATAATTAATTTTTAATTAATTTTTAATCAAAAAATAATATTAAAAAAGGTGGGGCCCTAAACCCTAAACCCTAAACCCTAAACCCGAACCCTAAACCCGAATAATTTTTGAATTGATTTCTTGGACGATCCAACCGTACAGATGTTAATCGGTAGTCATTCTAGTGTTGGGAAAAAATAATCAAAAAATATAAAAGTCCGGTTATGCCGCATCTTTCCAAAAACGTTAGAATAGTACTGCTTCCAAGGACGGGACATTTGTCAGTTTCACTGAATAATTTTTTTAATTGATTTTTTGGACGATCCAACCGTACGGATGTTAATCGTTTGTCATTCTAGTGTTGGGAAAAAATAATCAAAAAATATAAAAGTCCGGTTATGCCGCATCTTTCCAAAAACGGTAGAATAGTACTGCTTCCAAGAACGGGACATGTGTCAGATTCACTGAATAATTTTTTCAATTGATTTTTTGGACGATCCAACCGTACGGATGTTAATCGGTTGTCATTCTAGTGTTGGGAAAAAATAATCAAAAAATATAAAAGTCCGGTTATGCCGCATCTTTCCAAAAACGTTGGAATAGTACTGCTTCCAAGAACGGGACATGTGTCAGATTCACTGAATAATTTTTTCAATTGATTTATTTGACGATCCAACCGTACAGATGTTAATCGGTAGTCATTCTAGCGTTGGGAAAAAATAATCAAAAAATAAAAATCCCCGGTTGTGCCGCATCTTTCCATAAACGTTGGAATAGTACTACTTTCGAGGACGGGACTTATGTGAGATTCACTGAATAATTTTTTTAATTGATTTATTCGACGATCCAACCGTACGGATGCTAATCGGTACTCATTCTAGTGTTGGGAAAAAATTATCAAAAATTATAAAGGTCCGGATGTGCCGTATCTTTTCAGAAACGTTGGAACAGTATTGCTTCCGAGAACGGGACATGTGTCAGATTCACTGAATAATTTTTTTAATTGATTTATTCGATGATCCAACCGTATGGATGTTAATCGGTACTCATTCTATTGTTGGGAAAAAATTATCAAAAAATATATAGGTCCGGATGTGCCGCATCTTTTCAGAAACGTTGGAACAGTACTGCTTCCGGGAACGGGGCGCTTGTCAGATTCACTGAATAATTTTTTTAAATGATTTTTTCGACGATCCAACCGTACGAATGTTAATCGGTATTCATTATTTTTAACTAATAGATTATTATTTTGACCAGTCTTTAATTGAATATATTAATTTTAAAAAGTAAATTGAAAATTAAAAAATTTAATCTAAGTTGAAAATTTGGAAGGCGGCAATATTCCCCCCAATCCCAAAATTTTGACGAAAATTTTAGTATGATTTCGCGTCTCTACTCTCTAAGACTCACTCTCATCGAAGAAATCATTCTCATTTCTCTCTCAATTCTCTCTCTCTTTCTCAACTTGCTCAACTCTCAACTTGAAGAACCTGTCGCCTCTCCTTTCTCTCAACTCTCTCTTTTCTCTTTACTCCTCTCTTATTTTTTCTCTAAATTTAATTTGTTTTTCACTTTGCAGGTGACTAATTGGGGCTCCGATTAATTGGTATTTTCTTCACTTTTCTCGACTTAATTGCTCCAATTAATTGGTATTGTACTCATATTTCTGGATATTGATTTTCAATTAGTATTGATTTTCAATTAGGTTTTCGATTGGGGCTTTTCGTTCGGGGTTTCAATTAGGGCTTGGATTGGGGTTTTAGTTCAAGGTAAAATTGGGTTCTTGTATATGTTTTGTAATTTATGTACAAAATTGGGGCTTTAAGTTTTTTGATGTTTTGTTAATACATTCCAATTTCTCCGTCAAGAGTTGCGGATCCAAGACCTGGACCTGTAAAACCATTCCAGGATGGAACATCTAGTTCTACGTCGTATCAGTTTTTGCATATTGTAAGTCACAGATTCTTGGAGATATTTGGTAATATTAGTGTTGTTAAAGTTTTTTTCTTTACCGTTATGCTGTTTGTTCTGTAGCCAGTTAAGTTGATGGAAGATTTTTTGAGGCTGGCACAAAAAAATACTGCAAAAAATCTGGAAACCTGTGGTGTGCTTGCCGGTTCACTGGTATGCTGCACATCTTATATTGTGTTGCTATTCTTTTCTGTTGAGACGTATAAATCTATGACAAGCGTGGGCATATATCTGATTTATAATGCATATTCTTTAAACTTGTAGAAAAACAGAGTGTTCCACATAACTACACTTATAATACCAAAGCAGGAATCGACTTCGGACTCGGTAAGATAGTTTACTTTAATAGAACATAATGCTGAGAATGTATTTTCTTATCATGTTTAAATGCTAATTTTTTGTTTTAAATTTTACTGAGCTCGTGTGTTTAATATTTTTGCATTGTGAACTTAAGAGCAAAGAATAGCAGTCACTGAGAACTGAGAAGAACTTTTTGAGGTTCAAGACAAGCATTCTCTTTTTCAACTTGGCTGGATTCACGTAAGTAACATTGTACCTTGCTGATACGTCTAATTACTTCTCAAGCTTTGCATTTTTAAGCATAGAATTATTTAGAGGGCCCTTTTGTTTCTTCGTAGACTCTGGCTTGATGTCCTGACTAAGACCAGATCTGAGTGTGGGCCTTGAATAATGTAAAGGTGTATTTGGCTTCAAACTCTTTTTTAAAGTAGTTGGGTTAAAATGTGTTTCTGATTTCTGAATGTTAAACAATTAATAGTAGCTTCTTATTTGTTTGATGAAATATGTATCATTTGGTGTATCAGCTACCTTGTTGCTGCTGTTAGCTTACAGAGTTTACCGAGCCTTGCGCTGGCTGTTGTAGATATATATGCTCTTATAGTTAAGCGAAGTTTACGGAACACCAGAGTTGTTAGTTTGTTTGCAATTGGTGATGGGGTAAGATGTTCTTGTGTTGCACCTTATAACAGAACTGTAGATTGCTATGATGCTAGCAATATAAAAGCATGATTCTTGGGTTTTTGTCCATACTGCGTATTTTGTTCGTGTCTTCATATCATCGCAGTGATACTAGTTCATCAGTTCAGGCTCTCGTTTGATACCTACAATTATAAGTATATGTATATGCTTTTCTTTGTGTGCAAGACCTGATTATAATTAAATTAATTAATTGGAGGAGCTCATTGCAAATTTTCAAATCGATTAATTGACATTTTATCTAGCTACCAAACTTGTCCTATTCAAATATCTGAATTAGTTGAATCTATGAGACAGTTTTTGTTGAAATTCAGATGTACGCTGTTTTGTTTCCTATTGTTGTTTTCAATCTTTTCTATATTCGGAGGAGAAATGTCTATGACCTGCACCACAGCATTTTAGGTAATTTTATTATATTTTTTGCAATTATCTCCTGCAACAAGGTGTGCAAATTATATATTGAATTAATGACTGGCATGGGACATATGCTTGATTCAGGTCTACTATTTGCTGTGCTGATAACTGCTGTTCTTACGGATTCAATAAAGAATGCAGTTGGAAGACCGCGGCTTGACTTCTTCTAGCGCTGCTTTCCTGATGGAAAAGATGTACAGAAGCCTAAGTGGGTTACTTAAATGTTGTCATTTTCTTTTCCAGTATAAAAGAAAATGTCGCAGAACAGCCAAGTTGTCTTGTGGGCGGAAAGCTAAGAGAGTGAGTTTATTACTTTAGTTTTCTAAGCAGTAATTGAGTTTTATATCTATAGAATTTAGAGGCCAGTATTCTTCCTTCTTTTGGGTTTGCAATCTAAGCCACCTCACTGTTAAGATAGAAAGGGGTACTTGTTTTTTAAAACTTCTCCATTAACTGTAGTTTCTGCATACAGGTACCAAATGAATGGGCTAAGGTGGTTGGTTTCACTATATAATAATCACTTGAATGGGATACTTGCTGATGAAATGGGCCTTGGTAAAACAGTTCAGGTCTGCGTGGTTTGAATTCATTTACTATATGATTATATTATCTAATTATATTAGCTTGATGATCCTCCTTCATAAATAAAGTTTAATGACATGAACATTTTTTAGGTTATTTCCCTCATCTGCTACCTAATGGAAAACAAAAATGATCGAGGACCTTTTTTGGTTACATTTAGAAGGGCTAAAATGGCTAAGGAAGTGGCAAAACTGAAGGAAGAATTACAAAGTACAATCAATAAGTCTGAAATTTTATTGCCATAAAAAATAATCTTTCTGCGCCAGCTTCCCTTTTTTTCCCTTTTACATATCTTTTGTATTTTTATTGATGTTAATGTATACTTCTGAAATTGATACCAATATACCCCAATAACCTGGTTTGTATTTTCTATCCAGTGATTGTCCTCAGGCAATGTCACCTGGTGCCAGAAATTCAAGGATTTATGCTCTTGAGAACATGCTCTCAACGACATTGAAAACCCTCGTCTCTATGGCATCTGAATTATTGGAAGCTGAAGAGTGAGAACGAGCCTTTAATGGTTGTGGCATATGGAACCAAGTTCGAGCGAAGATGATGAAATGGTACTCCATTGACTGCCTGGACTACCTTTTAGCAATTGTTTTTTTCTTACAATCAGTAGTAGCATTAGGGAGTTGGTACTTGGAATATATTTTGGTTAAGTGGTGGATGACGGAAGGAGTTTGATTATATTTTGGTTAAGTGGTGGATGAATATAGAAGGTCACTATTGTATTGATCAGTGACAAATTCTGTATTATGAATTGGTTGGTTTATTTTGTAAAAGGATTGATATATGTATCAACCAGGTCTTGAAATTTTTTGAATTTAAGTGTTGCAATTGCTATTGTTACTAATGTTGCAATATTTCATTTTCTGTTGCCCTAGTACATAGAATTAGTGTTACATTAGCTATTTATAACAATATCTAGTGTTTCATTAGCTAAAGATTTAGTGTTGCAATAGAATATGGGGTCCACCAGTGATGTGGCACTAAAGTGGGCCCTAGTGATGACGTGGCACAATGGGACCCACACAAGTGACGTGGCACAGTGGGCTCCCACACGTGACGTGGCAATATTGTGGGCCCTACTGGTGACGTGGCAATATTGTGTAGAGTCCCAAACAACAATGGATTAATTATACAAGAATGTTGTGTGATTTCCTTTTAGACAAGTGTGGATTGAATTAAAACTATTGTGTGATTTCCTTTCAGACAAGTGTGCATTCAATTAAAACTATTGTGTGATTTCCTTTCAGACACGTGTGTATTCAATTAAAACTATTGTGTAGCATCCTAAACAACAATGGAAAAATTCTATAATAATGTTGTGTGATTTACTTTTAGACAAGTGTGTATTGAGATAAAACTATTGTGTGATTTCCTTTCAGACAAGTGTGTATTCAATTAAAACTATTGTGTAGCTTCCCAAACAACAACGGTTTCTAAATCGACTGTTGTTGTTTCTGGCTATCAGACAACGGCGTCTAGAGATGCAGTCGTTGTCCCTCGCTCTAACACACAACAGTTTTCGAACCGTTGTCTGAGGCGTGTAACAGACGACACTCCGATAGACAACGGGGTTTGTCAGTATCAGACTACGGATAAAATCCGTTGTCTGAATCGAAATTCCTTGTAGTGACTTATTTTGACAAAAAAATTGACACATTTTACAGTAGCCATGTGAATCGTTTTTAACTAATCGAGTAAAACTGATCGCTTAGTGATGAATGTGGTATGTTTTCTGGATCAAAACCGACTGTATGTGGTCGGTTATAAATGTTGACCAAAGTTTGCACACTTTGGTCAGGTTTTAGTCAGTTTAGCCTTATTTTGTTGTAGTATCAATTGTATAAATTGTTTCATAGCGATTGATCATTGACTAGATAATGACAATATATATAACATTGACCAATTATCAATATTAATAAATATTTAAAATAAATAAATGGGATGGAAGGACTCGAAAACCCTCCTTAAACTAGGATCAACTCATCTAAAATTTTAAGTTGGAGATCATAACAAAATATTACGCTATAATAAATATTAAATATGTTCACATACATTGACATTTTTTCATTGTGATATTATCTAAAATTTAACGAGTACATATCAAACCTTACTTCTCATGTGTTAGATATAAGGCAAATCATGAATTATAAGCCTACTAGTGAAAGTTTGTGATATTGCAAATTCGATCACTATCTTGCAATTGAGGTAAATTCTATCACCAGTTCAGCAATAAAATAGATTACATCTCACAAAAAAGAAAGGAAATTGTTTTTAGGTTATATTTCAGAGCCTATAGTCAACTAGGCTAGGTTTCCCCAAATAATACAATTTTCCATCCCTACTAAAAAAGAGGCATTCAATATTCCTCGAAGAGAAATGTACTTTAGAAAATGGTTGATATTTTTGAGATCTCTTCCCCACTCCAAGAGCAGATTCAGTGTTATTTCACACAGTACAGTTAAATTAAAGTTGAATGTGTGGACAATTTTTCCCTAGCCAAAATCAGGTGATACAAAGTAAAATAAATGTATTTCAGAAAATTGTAAAGTTTCATTAAAAAGGAGAATCGAAAACCAATTAAAATATTCTAAAAAAAGAAGTAGGGCAATAGAAACATGTCGAACTGTTAAATCAAGGGAGTAGAAGTACCCTTATATTTAGTGAGTGTGGCTGTCTTTATCCCCCCACTCTTTTCTGCCCTTCTCTCTCATAATTCATCATCATCACTTGACTTGTTTTCACAACATTCAGGAAAGATCATCAGATCCGAGTTTTGGTTAGTCTGTCTATCAATCAATCTCTTAACATATTATACCTAGGGTATTTATATTTACATATAAATTTGATCAGTCAATATATATCATCAATCAATCAAATCATTGAGGAATCATTTCATATATTTACAGGTGAAAGACATGTCCTCTTCAACTCCTTTTTCTTCACCGGACCACCACTACCACCTATCTCCCTCCGAGAAGCTTTGTTACGTCCATTGCGACTATTGTGACACTATTCTCGCGGTATAAATACAAACTTATGTGCATGTTTTTCATCCTTTTTCGGAGATTTGTTCACTTTTATTACGAAACTCACATTATCCGCAATTTTGTTTTAATTAAAAATTGCAGGTGAGTGTTCCTTGCTCTAGTTTGTTCATGACTGTGACGGTTCGATGTGGCCACTGCACCAACCTTCTATCTGTAAACATGAGAGCCCTTCTTCCTTCATCTAATCAGTTTCACCAGCTTGGACACACTTTCTTTTCTCCTCAAAATCTTATGGTAACCATTCTTTTAGATACAGTTAGCTAGGGCTTCCTGTCTGTGTACATCTATCTTGTTAAGTTGTCTACTTGCAGATCCATCTACTATGTGTATGTGCATATTGTAAAGTAGTTGTGTGCTTCTTTTAAACCTACACCAGAATAAGTGGCTAATAACTTCTTTATATCACTTCATTTGTGGAACTCATGTTATATATGCCTCCAAATTAAATTCATAAGCCAGAATTAAAGCTTAGGGTTTCGTAGATACCTTAATGTCTTTTTGGTGAAATGACAGGAGGAAATTCGAAGCTCGCCTTCTAATATGTTGCTGATGAATCAAGTACCTAGCCCTAATGAATCTCTCATGCCGGTTAGAGGAGTTAATATTGAGCTTCCTACACCCCCTGTACCTAACAGGCGTAAGTTACTTCTGCTTATGTTTAATTAGCCTTTTATGTCTATCGTAAATTCCCTTATTTTAGAAGTTCTCATGGTAGAAAAGGTTCAACTTTATACATACATAAACAGTTCAACTTACCCTTGGTCTTACAAATATGCTCAGCAAATTGTGTAATTAAAGCAAGTTATGAAATGGTAGTTGTTTGTAAGAACATGGAATTTAAATTATACGTCCCTGCAAATCTCTATAAATACACTCACAAACAGTTCCTAAATTAAACTTTCTGTTTCTCAAAATAAAGTCTCTTTCAGTAGCCATTTTTCTTTCAAGTCCATGTTATTCTACTTTCACTTTTTTGCTACTGATCAAAAGGCAACTCAAAATAATCTACTTCCAAGTTATTCTTCATTTTCAGTTGATCATAAATCTTTTCTAACATTAAATTCTGCATTCTCATGACTTTCCAAATAGTTTCACTAAAAAGGTTCCCTTTTCTTGAGCAAAAAAATTATTGACTTTCAATGCCTCTCAGAAATATATGCACTTAATCCATACAATGATGTTCTCATAATTAATTATTACTATGAGCACCTCTTCTTTTTTGTTTTTTCTTTAACAAAACAAAAGGAAAGTTAAATTTCTCCCCCGGAAAGCAAGAGATGCAGATAGATCCAGTCCAATTTACATGATGTTGAAGATAATGATGAAGTAATGATATATATGTACATAGATATTGAATGAAGGGGGGGGGGGGGGGGGGGGGAGGGGGGGAGAGAGAGAGAGAGAGAGAGAGAGAGAGAGAGAGAGAGAGAAAATGAAAGCAGCAGAACATGAGAAAAAGTGATAAAAATTAAGTAGTATTATAAATGTATGTTTTGTTAATTTGTCCTTATATCTGTCCATATGCAGCTCCAGAAAAGAGACAAAGAGTGCCATCTGCTTACAACAGGTTTATCAAGTAAGTAACAGAGATGAAAAAGATTTTTATGTTTAAAGCATAACTATATACCATTCATTCATTATATATTTTCTAGATACGGTTTGTGTATGTGTGTATGACAAGAATGTAGCTAGGATTGTGACATAACCTAAGATCGAATATTGAAGAATGCTATGAATTAACTGCAGGGAAGAGATCCAGCGTATTAAAGCTGGAAATCCTGATATTAGTCACAGGGAGGCTTTTAGTGCTGCTGCAAAGAATGTAAGACACCCCCAGAAAACATTTTATTTATGTGTATGTATACTCTAGTAACTAGCTAGGGTAGTATAGTTTAATTTAAATAGCTTAATTGGATTTAACTGATCTCATTTGTTTTTTTGTTGAATTAGTGGGCCCATTTCCCACATATTCATTTCGGACTTTTGCCTGATCAATCCGTGAAGAAAACAAATGTGTGCCAGCAGGTACTCTTATCTTATTTCACTACCAGCCTCTAAGCTTATGTAGGTTTTCTTTCAGTAATTTTACAAAAAATATATAGAGTTTCGCAATTTAATTATATGTTTCGTGAATTGTATAAATATATGTAGGAAGGAGAGGATGCACTGATGAAGGATGGATTTCTTGCTGCTGCCAATGTGGGGATTTCTCCTTATATTTAATGAAGAAGTGAAAAATGCATGTACTAGGGCTTGTTTGAGTTACAATTTCCCAGTTTAACTTTGTATGACTAGTTAGGGTTCTTGTTTATGTTGTCTTTGGACTGGAACATGATTTTCGAAGTACGTACTGTAGTTCAAAGTGAATCAAGTTTAACATCTAGAATGTGCCCATGAAGCAATCTGCAGCTTTTCTGAGAATAGCTTTTAATTTGTATTACTAGCTCGTCAGTTCTTTAATTGATGTTCCCTGTATTTAAGTTAAATGCATGTCTGTTCTCAATATGAAGTGCATACACTGAGGAGACACACCACCATGCGGGCGCACACATGTTTTCGTTAAACTAAAATTTTATTCATGCATCCCACTTCACTAAAACCATGCTCATTATGGAACAAAATCACTACAATGGATTCTGAGAAAACTGGTCAATTAAGAGGATGCATGCACTAATTCTGATTTCCTTGGCAAAAGATTATGCAGGAGATTTGTGCCAGTTTTCCTATACAAGTTAAAGTTAACAAATATTGGTAGTTAATATTTTCTAATAATCCCCTAATTTCTTAGTTATTAATTTAAGATTAATAATTTGCTTAATATCCAAGTTTTATCCTCTTCCTAAAACAAGAAAAAAAAATCGACTTCTACAAATTAAAACAGAAAATATTTTCAACCTATTTTTTTCAAATTAGGAAAGTATCACAAAGATAATTATATCAAATAAAATCAATTGTTATTTATATACATTGGAGTTATCCGTATTTAAGTCACTTTAAAATAATGATGTTGATATACCATATAAATATGTACGCAAACATACCGTACAAAGAATCCGATACAAAAGACAAATTTGTCTGCACAATTCAGCCACTACTTTTTACAAATCCCAAATCCAGTAAAACAGCCAGAAACTTACATTTTTTGCTCTACTATTATGGCAAATTTTTTAAATTTGTATGAATGTACTCCGAAAACAATCGGGTATGTGGAATAAGGCATATCAATGGGGTTAATTAGTTAAACACTAAAAATAGGAAATTGGATTATTTCGGTTTTGCTTTGAAAAAAAAAGTACTCGAAACTCGGAATGTATTCAAGATGAGTACTAATCAAATATCGTTTATTTAATTTTCTTTTTCATATGCTTAAATTCATTTCATTCCAATTTTAGTGTTCATGTGTCAGAACTTGAAACTTAATAATAATATATTTTCCGTTATATAACATATAGTTATGTATTAATAATAATATTATTCAAATGACGTAATTATTTAATAAAACACTAGAAAAAATAAAATTCAAATATAAATCACATGCTTGATAATTTTTGAAACAAAACAATAAAAAATGGAGAAAGTCAAGCCGATTTTGACTCTCGAAGTTAAATCGAAATTTGATCGATTCTTACAAAATTGGTTTTGAAATCGATTATTCGACTGAGTTAATCGATTTTTAAAACAGATGTTAAACATAAAAACTAAGGACATACCGATACAATACCGTCACAATAAATAAATACATTACAGGTCAATTTGTAATGTATGAACATGAGTATTTGACGTAACAAGAGGACCATCACACCGAACAGCAAACGGACAGGTTTAGCTTCTCCAAAGACCCACTTAATTGGAGAATTTGGATGGGATAACACTCCTAGAACTCATCAAATTTTTTATTTATCAAAAATATATGTATTTTGTAAATAAAAATACAATTTTGAGAATAATTTGTACATCTGAAAAAAATTATAAAACACAAACATGGACACACTTATTTTCGGTTCATGTACTATAAGAGCTATCACAATTTTCGTTAAAGAAATATTTATTTTATATGTACTAGCCAATAACCCGTGTGAAGCACGGATCGAGAATAAAAATTAAATTACTTAAAACAAAATTTAAAATATTGAAAACAAAAATAACTGATAAGTATTATTTAAATATGTAGTTATAGAGAATTAAAATCTATACTATATTATTAAAGCCGAAACATTGAAAGTTTTGTTTTTCGGTTTTCAGTCATTTATTCTATTTAATAAATAATAAAATAATATAAAAATAGTAACTAAATGATTGCCTTTTAGAATTAAAATACTTTTTTCTAACAAAATCTATTACTTCCAAAAATATTACGGGCAATAATCTTTAAATCAAAATATATTACCTTTTATATTTGTTCTCACTAAAATATCTATTTTCCAAAAATATGAGGTGCAACCGTTACTTATTTATTTTAAAACTTATTTCAAAACTTTTAATTATTTAAAAAACCTTACCTATTTTAACATGCCAACGTATTTTTTTAACAAATACAATTAATATAATTAAAATACTTCTAAAAATTACGGGCAATTACTTTTTTAAATTAAAATATGTTAGCTTTTCTATTTGTCCTTATTATTTGCCTTTTATAAATAAAATACTTTTTTTCTAATAAAATATACTAATTTTCCAAAAATATCATGGGCAATTACCTTTAAATTAAAGTATATTACATTTTATATTTGCTCTCAATAAAATCTCTATTTTCCAAAAATATCAGGTGCAACCCTTACTTATTTATTTTAAAATATATTTTAATGCTTTTAATTATTTAAAAAAGCTTACATATTTTAACACGCCAACGTATTTTTAAAAAAATATAATTAATATAATTAAAACACTTCTATAAATATCACGGGTAATTACTTTTTTTTTAATTTTCTATTTGTCCTTATTATTAATATTATTTTAATGAATAATAAAATAATATTAATAATGGCCCATTTGTATTATTTATTTATTTTTTTCTATGTTCCAATTTATATTTAAGTTTCTCATTTTATAATTTATAATATTGATTTTTATTCTTTATTTAATATTTTCTATTCCCATTAATTTTTTTTAATTTATCATTTTTTATTGGTCCGTGCCTTGCACGGGTTATAGGCTAGTATGAAATTAAGATGAAAGTCTATAATAAATAAATACTATTTTTAATTATGTAATTATAGAGAATCGAATCATAAGTGAAATCAAATAAGTGGAATTTAAATAAATATATAACTTCAGTAATTATGTAAGAGATATTTCATGTGATACAATTGTACAATTGGCTTTTCTATTTGGTACCCACTTGAACTTTTTCACAACCAAGTAGCATCATTATACTTTTGACTTCATCCACGTAATGCCACACCGTTAACTAAACATCATTCAATTGTTATAAAATTATGAAAATTTTCATTTGGTATCATTTAAAATGTTTTACTTTCAAATATGTGGAACCATTCAATTTTAGTTGGGTTTCAACTCCAAAATACCACTATATTAAGGAATCTGATAAATTTAAAATCAAGGAGTTTGAACAAATTCATCATATTCATTAAAAAAATTATATTTTGGAGTTGAATCATAAGTCAAATGATGTCACTTGAAAGTCAAAAATTTCAAAGTGGTATCAAATGAAAAATTTCATAATTTTATAAAAATCGATAAACGTTTGGTTGACGAAGTGGTATTATGTAAATGAAGCCAAACGTATGATGACGACCTTTCGAAATCAAAACTTTCGAGTGGTACCAAATGAAATAATCAATTATACAATGAAATATCTTATCTAATTACACTAAATCAAACCTAACTTTGAAATGAAATCAATTAATTTAATTATATTTTATAACCAAAATTTGGCTTTGATACTATTGTGTTCCAACGAAAAAGAGTTTCCATTCTTAATAAAATCATATGCTAATTATATTAAGCTAATTAAGTTGAATAATTATATGTATATCGCGGTATATATGATATACCATACCAAAGGGTTTTTTTTAATAAAGAGTATATATCTAATGAAAATAATAATTATATTAATTTGGAATTAAGTTAATTTTATTAAGCTAATTAACATAATAATTATATGTATATCGCGGTATACATGACATATCATGCTACTAATCGGGGGTTTCTACTTTTAGTAAAGAATGTTGATTTAATAATAATTATTTAATTAATTTACAATTAAACTAATTTTATTAGTTTGAAATTAAGTGAATTATATTAAGCTAATAATTATATGTATATCGCGGTATACATGACACACCATACAATTAAGAGGGGATTTATACTTTTAATATGATTATTATTTTTAATTTAATAATAATTATATTAATTTGAAATTAAGTTAATTAAACTATTAGTTGGGAGACTCTCAGCAGTAGTTGGTAGGCTCTTTGTATACAACTAAACTATTATTGATAATTAATTTTTAATTTAATTTTAATAATTATATTAATTTGAAATTAAGTGAATTATATTAAATTAAAATGATTATATGTATATTGCGATATACATGGTATATTATACCAATAAGAGTGGTTTTCGCTTTTAATAAATTTTTAATTTTTAATTTAATACAAATTATTAATTTAAAATTAAGCTAATTATACTAAAATAATTAAGGTAATAATTAGATGTATACCGCGATATACGGTGTTTTTGTTTTTAATAAAGAGTATTGATGTATTTTCATATGATGTAATCACATCTTTTTAGCAAGGTATGGGTACTTACAACTTTTTCTTTTAATCCTTTTTAGGTTCGTTCCGTATGCAAAGTAAGGGTACTTACAACTTTTTCTTTTAATCTTCTTCTTTATTTTTGCTAATTTTAGTAATATATTGAACAAAATGGATCAAGAACATCAAAGGCATCTTCCCACCGTCACAAAAAAGCAAGTTCTAGTTATAACCAAAGATTAACGAGCTATAAGCTAAAGTTCAACACCATATTACACTGTTGGAACCAGTTTTCGTCACCTACGTCCGGTCGGACCTGCGAAGAAGAAGAATGCGAGGGTTGGGACCCCCGATTCACCTCCGGTGTGAGAATTAGTAACTTGTAGTCCAAGTAGGTAAATTGAACGTACAGAGAATCTGTGTGTATTGTGAATTGTGTATGAATGAAAACCAAACCTGATCCCCCTCTTTTACCAGTTCGTTACCGTCCTCCACGTTCGGAACGTGGACCTCGTGGTCCTTCCATGACCTGGTCCTTGACTCGTTAATGGGTCCGATCCACTCAGGATATAGAAAGTGGGCCTTTTCGGTCTAAAAATGTACAATGGGCTTTGTCATACAAGATATGGAGGATGGGCTACTTCGATCGGCCCAGTAACCATTAGTCTTAGGCCTCCAAAGATTAAAGGTATCTTCCCACCGTCACAAAAAAGCAAGTTCTAGTTATAACCAAAGATTAACGAGCTATAAGCTAAAGTTCAACACCATATTACACAATTACAAAACAAGTAGAACAATTACAAACCAATAGCTCAACAAACAACCTCAATTCTTTCCGGATAC
The DNA here is from genome assembly GCA_030848705.1 of Heracleum sosnowskyi. NCBI lineage: Eukaryota > Viridiplantae > Streptophyta > Magnoliopsida > Apiales > Apiaceae > Heracleum > Heracleum sosnowskyi. The sequence goes on from CM061241.1 coordinate 119,314,232, forward strand.
AGAAGCCCCTACCTCCAAGTGCAGAGCCAGAACATCAATACCTTCGTGGAAGACATCAAATTGAACATGCGCCTTTTTCTTAAAATCCTCATTTTTTGACACCAACTACAACAGTTTTTGCCAACCTCGAATCTCCAAAAGCAGTCTCCATAGCATTTCTCCCCTTCATAAAGAGATAGTCATCAAAGACCTGCAAACCTAACAGTAACTTTCATTAGAATAAATCATGGGTCGTGGCCTGTTAGAACGAGACTCAGGGAGCTGATCAACATTCAAGCCCCTTTTTTCCTGTCATCATTAGTAGTTGTCGACCAATCACCAATTCCTATCTGCAAACGTGATTCTACGACCGCTTATTCATCCAAAATATTTTCCAACAACATACCCCATGTCTCATCGTCCTTACTCTCCTCAAGCGATGGTTCATCACTTGAAACATAACTAACAGGTTATTGAAACATATTAATTAGTCCGACTGAGCCATAATTGTTAAGAACGGATCTGTTACATCTACTAGTATATAAAAAGTCAATATATGTTGACTTAGTTTGTTAGAAAAGTTAGTTACGCTTTGTAAGGTGTATAAATATAGAAACACTACACATCTTTTACTCAACTTTCATAATACAATTAGTTTGTTCAGTAAATGTAATCTTCTTCTTCATTCTCTCTGGTTATTTGTGTGTGAGGTTGTATGTTTGACATGGTATCAGAGGGAGTCTTCGCTCCATTTCTCTCAGATGTGCTTCTTGATGGGAAAAAGTGATCACAACGGTAACAACTAAGTGCGGAATTAACTTCGTTGGACAATACTTATCCCTACTTGTATGAACCTTCGATGAAACAAATAAGCAAAACAATAATAAACGAAAAATAAAACACCAAAAGTTATACGTGGAAAACCCCCTCAAAAGTAAGGAGTAAAAACCACGGGACCATAGTCCACCCAAACAATTCACTATCACAAATTATATGGGAATACACCAAGTCTTCTCTAGACAAAACTAGAGTAATACAATCACCTTCACACTCTTGGAATAAGCCGTCAAAAGTATGAAATTAAAATAAGACAACAATGAGAAAAACCCGCGGGGAAGTTTACCTCACCGTGGTGCAAACAGTTCTGTTAATCCCCTTAAGAACTGACCTATGGATCTCAGAATCCGATCTCCACCGTTCAGAATTTAGATATCGGTGTAAGGAAGTTGCTGTCCAAAATTCAGGACGATCCGACCGATAGAACTACGGGAATCGCAAATACAAGGCAACTTGTGCAAGCAAAAAAATTCTTTTTTCACTCTAGATCTCTCTTGTGTCTAATTTTCTTCTCTCTTATTTTTATTATAATCCTCCTATAATTATATATAGGGTTCCCTTATTTTTATCTCCTTGTGGGCCAAAACAAGGGTAATCCAATTGGGCTTTTAATCTCATAGATTGAAACTAAAACCCAACAAATCTCCCCCTTTCTAACTATGAGAAAGAGTTCGCCATTCCGGCGATTGAACACCATACCTTCAACTTTCTTTTAGCTAAAGAATTTGTCAACATATCGGAACCATTATCATCGGTGTGTACCTTGTCCACTTCAAACAACCCTTCTTCAAGAGCGTCTCTAATCCAATGATATCTCATATCGATATGCTTCATTCTTGCTTGAAATGTAGGATGTTTAGCTATGTCAATAGCTGCTTGATTATCACAAAAAACCACATAGCGTTGTTGCGGAAATTCAAGCTCCTGCATCAACCGCTTCAACCACAACAACTTTTTACAAGCTTCAGTTGCTTCTACGTACTCTGCCTCCCCCGTAGAAAGTGAAACACCCTTTTGCAACCTAGATTGCCATGAGACCGCTCCCTCTGCCAAAGTCATCAAATATCCAGAAGTAGATTTCAACGAATCCTTATCTCCTACCAAGTCAGAATCTGTATATCCAACAAGCACTGGTTTACCATTCCCAAATGTCAGACCCAATTTGGAAGTACCTCTAAGATATCTCATAATCCACTTAACTGCTTCCCAATGCTTCTCACCTGGATTTGTTAGATAATGACTTACAACACCAACTGCAAAGGCTATATCAGGTCTTGTAGATACCATAGCATAGATCAAACTTCTTACTGCTGAGGCATATGGAAATCCATCCATCTCTGCAATTTCTTCCTTCGTAGAAGGAGAATCATTTCCAGTTAACTTAAAGTTGGTAGTAAGAGGAGAACTAACAACTTTAGATTTATCCATGTTGAACCTGCAAAGCACCTTCTCAATATACTGCTCCTGTGATATATGCAACTTCTTGGCCACTCTGTCTCGATGAATACGAATGCCAAGAATCTGTTTCGCTGGCCCCAAGTCCTTCATAGCAAAGGACTTACTTAATTATTGCTTCAACTGAGAAATTCTTCCAGCATTTTTGCCAACAATAAGCATGTCATCCACATAAAGCAATAATATTACAAAATCATCATCTGCAAATTTCTGAACAAAAACACAATGGTCAGAAATAGTCTTACGGTAGCCTTGCTCCTTCATAAACGACTCAAACTTTTTATACCATCGTCGAGGTGCCTGCTTCAAACCATATAGACTTTTAAGAAGTCTACAAACATAATCCTCTTTACCTTTTACATGAAAACCTTCAGGTTGCTCCATGTAGATTTCTTTGTCCAAGTCACCATGTAGAAAAGCTGTCTTGACATCCATTTGTTCAACCTCCAAATCAAGACTAGCTGCTAAACCAAGCACCACACGAATTGATGTCATCTTAACAACTGGAGAAAATATCTCATCAAAATCAATACCCTTTCTCTGACTGAATCCCTTGACGACCAACCTAGCTTTGTACCGTGGTTGTGAAGTATGCTCATCTTGCTTCACTCTATAAACCCTCATGTTTTTCAAAGCTCATTTTCCCTTAGGTAGCTTCACCAACTCAAAAGTATTATTCTCATACAAGGATTTCATCTCATCTTGCATGGCATAAACCCACTCCTTCTTGTGCTCATCTTTCATAGCTTTTGTATAATATTCAGGTTCACCACTGTCAGTCAATAGAACATACTCATCAGCAGAATACCTGTTAGAAGGATGACGATCTCTGGTAGACCTCCTGAGTGGAACGAATGGTGGAGTATTTGGTACTAGTGACTCCCCATGGGCATCATCATCCATGTCACTATTTTCCGGAGTATCATTATTAGTCACGTGCTGGTCATCATCATAAACATCATCTCTAAACTGTGAATCCACATGTCTTGGAGGAACCGGATCCAAATCAACAAAATCATTGTTATATTGAGGAACTGTTTCTGCCTTCCCAATATCTTTCAAAGTCTGATCTTCAATAAAGATAACATCCCGGCTTCTCACAATCTTATTTGAAACTAGATCGTAGAGCCTATAGTCGAATTCATCTTGGCTGTAACCAAGGAATATACACTCTTTAGTCTTCACATCAAGTTTAGACCTCTCATCTTTGGGAATATGCACAAAAGCCTTACATCCAAAGACACACAAATGATCATAAGAAACATCTTTACCACTCCAAACTTTATCTGGAATATCAAACTTTAAAGGAACACAAGGTGAGAGATTTAACACATTTACCGTAGTATTTAGTGCCTCACCCCAAAAAGACATCGACAACTCAGCATGTGAAAGTAAACATCTGACTCTCTCCACCAATGTTCTGTTCATTCCCTCTGCCAAACCATTAAGCTGAGGTGTCTTTGGTGGAGTCCTTTGGTGCCGAATACCCTGATGTCTGCAATACACATCAAAGGGACATGTATACTCCCCTCCATTATCTGTCCGGATACACTTCAGTTTCTTCCCAGTCTGTCTCTCAACTAAAGCCTGAAAATGCTTAAACACATCTAACACTTGGTCTTTCGTCTTGAAGGTATAAACCCATAACTTCCTTGAATGATCATCGATGAATGTAACGAAATATAATGAACCTCCATTAGTTTTGGTTTCCATGAGACCACAGACATCGGAAGGCACCAAGTCACGTACATGCTCTCTATGAGAAGAAGGACGACTCTTAAAAGAAACTCTGTTCTGCTTACCTGCCACAGAGTAAGAACACCTTTTCAAATGTATATCAGTTAAACTAGATAATACCTTTTTCTTCGACAACATATTCATTCATTTTTCAGTCATGTGAGCAAGTCTCTTATGCCATAATTCAACCTTATCAACATTCTCAACAGCATTAACACTGTCCTTGGAGATTTGCGGCTGAGTCATATATAATTTTGGACATTTCTTCCCTCTTGCAACAATTAAAGAACCCCGAGTGAGCTTCCATTGACCATTACCAAAGCTGCTGACATATCCTTCATCATCAAGAAGGCCAGTAGAAATTAAATTCATTCTCATGTCTGGAACGTGCTTCACATCATGAAGAAATAACTCCATGCCCGTATCAAACTTCAGACATACATCTCCAACGCTAACAACTTTTGCTATGTCACTGTTACCCATCTTTAACATCTCCAAAATCACCAGAAGTATAAGATGTAAAGAAATCCCTTTGTGACGCAACATGACACGAAGCATCACTATCAATTGCCCAACTCAATTCATCTTGTGCAAGGTTAACAATATCTCCATTACAACAGATCAGGTGCTCATCAGTAGTAGCAATCACCACAGAATTATCATTACCACCGTCAGTTTTCGTCTGATCGTTGTCTGAACCCTTTTTATTTTCTCTCAGCAACTTTCTGCAGAACTTCTTTGTAGATAACACTCAACATTAGAATACTTACCTCTAGAACTACTCCGTTGATTACCTCTGTTGGTTGGACCTTTGATTTGAGCTCTTCCCTTTCTTTTAGTGAATATGACTTCTGACTGTGAAGAGGAACCCTGTGACTTTCTTCTCATCTCTTCATTCAGAATACTGCTCTTAGCTAATTCCATACTGATAATACCATCCGGAGCTGAGTTCGACAAAGACATCCTGAATGTCCCTCATGAATCTGGTAAAGTACCCAAAAGACACAACCCTTGTATCTCATCCTCAAACTTGATACCCATTCCAGCAAACTGATTCATAATTCCTTTGAATGCATTCAAGTGATCAGAAATTGTAGTGCTATCCTGATATTTTAGAGACATCAACTGTTTAATCAAATACATTTTATTATTTCCTGTCTTTCGAGCATAGAGTTGCTCAAACTTTTTCCACAAAGTACGCGCATGTGTCTCCCCACTAATATGGTTCAAAACATTATCATCCACCCATTGCCGTATATACCCACAAACTTGTCGATGCAAAATAGTCCATTTTGCCTCTGTTTTATTTGCAGGCTTCTCCGTAGCAAACACATGTAGATAATATTCCTCTACATAAAGAAGATCCTCCATCTTCCCCTTCCAAACATGATAATTAGAACCATTCAAATTAATCATTCTACTTGTATTCGTTTCCATCGTTCAAACAAGTCCAATAACAACCAAGCTCTAATACCAATCTGATGGGAAAAAGTGACCACAACGGTAACAACTAGGTGTGGACTTAACTTCATTGGACAATACTTATCCCTACTTGTATGAACCTTCGATAAAACAAACAAGCAAAGCAATAATAAACAAAAAATAAGACACCAAAATTTATACGTGGAAAACCCCCTCAAAGATAAGGAGTAAAAACACGGGACCGTAGTCCACCCAAACAATTCACTACCACAAATTATATGGGAATACACCAAGTCTTCTCTAGACAAAACTAAAGGAATACAATCACCTTCACACTCTTGGAATAAGCCGTCAAAAGTATGAAATCAAAATAAGACAACAATGAGAAAAACCCGCGGGGAGGTTTACCCTCACCGTGGTGCAAACAGTTCTGTTAAGCCCCTTAATAACTGACCTCTGGATCTCAGAATCCGATCTCCACCGTTCAGAATTTAGTATTATATCCAATGGCTCTCATTAATTTAATTTAAAAGATCTAACGGTTAGAGATTGGATGACCAAACTATGGAGGACTAGACTACAAACCGACTACAAAAACTTTTAATGTTTCGTCTATAATATAATAGTACTAGCCTATAACCCGTGCGATGCACGGATTATTTAATAGTTGTTAATTTATTATTTGTGTTTGTATATAATATTTTTATTAGTTGGATATTAAATGAATTTGTTAAAAAACTAAGTAGGTCTCTAAATATATTTTGTTATTGAAATTTATAATTATAATAATAAGACATGTTAAAAATAATAAATAACCTTTCAAAATAAATAGGAATATTTAAATAAGGTTTTCAAATAATTAGGCCTACTTTTAAAATAATTAGAGTAATTTATGATTATTAATTATAATATATTATACTAATTAAAAATAATATACTTTATTAGTATATTATTTTAATTGATGTGTAATAATTATACTTAAATAAATATCTTTAGAGATGTACTAATATATTTTTAAATAAATAAGCCCGTAAGTTGGTCAAAGTATATCGACTTATAAAGTCTCATCACACGACCCAAATAAATAGGTTTAAGAGATGCGTTTTAATTAGCATAGTTAATTTTTTATATATAAATATGTTAACTATTGAATAAACAAATTAAAGAACGAATAACCAAACTACTAATTAAATTTTCTTTTGCAAGTATTACTTTTCAATATTTTCTTACTTAATTTTTAATTTTCTAATTTTAATTTTTGTTAGTTATATATAAGATACAGTTGATCTATTATATATTGAAGGAAAAAAAAGTATAATACTACATATTTGACGAAATTTTATCTTTATTTATATTTTTAAAATTAATATTATAAATAATAATTTTAATATGTTGTCTTGTTTGCTTTTATATTTTGATGATTAATTTATGCATTTATTTGCTATATTAAATTGTTAAAAAAATTATATTGAATAGTCATTTCACTCGACATGATTTAATAATTTATAGGACTGTTCTTATCTAATTTTCAGCGTTTAGTGTCGCATTCGAGGTAACTAATAATTATATATATGTCGTCTGTGATATTTGTTTTTAAAAATAAGAAATTTTAGTTAGAAAATATATAACAAATATACTATTTGGCTAATAAATTTAATCGGTTAATTATTACTATTTATAATATTAATATTTTATGTTGCTAAACGGAATAGCCCGTGATATTTTTGAGGTTTTAGTTAGGTGACATGTTAGTTAGAAAATATAAAAAATAATATACACTTTGGCAAAAAAAAGGTAATCGGTTAGTTATTGGTAATTATAATATTATTAATTTATTTTATTAAATAAAATTGTCCGTGATATTTTTAGAAAATGAGAGTTTTAGTTGGGAAAAATAAAAAAGTAAAAATTTGGGTTATAAAAAAGAATATAAGCTTCTAATAAAGGTAATTGGTTAATTATTAATATTTTATGTTACTAAATGAAATTCCCCTAATATCTTTGAGGTTTTAGTTAGAAGAAATTTTAGTTAGAAAATATAAAAATAATATACGTTTTGGAAAAACAAACTAATCGGTTAGTCATTAGTATTTACGATATTATTATTTTATCTTATTAAATAGAAGTGTCGTGATATTTTTGGGAAATATGAGGTTTTAGTTAGGAAAAATAGAAAAGTAGAAATTTTAGTTAGAAAATATAAAAAATAATATACACTTTGGCTAAAAAAAGGTAATTGGTTATGTATTAGCAATTATAACTTTATTATGTTATTTTATTAAATAAAACTACATGCGATATTTTTGGAAAATGAGATGTTTTAGTTAGTAAAAATAGAAAAGATATTTTATATAATAATTTTAATATTTTATCTAACGGTTCTCATCGATTTGATTAGAAATATCTAACGGCTATGAATTGAGTGACCAAACTTTTGGAGGATCAGACTACAAAAACTTTGAATGTTTCGTCTTTAATATAATTGACGAAATTTAATCTTTATTTATATTTTTAAAATTAATATGATAAATAATCATTTTAATATGTTATCTTATTTGCTTTTATATTTTGATGATTAATTTATACATTCATTTTCAATATTAAATTGTTAAAAAAAATTATAATGAATATTTATTTGACTCGACATGATTTAATAATTTATAGGAATGTCCTTGTCTAATTTTCACTGCTTAGTGTCGCATTCAAGGTAACTGATAATTATATATATATCGTCTGTGATAATTTTAGAAAATGAGAAATTTTAGTTAGAAAATATTAAAAAAAAAATATACGATTTGGCTAATAAAGGTAATCGGGTAATTATTAGTATTAATAATATTATTATTTTATGGTACTAAATGGAATAGCCCGTGTATATTTTTTGAGGTTTTAGTTATGAGACATATTAGTTAGAAAATATAAAAAGAATATACACTTTGACAAAAAGAGTTTATCGGTTGGTTATTAGTAATTATAATATTATTATTTTATCTTATTAAATAGAAGTGTCGTGATATTTTTGGGAAATGTGAGGTTTTAGTTAGAAAAAATAGAAAAGTAGAAATTTTAGTTAGAAAATATAAAAAATAATATACACTTTGGCTTAAAAAAGGTAATGGGTTATGTATTAGCAATTATAACTTTATTATGTTATTTTATTAAATGAAACTGCCTGCGATATTTTTGTAAAATGAGATGTTTTAGTTAGGAAAAATAGAAAAGATAATCTATATAATAATTTTAATATTTCATCTAACGGTTCTCATCGATTTTGATCAAAAATATCTAACGGCTATGAATTGAGTGACCCAAACTGCAAAACTTTCAAGGTTTAGTATATAATAGTATATAGATAGATAGATAGGTTCCCTTAATTTTATGTAGCGAAAACAAGGGTAATCCAATTGGGCTTTTAATCTCATAGATAGAAACTAAAACCAACACTTCTATGATTGAGATCTGTTCTCGTTGTGTTCTCTGGCGCAATTGTAATCTCTCTCGAGTCATCCGATTCCTTAGAATCAATCTTCATAAGACTAGAGACCTTTTGTTGATGAAGACCAACATGGTTGGAGGTTATATAAGGATTTAGACCGTCCGGAAGCCATGGATCACTAATAATATCAACATTTTCCCCAGATCCAATGCGCCTTCTAATCCATAATTTACCAGATGCTGAGATTCCCATATGCTCCTCTAAACAAAGCTAGGATTATTACCTAATGAAGCATTTAGAAAGGAGGAATTAGGATAATGTCCAGCTTTAAGAACCTTGGCAGCCATTGAATCATCCTTAGTTTGTAAGCGCCACCCTTTTTTCCCCAGCATTGCTAAGTTAAAATCACGCACGTCAAGAAACCTCATTCCACCTTTAGATTTACTAACACACAGCCGGTTCCAGTTTAGCCAGTGAATACCGCCACCCTTAGAATTGTCTAAACAAATATATTAATAAATATGAATGATAAAGGATATCAACAGCTTTTGCAATGTTGACTTGAAGTGATAACTGTTATACTGGATTTTCGGTAATGGGCCCTAGACAGGTCCCTAAGTGATTTGGGCCTAGGGAATGAATTATATTTTGGAAAGATTGGTATGAACTGGAATTAGGGCTCGCACCGTGAGCTATGATGAGCCCAAAATCCTTTTTAAGTATGATGGGCTCGCTTCTTTAGCGTATAGTGAGCCACTTTCCTTACGAGTCCCCCACAATTACGAGGGCTCGCATCATAATCGGGCTCGCATCGCTAAAATGAATGTTGGGCTCTCTTCCTTATAAGTTCACTTTGATGGGCTCGCGTCTTTATTTATTAACCCTCGCCATAAGCTTATGGGCTCTCACCATTATGAAGTAATGGACTCGTGTTACTTATCAGGAATAAGAATAAATTGAACATAAGTGAGCTCGCACCACTTACACTACAATAGGGTAATTTTCATATGTTTTGTGCGATGCGAGCCTGGCCAGCTCGCATCGTGGGTGAAGCCCAAAATATGGAAATTCCTGTTGATGGAATGTTTCTTGCACTACACCATATATGATATTTGCCAACACCTAAAAAAAGTGTGAAAAATCATGAATAGTGTTGCTAAAAGCCAAAAAATAGCCTACGCCAACACTTTTCCCAATTTTCGAAGTGTTGGACTTTGCACCGTGGCCGTAGGGGTCTACGCCAACACTTGATGAACCAGCAGCAACACATGAAAAAAATATTATCGTATACCCCAATGGCAATACTTTCTTGTCTTTACCAACACTAGGAAAAACGTTGGAATAGACCCTATGCCAACACAAGTACTCCATACTATTTTTCTAATTGGCAACACCCAGTGCTCTATTCCAACACTTATTCGTGAAACACTTTTTTGTATTTGGCAACAACATTTTAATTTATTGCAACATTAATTTGTTCAACATTAGTCATTTTTTGCCAACACATTAAACACTTTAAGAACTTGCCAAACAAATATCAACTGCATTTTTCTACATCAATATAAATAAATGTTCGAAGCTATCGCCATTCGACACAAACAAACTTCCAAAAGCTACTAGAAAGACGATAAAAACATATCAAAATCTACTAGACATAACTTAGTTTTACATCAATTTATGCTCAAACATGCTCTGAATCTATATCCTTGTATATGTCCTCTAAAATCTGCTTCATGCTTAACCACACCAGGATAAACGCATTCCCTAAAAGTATACACAATGAATGAAGTTAAAGATATCTTTGCAACACCTGGTGGACAAACAAAACACAATAGTGAGACTCTCAGATTTTAAAAAGTAAGATGATGAACAAAAAAAGTAAAGAAGAGCTGAAGGGCCTACCATTAATGTGATATGGTGGTGGGAAGAATTGAAGATAGCACATTGTTGCCCCGAAGAGTCCTGGAGATCAATAAATAAGTTTATGTATCTATCAAATTAGTTAAAACAAATATTTAGGTAAATACACTTGGTACAGGGAATTTAGTACAAATTTATCATACATTTAAATGAAATTAGACGCAAAGTGAACTAAAGCAGCCATGAAAGAAACTTGTGATTTGCAGAAGCTTGTAATTGTGTTGATCAAAATTATAAAAAACATTTTGCAGTGTTGACATTTAAGTAATTCATCACTTAAGTAGACAGTTTGAAACAGAACATACATTAACTCGAGTAATTCATCATGTATATAAAATAGGAGGGTTTGGATTTGCAAACAAGGCACTACCAGAGGCATATCAGACCAGGACTCCGGAAGCTCGATAACTGGAAGACAGAATGTTTGCAATATTGAAATCAACTCGAGTAATCGTAGTGTAGTTGGTCCAAGGCAGAACATTTGCTTGAATAGATATACATTCTATATCCTACAAACATTACAGTACAATTGTACAAATGAGTAACATGGTGACAACAAAAACAATTAAACACTGGTAGCATCAAAGGATACGATTCCTTGGAGAATCCACTGGACCACTCATGACCCAAAAATATAATCAGACTTACCCATCTGACTTGGAAATTTCCCAATTCAAAAACATTGATTATCACTAATATTAATTTTTGGTGTAAAATGATTATTTAAAAATAAGAAATATCAAACTGGTTGGATTTCTTATGCCTTGTGGTCTATCCAAACCTCTGGTAATAATGCATCTACAGTTTAGTAAATAATGCATCTATAGTTTTTAATGCTGGTTGTTCTATAGTTTTTAATGCTGGTTGTTCTACAGTTTTTAATGTATCAAGGAAATAGCAGTTTCTTAAGAACAACTCAATCAATATAATATGGTACATTTTAGTTTTTTTTTTTTGGCACAATGATCTATTTATGAGTTTTTTAACTCTCAAGCCTTCTGCTGGACTTTTTTCACACTGCATTCAGTAAAAAAAAACAAGTGTCCCAAAATCTTTCACAGAATATACACTAAAATCACATAATATAAGTACAGACCTCTAAGAAACTCTGAACAGGTTTTCGATCACATTTTACGATAACATCACCGACATGTAATCCTGCCAAATAAGCCGGTGAATTTGGTACGATCTGCACAAGGATGCACAAATACAAAAAAGGTTGCAATTAGGAAACATGGGTCAATAAATACAACCTTTTTGTCTGATTAGGCATCGACACGAAAGTTGACATTCGTATCACCTCAAAGAATCCTACATATTCATACAAATCTTTTTTTAGGTAGAAATTATAAATCTAATTCTATGTCCTTACACTATCAATTTTGAAAATTCTGCACCATTGACAATTCTTTAGTTCTTATAATTGTATATATATATCAGAAACAAGATAGGTGAGATGTATATAACTGGAATTTTGAGTTGCATGACAGAACACCATTTCTTTAAAGCTTACACAGAAAGATATTACCTTTTCAATAACTAAACCTTTATGAGCATCAAGAAAGCTGTGTATCACTCTCTCGATAAGGCCTATATCGGCTGCAAACAGGCTCGCTGCTTCAAATCCCAGAAATGGACGGCGACATTTCCTACTGCTTATTGTAACATGGATAATTTAGTTCTACTAAAAAATAGCAATGGCTTTGGCAACAACTTATTTATATGACATACTCATAGACTGCGTTTGTTTCACTGGATTATATTACATCCCTAAATGGACTCGAATTACCTGAGGACCTTGTTCAGTTCCTTCCCTAAATGGATCACCGACAACACGATTTGTGGCACAAGCTTTTTCTTTCTCAACGAATTCATCATATACCCGCTCGTGAACATAAGTACGGGATCCTGCACAACAGCATTGCCCCTGCAGATTGTATAGATTAACCTACCATGTTAAAGAATAGAGCCTCGTGGGCTAGTTCAACCGCTTCATCAATGTTTGCATCCTCGCATACAATAAAAGGGGACTTCCCTCCAAGTTCTAAAGTTACTGCCTTTAAATTGCTCTGAGCAGAAGCAGCAAGTATTTTCTTCCCAGTTTCAGAGGATCCAGTAAAGCAATATGCAAGCAGAGTTCTATATCTTCTTAGAGGTGCTGTAAGAGCAGATCCAAGGCAAAGAAGAACATATAGAAAAAGGTAAACAATCACAAGACCATTCAGACGCTTCATCTACTATTCTGTATTGAGGTTTTCTTGCAGAGACTAGTTTAGTGACATAGTTAAATGCACGATGAATTGCTAGTAAAGAATCAAACTTGACTTTCATACCAATTGCACAATAATCTCATGTATTGATTATATATAGATGTATATGATCCCAGTTGTAAACCAAAAAAACACATTTATTAAGGCGTCAAAATAAAATATATTTAATGTAAGCTACCTTGTCCACATCCATATGAAGGCACAAAGCAGCACCAGCACCATGACCATGGCCAGAAACAATGTTTAAAACCCCTGGTGGAAGGCCAGCCTATCACAAATATAGCCACTGAGATTATGATTTCTTCATAATTCATACAAATATTCAGAACAAACAGGGGGAAACTATTAGATAATCTACTGTATTATTCTGTAGAATTTGGGAACGACATAATATAGCTAACATTGACAAAGGTAAATTGCTTGTAAACTTCCCTCAACAATTTTATAGTAGTAACCAAAAATTGTTTTAGCTCTATTAATGCATCCAAAACCAATTCTTTATCAAGAACAACCAGCTAAACAATCATGTGCCAATGTACAGAAAATTTTCTGCTGCGCGACCTTTAGTAAAACTATGATAACTCTTTACTCGTATACTCAAAAGACTCAAGGTCAGCGCATAATTAAACTAGAAAACAAATAGAACAATTCCACTATAATGCTATTACCCAAAACTGCTGTTAATGGCTCCAGAACAGCAGAACAGAAACATGGCAGTAAACAAGTTTGTTGGATTTAACCATTCAAGTTCTCCTTTACCCTTCGTTATCACTAACCAACCATTATCAATCAATGCCAATCAATTACAACTTAAATTCATTATTTCAATCATAAGAATCTTAGAAATATACATAACCAAAATAAAAAATTTAAGAACCATTCTTAACATGAAGAAACAAGGATCAAAATTTAGGGATTATACCTCAAATCAAGTTATAAGCTCCACCCAATTCAAAGCAAGATCAAACAAGCATCATACCAATCTTTCCCCAAATTTTTCTATATATGCCCTAGATTTTCTTCATCTCCAAAACCACCATAACGCCTAAAATTTTAATGCCACAACATCATAAAGTGAAAATCATACAAACAAATTCACGGACCCATTATGTGAAATCAATATTGCAACTGTTGGTCTTGCCATAAACTTACCCGATTGTGAAGGACAAGTAAAGTCAAGAAACAAAAATACAAATTCCATGTCTAATTAAAAATAACAGTGAAGCTCTTTGAAATTAGGGTTTGTACCTTGTTGGAATAAGTTCCCAAAATAGTGTACAAGCAGAAGCCCTAATTGAACCTTGAAGAACCCTAATTAAACCTGTCAAAATTTTGAGAGAAATAATGTTTTGTGGGAGAGAGAAAGAGAGTAATTGAGCGAGTAATGTTTTGTGGGAGAGAGAAAGAGAGTAATGTTTTCTGTAAAATGCTTGAGCGGGTTTAGTTTTAGGATATTGGCCGCCCAGAATTTTGACCCAAAATTTTTCCCGCTTCTTTCTAATTTTGGCTTATGTTTTTGCCCGCCTATTTTTGTTTGTTTTGGTAACACCTTTTCAATAATCAACTGTAACGCCTTAATTTATGTTACAATAGAAATCTAATTTTCATTAAGGTAACACAAAATTACATCAACAACAACACTAAAAAATTATATTGCCATATATCAATTTTAAGTCATCTAAGCTAACACTTTGGTCGGTAACATAAAATTTAATGTTGGTGAATCGCATATATGGTGTAGTGTTGGTTAACACGGGACAGACCTACAATCATGGGAAGAAATGCGGAGATGTCGTGAGATTGTAGGAAAACGTGTGAAGACCGGACTATTTATGGGAACTTGAAGAGGATTGATAATCCTTGAGCTGTTTATGGAAACATGAGGTGGATTGATAATCCTTGAGATGTTTATGGAAACATGAGGTGGATTCATAATCCTTGAGCTGTTTATGGGAACATAAATCTTGACTATCTTATGGGCTTGGGTTGAATGAGCTTATTCAATGACTTGTTTTCCAAGAACTACGTGAAGCTTGATCCCAATATAAAGGGTTACGTAGGCACCTTGTATGAGACGACAATTGACACTCGGGAAAGAGGAAGAGAAAGAACCCATTATCTATTCAATTTTTGAGGAGTCATCATACAAGTTCAGCCACCACTTTCCATAAACCTCCAACACACTGTTGTACGAAATTCTCCTTACAACAATTGGCACTAGAAGGAGGGGCAATACATCTTAAGGAGAAGGATGTCGAAGAACAATAAGAACGGTGACAAGGGGATTGAGCACAAGAAGGACGCCACCCCACAAGGAGCAAAAACGTATCCACCACCCCACGGAGAGGGATGACCAAGTCAAACCACCCCTGTCACACCTCAATTCGTCCCAGTTACGCTTGATGGCAAGAAGATCCTGGATTATCTCGAGGGGATCGAGCACCAATTCAAGACTATGAACGCTCGGCTGGCTAAGGTCGAACAGAATTCAATTAAGAATGAGAAAAGGAAGGCTCGAAGACTCAAGATCACTCGGCAAGATAAGGATCAACCCCCTAAGAAAATCATACATGAGTTCGACGAGGTAGCTGATTGGCTAAAGAAGACAGGGCCTCTTGAGACAGACGAGATATCTCCAAGCCAGGAAGAGCGAGGCAGCCAGGCTTCGAGTGAGCCGCGGTATGAGCCAGCTTCGTCCGAGGCTAGATCCACTTGTGTTTTAGATCGGATTGGGAAAAAGTAACAGAACACGATCTAAGGATTAGGTTGGAAAAATCTAAGACGCGGAAGGAGGTGCCAGAGAGGACTCCACCTCGAACAGAACGAAGGGAGAGGACTCCACCTAGAACAGAACAAAGGGAGAGGACTCCACCTAGAACAGAACGAAAGGAGAGGACTCCACCTCGAATAGAACGAAGAGAAAGGACTCCACCTTGAACAGAACGAAGGGAGAGGACTCCACCTCGAATAGGACGAAGGGAGAGGGCTCCACCTCGAACAGAATGAAGGGAGAAGACTCCACCTCAAACTCATAGAAGGGAGCAAAGAGAGAGGAATCCCTCTCACCACTCGAGCTGCCACAATGAAGAAAGGTCTGACGAAAGGATTGGAGACTTGAGGGTTGGTGATTCAAGACGCCTGCTGGTACAAATGGAAAATGAGAAAAAGGTGTATCCCCCTGTTACGGCCCCATCTCCTTTTACTCCTGTGATAAGGATGTCTCCTCTGCCCCCGATATTCAAGAGGAAGGCGAAGCTCAGCTCCCGATGTACTATATGAGCAAAAAGCTGGTGGGTGCAGAAACTCGGTACTTGAACATGGAAAAACTGGTGTATGCTCTAATCCTCGCTTCAAGGAAGCTTCGTCCTTATTTCTAGGCTCATAAGGTCGAAGTGAGAACAGCCTATCCACTTAGACAAGTGCTGCATAAATCGAAAACCTCAAGAAGGATGTTGAAATGGGCTGTAGAGCTGGGTTAGTTCGATGTGGAGTATAAGCCTCAGGTTACGATTAAAGGACAAGCACTAGCAGACTTTGTGTTGGAATTCTCACCTCAAACAGAAGAGGACTCTAGGGTGTTGCAAATTTTTCCAGAGATGCTAGCAGAGGAAAATCAGAATAGTGCCCCTTGGTGGAGCTTGTATGTTGATGGGGCATCTAATGGAGATGGAGCCGGAGCTGGATTCGAGTTGGTGAGCCCAGAAGGGTGTAAGGTAAAGAGGGTTGTCCACTTCACTTTTCATGCAACAAACAATGATGCCGAATACGAGGCCTTGATCAACGGATTTAAGTTGGCATTGGAACTAAAGGTGGAAAACCTTAACGCTTTTAGTGACTCCATGATTGTGGTATACCAAATAAACGGGGGGTACCAGGCACGAGGGCCTAGAACGGAGTTATATTTGCGGTGTGCGGAGAGGTTGATCAAGTTATTCAATGAAGTTAACTTGGAGCTCATTCCTTGACGCCAGAACGAGACGGCGGACGAGCTCGCTAAGTTCGGTTCACGTCGTGAGACCACTCTGTTAGGGCCAACACCCTTGGAAATACAGATGAGGCCTAGCGTGCCAGAGGAAGAGCTTATGACGGTGGAAGAAGGGACAACATGGATGTCTCCACTCTTGGCTTATATCAAGGATGGTGTATTACCAGATGACAAGAACGAAGCACGACGGGTGCGATATATGGCTGTAAGGTATGCAATATATGATGGAAGCTTATATAAGAGAGGTTTCAATGTGCCCCTACTCAAATGTGTTGATGGAGACGAGTGCAACTATATACTAAGGGAAGTCCATGAAGGTATCTGTGGTAATCACTCGGGGGGGGGGGGTAGCTCATTGGCACAAAAGATACTTCGTCAAGGGTATTACTGGCCGACTCTCAAGAAAGATGCTTTCGAGTTTGCTAGAGCTTGTGACAAGTGCCAAAGGTATGCAAATTTTCATAACAGCCCGGTGCCACCTTTAACCTCACTCATGAGCCCTTGGCCCTTTGCCATGTGGGGGATAGATTTGATTGGAGAACTGCCTAAGGCTAAGGGAAGTGTGAAGTATGCTGTGGTCGCGGTAGATTATTTCACTAAGTGGGCAGAGGCTGAGCCCTTAGCCACAATAACTGCAAAGAAGCTCATTGATTTTGTGTATCAGGCTATTTTTTGTCGATTTGGTATACCCTACAAGTTGATCTCGGACAATGGTAAACAGTTTGATAGTAAGGAGATGAGAGAATTTTGTGATCGGTTGGGGATTTTGAAGAGTTTCAGCGCAGTGAGCCATCCACAGACAAATGGTCAGACTGAGGAAATCAACAAAATTCTCAAGCACACACTGAAGGCAAAGCTAGAGGATGCTAAGGGAAATTGGTCGGAGGAACTTCCACAAGTCTTATGGTCTTACAATACCACTCCCCGAACTACAACAGGTGAGACCCCTTTCTCCTTGGTGTATGGATGTGAAGCTATGGTCCCGGTAGAGGTGGGAGCTGGATCTTTTAGGAGAACTCATTATGACCCAGAGAATAGTGAGAAGAATCATCGTATTTACTTGGACACCAAGGTAGTTATAACCGTAAGGTGAGAGCCCGACCTTTCCGGG
This sequence comes from Heracleum sosnowskyi, assembly GCA_030848705.1. Classification (NCBI taxonomy): domain Eukaryota; kingdom Viridiplantae; phylum Streptophyta; class Magnoliopsida; order Apiales; family Apiaceae; genus Heracleum; species Heracleum sosnowskyi. The sequence goes on from CM061241.1 coordinate 119,332,384, forward strand.
TAGGGGACTTGGTTCTTCGTCGAGTCATGCCTAACACCAAGGTAGTTAATCATGGAGTGTTTGGTGCAAATTGGGAAGGCCCGTATCAGATTAAATCAGTCCTATGGGAGGGAACTTATCATCTCAGTGACATATGGGGAAAGCTTATACTAAGGGCCTGGAATGCTGAGCACTTGAGGAGATATTATAAGTAGTTTCTATCTATTTAAGACTTAGCATGCATTGATATTTATCCTAAGTCTCGGGAGTAGTGTCATATAGGCACCTCCCTTTGGCATACGATGTAATAAGTCTAAGTCTGTTATATCCTATTATCTAAGAATGTTGGAGTTTTATTACATAAATAAAGTTAAGACTTATTATGTGTTTTACTTTCTTTTTATTTAGCATTTATGTTTTCAGAAGTACATTAGATTGGGACTCGGCCCATCAATTATGAAAAAAGAACTTGTGCGAGGCGAGCCCTCTCTGGAAACGAGCTCAAGAAAGTTGGAAAACAAAATTTTTTTTACTCAAACTTTGTGCGAGGTGGAACTTTGTGCGAGTTGAAAACTCTATGCGAGTTGGAACTCTGTGTGAGTTGAAACTCTGTGCGAAGAGGAACCTTGTGCGAGGAGGAACTAGGGGTATAATAATCCCATGCGAGGTGAACCTGATGGAAGTTGTGCATTCAAAACAATTATTATGTAAAGACATAAAACAGGAAAATATTCAAAATTACGGGCGAGCACAAAAAAAAACCTGATAAAAGAAGAAGGTTGCAAGTGCTACTGGTTCGAAGACCATTCAATGTTTACAGATTGCGAGGCAAATGGGGTGCTCGCATCCCCAAAAGAAAATAATTGAAATAAACTTAAGTTTGAGGAGTATCCTCATGGATAGGCTGAGATTCCAGTTCGGGCTGAGACTCATCTGCGATGCGAGCCCTCTCTGCAGCCTCCTCCTCCATTTCCTTGTGAAGCTTCTCGGCATAGTTGACAGTAGCAGCACCTAAAGGGCTCAAATCGAACTCAGGGACCTTCGCCATGAAGCCCTTCATAAAGTTCTTGGATCCCAGGGCCTTTGCGTCCCTGACCTCTTCAGCCCGGCTCGCTTCTAACGTTAAGACTTTGGCCTCGAACTCAGCACCTTGGGCAACCAACTTTGACTCGAGCTCAGCAACTTGGGATTTTAGAAGATCATTTTGAGAGGTGGCCTCAGCCAGAACCATGGAATGTTCCCCCTTCATCTTTTCCACAAGTGCTTTGGATTCGCGAAGATCCTTCTCAAGACTTGTGGTCGCATCAAGGATGCTTTGCTTCGACTCCTCAACCAGTGCCACATTAGCCTTCCTCGCCTCGTCTAGCTTGATCTTCAGGATTCTGTTGTCCTTATCTAGACGGGCAGAAGCCTGACCCATAGAGCGAAGCTCCCTATGTCTGTTGATTTGCCTTATGAACACCTCAGCTGTGGCCTTGGTGAGGGCATCATTATTTGCCTCAAACGAGCCCGAGGTCTATGCCCTTAAGTCACTCTCAGAAACATGTGGGGCTCCGAGTCGTACCAAAGTACTGGCCACCACATTTCCTTGAGGATTTGGGGGCAAATCCTTACGGGCCCGCTTCGCAACATCAAGTTCAGGAGCAGAGTCTTTGGAATGCTTGGATTTCCTTTTCAGTGGACAGTCCCCCCCAGTGGCCAAGAACTCAGTGAGGGTAGTCTTAGATCGAGGAGGGATCTCTTTTGATTTAACTCTATTCGAGCCCCCTGCTTGCGAGCCGGTTTGGCTGGTAGAAGGGACGGTGCAAGCTTCGACTTATTGCTCGTCCAAAAATGGAGGAGGAGAAATTGCCATTTCTGAAATAAAGTGAAGACAAAAGAGTTAGTACACAATAAATAAAGGTGCTAAAAATAAAGTAACGATGCGAGCTGAGGGCTCGCATCACATGAAACTTACCTTTTCTTTCCCTCCTAGATTTCTTGCTAGGGGTCAACCTAGTCCCTTTTTTTAAGAAGCCGTACTCAACAAAGTTGGCAGTTGTAATCAACTTTCTAATGTTTCGTTCTGAGACGGGGATCTTTAGAAGGTTATCAGCGTTAACCTTCTCTTGACCTTGTAAAGGTGTCCTCACGAGAGGTTCTGAATAAATAAAAATAAATTATAAGGAACGATGCGAGGTGACAAAGGAACGATACGAGGTGATAAAGAAACGATGCGAGCTCAAAGGAGTTGCTTATCAGGATCGTAGTAAAAATGAGTTTGAACTCGAGGAACTTCGTGAACGAAGAAGAAAGGGTCTTTCCATTTGCCCGAGTTGCTTGGGGCCCAGAAAATTAGCTTCTTCTTATTATAATAAGGCCAGACAGAAAGGTAGAAATAACCAAACTCGGCTGAATTCTTTAAATTTAAGAAGTATCCCAGCTGCCTAGCGGTGAGAGTTGGATAACCTTGTTTTTTATAAAGGATATACAAAGCTATGGCAGACCTGTAACCATTGGGATTGATTTGTAATGGTGAGAGCCCATAATACTCCAGGATTTCTTGGATAAAGGGATGGAGGGGCGCAGTAATACCCAGCTTTAACAAGAATATTGAAAGAACCATGCGAGGATCTCGTCCTCCATTCTCTGGATGATTGAAATGATATCATTGCATATGCAGTGCGGGGAGGATTATACGACCTTCTGGCCTGAACTGCTCTACGAGGACGCGTAGAGAATCCTCAGTCAACGAGGTGGACATATCTCGACAAGCTAAAATCTTTCCACCCTCATGTAAGGAATATGAGCTCTCATCGCCATCTGGAATTATGCGTTTTTTAAGAAACACCACTCCTTCGAGTTCAGGCTGTTGGATGGGTTCATATGGAACAGGAGACGGTTCGGGGACGTAAGCGGAATTACAGAAATCCACCTCTTTGGATACATCTGCCACTTCCTCGCTAGCAGGACTGTCATACGACCAATGTGAACTAGTGTCCTCGTCCTCGTCATTCTGTTCAAATTCATCTTGAGGCGATGCGATGCGAGCCACAGCTTTTCCTTTGTTTTTAGCATAGAATGTGCTCCCTAGGGAACTATCTGTAGACGACTCTGAAATTTTGATTGGAAGATTGGCAGAGTCTGGTGCGAGGCGAAGCCTTGCCTCTCTTTCTCGACGCAGCTGATTTATATGGGCATTGGCCTCCTCTTCGCTCATAGGTAGTAATGGACGATTAAAAAGCTCATCAAGATCAAACGAGCTGGAGACACTTGGTCCTGTTTTCTTGTTTCTCCATGAATAAATATCCTTCTCCCTAGTATAGTTTTCTGGAGCGGAGTTGGGATCGAGTTGAAGTCCCAACGAGCTGGAACCACTAGCTCGCATCGCACTTTCTACCTTTGCGATGTTGGCAGCCCCTTCAGGAGTAATGGCTGAGTTGGGCGAGATAGGTTGGCTTAAGCGACCCGAAATGGATGTGAACTCACGCTGGAACTCCTTGGAACCTCTAAGTTCAGGAGGATATTGATTCAAGGGAGATTGAGTGGCAGAAGAACGAGCCGGGCTCGGGGTGTTATTGAGCGAACCGGTAGATGGAGATGGGGTCGCACTCGACATCTGAAAAAGATGGTGAAAATTAGTGTGTGCCCCTAAAAATAAAAGGAAAAAGAAGGTAGTAAAGAATCCTAAGTGTCCTCACCTCGCACGAACAATTTGACACTACTGTTCGATACGAACATAGGTCTCGTTCTCGTATTAGATCTAGGTTCAGCTCGAACCGTGGTGTGAGTTCGCCTCGATGAGGGAACTCAATTCGCAACTCTCTAAGTTCGAACAAACATGTGTTGTAGAAACATAAAAATACATATGAAAGAGGGTTGCTGAGATTGAAATGCTTACTTTGTGAAGGATTAGAGGATGAACTTGAAGAACTTGATGAAGTTGCAAACGAACGCCGGGAAGTAATGATAATTCTCGCCGTGTTTGATCCTTGAGCGAAATTGGACAGATTTTCGTTACTGTTTCTGATAAAATGAGTTTATGAAAGGAAATTCTGAGGTATTTATAGAGGGTAGGAGAGAGAATACATGGGACACGTGTCCGAATGTGAATGGATGGTACGTCTTTTTATGAACAGCTGTAAAACGATTGGGTGAACACGCGTCTAACAGTAGTTAGCGAACTGGATACTATGCGAGCTGGGAATTGGGCTCGCATCGTTGTATTGGAAGCAAATGAAAATTCCTTATCTAAAATTACTAAGGAATTTTGGGGGGTAGTTGTTATACTGTATTTTCAGTAATGGGCCCTAGACAGGTCCCTAAGTGATTTGGGCCTAGGGAATGAATTATATTTTGGAAAGATTGGTATGAACTGGAATTAGGGCTCGCACCGTGAGCTATGATGAGCCCAAAATCTTTTTTAAGTATGATGGGCTCGCTTCTTTAGCGTATAGTGAGCCCCTTTCCTTACGAGTACCCCACAATTACGAGGGCTCGCATCATAATCGGGCTCGCATCGCTAAAATGAATGTTGGGCTCTTTTCCTTATAAGTTCACTTTGATGGGCTCGCGTCTTTATTTATGAACCCTCGCCATAAGCTTATGGGCTCTCACCGTTATGAAGTAATGGGCTCGTGTTACTTATCAGGAATAAGAATAAATTAAACATAAGTGAGCTCGCACCACTTACACTACGATAGGGTAATTTTCATATGTTTTGTGCAATGCGAGCCTGGCCAGCTCGCATCGTGGGTGAAGCCCAAAATATGGAAATTCCTGTTGATGGAATGTTTCTTGGTTAACACGGGACAGACCTACAATCATGGGAAGAAATCCGAAGATGCCGCGAGATTGTAGGAAAACGTGTGAAGACCGGACTATTTATGGGAACTTGAAGAGGATTGATAATCCTTGAGCTGTTTATGGAAACATGAGGCGGATTGATAATCCTTGAGCTGTTTATGGAAACATGAGGTGGATTGATAATCCTTGAGTTGTTTATGAGAACATAAATCTTAACTATCTTATGGGCTTGGGTTGAATGAGCTTATTCAATGACTTGTTTTCCAAGAATTACGTGAGGCTTGATCCCTATATAAAGGGGTACGTAGGCACCTTGTATGAGATGACAATTGACACTCGGGAAAGAGGAAGAGAAAGAACCCATTCTCTATTCAATTTCTGAGGAGTCATCATACAAGTTCTACAAGTTCAGCCACCACTTTTCATAAACCTCCAACACACTGTTGTACGAAATTCTCCTTACAACAATAGCTATATGTTGTAATGTGCTAGTACTGCAAGAAGATTGCAAACGAAATTGATAAAATCAAATATTGAAGTATGACATATACTGCGATTGAGATTGACAAAATATATTTGCAAGATGAATGGAACTCATTCTTTGTTACAGAAGTCGAGTTGAAACAAATAAACAAAGAAAACAAAATCTATACAATAATTTTATACCGAGTACTAAAGTTTCCAAAACTATTTGCAGAGCACCCTTGAGTTTCTTAAAACAACATTGCTGAGCACTCTGAAATTTTAAACTACACTATTCCGAAAAGAACTTGAACGTCTTAGCATCAAGAACCAGCTGTCGTATAGAAGAGAATGCACCCAAAAGTCCTACGCATGTAAAGACTATCATAATTATGTTGTTAAAACGATACATGAAGGAAGATCGTGAAGGCTTGAACGTCATGTTGTATAAAAGCATCGGAAGGATGAAATCTAGAGGGATGAAGCCAACTGCTCCAACTACAGCGCTAATGTCTGCAAAAAATGGCAGCATTGCAGCAAAAAAGCCACATAATATCATGTAGACAGATCGAAGAATAATTCTCGGAATTAAGTTTCTTCTGGAGAACAATCCTTGTTTTACATCAGCTGATTTCTTCTCCATAATCTCGTATGTTACTTGAGAGTAAACCTATAAATGTAGAATGTGATCACTGTCATTAACTTAAGTTATTCAATTAAAAAGATTATTCTACAAATGAGAAAAAAAAATTGGAAATTTAGATATATGTAGACAAAGTTGACAAGCTTACCAAGGTAATGGCAAAGAGTTGGAGAAGAACAAGGCCAACTGTAAGTCCTACAAGCCATTTTGGAGCCAGTGCCGGTCCTTGAGGTGGCAGGAAACTGTTCAGAATGTTTGGACTGGATTTGTTGCCGAACACCAAGTACCCCGAAATTGAAACAGAGCAGAAAGTAACAATAATTACCAAGTAACACAATACTAGGCCCTTCACCATCTTCCCAGTGGCTGGTGGTGCCAGTGTTGCCTGTTAAATTGACGTAGTGGCACTCGTATCATGAGTTATATATTGTAATTATAGGAAGTTGTTTAATTAGCTGTGAAACATATACGCTAAGGTCTATGTTTTAACTTGTCTGAGGTTTTAACTCCGTCTAAACAAGAGGGCCATTTGTTCATTTGCAAACTTATTTGAGACATTATATGAAAACAGGGTATGTAAGTATGTTTATTTGAAAAGACAATGCAATTTGTGGAAACAAAATGTCCGTAAGAGAGAAGCAAATAAATGAATTGCTTTCGTGTTTCAACGTTGTAGAACTGAATATGAAGTTAAAAACCCACCGGCAAAAAAAAAACAATCCTCTCAAAATTTATGTTATCAAACGAAATGAACTATATAAGGTATATATACAAACAACAATTGTGTCAACTTCGTTTATGGGTCCAAATGTGACTAATATATAAGTTAACTAAAATATACTGCTCCAATAAATATAAATTGTAAGCTGGTGTGCAGGCAATTTTTAATGGTGCCAACCATTGGAGCAATTTTGAGGATCCAAAATCAAGAACTAATATTTATGGTGATTTGGCAAATTTTACACCCTTGAAGAATGTCAACCATTGAGATGCTTCAGCATATAAGTTATGACCCCAATCATGAAAGGTGTCTCTGTTATATTCAGTATTTATTTGAATAGGCAAGGGGACATCAAAAAGAGCAAGACAAAAGATGATATATCTAACATGAATTGATGAAAACCATATAACAATTTTGCTTTAACGAGGAACAAACTTACTTGTATCTCAGGCAGTATCCCGTTTCCAAATATGGCAGCTATTATAGATATTGAAGTGAATGCATTAAAAAGCTTTGATGACGACGACTTTGCTAAAGAATAGTCCCTCGGAGGTGCATTTTCTGAGGTACCTGCAGGATATAACAGAAGATAACAATGCACAGATTAATTAGACAACACAAAGTGCGCAAACAGATTACCCTACACCTAACACTGACAGGTGGCATGTAGTTTTGTGGTCCTAGTGGATGGACAAAATTTCTATTAGTAGGACTCTTAATTTTCAATAGTAATCCATGGATCAGTTTGTGCATTCATTGTTCACATAGCACTCCCCGTTACATTAACATGTAGTAGTGTGTTCATCAATGATTATTAAGTGTCCAAACAGAAAATAACTACTCCAGATATATCCAAGGTAATGCAGTTAATAGTTAATGTTCTTGAAGATTGAAGTTTGCAACAGAGGAACAGGATACATAAGTTTCTGAATTGAATGAAAGAACAGCTTTAACTATGTGAGTGGTAGGAGAATCAAAATTATCTGGTAATTACAAGCTTCATGCAGTTAATCTGCCTTGGGAATTCCTTTTCATAAAGATATTGCTTAATTGTTATACAAGATCATCAATTTCACCCGTTCTTTTAACAGAAGAAAGAAAAGGAATATGAGCGTTCAGCAAGATCAATACCGTTTCATCAAGTATACTTCAACAACTCAGTTCAATTCCCTGTGCCTTTTATCCTCAAAATTTTGATATATTTAGTGCTATATCTTATGAAGTATAACTATAATTCTTTGTTTTTTGGCGTCTTCCAACTCCATAATAGTCAGACATAAAAAGTATTTCAGAGGAAGTTGGAGAGGAGTATTTACCTGCATATATACAAGCTGCTGTAGTAAGAAAAGAGAAGCCCAAGCAGAGAATAAGTGAACCTAGATTGATATGCCTGAGAGAGTGAAAGGTTGGCAGCTGAGAAAGAAGGATCATTACTACTGTCACCATTGCTATGAATTGATACAGTTTCATGGATCCGGTCGGAGTGATCAACCTGTAAATGATCTTGAAATAAATAAAAACAGAGGGCACTCAGTATTAGTATAACTTACTCAACAAGGAGAAGAAACAAAACACTTATTAGCAGCATCTATCATTGTGAACATTGCTCATCCATTTTTCTTACATATACTAATTAACTATGTAGTGTCTACAATATTAAAACGCGATAAGTGTGGCAAGGTTCTTTCTTTGGTTGTTCTAGCGAGTAATAATTATCAGAGAAATAGTATAGACACAAACCGTTAATGCAAGATACTAGATTATCATGGTTTATTAATTTTGAGAACCTCCAGCCACTTCGCAATTTCTGTTCCGATCTTGCCATTTGAGATCTTTTCTAAATCTTTATAGATGCGGCCCTATCATGACTAGCGATTATAGGTCAAAAATTATACATGAACAGTTAATATTGTGTAGCACAAACACAACTACTCATATACGAGGATACAATTAAGGTAAGATTGTCATATCAAAAATCTTTTTCTTTTCTACTGTTTTGCACAAGTGAGACTGCAAAAGTGATCATGATTGTAGCACGACTATATTACTAGTTTATCAATATAGGCAAATACGACCAACTTATCAGCAGAAATTTTCAGCAAAAGCATAGATAAAAATATATGATAGATGAACTTGGTGTTCTATCAGAATGTACATGTAACAGTAAGCCTTAAGGTTTTCGTACCTGAAGGCAACTGCCTGCAAGCAATATACATCCAACCGATACTGCAATATTGATTGCCATTTGTATTGATACAACAAAATAAAATATCCATCCAGATCCTATAATTAATCAATAAAACACATTAATGTTATAAACTTAGGCCATCACAAATTAGTATGAAGAAAAAGAATCAACAGGTTTTATGTGTGTTCTATATCAAGTATATATACAATAGTATGCTGTAACAAATATAATTAACAATCTCTATATGATTCTCATGTTCCAAAGAAGGATACAGCAAAAAAAAATATATGTATTTAAGACAATTGACTTGTTTTGGGTTACAAACTGTACAACACTTGCAACTAAACGATGCCTAATAACAGAGGTGAATTACTCGCTTATCTTCTGGTACTCTTTAGAAAGTTTAAACAAATCAATCTTGTAAATATGATGATACACGAATAATGTTCTGCAAACTTAACCATTTAGATTTGGTAAGATTTCAAACTTCCTAACTGCACAGCTATGTATGCCCATTTCTTTAACACTCAAATTGTAAGCTAGCTTGCTGGTTTACAATCAGGTTTTTCAACAATCTGTAGTCAGCAAATATACAAGTACTACCTTTTAGAAATACAACTGGAGATATAAATATATGAATAAGACACTATGAAACATAAAAGTCTAGCATGAAGTTGGGAAATACAGTTTCAAGCAGGACCTGAAAGATAAAAAACCAGAGCATAGTATATCAGCATTCTATTCTTGTAGCTACCATAGCATGTTACTGGAAGTCTTCCAGTATGATTACGATTAATTGGTATATATATATTGTAATTACAAAAACTTTGTAATGACAGTAGATTGGTTGACCCTAAATTTGATATAAAAGTTAGCAGGTTGGCCAAGAAAGAAGATTGACTGGTTATTGTTGCCCAATGTATACCACAAGCAGAGCCGACATGCACAATACGTTCAATAACCCATCACAAATCAACCCAGAAATCCATTATGATTTGATGCCTAGAACTTTGGCCATAAAACGCGTCTAACTTACCCACGGTTATCTCTTAAACTAGGCAACATATATGCTTGAAAAATGTAAACTGGCAAGTATTACACTCTGCAAAGAACTTAACACCAAGCAACTTCAGTATCATATATGATTGTAATAAAGCACCCCATCCCCACATTCACCATTTAATCAAAGAATAAAAGTAAATCATAAATCCAAATCAAGAAAACGGGAACATATTAAACAACCTAGGACCTGGAATCAAAGTATAAATCAAAACTAAGAAAACAATATCAAACAACATGGGACAAGAAAACAAAGTGTAACAAAATTACCTAAGACATCAGAAGCAAGTTCGCGAAATCGGATGTGCCGACGACCGGACTTCTCACAAAAATCAAGCACAAGTGACATGAGATAGTAAGCATAAAAGGTAACAGCTCCCATCACAAACAAGGAGAAGAAGCCTAGTATCCAACCCATCCCTCTAAATGCAAACGGCAAAGCCAGTACTGTTGGTCCCACTATTGCAGTCGTCAAATGATACCCAGCATGATACCATTCACCTGCCCATCAAAAATCACATCGTTAAGTTACCGGTTCTCCTAAAATCTCAAGCGATTTGGAATACATAATCAATAATAATACTAAGATAGATTTAGTATCTCAAATCAAGCTAACCTTTTAATATTATTACCAAATTTGATCAAACAAGAATCAAACATGTACATGTAAGAATTGTAGGGTACCTTTAGATTCAAGAACAAAAGCTGCACCAGCATCTTCTTTGCAACTAGTGTCAACAGGTACAACACCATTCTCTGGATTAACTGCCATCACTCTAGACATCAACAATGGATGAGGACTTGTGCGGATATTATAGTCTTCATAACTCTCCATAGTTGATACCAAATATAATTTTAAATATAAATGTACAGATGTACTACATATATATATATATACAGATAGAAAGAGGTTACAAACGGAAGGATGATTGAGTAGAATAGTAATACATAAGTCGCGATAGGCGGCGTAGCAGCGCATGCACGGATGTGTTTTTGGAAACAACACTTGAGGTTACTACTAGAATAATTAAAAAATTGATGTAGTACGTACATGTATGTTAATAGTAAATTTGATGAGATGATAATGAAACAATGACATTATAATCCCATCTGTTTTGTTTTGTTTTGTTTTGTTTATATTCAAACAAAAAATGATCAGAAAACAGTAGGGAATTCATAGTTGAGGTAGATGGTTTAACAACAACTTTGGTTGAAATTATTGGGGACTCGAATCAAGGTAAATGCCTCGCCCATCAGTGTTAACTAGCCTAACCGGGAGTGAATAGCCCCATAAATACGAATTTCTTCAAACGTCAAAGATGTTTAAAATTGAATAATAATATGGAAATTAATGCTTGAGACTTGACTAGTATCGAGGGTTGCATGTTTAAAATATCTATTAGTATAACATTAATTCGTTAAGTAAAGTTAACCACGAAAATCAAAACAAAAAGTAGGTTTTACCATTAACTAACTCAATAGTTAATTATGTATCTCATAACTTTTGTCAAAACAATTCCAGATAAAAAGTTGCATTACACAAAACAAATCCAACTTAATATAAACAATTGTGTTCGTTTATAGCAAGTTGGATGTGTAACGAATATGAAAAATGTGATCCACACTTTTGATGGAATTTGCAGTAAATTTTAGGACAGTAGTAAACATTTTATATTAAGTTTACACCTCTATTAATTAAATGTGAATAGAATTTAATAATTCTTTATATAAAATTACAGTTTTAGTTATATAATTATACTTTTATAATCAAAGCCATGTCTTAATATAATTTATTTAAATATTTTGAAAACATTCAAGTTATATAGTAATATTTATATTCATTCGAAACTTATTTTACCTTTCCTGATCCTCAGATATCTGCAAGAAATAGGAATGAAAGGACAGCCCCACCCCACCAGGGGTCACTTAAACTCAAAGCAACAAAAGATCCATAATTATGTAAAAGTGGGCCTAAGCATTCACAAAATTTCTCAAGTATCTACATAAATGTATCAAAAAAAATAATTGAAACTGTTAACAAATTACTTTAATTAATTATAATAATGAATAAATACGAAAAATACAATAATACGAGAGTATGAACAGACAGTTGACAGCTGAGAGAACGCTGCCTTGACAAGCTGGCGGCGGATGGGACAAAGATTGTGTTTTTTGATCCGTTAAATTTAACTTCAACTAACCTAGTATAAATATATGTACATTTATAATCCCCTTTCTTGACTTGTAGTATTCAACAATTTGACATTTTGACTTTTCAGTCAGTCTTTTATATACGGCTGTTCATTAATCTTTCTTTCATGAATCATGAATTCATGATACTCTCTTCTTATACAGTACTAACTAGTTGTATTGTATATATTAGTAGACAGATGGTCTCCCCCATACTAGTAATAGTCTAGGAGTAATATACATATGCTCCCTTTGATCATTGTTCTTCACATGCACGATAGCATTGACCCATGTGATCAACTATACTCTAATGTTAACTTTTAGTAGGTTTCCCAAAAGTAATGTTAACTTTTAGTAAAAGATTTTAATTTGCTGTTATTGTTGTTGGGGGTCTGAAAAACGTTTAGTGGTCTAATGCATGTGTGCGGTTGTGTGAGCACATTGGAAAAAAGAGCATGTTATTATGGTAAGCAAGTATACAACGCCACTAATTGGTATTTCAGATGTTCAAAAAATATTTCTTTATCGAAATAAAATAAGTTGCCAAATAATTAACTGCTATCAACTTCTGATTTAATTTTAAGTTATTTTTTTAACTTTAAACTTACTATGTAAAGACAAACATTTTAAATTAATATCAACAATCATTTAAACTCATAAAATTAGTTAAACAAGTTTTAACCAAGTAATCCATTTTATATGTCGGTCAAACAATTAGCTCAACTAATTTTAACTATCCATAACTTATACTTAGGGGGTCGATCATGGGTTGTGCTAGGGTCGGATCCAACTCATGTCAATTTTTAACTATTCTTAAATAAGTTTTAACCAATTAATCCATCTTATATCTTGAATGCCATAAGCTTAGTTGTAACTTGCAACCACAAAAAATTTGCTACAATCTTTAAGAGTTGATGATTTTGATGTTTTTTTTACATTATGTCATATCAGTATGTGAAAAGTTTGGAGTTATTATATTGATGGTATTCGTTTTGTGCGACAAATAGATGATATATCAGTTGAGCATAATTATTATTATGATGTATTTAGTTTTGCAATTGATTTTCAGTTGAAAAAACTACAGTATATATACGTTCAATGATGATTCCTTGCAACTTTTGAGATTAAGTTCATCCTTGAAACCGAAGTATAATTTTAGTTTGTTTGACAAGGAGCGGATTTGTACTTCTTTTTTTTCTTGTGCAAACACAAGAATTTGTTGGTCTGAATTAATATGATTGCATATACAAAGCTGAGTATAAATAGTTACAGAGATGACTATAAGCATGACACGAATCCCTAACTATCAGGGCAATCAATCTGTTACAATAATTCTGAAGATTTGACTGACCAACAATATACAACTAATATTCACACTAATATCTTCTGGATAATACCCCCGGCAAGCTCAATTGCGGGAGAGAACTTGAAGCTTGGACCGTAAGTACTGAACAAGGATGAGCCAAGTGATTTAGTAAAAATATCAGCCACTTGATTTGCAGAAACAACATGGCTGACCTTGAGAAGACTAGCATCAACACGCTCTCGGACAAAATAATAGTCTAAGTGGATGTGCTTAGAACGAAACTAATAAATGGATTAGTGGACATGAAACTGACTCCTATATTGTCACACAAAAGTCGCGGTGGCTGTGGCAAAGTGACACCAAGCTCATCTAGAAGTTGCGGGAGCCAAACTAATTCAACGATCGTGTAATTGAGGGCACGAAATTCTGCTTCAGTGTCGCTATGAGCTACAACACATTGTTTACGAGAGGCCCAACTAACCAAGTTAGAGCCAAAATAAATAGCAAAGCCATACTGAGAGCGGCAATCATCAGGATCAGAGAACCATCCAGCATCAGAGTATGCACGAAGTTGAGGTTGAAGATATGGACGAAGAAGAAGGCCATGTTCAATTGCGTCTTTAAGATACCTAAGAATTCGCTTGACTGCCTTTTAGTGATCTTCTGTAGAAGAGTGCATAAATTGGCAGACTCGATTGACAGAGTAAGCAATCTCAGGACGAGTGATAGTAGCATATTGTAAAGCCCCAACTATTTGACGATAGAGTCGAGCATCCTTAAAAGGAGTCCCAACCTTACAAAGTCGAGAATTAGAGTCAGTAGGTGTTGGCAAGAGCTTCACATCAGCCATTTTGCAGCGAGAAAGAACATCCCGTACATATTTTGATTGTGATAGAAACATACCAGATTCATGCATAATCACTTCAACACCCAAAAAAAATGTAAAGGTCCCAAATCCTTCAAAGAGAAGGAACTATTAAGCAACCCAATAAATCGAGAAATAAAGGATGCATCACTTCCTGTAACAATGATATCATCAACGTATACAAGCACAAAAATTGTTATTTTCGGTGTGTGATGAACAAATAACGAAGTGTCAGAATAACAAAACCGAAATCCATTTGAAAGAATGAAGTTCTTGAGCTTAGTAAACCATTCAACAGGAGATTGATTGAGGTCGTATATGATTTTGTGGATGCTTGAAGCCGTATATAGTTTTGTGGAGGTTACATAGATGGTGTGGGAAAGGAGAATTGACAAACCTTTGTAGTTGTTCCATAAAGACAGTTTTCTACAACTCATCATTGAGAAATGTGTTGTTTATGTCAAGTTGGCGAATAGACCAGCCTCGAGAAAGGGACAGAGAGAACACAATTCGAACTGTGGTTGGTTTGATAACCGGACTAAATGTACGAAAATAATCAACTCCTTTCTCTTGTTGGAACCCTTTTGCAATCAGGCGAGCTTTGTAACGCTCAATGGAGCCATCTGCTCTCTTTCTGATCCTGTAAATCCACTTACAATCAACCAGATTAGTATCACGTGGACGTGGTACAAGAGATCAAGTATTATTACGAATTAAGGCACTATATTCAGCCAGCATAGCATGTTGCCAGCAAGTGTGTTTATTGGCTTAGTGATATAGTTGTGGGTTCTTTAAAAATAGAAGAAGTGGGATTCGGGATGACAGGGTGACAAATGGTATGAAAAGTTTTGGGTTTGAGAGAGTTTGTTTGGGCTCTAGTTACCATTTTATGTGTGTTGGTATCTAAGGCCCTAAAATAGGAGGGCACTGTAGGGTACGACTTAGAGAGTGTAGACTATGAGTCATCACTTGAGGAATGGGATAACGGGGTAGGGTTATGACTAACAGTATGTTGAAGTGGCTGTGAATTGACAGCCTTAGGGGAAGACTAGTCATTTTTTGGAGGCGGAGGCATGACATGTTCAAAGAGAGAGGCTGGTGCAGGTTTATGTTCAGGTTCCGGGGCTAGAATAGGAGAAAACACTGTAGACGAACCAACTTGGTTAGTATAGGGAAATATATCCTCATTAAACACAACATGACGAGCAACATAGAGACGAGAAGAAGGAAAATGGAGACAAAGATAACCTTTATGCTTGGAGCTGAAACCCAAAAATACACATGGAGAGATCTAAAATCCATTTTATGTTTATCTTGTAACGCATCTAGTCCAGTTGATTTTAGTCAACAAAATATGTAGCATCTTCAACTTCAACTTGATCATTACAAGATTGATGTGGTTACGCATGCTAAATTTCAGAGTTTGTTTACTCTTTCTGAGTTATGTGTATAATTAGTTGATACATGAAAGACACAAAACTACAATTTGATTTATAGGTTAATTTGTTTTGTGTTGACTCTACCCGTTTCTACGGTAACTAGATAAAGGGCCTTTTCAGCTATGAAATTATGGAAGATCGAACTTCAAAATAAAATGGGGGAAGAATATTTGAGAGATTCTATGATTATTAAAATAGAGAGGGAGTTTGCTGAATATATTGATAATGTAAGTAAATTTTTTTTTTTCAGTTGCCAATTAGTACTCTATTATTTATTATTTGCTTTATGAATATGTTAATATTTTTACATTAGTTTTCTCATTTATTCTTTTTATTGACTTCACGAATAATTTTTTTTACTCCAATTCAATATATTCGAAATTCTGGATCCGCACCTGATTACACTATTTTATTGTTTAAAGATTACGATTTTTAAACTTTTGTTATCAAGAAAATTTTATTTCGCGAGCACATATAAAATACAATTGACTTGGAACCATATACGACTTCTCATTCACCAATTTTAGGAGAAAATGTTGCTTTTGATTTGGTTTGAGTTTGCAACTTGCAAGTCATACTCTACCCCAGAACCAGCAGCCACCGCCCCAGGTTAGCAAATAACCTGAAGTAGCCGAGTAGGTGGTAAAGTTTCAAAATAAATGTGAAAATTTCTTGTTATGTTAGTTTCTTTTAAAATTGTGGTAATATATTGCAGATTTATTATAAATTTGAATATTTTTATGTCATATTTGTTCGTTGACTCACATTTATCCTATTTTAATGTTATTTATATAATAAACATTACTTTTTGGCTTTCATGTTATTGACTTCAAAGTAGAAATGCACAAATAGCTATGATGCTATATTCTAAAATCATCAATCAATCAATACTATTATACAAAGAAGAAGTCGGGGTGCTGAGGTGACGCTCTCAGATCGTTTCGTTCTATTTTTCTAATTTTCTCAATTTTTTGAAATAATAATATTAAAAATTCGAAAAAATCTCAATTACCTTTTAAATGCTTACTAATAGAGGAAACATATAATATTCTTGCATTTAAAATCTCTACTAATAGAGAAAGTAATTATTTTAAACTTTCCTCTATTATTATATAAATATTCTCATTATATTTCTTTTCAAATGAAATTAACATCTTAACATTCTTTTCTCCTAAACTTTCTTTTTTATGTGATATAATAAAAAATACAGAAACGTTTTGGTAAATTTTAATAATTACAACTTCGTTTATTATTTTCGATTTTGTAGGAAGGAAATTGAAAATTACACTTTTATTATTTTCAAACTTGATAGAACTTTCTTTTATTATTTTCAAACTTGATAGAACTTTCTTTGATTTAGAAAATTACAACTTTCTTATTATTTTCGAATTTGTAGGACTTGATAGAACTTTCTTTGATTTATAAAATTACAACTTCCTTATTATTTTCGAATTTGTAGGCTTGATAGAACTTTCTTTTATTATTTTCAAACTTGATATAACTTTCTTTGATTTAGAAAATTACAACTTCCTTATTATTTTCGAATTTGTAGGACTTGATAGAACTTTCTTTGATTTAGAATATTTCTTTGATTTAGAAAATTACAACTTCCTTATTATTTGCGAATTTGTAGGACTTGATAGAACTTTCTTTGATTTAGAAAATTACAACTTCCTTATTATTTTCGAATTTGTGGGCTTGATAGAACTTTCTTTTATTATTTTCAAACATGATAGAACTTTCTTTGATTTAGAAAATTACAACTTCCTTATTATTTTCGAATTTGTAGGCTTGATAGAACTTTCTTTTATTATTTTAAACTAAATATTCAATTATAATATTCTTGCCTTCAAATATCTAAATTAAAAAAAAAAAGTGTATTACTTTACATTATTTTGAACTTCCTTTTATTATTATCTAGATATTCTCATAATATTTCTTTTCAAATGAAATTACCATCTTAACATTCTACTCTCCTAAACTTTCTTTTTTAATGTAATATAATAGAAAATACATTCTATTTTTTTAATTTTCTCAATTTTTCACAATTTTTTATATTAATAATTACAACTTCCTTTATTATTTTCGGTTTTGTAGGAAAAATATTATTTTCAAACTTCATATAAGTTTCTTTTATTATTTTCAAACTTGATAGAACTTTCTTTGATTTAGAAAATTACAACTTCCTTATTATTTTCGAATTTGTAGGCTCTTACAGCTTCCTTATTATTTTCGAATTTGTAGGCTCTTACAGCTTCCTTATTATTTTCGAATTTGTAGGGTCTTATGTTAATAATTGCAATTTTCTCTTTTATTATTTTCAATCTTGATAGAACTTTCTTTTATTATTTTCAAACTTGATAGAACTTTCTTTGATTTAGAAAATTACAACTTCCTTATTATTTTCGAATTTTTAGGATCTTATGTTAATAATTGCAATTTTATCTTTTATTATTTTCAATCTTGATAAAACTTTCTTTTATTATTTTCAATATTGATAGAACTTTCTTTTATTATTTTCAAACTTGATAGAACTTTCTTTGATTTAGAAAATTACAACTTCCTTATTATTTTCAAATTTGTAGGCTCTTAGGTTAATAATTGCAATTTTCTTTTTTATTATTTTCAATCTTGATATAACTTTCTTTTATTATTTTCAAACTTGATAGAACTTTTCTTTTATAATACTTCTTTACTTTTAAACAGAATGGATTTCCATGTTATTCACCTTACAAACACCAATAAATTAAAGGTCATTCATAACAAAAAATCTACACCGAAACTTTTTTACATAGCTTCAAATTTTTACAACCATATTTACAATCAATACAACTATGGCCTACACCATGTTGGATGCTTTAAACGACAACAACTATACCTGGATGATAAGAGTACGAGTGTGTAGAATGTGTGAATCTGTCAATCCAAATACTGAAGAACTGATCAGTCTTGACATGATTTTGATCGATGAAAAGGTTAATAAATCAATCAATATACTTATAACTTATTTGTGACAACCCGGGTCAAATCCCGAGAGCTTTTTCGAAAATCGGGTCAAGTCCCGATTCCGAGTCCGAATAAGCCGAAGCCTACTGGCCCAAACGCAGCCAACTTGGGTAACGACTAGCCCACCACAGGCCCCCAAAATATCATGATTTTGTTGGTGCTAATTAGTAGTAGTACTTTGTCTTATAAACTGAACAGAATGTCCCAATCTACTCGATGTGGGACTGGGGTGTTACAAACTCCCCCACTTAAACTCTTGACGTCCTCGTCAAGCCTGAAAGGATAGCCCATAGGTTCCAAGATCGTTCCTCTCTAGCCATTGTGGGATAATACCGGCTGTCTTCGTGTCCCCACCTCCAGACCTCTGTCCATTGTGGGATAATACCACCAACCTTCGTGTCCCCACCTCCGGTAACTTGACGCATCAAGCTTTCGAGAGTCGGCTCTGATACCATATGTGACAACCCGGGTCAAATCCCGAGCCTTTTTCGAAAATCGGGTCAAGTCCCGATTCCGAGTCCGAATAAGCCGAAGCCTACTGGTAACTGGCCCAAACGCAGCCAATTTGGGTAACAACTAGCCCACCACAGGCCCCCAAAATATCATTATTTTGTTGGTGCTAATTAGTAGTAGTACTTTGTCTTATAAACTGAACAGAATATCACAATCTACTCGATGTGGGACTGGGGTGTTACATTATTAGTTTGTCAAATTGTATGATGTTATTAACTTTTCTAAGATATGTTGTATGACAAGAAAATTTGATCCATGCTACGATCCCGAAGATTCTGGTCTCTCGGTTCAAAAATCTTTTAGAGGAAGGCTCCGTGTATAGCATCAAAAATCTGAAAGTTGTTTCAAGTACAGGGAAATATATACCACTATCACATGGGTCTAAATTGCTCTTCATATGCATAATGTTGCCTAAGAGATTGGAAGAAGGCATCGTCAACATATCAGTACATGGATTTCAGTTCATATATCCGGATATTATTGATGCACGTATTAATGACACCAACATACTCTCAGGTTTTTGATGCACTAATATATTAGAGTAATATATAAGTAATACTATTAGGGTCCCGGTCCCCAGCAGTCGTTTGCTGGGGGCGTTTTTTTTAACATACGGTTTCTGCACCGTTGGATGGACCATCCAACGGCTGGGGTTTAAAAAAAAATCGCACCGTACCGCGGAAACTTTCTGCGGTACGGGCTTATTACGTTTTTGCCCCTCCCCCCGTACCGCGGAAACTTTCCGCGGTACGTCTCCTGTTCCCATATCTCCCGCAGCCATGTGTACTTGTTTGTTCAAACCTAAACACACACAAACAACAAAAAACTGAGCTTCTCTGTCGATTTTGATCTACATTTAAGGTATCATTTTCACCAGTTTTAAGGTATCATTTCTCTCTACATTTGTTGTTTGTTTTATTATGGCTGATAAAATATTTGCTCGTATGTTTGGTTCAAAATATAAAAATGAAAAAGGAAAGAAAAAAGAAAAAAATGAGCATGTTTTACATCTTGATGATTTAAGCATGAATGAAGATTTAGATGAGCCTACAACCCCTCAATTTGTGTATAATGATGAGTTTTTAGAAAATTTTGGAAAAAATGAGGAGTTTATTAATATTGATGAAGATGAGGAATTTGTTGATGTTAAGGAAGATGATGATAATGTAAATGGTGAAAATGAAGATGTTGATATAGGCGATGATGTATATGAAAATGTAGATGGTAATGGGGTTCCTTATATGAATCAATTGTTTCATACTTTGGAGGATGCATGTAATTTTTTTAGGGGTTATGCTTTAAAAAATGGATTTGCCATTAAGATCCAATCTACCCAAAGACGTACCAAAAGTAATGAAATTTATGCCCGTCTCTATGTTTGTAGACTTTCGGGAAAAATTGATGTTGGGGAAAGTAGTAATCCTACTAAACGACGTAGAGAAATTCTTCCTAAAAGTGATTGCAAAGTAAGGATGTATGTGAATTATCGAAAGAAGTTGAGTCTTTGGGAGATAACTACTCTTGAGTTAAACCACAATCACGGTGTAGTGACTCCTAGCAAGATGAACTTGTTGCAACGTGAAAAATGTGTGAATACCGCCACAAAGAGTTTGATTAAAACTCTTTATGGTTCGGGAATTCGTAACTGTCAAGTAATGAATGTCATTGGTAATATTCACGGAGGTAATGATAAAGTTGGATTCGGAAGTCAACATGTTAGAAATGTTATACGAGATGAGAGAAAGAAAAGGTTTGAACATAGTGATGTTCATGGCGCGTTAGACTTGTTATATAGGTTTCATGAAGAAAGTGGGTCAAATTTTTTTATTAGGACACAAGTTGATGAAGAGCAACGGTTGAAATGTCTTGTTTGGGTTGATCCTAGATGTTTAATGGCGTATGAAAATTTTGGTGATGTTGTTGCATTTGACACCACATATCGGACAAATAGATATGCCATGCCCTTTGTTCCTTTTACCGGGGTTAACCATCATTATCAATCAGTGATATTTGGTTTTGCATTGATGAGGGATGAACTTGCAACAACTTTTCAGTGGATTTTGAGTACTTGGCTCGAAGCTGTGGGGAATAAGCATCAAAACTAATTAATTTAAATTTCAAAGGCCAAAGTTCAATTAACATAGGAATAACCTTAAAAATCGAATAGAACTAATTTAATATTCAAAACTCGAATTAACATGAATTTAACATATTCACAACTAAAAATCCCCAAAACAAAAAAATTCAAAACCCTAATTGCAAACATTCGAATTGCTAACTATCAAATATATTATGTTAAAACAATGATTATACATACATCATATTCGAACAAAATATACACATACAAATACAATCACGGAGACATACACATACATATACAAATCATACATACATATGTACACTAAAATGAAATTGAAATAATGGAGTTGGAATTAAATATACCTATAACTGAAGATTATGGCTTTAGTGAATGAATTAGCCCTACAATCTCCCTAAATCGCCTCTTTAATCGCCTCTGTAATCGCCCTCAATCTCCAGAAATCGCCCAAAATCGTTTTGCTCGACCCTGTGTTAAAATTGGACAGGAGACGTACCGCGGAAAGTTTCCGCGGTACGGGGGGAGGGGCAAAAACGTAATAAGCCCGTACCGCAGAAAGTTTCCGCGGTACGGTGCGATTTTTTTTTAAACCCCAGCCGTTGGATGGTCCATCCAACGGTGCAGAAACCGTATGTTAAAAAAAACGTCCCCAGCAAACGACTGCTGGGGACCGGGACCCATACTATTATATAAGTTATAATTCAAATTATCATGTTCTAATATTATCTTTTTATGTTGATTTAGATGTTGTGGGCTGCTTGACCTACTTGGGTGGCATTGAAGTTGTCAAAGACGGTTGGAAAAAAAGAGATCTCAAAATTGTCACAAATTAGTAAGTTCTGCATTATATTAATTTTAATATAAATGTTAATTGTTTTTAATTGTTCTTGTAATTTTATATTACTTCTTTGGTTACCCCAATTTATTTGTTTTACTTATTTAATTTGTTTTAATTTTTTTCTTAAACAGCTCCATCACCAGTACCATAACTTTGTGGGAAAAGTTGGCCGAGATGGTTGATACAAATTTATACAAGGAGGATGGTGAACCCTATATAATAATTGTCACATCTACCCAGATTAAAAAATTTAAAAGTAATTATCTTTATTAATGTTTTTATAATATATAGTTTTAGAAATTGCACATATATAAATCTATCTTATCTCGATTGAACGAATATCATTATATATTATACAAATATTTGTGTCATTGATATTATTGATTTAATTCTTATATTAGTTTTTTTAACCGTTTATTTACTCTTATATGCAGATACAATTAGCTTTTCTATCACAAGAAATAATAAAATTTATACAAATCTGAATATACCTTATGCGTCATCCCTGAGAGAGAGATTTGCTCACCTCTCTACTAAATTGCAAATCAGTGGAGACTCTCTCCCCATAATGTCGCAGGAGAAAAAAATGTTTATTAATAGAATGAACATCGAGGAATTGCTGGAAGCAGAGTGGAGTGAAGACCTAAAAGTTAATTTTGCACATTTTTTATTTAGCTAATTTATTTTACCACTTGACCTAAATTATTATCAATGTTATTTTTGTTATCATATTTATACTCTAATCATATTACTATAGGAACAAATTGTCACGATAAGAGCTGAGATTTTTGGGATCGATAATACTCATAACTAGTACTACAGTGGCTGTAAAACATGCTCCACAAAGTTGGAATTTTCTGAGGGACATTATAGATGCAAAACTTGCAAAGAAATTATTGACGTTTTAAATTATTATTTAAAACATAATAATAATCTTTTTCCCACTATTTTTTCTTTGTCACTTAATATTAACAACACGAATTTTCATTATTATTATTATTATTATTATTATTATTATTATGTTTGGTTAGGATTTTATGATTACTTTCATGTTTACTCTTATGTACATTTATTTGTATATAAGAAAATTTGTTATGAGCGAGTTTGAAATAATTATCAGTTTGTGATTATATATTAATTGGTTAGAAAATTATTTGGTTCTATAAATTTTTTTACAGGAAATTAGGTTTAACTTAAGAATGCGTATTTAGAGAAATTATTATAAAGCCGCTGCGAAGCGCGGCTTAGTAAACTATTATAAGTATATCAAGGAGAAGACGATAGCGGTGAGTTGACGCCTCTAAAATCGCTTCTATCTAATTTTCTTAAAATTTTGAATTATTAATATTAAAAATTCAAAATATCTCAATTGGCTTTAAAATCTTTACTAATGGAAGAAACTAAATATACGATTTTAATATTCTTGCCATTAAATTTTTTACTAATGGAGGAAACTAAATACAAAATTTTAATATTCTCCTAAATTTTTTATTAGAAAATATCTTAATTGCTTTTTAATTCTTTACTATCAGAGAAAACTAAATATACAATTTTAATATTCTTGCCTTTAGAATCTTTACTAATAGAGGAACTTTATTTTTTAATTATCTTGATCTATTTTTCTAATTTTCTCATAATTTTGAATTAATAATATTTAAGATTATAAAATATCAAAATTGTTTTTTAAATCTATAGTAATGTAAATCTAAATTACCTTCTATTCTCCTCAACTTTCTTCTTAAGTGCAATTACTATCTTAATATTCTCCTAATTTTTATCTTCAAGTCAAATTGCCGGATGATATTTTTGAAACATTCTTCTGAACTCAAAGTTACAATCTTAATATTCTCATACATTTTTTCTTGTAGTTTTAAAATTTATCTTGAAATCATATTATCATCTTAATATTCTCCTAAAAAACTATTAAAATCATGTTTTCATTACTTTTTTGTAAAAAAAACTCACGTTTAATTTATCTATATGTTTTACATATATATTAAAAATCATTTTTTAAAGTTTTACTTTTTCATTTAGGGGTTTTTTTCATAAATACCTAACCCTAAAATTGTTTTTGCAAAAATACTATATTTTTTTGAATATTTTGCAAAAATACCAAAATAGTTGCAAAAATACTAATTTTTTGATGCACCCTTATCTGCAACTGCAACCAAAATCAATAAAAAATGCAACTTAATAAAATTTAATAATTAGTATCATTTTGGTTGCATAATAAGTTGTATAAGTTAGTGCCCCTACGGGGCTTGTTGATTAATTAGAAACTCAACCTCAATTGTTGATTTGGTTGAGATGAAACTTCTTATAAATTCTTAACTACGCACATATGTATGTATGTATAGATATGTATGTATAGACGAAATGTGGGGGGTGATGGAACCTGAGATCGCAAGTTTTATTAATCTTTATTTTCATTCACCCCTTTTACTAACAATTTTTTGAAATTCTCACATGTTTTTAATTTTATTTAAAAAAAATTGCATCCGGTTGCGTTGGTTGAAGACCGTATTTTGGAAAATATTTTTAAGTTGCAGACCGTATTTTTGAAAATATTTTTAGAAAATGGTAAAATTGCAAAAACAAATAGAAAAAAAAAATAGTATTTTTAATAATTTCTCTTTAATTTATATAAAAGATAATACTTACAGAAAATGCAAGTTTCTATAAAATAAAATAAAATATATAAGTCATACTTTCTTTTCATTTATTATCTCGAGTACTTATATAATAAAATTGATTAACAGATGATGTAATTTATTAAGTAATTAGTTTGTTACGAGAAAGCGTGTTATTGTGAGTAAACATTTTTAACGAGAGAACATTATATTCATCAGGAGGAACACATTATATGTTAGAATTTAATATTAATACAATATTATGTATTTTAAAATAGAAGTTGAAATACAAATTTTGAAAAAAAATAAAATGATGATAAATATACTAATATTTGATATAAAATTTAAAATAATAAAAAATATTAAACAATTGCCCTTTTCTATATTTATTCAAAATTTTGGTCAATTTTTTTTTAATTTTATATTAAAAATATTTTTTTATCTAAACACATATCTTGTACTTTGAAAAATTTAGAAGAATCATTACATAAGCCACTGCGCTTACTAAGCTAGTTCTAATAAAATTTTAAAAAATTCGCTCTTGGTCAAAGTTGAGTCGGATTTTAATAAAAATCAACTGGAGCACCAGAGTCGTAGAAAAATATGGAGCTCGTTTTGTGTGACAGTATTTTAAAAGTTAGGACCAAGAGAATCTTGGCTCCCATTATCCCACATATGACTGTTTCGGGGTCATCAATTATACAAAAAAAATCATTCACTGCTTAACATAGTCAGTAAGAGTAAGAGCAACTTCAACAATGTCTTAGTTGGTTACTTATATATAAATATTATATAATAATATGTCCTAGTGATTTAAGGACTTGATTTCTTATAGTAACTCCAATAACATTACTTATATCCATTCCCTATTATTATTATAATAATATATTTGAAAAGAGAGAGAAAAAAAGTAGAAGAAAGAGAGAGAAAAGAAATGTAGAAAAGGAGGAAAGTGAATTTTTTATTCATGGAAATTAAATAGGTAATGACTAGTGGTTACTTAGAGCAAGTCCAACAATGTCCTAGTTGGTTACTTATAAATATGATATAATAATGTGTCCTAGTGATTTAGGGACTTGATTTCTTGTAGGAACTCCAACAACAATACTTATATCCATTCCCTATTATTATTATAATAATATATTTGAAAAGAGAGAAAAAAAGAGTGGAAGAAAGAGAGAAAAAAGAAATGTAGAAAAGTAAGGAAGTGAATTTTTTATTCATGGAAATTAAATAGGTAATGGCTAGTGGTTACCTATTAATAGGTAATGAGATGGATGTCCTAGTGATTTAGGTAACTACTAGGACATTGTTGGAGCACCATTTTTTGCTAGATTACTTATATTTGAGTTTAGGACATGATATAAGTAAGCTGTTGGACTTGCTCTTATTAATAGGTAATGAGATGGATGTCCTAGTGATTTAGGTAATCACTCGGACATTGTTGGAACACCATTTTTTGCTAGATTACTTATATTTGAGCTTAGGACATGATATAAGTAAATTGTTGGACTTGCTCTAATACTCCCTTCAAGTATATGTCGCTTGACATTTTACACGTATTTTAAGATGCTTGATCGGGTACTTAAAATTATTATTTTTAAATTTTTTTTTTGAATAAAAATATATAAAGGATAGTTTAATTCAAAAAAAGAAAATTTTAAAAATATTAATTTTAAGTACCCAGTCAAAGCACTTTGAAATATGTGCAAAAAATCAAGCGTCTTATAAAAAGAAACGGATGGAGTTTTTCTTAAAAAAAAGTCATACTCACTACTCAGGGATATTTTAATTTTTATAATTTGATTTCAGAATAATATCCCTTTAATCGTTTACAAGTTTGTTTTCTTTGACAATAGGCGAAGATATCTAATCTATCTATACTATTATATTAAGAGTTAAGTACACTTCGTGTACTTACACTTTGGCTGTCAGACCACTTGCAATACTAAAATTCAAAAACTCTCACTTGCAATATTGAACTTCTAAACTTTTAAAAAAGTGTGTATTATCGTCAAATCAGACTAACTCCGTTAGTTTAATCAGGGGCGTTTCTGTCTTTCCAAACATGCAAAGGGTATATCAACACTCTTCTCCGTCACTACGCACTCATCGACTCTCCTCAACAAGCTCTCTCATTTCCCAAACACCTTAACTGTAAAAACCCATTCTCTTTCGATAGCTTTGTGTCTCTTTTATAGTCTGATCTTCAGCAAATTTGCAAGATTCTAGAACTGGATCATAGCTGCATTGTGTTATAATGTGTTTGATGAAATGCCGCAGTGAAATTGTGTGAGTTGGAATGTTACGGTTACTGAATTTGTTAAATGGGGTGATGTTAGAAAGGTTAGGGAATTGTTTGATTTGATGTTTGATAAGAATGTGGTTTCTTAGACTGGGATTATTGATGGGTGTAAAATGGAGAACATGAGTTTTCATCCTCATCGTGTAACATTCTTTTGACGAAGTAGAGAATATGCTGATGAACATTCCAACTAATATGATCAGTGTTGTTATTTGGAGAACTCTGCTCAGTGCTTGTAGCTTTCATGGTAATGCTGAGATGGGAGAGAAAGAGTAATGATTATGGACATGGAGAGTGGGTATTGTTAGGTCCAAAGTATCGTAGAAGGGGGGGTTGAATACGATACTCACAAATAATTTAATTTCGTTCGCGGATTAATCTTTCATTTCTATAACGAAATCAAACACACCAAACCAAATCAAGTTTCGGGGAATATATCTTTTTATAAATATAAACCTCGAGGGGTGCTACAATTTCTAATCCGTAGATTAGCTTCAATGAGTTTAAGGTTACACAAATACAAAACAATGATCAAATTCTGAGCACTATTAATTCTCTGATAATTTCTCCGGCTCAGTTCTCTCTCTCAGTAATGTTTCTGTGTTGAATGCCTTAACTGAAGAAGACACACTCTTCTCTCAGTATTAATTGTAGACTTGAATTAGAAAACCATCGAACTTAGATTGTAGAAACAATCCTGGCCGTTGGATCTTCTTCAACTTGAAAAACAAAGAATACTTTCCACCTGCTCCCAATTAAAAAACCATCGAATGGTTTAAGAAACCATCGAATGAACCAAATCATTTTACCATTCGATAGTTTTTTTAAAACAAAACTATCGAATGCTAAATTGATTTACTTGTTTTTAATTCAATCACCTTAAACTCTCATTCGATAGTTTTCTTAAAAGAAAAACTATCGAATTGATTTACTTTTCATTTGTCCTTTAGTAATAACTCCAGAGCTCCCGGGTGTTTAAGTAATAGACTGTATCAATTTGTTCTGAGACGATAAAACAACTTGATCTTCTTAGTGCCGTCAACTCGTGCAACTGGTCTGGTTCACAGATGAATAACACTTGATCAATTCTTCTTTTATGTCTTCAATTCAGTGCTGCTGATAAGTCCTTTGTCTTTCTGGTTGCTTCATTTAAATCACTGGAATCCCGTGGTACTTAACCCTAAATCATTCACATACTTCTGTCGTCTTGAAAGTCTTGTTCCTTTTGCTGTCACTGAGGCCTGAACATTTTCATGAACTTCTTTCCGTGACCTGTTTACGGACTTCAAGAATACATAACGTATTTTGATTTTTTGAGTTTACCTTTTCTTCTTTGATTCTGGATTCCTGTGCTTCTGTTAATATTATTGGATGTCTTGTCCTTTGTTGAGTTGTAGTTATCTCTTTTACATCTTATGTTACATTATGCTTTACAGGTATGCTGGTGATTATGTGTTTCTGTCGAACATATATGTTGATATTAGTGATTATGATATGATGACTGCATATTAAAGTAATTAGTGATAAACATGTAATTCACTAATTCCTAACATATGGTCTGTACCGAGCCTTGGACTTTGACAGCTTCTGCAAGGATTAATGCCAATATCTACTATATAACTACATGGTTCTTAGTTGAATTCAGAATGTTTGAAACTTGAACGTATCATTTTTATGTATGCATTGCTAAGTGCATGAGGATACAATAATTGGACATTCTAGTAATCAGACATTTTGATCAGGAGAATCAAACCAAAACTAACAAGAGACGACTTTGAAGAGCTCGATCTTCATCAAGTATAATAAATAGATTCTGCTCAAATGAATGGGTTCACTCTACTTAGCTGTTGTCGCGAAGGGCTTCGCGAGAGGTAGTGTCTTTCTAGTGCCAGATTCATGCTTCATCAGCCATGTTCGCCATTTTAATGCAACCGATGTATTGCATCTGATTGATCCCCCGACATGATTATTGGTGTTTTTCTAATTGTGTGTATTGTATGTATTGTTCTATCTGCATTTAGATGTTTCTGTATTGCACAGACAAAAATGCCACTGGACTAGACTAACGGAGTTAGGCCGACTTCACGGTAGTACACACTTTATAAAAAGTTTAGAATTCCAGTATTGCAAGTGAGAGTTTTTGAATTTTAGTATTACATGTGATCTGACAGCCAAAGTGTAAGTACACAAAGTGTACTTAACTCTTATATTAAAGACGAAACATTGAAAGTTATGTAGTCTGGTCCTCAAAGTTTTTGTAGTCTGGTCACTCTTATAATTGCTAATAACTAACCCATTACCATTTTTAGCCAAAGTGTATATTTTTTTTATATTTTCTAACTAAAATTTCTACTTTTCTATTTTTCGTAAATAAAACCTCTAATTTTCCAAAAATCTATTTTAATACTTTTAATTATGAGCACTTTTTTAGCTGAAACGTGTTACTTTTTCTATTTGTTCCATTTTCTAAAGAAATTATTATTAAATAATAACATTTTTATAACCAACTATCTTTTCAGCTAAAATACATTACCTTTTCTATTTTTTTTATAACAAAATCCTCTCTTTTTCTAAAAAAATCACGGGTAATTAACTTTTTCAACTAAAACATGTTACTCTTTCTATTTTTTCTTATTAAAACCCCTCATTTTCCAAAAATATCCCGGGCAAATCCTTACTTATTTATTTTGAAACCTATTTAAATACTTTTAATTACTAGCACTTACCTTTTAATTATTTAAAAAAGTTTAACACGCCTACTTTTTTTTTTAGCAAATGCAAATTAATAGAATATTAAAACATAAATAATAAAAATAATAATTATTAATAACAATCTGTGTATCGCACAGGTTTTAAGGTAGTATACATATTAATAGAGAAACTGTTAGAATATGTCTTGAATCAGTAATTGTCCATTATGATATGGAAATAATTTCTATAAGGAAGGATCTAAAATTAATCTTTATTCACCGTCAAGTGTACGACTTATCCTCAAGATAAGACTTATCCCCAGGATAAGACTTATCCCCAGGATAAGACTTATCCTCCAAGGAAGTGATAATACTTATCCGCCTAGAGAGTAATATATAAACTCTTTAGGGCATAACATATATGTATGTTGTAATCTGTATCCTCAAGATCAATAAAACTTTTCTCTTCTGCCTATATGTGTTTGTTCTTTACGTTTATTATAATCTTTCTTGCTTCTGTTATAACAAACTGGTATTAGAGCCTGGTTCTATTTCTAGGGTTTGAGTTTCGGTGAGAAAGATGCAGTCTGGTGGTATTAACGTGAAGGTTGACAAATTTACTGGGAGGAATAGTTTCAGTCTATGGCAAATCAAGATGTGTGCCTTGTTAAAGCAACAGGGGCTCTGAGCGCCGTTGAAAAAGAAATCGACGGATCCGCAAAGCGCTGAGATGACGAGTCTAGAAGAAAAGGCACACTCAAAAATTTTATTATGCCTTGCAGATGATATTATTACTGAAATCGCGGAGGAGGATACCGTGTCTGGTTTGTGGTTGAAGCTTGAAGGTCTCTACATGACAAAGTCTTTAACAAATAAGTTACTTCTGAAGCAACGTCTGTTTAGTCTGCGAATGCGTAATATTGATGTTAAAGTTGAAGATGAGGATGCTGCTTTAATTCTGTTAGTTTCTTTACCATTATCGTATGAGAATTTTGTGCAATCGTTTATTGTTGGTAAAGATACCATTTTTCTAGAGGAGGTTAGATCTGCTCTTCATTCTAGAGAGCTGCGCCATAAGGCGACTGATACAGGTGCAGATAATCAGGCTGTTAGGTTAGTAGCCAGCGGGAGTAATGGACATGGAAAGCCGGGGAAGTATAAATTCAAGAAACCAGCTTCTAAGGGTCTGAAATCTAATGATGTCTGTAATTACTGTAAAGAGAAGGGACACGGGAAATCTGACTATACCAAGAAAAAGAAGCAACAGGATAAATTGACAGGTACTACTGTTACAGGTACTGCTGTTGTAGCTGGTACCAATTCTGAAGAAGATATTGCTCTAGTTGCTGTTGAGCACACGCATCACTCTGATGTGTGGATCCTCGACTCTGGAGCGTCTTACCATGTATGTCCGCGCAGGGAGTGGTTTATAACCTACGAGCAAGTAGACGGTGACAAAATTTTTGTATGTTAGACAAGGTGAAAATGGAGTTCTATATATCTGCAAGGGTTTTGATGTGGTCTTGAAAGGTGTTAAACGTGGTACCTTGTATCTTCTTCAAGGTTCTACGTTATCAGGTTCTGTTGTTGTCGCGCCCTCGGAGATTGATAAGGAAAACATGACCAGGTTGTGGCACATGAGGCTTGGTCACATGAGTGCAAGAGGGATGCAAATTCTGTCAAAAGCTGATCTTCTTTGTGGTCATAAGGTCACAGGTCTTGAGTTTTGTGAACATTGTGTTTTTGGAAAGTTACATCGCAGCAAGTTTCCTAAAGCAACACACAGAACAAAAGGCACACTTGATTACATCCATTCTGATTGTTGGGGTCCTTCCCGGGTGGAGTCTTTAGGGGGTCACAGATATTTTGTGTAAATGATTGATGATTTCTCAAGAATGACTCGGTTGTTCATCATGAAGCATAAAAATGAAGTCTTTAAGATTTTTAGGCAGTGGAAGACATTATTGGAGAATCAAACATGGAAGAAGATTAAGAGGTTACGAACTGATAATGGTCTGAAATTTTGCTCGACTGAGTTTGATGAGTTCTGTAAGAATGAAGGGATTTCTAGGCATCATACAGTTAGGGATACACCACAACAGAATAGTGTAGAAGAACGTATGAATCAGAAACTTCTAGAGAGAGCTAAGTGCATGCTCTCTAATGCTGGAATAACTAGAAGATTCTGGGCATAAACAGTTACTACAGCATGTTATCTGATAAATCGTGGACCTCACACATGCAAGGAGCATTGGCAAGCTGTGAAGAGGGTTTTTCGGTACTTAAAAGGTACGTCTGATGTTGGTCTCATTTATGGAGGTGATAAAGAGTGTTTGGTGACAGGGTTTTCAGACTCTGATTATGCTGGAGATGTTGACAGTAGAAGATCTATGACTGGTTATGCTTTCACTCTGGGTGGTTCAATTGTCAATTGGAAAGCTACTCTGCAACCTACGGTGACTTTGTCTACTACTGAAGCAGAGTACATGGCATTGACAGAAGCCGCAAAAGAAGGAATCTGGTTGAAGGGATTGGTCAGTGATTTGGGTCTACAGCATGATCAGGCTACAGTGTATTGTGATAGTCTCAGTGCAATCTGTTTAGCTAATGATCAAGTCCATCATGAGAGGACTAAGCACAAAGATGTAAGATATCATTTTCTAAGAAGTGAGAAGAGAATCAAGGTGATCAAAATGGGTATTGCTGATAACCCAACTGATATGCTCACCAAGCCGATTCCACATAGCAAGTTTCAACATTGTTTGGACTTGCTAAATGTTCGAAGTTGTCGATTGCTTTTTAGGGCAAAAATCTGAGGCATAAGAGTTTTTTTCTGGTACATCTGGCATTATTATGGTGCATCTGGTACATCTGTTTTTTTGTGAGAGGATTCAAGTCAAGGTGAAGATTTGTTTGAATATGTCTTGAATCAGTAATTGTCCGTTATGATATGGAAATAATTCCTACAAGGAAGGATCTAGAATTAATCTTTATACACCGTCAAGGATAAAACTTATCCTCAAGATAAGTCTTATCCTCCTCCAAGGAAGTGATAATACTTATCCGCCTAGAGAGTGCTATATAAACACTTTAGGGCATAACGTATTTGTATGCTGTAATATGTATCCTCAAGATCAATAAAACTTTTTTCTTCAGCCTATCTGTGTTTGTTCCTTACGTTTATTATAATATTTCTTGTTTCCGTTATAACAGAAACATACATAAAAAAGAAGATGTAATACAGTTTATTATAATTCGCAGCAGAATGTTTGCAGTGCAGACCACCTTTGCATAAGGGAGGAGGTAGTTTACAGTTACAAAATTGCTTAACATGAAGTCATGAAACATAAAATGAAACCGAAATGTATTACAGCAGCCCACAAGATAGAAGATTACAGCTCTTTGAAAATGAATCAGAATCATCCAATAACTCTTCAATGGGTATTTGGTTGAGAAATTTTAACTCAATCTATGAACTGATTCTATTGTATTCACATGGTAAGGATAATATCTGTCATTTATCTGCCACTCTCGGAAAAAGAGATATGTGGATTCTCCCGAAAACTCAACTCTTTACTATCATATCCATCAACAAATCATTCCATGA
Organism: Heracleum sosnowskyi; assembly: GCA_030848705.1. Classification (NCBI taxonomy): domain Eukaryota; kingdom Viridiplantae; phylum Streptophyta; class Magnoliopsida; order Apiales; family Apiaceae; genus Heracleum; species Heracleum sosnowskyi. The sequence continues at coordinate 119,365,708 of CM061241.1, forward strand.
ATCTATTGGCCCGGGCAAACACCAATGCAAGCAATCATTAATAATCTTCTCTTTATTTTCTTTCGCAAATGGGTGAAAGTGTCTGTATGGACCAGGGTGTCCATCAGGCCTTAGTAACGAAAGAGGAGTTACATCAAGAAGTCTAAGCTTCACTCCAGCTTCTGCAGCTTTAATTTCTGCATTCGCAAATTCATCTAATTCAACTTCTCGAAGAAGTCTGTTCAAATCATTGTACTCGAAGTCGCCTTCCTCAGCTGGTTTTGTTCTCTGGCAGGTCCCCCCGCTAAACCACTCCCCATTCTCAAAGTGATCTGGTGTCGGATTTCTATAAAAGATCATACCTTTGTGATTGGAGTTGATGATGAAATTGAAGACGTTACTGATTACTTTGCGATAAGCAAAACGAATGCCTAATTCTGTTAGGTTTCTGCCAGGACAGTAATGGCAGCCAAGTACCGTGTCATTTTCATAGTAGATTGCACTTTTGACAAACCATTTTCCTGATGAAAATATTATGTAGTCCAGATTCTGGTACACACTAGTCCAATTTGAATCAAGTTTGTCCAGATGCAGCTCAATTTCTGATGACGAAACACCATTGTAATCTTCAAATATATCAGCCTTTGCGAGGAAAGGTGACCACATAATTGAGATACTAAAGTTGTAAGAGGGGAATAGCCATCTTCTATTTTTGTAGTCTGCATCATGGTAAACATGAAGGGGTTCTTCCACCTGAAATACTAAAAGTAATCAGTTGGCCTAAAGAGCGATGTATAATCAATTAATATTTTGATTGCTTAGAATACAGGCTACAATAGATTTACGCCTAAGTATTAAAACTGAGAACAAGCTTTCATATTGTATCCGCGGCCAAGGATATTTTAAGTTTTCACTAGTGTTGACTGTTGCAGAATACATGTACATGTGTCATGCGTGTGCATATATTCTATACACATTACAAAGAGCTTAAATGAGTTGCATGTCCAGATTTTTAGAATTTAGAAGTAAAGCAACTTAAACATCTAGAAGTTTATGCTCGTGCCAAGTTTGTTACATAACGACTCTACCTGAACTTGTCAAGTGCATGACTACTGCATGAAACAATAATGGTTTGAATATTAATGAAAGAACTGATACAGTAATGTGGTTCAAAGCGATCATTTAAGGTACTATAGAGATAGCTTTTAGCACTGGTATAAACTAGGTTCAGATGTCATACAATTTTACGAAAAACAGCCATATACTATTTCTTTTCCTAAATAAAAATAATCAAATTTGACTATACTGAAAATGAAGTCTTTAGACTGTTTTGCACCATTTGCTTCCCGCTCCCTGTAATTTGTAACTTTCCCAATGCCAAGCAACTACAAGTGAACTGATCCTGAGACTGTCAAACTAGAGAATTCAAAAGCTTTTTTTAATGCATTCTATTCTATGTCATTGGTGGATTCTGTGGCCAATGCACTCGAAACGAACCACTGAAATACAGCAGAGGAATTTCAAGATATGATAATATAACAAGAAACCATGTTATTTGGCGTTTCGAAAATAATTCAGCAAATCCTATACTAATTTACTTTTTATCAATACACAACCCAAACCAAACCAGTATTACAAGAAAGACTGGCTTGTTAATATTAACATACAATCCTTGTACCTATTGCAAAGATAGGAAAAGAGGAAAGCACAATCTAGAGAATTCGATTTCTAGAACATGTTTGATTTCAGATAGGTCATGGTGCCATTTAGCAGCACGATAGATTAATAGCACGATATATTAAGAAGACATTCAAATTAAGAAAAAAAACCGAATAAACATGTTGCTTGTTGGAAAGCTCAACTCTATTTTAGATTCCATAGCCATTAGATGATACCATAGGCTCAATACAGTCCTCAATCAAACAATTCTATCTATCAATTGCACCAAGTGATACTTGCTAACACAGAACGGCAGTTTTAAACTTGTAAACATATAATCATAATTTTTTATATCACAGAAATCCCAAAAAAATAAAACATTAATAATTGCTTTCTACCTTGGCCAGTATGCAAAGCAATGACTGAACATGATTTCGAGATATTGAATCTCCAATAAGCGCCCAAGCTTTATTCCTCATCATATCAAGAAACTTTTGGCCATTAAACTGAGGCAGCTCACAATCCTTAGGCTTCCACCTCCAGTACAAATACTCTGTATCAGGCCTCCCATTCTTCATACAATTCTGATGACTTTCAATGAAATTGCAACTCTCATTAGTATAAAGAGGACCCTCCTCATTCCGAATCCAATTCCCCACCGAAATGTCACATCCTCCCACAATATCTAAAAATCACCCAAAATTTAAACAGCATTTCAGTACAAAACTAAAATCTAACACATTTATCTACTAATCTCAAACATATCCAAAAAACTGAAATCAATGAAAAGTTGCCAATAAAAAACACCCACAAATCAGAACTGAGAATCAATTACGCAGCCGAAAGATAATATTTTTTCTACATTATCTTTGAATCGCAAGAAAACAAACAGCTGAAAAACAGCATTTCAGCACACAACAAAATCAATCACATTTCAATTCTCAAACAAAACACAACAAACCAACTCCAAATCAATCAAAAACTAAAGTAAAAGCAACAAAATAAAAAACCCATGAATAAAAACCAAAACTTTAGTACCTTTTTGTTGAAATTGATCATTTAAACCAGGTACATTCAAAGAAGACTGAGCTGGAGAAGTTTCAAGAAAAGGGGTGTCTGTAACATTTGGATACTGATTGGATCTTGAAGAAAGAAGCCTGAAAGCAAGACCAACTAAAACAAGTGCAACAGCTAATTTAACAACCCACTGATTGTTCTTGCGCACAGACCACCACCATGTTTTTAAGTTCAACTTCATTTCTTACACAATTCAATCTTTTTTTTACCATGTAATAGTAATGCAGGATTGGTAATAATTGTATCTATGTTAAATGAGTGTGTGTATGTAATGAAAGGGGTAAAGAAGCTCAATGATTAAGATTCTTGTCGATGAACCGACAAAGAAATGTGAGCTGTGTAGTGAATATAACATTTATTCTTACTGCATGTATGTATTTTACATGCTTTAAACAGACAGGATAATTCTAGAAAATCTATGTACAAACAAGATGACTGGATCCATGCACGTGATTTTCTGGAGAATCACGTGCACCTTTTTGGCTAGTAGTAGAAAATAAACAATTTTGATATTGGGATTCGATTTTTAGAAAATACAATTAAGGCTATATTTATATGTTTAATATACATATTAATAATTATTGTAAAATTAAACAAAAATGTGATTATTATCATAATTAATTCTTGATTTATTTGAACAGTAATCAGTACTTCGATATATCAATTTTAATTTTCAACAAATTGTGATTGTCATAGTTTTTTTTCTTTTTCATTTTGGTAAAATGACCGTCATAATTTTAGTTATATTTTTTATTGTTTTAAAATTAAAAAAATGTCAAAATAGGTATAAACTAGCATAAGATATATTTATCAATCCCAAATGAATAATATGTATGTGTTAGATATATATAATGAGAAACATTTGTACATAATTCATTTTGTATATACTTAATTATCTTTAACTTAATAAAGAAAAAAGAACAGGATGACCACTTCTAACTTTTTTTTTTTTGGACAGAATGACCATATTAATTTATTGAACAACAAATAACATAATACAACAAATTTTATTATGGAATTGGATATTCTTGTATGGTACAGCTTGCAAAAAATGCTTTTGACAAAACAAAATGGAAAGAATGAGATTGTGGAAGTAAACACTATACCAGAAAAATCTGTCTAGTTTAAGCAGTACACTTGTAATGCTTACTTGACACTGTACTGCAAAAAAAAAAAAGAGAAGAAGAAGATCTATGGGGCTCTCAGACTTCTGATCATTTTCTTTAGATGCTCAGAGTGACTCCTATGATAATCCATCCACACGCATAACTGCCGAATCGCCTCTCTTTTTTCCTCTCCAAGACTCAGCATTCCCTCTTCCTTTTGTTTCAGTAACTTGTCTGCTTTTCTCACTTTATTCTCCAACTTCCTGACTTTTTCTCGCAATCCCAATATCTCGGATTCTTTGTCATCCAGCTGTTTTAACACAGTGTCCAGATCATCCTTCATGTGTGTTATGGTGTTGTTTTTCCTGTTCATCCAATCCTTTGCAAAGATTAGCGCACCAGTAACTTGGGAAATTCTGTTCATAAAATGGTCATTTAATTCCTCAAATCTCAGCACCGCTGTGTCTAGTACATTTAACATACTGTTTGCTGATAGTGAAAAGTCCTTTAGCATATGTAGAAGAGTTTCGAGATCTTTGCTATCTTGTTCATATTTTTCTTTTGTTGTACTATACAAGTCTTTGTTCTCAAGATGTAATTGTTCAGCAACACGGATCCTCCTGCTCAGGATGCGAAGATTATCTTCTAATTGTTTTCGTAAACCTTCTGCAGCTTCTTCAATCTTTTTTTCGACTTGTTGGACGTAGGACTTGACATTTATATCCTTTCCTGCATAGTGTTTATGCTCTTCATTATACTTGTCAATTATAACCTGTCTTTCTATGAGTGTTTTCTGCTGATCTTCAACTTCCTCTGTCAACCTAGAGTTCTGATTCCTCAGTGTGCTCAATTTCTCCGATTCTTCTTCTGCTTTATCAATTTGCAAAAACAGATCACTTTTCTCAACCTGCAAACATTTCACTTCTTGCTGGAGAGAGTTAAGCTGTGATGTTAAAGATACAATCTCCTCAGACATTGAGTTCCTTCTAGTCTCAGATGTCTTTAACTGAGTTGAAAGCTCATACTCCCTCTCTCTTGATCTTTTCTCGAGTTCAACAATTTTTTCGTGAAATTTCTCCTTTGCTTCTCTTGATTCATTAGCATCATTAATCATTGTTCTTATCTGCTGTTCAAACAATTGTTTCTTAGCTTCCGAGTCCTTCACTTGCATATCTGAATCCTTATCATCAATCAGTGTTTGGAAACATTCAGCTTTGCTTGATGATCTTTTTAATACAACTGTCTGAGAAGCTAAACTATTCACCTCGGATTGCAGATCACTAGCCTCCAAAGACTTTTCTGTTTCACCTACTGAATGTTTCTCAAAATCAAAATTTTGATTTTCTATCTGTGAATTATTCTCTTGTAGTGTTTGGAGCTGCTCCTCAAGTTTTGTTTTCTCAGTTTCCATAGTATCCAGTTCAAGCTTTAACATAAACACCTGCCCTTCTAATTCCTTTATCCGAGCAGCTGTCTCCATTTTGTAAACATCGTATACGTTAGTCATCGACTGAATTTTTTCCTTACTTTTGAACAACTTCACCTTCAACAAGCTTGACTCGTCCATGGTTTCTGGACTAACTGTGGTTTTCCCTAGTTCTTGTGTAGCATCTATAGCTTCCTTCACTACTTCACTTGTTGAAGTCAGTTTATCCTTTAGGTATGCTTCCTCGGTCCCTTGATCTTTATCATTTTTCAGTTTACTATTAATGGGAAAGCGTCTTACCATTGGACTGTTCCTAGCACTGAATTCATTTGGTGAGTAAAACGGTTCTGAATCGGAACTTTCAGAAGAATCCTCATCTTTATTGTCTACAACTTTCCGAACCTCACTAGTGAGGTTATCATAGAGGGCATAGAGAAACTGGTATTGTTGTTGAATATCGTCGAAGAGTTTTAGAAGTTCCGATTTCTTCTTTGAAATTGCTTCTTTTTTCCCTTGGTTTATAGTCTTGATAAGCTTCAAAATCTTCCCTCTTCTATCATCATCTTCTGCAATGAAAATGAATATTACAAACTCAGTTTCTCAATATTGTCAATGTTTCAATTTCAGTTTCAAGAGAAGCTGAAATTAAACATATATCATTTCACATTGGTGGTTCTTCAATCCTCATTAATATGGTACCACTAATATTGTACTAGCTTGTAGGCAAAGAAAGTTGTAGAATACAATATATTCCACAAGAAACACAATAGAATACATAAACTCGAAGCAGACAACAATGTCTGAAATACATCAATAATTCATGTTCCATGCATGTAACATGGCTGTGCTTCAAAAGAATTACTTTGCTCACAATTAGTTTACCTATTTGTACTGCTTTCAGTTCTTCTCCTTTTTCAGGATTAATATGAATCCATAAAGACTTCTTTAAATCTTTCCACCTGTGCTTCGACATCTCTTATCCAGAATTTAATTACAATGCTGTGCTGAAACTACAAGAACCAGTATCGGACTTCCTCCATGCAGAAGAAATACAAGACCTGTAGAAACTTGGTTATGGTTTCAGATATATCGTAAGCAATATTTAGGTGCTATAACAAGATATAAACGACACGATACTAATTCAGGGATTCAATAGCCATTATATAACAGTGACAAAAGAATTGCGGATAAAAGAGATAACGATCAAGAATACATAAGCAATTACATCCATCATTCGTAAGATTCGTGATAATTTACAAAATCAACCATTTTATATATGCCTGTCATCAAACACAAGAGTAATATCAAACTACACCACAGAAGAAAGGAAATCACCAAACACCAAGCATGCATTAAGAATAGGGTATGTCCCATGTTCTAACATAGAGATCAATGGGTAAACATATGCCATTGTTCATTTCCTCGGTGTATTTAAAGTAATTTAAGGATTAATTCCACAATTCATTAAAATGCAAAAACAGAACCACATAGATCAAGATCATTCTATCAAACCATTAAAGAATACATACATATAAACTAAGAGAAGGATATATGGTTCCAAACAATACCAAAACTTCAATTTGACGAAAACAACAAAAAACCATAAACAAAATATATATTTGAATACTGAGGAATATATATGTTCCACATTCTTAGCATATATCCTGGGGTTTTCTTATTGTCCTGTACACAAAGAAAACAAGATATGATATATAGACAATCAAGACTACCTTTTATTTTCTGGTGATCTTAATGTAAAAGATACATTGACGCTAACAGAAAGCCCATGAGTTTATATAGTTTTCCCTGGACAATGTGGGTGTAAAAGAGACCCTATATTTTGATTTGGCTTTTTTTTCCAATATAAGCTAACATATAGTTTATTAATATTTTTTGACAAAAAAAATAGTTTATTAATATAAGTATCATCTGTTATCACCACTTTTTTACCACCGAAATATAAGTATAGTTCAATAATCGTGTATGAATTGCCTCTATTCCAGTTTTCTTGTCACGCTGGTCAGCAATCAGCTTCTATTGAGTTTTAACCATGTTCCAGCCTCCACATCGTAGAAGTCCCGCCCTAGCTAGGTACTTGAGGCAAGATCTTGTTTCCATCATCATGCACAACAGTCTCATTGACAACAACTGGTCCCCTTGTAGCTGACTTAAATATCCCTTCATCCAACTTAGATGCTACCATAAGATTCCAAAAAGCATCATTGCAACTAGTCTCCGAAGATGGTTCTTTCCTATAGCCAATGCTTTCGGAATGATCATCCAAAAAAAACAGAACCTTCAATTATTCTACCCTCCTATGGAGGAATAGAGCTCCAAAGGCATTAACATTTTGAAACAAAATGAGCAAAGGAGAGGCAACAATACCCTAGATCATATCCCACAAACACGTTATAGCTAACCTATCAGGGGGTTTAGCATTTAAAGCAACCATAAGAAAGCTGCGTCGGGGAGCAAGAGCTCACATCTCAATCTATTTAGCTAAGAGGGTATTTTGGTAATTCCAGTTAGGTTTCAAGTTAGTTACATTTGGAGGGAAAGTTAGTTAGAGGAGAGAGAAATTCAGGTCTTGTATAAATACTATGTTTTCATTTTCTGTAAGGGGGAGTTTTTGATTAGATACACTTTTCTGTAAATACTTTTGGTGTTGGAATGAAGTTTCAGAAGTTTTCTGCATTTTGTACAAAGATGATGCTCATCTTCTCATGTATAAATACTATGTTTTCATTTTCTGTAAGTGTGAGTTTTTGATTAGATACACTTTTCTGTAAATACTTTTGGTGTTGGAATGAAGTTTCAGAAGTTTTCTGCATTTTGTACAAAGATGATGCTCATCTTCTCATGGTATCAGAGCAGGTTCTGTTCATGTTGCTAGTTCTGTTTCGAGTTTTTCCGACCAGTTTCTTTACAATTCTTCCTCGTGATTTCTTTGTGATTCATTGTTTTTGTTGATTCATCTTGTTCCGCATTGAATCGGCATCAATATCAGGTTTTTTTGTTTCATAATCATTCGATCTATTCGTTCTTGTTCTTTGTATTCATTGCGTCTTTTTGTCAAACACTTATGGCGCATAATCATACTGCTTCTTCTTCACAAACAAATACAGCTATTAGCTATAATGATCCGTATTTCCTTTCCACAAATGATAATTCTAATGCACAATTAGGTCAAATTGTGTTTACTGGTAACAATTACGTGAATTGGAGTCGAAGTGTGAGCTTAGCTCTTGGAGCTAAAAACAAATTAGGTTTTACTGATGGATCATTGTTACGACCTCCTGATGATTCTTTGGATCTACAGAAATGGATTCGGAATGATTATATGGTGACAGGTTGGATGCTTAATTCGATTGACAAATCGATTGCAGAAAGTTTCATTTTTACTCCTTCAGCTAGAGATTTGTGGTTAGAAATCAAAGAAAGGTATGGACATTCTAATGCTCCTCAATTGTATGGAATTCATAGAACTTTGATGACTGTTACTCAGAATGAGGACTCGATTGTGATATATTACAACAAATTGAAGAAAGTTTGGGATCAATTGCAAGTTTTAGAGCCTATGCCAGATTGTAGTTGTGGATTTTTGGCTAAGTGTTCTTGTGGTTTTCTGAAGAAAATTGTAGATGCTGATCAGCTTAAGAAACTAATTCAGTTTGTTGCTGGTTTAAATAAATCTTATGATCAAGCTAAGATTAACATCTTGAGTATGGATCCTTTGCCTACAGTAAATAGAGTATATCATATGCTGCAACAGATTGAGAGACAGAATGCTATTGCACTTACTCAGAGTGTAGAAATGAGTGCTTTATCTGTCAATAATACTGGAAATGCTGTCAATTCAAGGTTGCTTCCAGGAGTTTTTTCTCAGAGAAGAGATTTTAAGGATAGTAAGAAGGTTAAGCCTGATAGGTATTGTGATTTTTGCAAGATGAAAGGTCATTTGAAAGATCAATGTTTCAAGTTAGTTGGTTATCCAGACTGGTATAAAGGCAAAACTGCTGCTGTTTCAGCTGGTTCTCCATCTCTCAAGTCTGTTGGTACTAGATTTGCAGGAAGTGTCCAGGAGTCTCCTTTAGATCTGGTTCCAGATTCTTCTACTGAGGACAATAATGTTGTTATGTACAAAGAGTTTCTGAAGTTTATGCAATCTCAAAGGGCTACTCCTTCTTTTGATTCTCCTTCTGCAATTAATTTTGCAGGTACTCTTTCTGCTTTTAATGCTACTACTACACAATTATCTACTAATCATCATGTGTGGATTGTGGATACTGGAGCTAGTGATCATATGGCTATTTCTTTGGATGTTTTTTCTCATACTCAACACCTTACACATCCTCTTCATATAGTCTTGCCTGATGGCACTCTTAAGCAAGTACACATTGTTGGTACTGTTGTTTTAAACTCTGAGATTATTCTCTCAGATGTTTTCTATATCCCTGAATTTAAGCATAATTTGCTTTCTGTTGCTAGACTTTTGGATAAGCATAATTTGGTTGCTAATTTCCAATCATCATCTTGTTCATTTCAGGACCTATCTTCTAACCTCATTAAGGCTGTTGGCATCAGACATGGGGGTTTATATAAACTCTTGTCAGATGCAGTTTCTTCTGCACATTTTGTGTCTTCAGCTTATTTTTTTCCTTCTATAAATCAATGTAATGTTTCTTTTGATATTGTTCATGCTAGGCTTGGCCACATGTCTTTGTCTAAATTTCAGCATTTATCTGGTTTTGTTTCAAACAAATCTTTTGCTGATTTTGAATGTGAAGCTTGTCTTTTGGCTAAACATCATAAACTACCATTTTCTGATTCTATGTCCTTGGCCCCTGCTTGTTTTGATCTTGTTCATATTGATTTGTGGGGCCCTTACAAAACTCCTTCTCTTTCTGGAGCTACATATTTCCTTACTATTCTTGATGATCATTCAAGGACTACTTGGACACATCTACTCCATTCTAAAACTCAAGTTCCTCAGATAATCTCTGGTTTTTTAGCTTATATTCAAAAACAGTTTCAAGCTTCTATTAAAATCATAAGGAGTGATAATGGAACTGAAATTGTTCAAGAATCTTGTACTGCTATTTTTACTGAAAAAGGTATTATTCATCAAAGGACTGTTCCTGGAAATCCTCAGCAAAATGGCCGTGTGGAAAGAAAACATAGGCATTTGCTTGATACAGCTAGGGCTCTTAGAATTCATGCAAATCTACCTCTCAAGTTCTGGGGTGATTGTATTCTTTCTTCTACATATCTTATAAATCTAATGCCTTCTTCTGTTTTATCCTGGAAATCTCCTTACTCAATTCTTATGAACTCAGATCCTGATTTGTCAAAGTTAAGGGTTGTTGGTTGTTTATGTTTTGCAGCCATCAAGTCTTCTGATAAATTTGCTTCTAGAGCCTTGAAATGTGTTTTTTTGGGATACCCCTATGCTCAAAAAGCATACAAATTGTATGATTTGGTCAATCACAAAGTGATCATTAGTAGGGATGTGATTTTTAAGGAAAACATATTTCCTTTTAAGCAATCTGTTGCTGATGTGTCCACTGTAGATGATCACTCTACATCATTTCTTGATTTTACTACTGATGATGATGGTTCTGGTTCTATACCTTATTTTTCTATATCTCAAAATTCTGCTAATCCTGATATACCTTCTGTTTTACTATTCCTACTGAACCATCTTCTGCATCTTCTCATGATTCTGTTCAGCATCATGATATTGTTTCTGTCAGAAAATCTTCTAGACATACTGTTCTTCCTAAAAAGTTTGATGATTTTGTTCTTTCAAAATCTTTACCTTCAAGTTCTTCTGAAATTTTTACTGTTTCTACTGATTTCAAGATTCCTTCTCTTAGTACTGCTTATTTGGCTACTTTGGATAAGGTTTTATCAGTACATGTACCTAATTCTTACTCTCAAGCTAAGAGTGATCCTAAATGGGTTTTAGCTATGGAAGCTGAGTTACAGGCTCTTGAAAAAAATCAAACCTGGGAGTTGGTTCCTTTACCTCCTAAACATACTGCTATTGGATGTAAATGGGGTTATAAGGCAAAATTCAATCCTGATGGCTCTTTGAATAAGTGCAAAGCTAGGTTAGTGGCCAGAGGGGATAAACAGATTAAAGGAAAGGATTATAAGTACACTTTTAGCCCTGTGGCCAGGTTTACTACTGTCAGAGTTTTAATTTCTCTTGCAGCTGCAAAGGATTGGCCTATTCATCAACTGGATATTAATAATGCATTTCTGCATGGGTATGTGGATGAAGAGTTATACATGTCTCCTCCACCTGGTTATGCAGTTCCACCTGGTTTGGTTTGTCGTTTAAGGAGGTCTATATATGGTCTTAGATAGGCAGCTAGGCAATGGAATGTTGAGCTCAGTAAACACTTATTGGATCTTGGTTTCATTCAATCCAAACAAGATTACTCTATGTTTGTCAAGTCTGCTGAAAATGGTGAATTTACTGCTGTAGTGGCTTATGTTGATGACCTTTTGCTTACTGGTAATTCTCTTTCTTATATTCAATATGTGAAGAACTCCTTGCATACTGCTTTTACTATAAAGGATCTTGGTGCTCTTTCTTATTTCTTGGGTATTGAGGTTTCAAGATCAGCTTCTGGTATTCTTCTCAATCAGAGAAAGTATATTTTAGATTTGTTAAAGGATACTGGTTTGGAATCCTGTAAGTCTGTTTGTACTCTTTTTCCTGCTAACATTCATCTTAGCATTAAAGATGGTCCTCCTCTGAGTGATCCAGAAACTTATAGACGAATTGTTGGCAAACTCTTGTATCTCAACATGACCAGGCCAGATATCTCATATGTTGTTCAGCAACTTAGTCAGTTTTTGAATTCTCCTGCAACTTCTCATTATCAAGCAGCTATTCATGTTTTGCAGTATCTTAAAGGTACACTTGATATGGGGTTGTTTTATGCTTCCCAGAATGATTTTTTCTTACAAGGATATTGTGATTCTGACTGGGGCACATGTACTTTTTCTGCTAAATCCTTATCTGGCTATGCCATGTTTCTTGGTACTTCTTTGATTTCATGGAAAACCAAGAAACAGAAAACCACTTCTAAGAGTACTTGTGAAGCTGAATATCGTAGCATGAGCTATGCTACCAGTGAGCTTATATGGCTTCATGGTCTGTTAGCTGATCTCCATATGCATGTTCCTTTGCCAATTGATCTGTTCTGTGACAATACAGCTGCTCAGTACATTGCTGAGAATCAGGTTTTTCAAGAACGTACTAAGCATCTTCGGGTTGATTGTCATTTTATCAGAGATTATATTGATGCTCGGTTCCTCAAGCTTCTTCATATTCAATCAAGTTTGCAATTGGCTGACATGTTTACAAAGTCTCTTAGTTCTGCTCAGCTTCGTTTTCTGTCTTCCAAGCTTGGTCTTGTCTGTTCTTCTTCGCCAAGTCCAGCTTGACGGGGGGGTATTGAGCTAAGAGGGTATTTTGGTAATTCCAGTTAGGTTTCAAGTTAGTTACATTTGGAGGGAAAGTTAGTTAGAGGAGAGAGAAATTCAGGTCTTGTATAAATACTATGTTTTCATTTTCTGTAAGGGGGAGTTTTTGATTAGATACACTTTTCTGTAAATACTTTTGGTGTTGGAATGAAGTTTCAGAAGTTTTCTGCATTTTGTACAAAGATGATGCTCATCTTCTCACAATCAGAACTTTAGTCATTTTTAATGGTTCATTGCACAAAGCAACTTCATAGGTTTAGTAACACTAACTGATAATCTGTGCAAAATACGGACCGAGATTAAAATATTAATCGAAACCGGGATGAAATCAAAAAAATAAAGGCTTTATGACCTTTTAGCCCTTAAAGTTTGACGACTTATACCCATCAGCCCTAAAACTTTGAAACCGTACCTTTTAGCCCTTGAAGTACCCATTAAAGTTCAATTAACCCTTTTTTCTATTTTTCTTCCGATAATACCCCTGCAAGGGCTAAGAGGTACTATTTTTCATACTTCAAGGGCTAAAAGGTATAGTTTCAAAGTTAGTGACTTATATTTCCTTGATCAGTATTTCATGAACACTTGATTGCAAAGTCGACGATGTTGAGGTTGATAATGATGAAACAAGATTGCCTGGATGCTGCCCCATAATAACTCAATTGCCAGAACTCCAAAGCTATGGTGTAATGGCTCATGGGATTAATGTAGGTGGGAGAGCGAGGAGTCCAACTCTCAGGTGGTCAAAAGGAATGTCGACACAATTGCAGTTTTACAGCTAGGACAAGTAGTTGAAACAGGTAATCATGAAGAATTAATTGCTAAAGCTGGTGCCTATGCTTCCCTGATCAGATTCCAGCAGATGGTGGGAGATGGGGACATCACAAATACCTCAACCCGTATTACAAATTCATTAAGTTTAAGGCGTCATTCGTTGTCGACAAAGTCTATGAGCGTTCTATCTGGTAGCTTCAGATCTCTGAGCTATCAATACAGCACTGGTTCCGAGTGTCATATAGAAGTGGTCTCAAATGCAGGCGCTGATTGGAAAAAATCAGCACCACGAAACTATTTCTTCCGTCTACTAAAATTAAATGCTCCTGAATGGCCTTATATAATCATGGGTATTGTGGGATCAATTCTTTCTGGTATTATTCTTCCAACTTTCGCCATAATTATGAGCAATTTAATTGAGGTATTCTATTCTAGCAATTATGCAACTATGGAAAGGAGAACAAAGGAGTATGCTTTCATTTTCATAGGGACAGGTACATATTATGTCATCGCATATTTAATACATCATTACTTCTTCAATATAATGAGAGAAGCTCTCACTACCAGAATAAGGAGGAGGATGCTTGCAGGTACTAATCGTTTCAAGTTCTTGTTCAGCTAAGACAACATACGCACAAATACCACATATATGTACACATGGACACACAAACACAAAAACACAAACTTTACCCCCCCTCCCCCTTCTTACACTCACACGCACAAACACACGTCAAGATTCATGCATATCCAAAATTCTCAGAGATTGGAATATGTAACTAGTTCAATAATTATTCAGCAATCCTAAGAAATGAAGTTGGGTGGTTCGACGAGGAGGATCATAACTCGAGTCTTATTGCGGCTCGATTAGCCACTGATGCTGCTAAATAACAGAACCATTGAGCTTGTTATGCGAAATATTCAATGTCTCTAAGCTTCTTAATCCTCCAAGCACTTTTGGCACCTCACCAATAAGCAAATTCCAACTGAGATCAAGATATTGGAGAGACTGTAGACTCCCAATTTCAGAAGGAATACGTCCCCCTATGTTATTCTTGCTCAAATTTAAGTTTAATAAATATCTGCACATTGCTAAGGGCTAAAAGGTACTCTTTTTGCATACTTCAAGGGCTAAAAGGTATATATAATGCAGGGGTATTATCGGAAGAAAAATACAAAAAAGGGTTAATTGAACTTTAATGGGTACTTCAAGGGCTAAAAGGTACAGTTTCAAAGTTTTAGGGCTGATTGGTATAAATCGTCAAACTTTAAGGGCTAAAATGTCATAAAGCCAAAAATAAATCAATAATTTTTTGAATTATATAGTTATAGGGAATCGAACCCTGAGTGAAATCAAATAAATAAGTGTTGTTTAATCATGTAGTTCTAAGGAATCGAACTCGAATTTTGTGATAACCAAATTTAGTACTTTGTTATTTTTGCGTGTCATTTACACATTATTTTGCTTATTAATAAAGAGCATAGATTAATATACTATATATTATGAAAACTTTATTTTAAAAATGAAATATAACACATAAGTTAATTCTAATTTTTCATTACAGAACTACAATAATACGCGATTCTTGTTCTAAAAAGCAAAGGTAGTAACATTTGCATAAACACGTGATAATCATGAGACTTCATATCACTAACTTCTTTTTTTTCACCTTGAAACATCTAGCGATATTTGAAGTACACCCGTTTGGTATCCTTAGTTCACTGTTCCATGTATTAACCTCAAGTTGTTGTTCTGAGTGTATGGGCCCTTGATTTGGGTTTATACGCATCCATAATTCTTCTCTAATTTCAAATACTTTCAAATATGCACTTGCATTATTGATATCCTTGGTTTTGTTACTATCTATCACAGTAATTGTCAAATACATTTTTTCAGCATGCGTACCGTTAATGTAGAGACTTAAGCGTAGTGAGTGTCAATATGAGAGCTCAAAAGACATACATATATATGTAAAATTATGAATTACATCAAATCCAGCAGCCTAGACTTCACATATTTTTTCCTGAATATTGAAAAAACTATTCTTACAAAATTACCACAAACTTTCCAACTTGTTTGTCGTTGATGATTTCGACCCAATTTTATATAAAAAAAATCGTCGTTCCCCAAAACTACACTTGTGATAGTATGGAAGCTGTGAAGCTTCGACATCCCCCGTGCAAACTGGGCAAGACAACTTGCCTTTCCATGACCATCCACTAAACATTGTTAATGACGAAAATTTATTGATTTTACATAATAGGGCTACCCTCAATGTAAAATTATTCTCCAAAAAATCGTCATAAGTTTGTTCATCGACACTCCATAACTGACTCAACTCGTCAATAAGAGGCCTCAAGTAAATATTTATATCTCACGTGGGGATTTTTTCTCCAAATATGGGTAGTGTCATGAACATGTACGGATCCTTCATACATATAAAATGTGAAAACTGTATGTTAGTTGTCCCACATCGGTTGTGGGAGGGGCAGATTGCTAGTTAATAAACAGCTAGTTAACTATATTAGTATGAGGTCTTTTGGGAGATACCCAAAAACAAATACGTGTGGGTCTGACCCCAGAGCGGACAATATCATACTAATCTGGAGTTAAGGCTTGCTAGCGGCCCAACAAGTGGTATCAGGGCTATGATTATAACGGTCCATAACAATCTCAATGGGATCCTTGATTGACCTAGGAGAGTCAAGTGGGCTACCCAGGTTGGGTTTAAGGGGGAGGCAGACGGGCCTTCCAGTATGGGCCCAAGGGGTTTGTGAGAGGGGCAGATTGCTAGTTAAAACAGCCAGTTAACTCCATTAGTATGAGGCCTTTTGGAAGAGACCCAAAAAAAATTTGTACGGGCCTGGCCCATAGCGGACAATATCATACTAATGTGGAGTGTTAAGGCTTTCTAGCGGCCCAACATTGTACACAACCACTATAAACATGCTAGACCTAGTAAATCTTTGATGATTTATAGTTGTACAGAGAGGATCATCCATCAGTGGAAAGTCCAAGTCTAACATTGCGAATTTCTTGCGGAAAATTTGGATAATTTTTGTTAAACTATTTTCACTCTTTCCCATTTGATGGATGTGTCATAATACCATCAGTCACCTCTATAGTCTTGTACCACCTCATGCTCTAAGTAGTACGGGATAACATATATCAATCTTTCTAGAAATGATACTTCTAGTGCCCTCTTTTTCCACTTTATACGACTTGTGCCACAAATATTACACTTTTGTTTGACACTATCATACCAAGAACAATATTTAATCATCTCACATACATGAGTTTTCTCCCAAGTTCAAATCCATAAGCATCTGCTTGATCTCGTTGTAATTTTATGATAGTTTATACTCTTCAAACTACACATCTCCGAATAATATCGAGAATCTTATTTTTCAAAAAAAATTATAATCTTGTGTGTTTTTTTACTTCCGGGATATAAAGGGACCCCGCATCATTTTTCAAACCAGAAAATTTAGAGGATTTGTGATTCGGCTCTGAACCATTAATCTCATCATCCTCGTTGTTCCACTCATTATTATAAGCTCTCGTTGGGGTCAAACACATCATCACTTATCATTAACTACATATGACTCTTTATCACCTTTGTCATGTAAATTCCTAAAAGTATAGTGTTCACCATCATTAACTACATATGGCTATCTATCATATTCCCCGTGTAAATTCTGAAAAGTGTAGTGTACATGTTTAATATTATAGTATAAGATTATGTTGGGGCCTTCCTCTGACACCTTAAGGTTTTAGAGCGACTGGTTACTTAACATGGTATCAGATCTCGTTTAGGGAGATGTCTCAGGTTCGAGCCTTCCTACACGCGTTATTTAAATTTAAATATTTGTCTATCTTCTTCCGTCTCTTTGGTCAATCGTGATGAAAGGTATCGCACGATTGAGGGGGAATATTGAATAATATTATAGTATAAAATCCTGTTACGTTTGAATTCCTTGAATAAGGTAAGATATTTGAAAAAAGTGGAGAAAACTTAAGGGGAATGTTGATAGTCAAAATAGAAATGTTATTTATGACGAACACTATTGTTGTAGAGTACCATACCAAGACTCAACCAATAAATTTGTCGCAAGTTTAAAAGAGCGGGAAAAATAAATCTCAAAACTGATCCTGAGGCGGGAAATAAACTAATAAAGTAATTAAATTTAGGACGGACTAGTGGCGTCGCAGAGTACCTTACGACGGAAGTGTTATCTTTCCTCGTTAAGTGACTTTGGGAGACGGAATTTTGCTAATATTTCATCACAAATTCCCCCATCTCTTGTAGAGAAAAATGAAATTTCAGACACAAACTGTTCAAGGATGGAGTCCAAAGAGATAAGCTTATTGCAGGTTGGCTGTAATTTTAGTGCGTTCAAGCTTATTTAATGAAGATATTGGTTTTTTGCTTGACGAGGAATGTGATCCTTGAGACTGATAACCATGAGGTGTATCGTGTGATAAAGAATTTCAACATAGGCACACCTGCAGCGTCTGGGTATGACATTGCTGATCCCCAGATTGATATTTTCTTGAGATATAAGAGCTGGCTCTGCACAGTGGGATATGGAGTTTGTGGACAGGTTGTACACTTTAGTTAGGCCAGCGAGGCTAATGAGATTTTGAATGGGACGTGGACATGGGGGTTGGTGGATCCTGAGTTTAATGATGTACCTGTCCCTGCAGTTCAATGAAGTTGTGGTGCTTGCAGAGCAAATGTTTGATCTTGGAGTTGGAATGGCAAATCAAGAGGCTGGAGTTGGTGGTTTCAATGTAGAAGTGGTGTTTAACAACCTTGACAATGAAGAGATGTTAGAGGAGTATCTTCAAGGTGGTGCAGCTGCAAATCAATCAGTCTTGGTGTTTGGAGGTGATGTCCCATTGAAGGACATTGATTGATGCAGATATGTACGGTCTGATTATGCTATCTACAATGTTAATTAGGTTCTAAATAAGAGCTTGCTTGTTAAATTTATCTTGTGTTAGCATGTTATATAGTTTGTGATTTTAGGTCATCTTGGATGTTATTTAGGTGTCTCGTTATCTGCTAGTAATAGTATCATTTTACTGTCTAGTTCTGTGATAGGGTGTATGTCTTATGTCTTGCGACCTGTTAATCCCAAATGACCTAACAGAATTGTAGAAGGGGGGGGGGGGGGGTTGAATACAATTCTTGATATTTCTTAAACTTAAAAACAACTTACAAATAAAACTGAACTTAAAGTAAAAATCACAAGCACATAAATAATTTCAGTTGGATTGTTTGATGATCCAACTGAAGTGATTTTTATTGCGGAAATAATCTGTGATACAAAATGTACACAGCTGCTCAGTTACAAGAATGTAGAGAAGTATGCTCTCAAATATAGCTAATACAATCTATTTGTTTTTCTTCTCTTACTCTTATTTTAACTGCTACACTTGGTTATATATATTCCCAAGTTTACAAAGCTATTTTTGGCTACACTAAAGTACACTAAAGGTAACCGCCAATAGTTTGCTTTTCATCCCTTTGTCCAGTGGTCCTTGGAGATCCTTGCTTTTGTCTTCATGCTTATTATGATCACTCCCAAGAGCCCAATTGGAAACTGGGATGTTTCCTTATTCCTCATGTCCATTTTAATGGTTTCCAATGCAAAGTACACTTCCACATCACCTTTAGATCTGTTCAGTAAACTGTCACTATCACTTTGTCAACTATTCAGAAAAGCAATAATGATTCGTTGATAGCAGGGAGATGTGTTTCGTTGATAGCTTTATTCTCCATTTCGTTGATGAGTAAACTTCATTTCGTTGATGAGTAAACTTCATTCTGTTGACAGAGTAATCTTCATACCGTTGATAGAGTAATCTTCATACCGTTGACATGTCTTCACTTAGGCAGAATTACATGGCATAATATATTTACAATTCACCAACCTATTTTGCCTATCTAGTACTTAGTCAACATGACTTAGAAAAACCTATCTAATACATAAAACAAATTGCATATCAAACTGTGAAGTATTGTACAGTACAATTGCTACATCACTCATTTCGTTGATGAGCTTCCTGTCAACGAAACACTGCAAAGCATGCCATTTCGTTGACAGTTACAAAATGACTTAATACAAAATCTACTAAGTGTTTTTTTATAATTATCATCAAGAACAACATATTCCTAACAATCTCCCCCAATTTATGACTGATAGAATAACAGCCATAAATCAAGAGCCTTGATGATAACAAAAACACTCAGACATATTACACATGATAAAAGTAGAAATTGCATTGAGCTTCATTGAATTTAATTGAAATGCAAAGTAGAAAATCTTACAAAACAAGTGCACAGAGTTGCTCCTCTAGACTGAGCAGATTTTTCATCTTTGCCTCTGTGGTCTTGTTTTTTTCCCTTTTCTTGCATTGTTCTCCTCAGTTTGAGCTTGAAGTCTTCTGTAGAAAATCTTCTCTTCTTCATCTTGATTCCCCAACTTGGATTGCATTAACCTTAGAGTTTCATTGGATGCCTTCTCCAGTTGGTCTTCTATTCTGAAGAATCTTCTACAGTTGTCCTTATCTCTGAATTCCATCATCCAAAAAGGTTGGAGATGAATTATCTTTCCTGTTTGAGGGACCTTCAATACTCTGGGAAGTGCACCAGGCTTGTTCCAGCTAGCTTTGATTTGGCAAATCTTGGAGACAACCTCAGACTTGGCTGTTTTGGTAAAACCAAAATCTTTCTTCAAATATTTAAACACAGATAGCAGTGTCTGATAGTCTTCTCCCAGAATTCTGTGTAGAGGCCAAACCTGTTCTCTCCCACCCTTGTAGACAAATACCAATCTCTCTGGTAGTTTGTAAGAAGCTGTTATTCCTCTCACTTCAACCAGGTCATCAAGATTGATATGAATGTCAGACTCCTCCCTGATATCAGCAATGTAGATGAAGTCTTCTGGGTTGGTAGGGGGTTTCTCAGCTTGTGGTCTCCTTACCAGAATTGGCTTAGCCTTGGTAGCCCTTTGCTTTGATTTCTTCTTTGGATCCATTTCAAAGAGGAATTTTGGAAAGTTGGCCTCATCAAACTCAATTGGCTCTCCCTTTGGCTCAATTGGCTGATCATGGAAATTTACAGGATGATTAGGATCACAGGCTAACTTTACCTCTGAAACTGGATCAGGAATTGTTGGAGGTGCAATTGGTACAGAAGAGTCTGATGCAATGCTCTGAGAGTCATCATTCTCAAAGGCTATGTTTCTCCTAGCTCTTGCCTTTGGTTGCCTTGTGCTCTTCTTTGCACTCCTTTCCTCTCTTGCTTTTTCTTCTAGCTGTATTTCTTCTTCATCAAGAGACTGAGCAACAGCAATGGCTTGCATTGCTGCTCTTTCTGACTCTTCAGCTTTAGCTTCAGCAAAGTTTGGGTGACCAGCCCAAACACAGATTTCTTGTCCATTCATGTAGACAATTGCCCTTTGCTTCCTTATCTCATAATCATTGCTTTCCTTGCTTTTTGTGATAAGTAGACCAAGAAGCTTGAGCTCATCTGGATAAGGTGCAGGATAGAAAGTCCTTGCTATATTTTTGCCCTTTGGTTTAGCAGGGGACTTGGGAGATAAGCTTCTTTGGAGTGTAGCTTGTTCCACATCCCTAATGCATGAAGTTTGTCATTTTTCCTTCCTTGGACCTTGAGTGACTCCATGTAGAAGGGGCTCTACCTGATAGAAAGAATTGGTCTGTGGCTCCCATTCCGTTGACACTAGAACCATGGCATTCGTTGATGGTTGGTCCGTTGATGGATTTGAGTCCTTTGTAGTTCCAGCAATTTTCTTGACCCTTGCTTCTATGTTGGACCAATGGTCTTTGATTTGTTCTGCAAGTCTCATCCTCATAGAAGCTTCCTGTATTAGGTCAATACCATCCTTTTGCTTCTTTCCAAGCTCCCCCATTGCTAGTGGCTCATTTGGTAAGGAAATGGTTGGGCCCATAACCTTTGTGATTTGAATGTCTAGCTCCTTAGATTTCTCCCCCTTTTTGTTATCATCAAAAGAGATGACTGGGAGTCCTTGAGCTGCCACTAGTTGGGTGAGTAGCTGAGTTTGCTTCTCATGTTCCTTCTGCATGTGAGAAAGTGTAGCCTCAACTTTGTCCACTCTAGAGGAGAGAGTTTTCAAAGATGAGGACACTTCGGGTTCCTTGGTGAAAAACCTTGACATCTTGGAGAAAGTGTGAAGAGGAAGCTTTTCATCTAGCCTCCTGTCAGTAGCATCCCTAAGGTTGCTAATTGAATCCTTGATTTCTGTAGCCTCAATCCTTGTCTGCAACATTTGTAGCCTTTGAATTTCCAGAGAATCCATTATGGCCTTGTAGAATTTCTTGTCCCTTGCTTCTGCAGACTCATGAGCTAGATATGCCTCATTGTACTGCCTTGTGATAGCAGCATCCAAGTTGCATCTACCATGCAAATCCTGAGAAAGCCAGTTTGGTGTAGGAGGCACCACAGAAGTCCCAGTCTGTGTAGTAGTGGCCACCTGTAGATTGTCACCAAAGCTGTCCTCATCATCAGAAAAATTAAAGTCTCCACTTGCTGCAGCTGCTGGAGATAGATTGGTCAGGGCATCCTTTGCTCTTTGTATTGATGCAGTAGTATGAATTAAGTTGAGTGACCTTTCTGCCTCCACATTGCCCTGTTGAGCCATAACTTGATAGGCTGGCACAGGATGAGTAAAGGTCTCAGGATCCAGGGAAATACTATCCAGAGTTTGTTGATAATGCTCTTGGAAGGTAAGTTCCCTTTCTCCCTCACTGACCCCCATTAACTCACTAGCAATGGCTGCTTCCTCCCTTATCACTCCTGTAGTCCCTTCTCTCTCTCCACTCTTTTCTTGCATCATGGGCTCCCCATGGCTCACACCCTCACCTTCACCTACTAAGGTGGTAATCTCAATCTCTCCTTTTGCCTAGCTGGAAGAAATAGCCAGCCTCTCACTCTCAGTCTCTCCTTTTGCCTGGCTGCAAGCCAGCCTCTCAATTTCACTCCCTCTCAAACCTAAAAGTGTCTCAACTACCACCAGGTCATCTACACTAGTTGTGGAAACAACTTGATTTTCAATAAGGGGTGTAGAATGACCTATCAACGGAATGGTAGTTTGAACTGTCAACAGTATGGATACCGTTGATGGAGAAACACTTGTCAACGAAAGAGGCTGTTTCGTTGATGAAGTCAATAAAGCACTTTGAGAAAGTGAAATTACAGTAGAATCTGTGGTGATTGATTTTAGAGATTGGTCTACAGATCCTCTTGCAACTTCAGAAAAAGTTGGTTGATGGCCCAACAAATCACTTAATAAGTGATGACCACCAGCTTCAGAGTGGGGCTTCTCCAAGATTAGAGTTGGAGAATCAGGAATAGATGAATGGATCATGTCCACATCTAAATATTGAGTTGGTGAATTTGATGGAGATAGTTCAAGGTTGATGTTTAGAGAATGGGACTGTAACCCCAGAGTAATGATAGGGGTTACATCAAACTGAATTTGTGAAACTGGAAGTGTTGCTTCCAGAGTGTGTGCACCCTGTGTACCCTTGGATTTTTGTTTCACTCTCCTTTGGTATTGGGAAAATGTAGACTGTGGGCTTGAAGTGTCCCTTACCCTTTTGGAGTGTGCTCTTGGAGGAGAGCTTGTTTCAATAATCACATCCTTTTGGGAGGATGCAACTAGACTTGTGTTTAAATCCATTTTACTCATTGTGCCTTGTTGGGAAGACACAATGGGGCTTGGCTGGATTTCACTCTGCTTTCCTTCCTTATTCTTAGGGTTTCCTTGATTTTCACCCCTTCCCTCACCTCTCACAACTCCTGAATCACTCCCCTTTGGTTGTGAAGTAGTTTTTGCAACAGGTGCCTTTTGAGAAGCACCTGAGGTTGACTTTGAGGATTTCTTTGATTTAGGTTTTGCTGCTTGGGCAGGAGCCTGTTGGGACACAGCTACAGACTCCATAGCAACATTGGTGGGTGAAATAATAGAAATAGCAACTATACTAACAGGTTTAGAAGAAGTTACCTCAATGATGGGCAAATACACCATTGGGACATCACCATTGTGGTTAAGTCTCAGTATATCTGTCAGAACCCTTTTCTCTTGCACAAAACACTCAAACTTGGAAACAGGGTTAGAGATAACTAATGGTGTTGGACTAACATGATTAGCCAACATCATCAGAAACCTAGCATAATAGATATTCTTTTTCCTATTAGCCTTATCACCCAACTTAGCACCAATTTCATACATAAGTTGGGTGCTAAAGTTGTAATATCTATCAGTTAGGAGCATGGTAAATAGAATTAACATAGAATTGGTCAATGCATCAAAATTGCTAATCTTACCAGAAAATACCTTGATAAATGCATCAGCTAAATAACTATATTCTCTAACCAATCCTCTCCTAATTATTTTACCCAGATTATCAGTAGGCAAAGAGTAGTTTATGGAGTTTAGCAAGTTAACCATTTCAGTATTTGTAGGAAAAGCATTACAGTTATTTTCAGGAATATGTAGACATGCTTGCAATACATCAGAATTAACTATGTACTCTTGACCTTGGATGGTGAATTGTAGTGTGCAGTTTGTTCCATTATACTCACATGAGGTCCAAATCTCCTCGATTATCTCATTATAGAGAGGAGTTGAGTGAAACATTGCATAGCTCAACTTGCAGTTCTTCATGAAGTCCATCATCATGAAAAAGATACTGTTTGGACTTTCCTTGACAACAAATGGAATTGAGTTGTTCTTTTCATAAATGAACCCTCCTGCTGACATAAGCTTGACTATGGGTGCCATTGTTGTGTGAAGAAAAGCTTCGAACTGAATTGCTTTTTAGAGAGAAGAAGAGAGAAAAGCCTTTGGAATTTTTGAGAACAGGTAAAAAAGAAATTAAGGAAAATAGAATTTCTTAAATACTCCCCCAAAAATTCTCAGAAAATGAGTCCAATAATAAATGTAAATTACTGGATTGGCTTAAAAAAATATAACCGTTACTCTTAAAATATTACCATGATTTATACTTACAGGGGTGTATGCATAGATCGTGGTAAAAGACGTGTCAAATCTCAACGGTTCAGATTAAAAGCGCTATATCAACGAATCAGATTTGGGCGTTTAAGGTCCCGTCTATTTCGTTGATAAAGCTGCGTTTCGTTGATATAAAAGAGCTATCAACGAAACACCCAGAAAAATGCTAAGACTGTCAACGAAATGGTGCGTTTCGTTGACATAGTAATTTTGACTTAGACAAAATTTCACTTTTTCCTGAGAAAATTAATTCACAGAAAAACATAGCAAATTTCTGTCTACATTGTAACTTGCAAATATCTCAAAAATAATTAAGAGAAATTTAGCATACCTAGCTCACTTACTAATCTTGAGAATGTTGATTCATCAAGTGGCTTGGTAAAGATGTCTGCAAGTTGTTGTTCACTTGGAACAAAATGTAACTGCACAGTACCATTCATAACATGTTCTCTAATGAAATGGTACTTGATGTCAATGTGCTTGGTCCTTGAGTTCTGCACTGGATTTTCAGTAATGGCAATGGCACTAGTGTTGTCACAGAAAATAGGAATTTTCTCAACTCTTATTCCATAATCAAGTAGTTGATTTTTCATCCATAAAATCTGTGCACAACAACTTCCAGCTGCAATATACTCAGCCTCAGCTGTGGAGGTAGAAACTGAGTTTTGTTTCTTGCTGAACCATGAGACAAGCTTGTTTCCTAAGAATTGACAGGTGCCTGTTGTGCTTTTCCTGTCAATTTTACATCCTGCAAAATCTGCATCTGAATAACCAATTAGTTCAAAGCCAGATTCTCTAGGATACCAAATGCCAAGGTTTGGTGTTCCTTTGAGATATCTGAAAATTCTTTTAATAGCAACTAAATGGGATTCCCTAGGATCAGCTTGAAATCTAGCACATAGACATGTAGCAAACATAATATCAGGTCTACTAGCTGTTAAATATAAAAGTGAGCCTACCATGCCTCTGTAACCTGAAATGTCCACAGATTTTTCCTTAGTATTCAATTCAAGTTTGGTGGCAGTAGGCATGGGAGTTTTGGCAGGAGAGCATTCCATTAAGTTAAACTTCTTTAATAAATCATGAATATATTTTGTTTGACTAATGAAAATGCCTTCATTAACTTGCTTCACTTGAAGACCAAGAAAGTAAGTTAATTCTCCCATCATGCTCATTTCATATTTACTTTGCATAAGCTTGGCAAACTTTTGACAAAGTTTCACATCTGTAGACCCAAAGATTATGTAATCTACATAAATTTGAACAAGTATAGTAGAGCCATTCACAACCCTGTGAAAAAGAGTTTTATCTACAGTACCTCTAGTGAAGTGATTCTCAAGGAGGAACTGTGAAAGTGTGTCATACCAGGCTCTAGGTGCTTGTTTCAAACCATAGAGTGCTTTGAGGAGGAAGTATACATATTCTGGAAAATCATCATCTTCAAAACCAGGAGGTTGACTTACATACACCTCCTCTTCCAATTCCCCATTCAGAAAAGCACTCTTCACATCCATTTGATAGACTTTGAAATTGGCATGGGCTGCATAGGCTAGGAAAATCCTTATTGCTTCTAGTCTAGCAACAGGAGCAAAGGTTTCATCAAAATCAATTCCTTCTTCCTGTGAATAGCCTTTTGCAACCAATCTAGCTTTGTTCCTTGTGACTATGCCATTTTCATCCATCTTGTTTCTGAACACCCATTTTGTGCCTATGACACTCATGTCCTTAGGCTTGGGCACCAGCTTCCAAACATTGTTCCTCTCAAATTGGTTTAGCTCCTCTTGCATAGCTAAAACCCAATCTGGATCTAGAAGTGCATCCTCAACTTTCTTTGGCTCATCTTGAGACAGAAAGCTGCTATATAGACATTCTTCTTGAGTTGCTCTTCTAGTTTGGACTTTTGAAGTAACATCACCTATGATAAGTTCAAAGGGATGATCTTTAGTCCATTTCCTTGAGGGAGGTAGATTTGCTCTTGAAGAGGTAGCTTCATGATCATGATTGCCTTGATTGGATATTTGTCCTTGAGAAACTCCCCCTGAGTTTGTTGTCCCTAAATGATCACTTCTAGAAGCATTTCTATGACTGTCAACGGTATGACCATTTTGGCTGTCAACGAAACGCTCATTTTGACTGTCAACGAATCCACCATCATGACTGTCAACGAAATGACCATTTGGTCTGCTAGCAGCAATTCTTTTCAACCTTAATGCATCAATTTCATCTTCACTGCTGCTTTCATCTGTGCTAGATACAACAACTTTAGGCTGTTTCTCAGTAGCCTTAACATGATTCACATGATCTCCTTCCTCATTCTCAAAAGAAAGACTTTCGTGGAAACCTTCATCACAGAGACCTTGAATTTTGAGATCATCAAAAACAACATGTACAGATTCCATAACAATGTTGGTTCTGAGATTATAGACTCTGTAAGCTTTCCCTGCTGCATATCCCACAAATATTGCTTCATCTGCCTTTGCTTCAAATTTGCCCAAATGCTCAGCTTGATTTCTCAGAACAAAGCACTTGCATCCAAAGACATGAAGAAAATCCAATAGTGGCTTCTTTCTTTTGAGTAGTTGATAAGGGGTCATACCTTTGGCCTGATTAATCAAAGAAATATTTTGAGTGAAGCAGGCTGTGTTAACTGCCTCAGCCCAAAAATAAGTTGGTAACTTTGATTCATCTAGCATTGTCCTTGCAGCTTCAATAAGTGTTCTGTTTTTCCTTTCAACCACACCATTTTGCTGTGGTGTCCTTGCTGCTGAAAACTCATGCAAAATACCATTTTCTTCACAGAACACCTTCATGCTTGAATTCTTGAATTCTGTCCCATTGTCACTCCTAATCCTTCTTACTTTCAAGTCAGGATGATTGTTTACCATCTTGATGT
Source organism: Heracleum sosnowskyi (assembly GCA_030848705.1). Classification (NCBI taxonomy): domain Eukaryota; kingdom Viridiplantae; phylum Streptophyta; class Magnoliopsida; order Apiales; family Apiaceae; genus Heracleum; species Heracleum sosnowskyi. Next base: position 119,393,186 of record CM061241.1, read on the forward strand.
GATTGATAATGATTTCACTTTCCTCATCTTTGGAGTGCAAAAAGAAGGTCCATGTAAATCTGGAAAAATCATCAACAATCACAAGACAATATTTCTTCTTTGAAATAGACATGACATTCACAGGGCCAAATAGATCCATATGAAGCAACTCAAGCTGATGGACAATTGATGACTCTGTCTTGCTTTTGAATGATGCCTTCTTTTGTTTCCCTTTTTGACAGGCATCACACAAACCATCCTTGGAAAACTACACTTGTGGAATTCCTCTAGCAAGATCTTTCCTCACCAAATCATTCATAACTTTGAAATTCAGATGATACAGTTTCTTGTGCCATAGCCAACTTTCATCCTTGCTTGCCTTGCTGAAAAGACAAGTGATGGTGTCTGGACTTGTGCTACTAAAGTCAGCAATGTACACATTCCCTCTTCTGAATCCAGTCATTACCACATTGTTGTTTCCTCCTTTAGAAAACAACACAGGCTTCTTTAGAAAAAGTAACTAAAAATCCTTTGTCACAAAGTTGGCTGATACTAAGCAAATTGTGCTTAAGACCATCCACCAATGCAACCTCATCTATGATGACATTCTCTTTTGAAATCAAGCCATATCCCTTAGTGTAGCCTTTGTTGTCATCTCCAAAAGCAATACAAGGGCCAGCTCTTTCCTGAAACTCTGTGAGCAGGGTAGAATCACCAGTCATGTGTCTTGAACAACCACTATCCAAGTACCAAAGATTCCTTTTGTCTCCCTGCACACAATAAAACCAAATCAAGTTGATTTTAGTACCCAAGTTTCCTTGGGTCCTGTTTTGTTAGCCTTTGCTTTTCCTTTAATATCATTTTTCACCTTGGGCTCAGATTGATTTAAATCAATCTTTACCCTTGGTGTTGATTTCTGAGAGTTGCTCACATTTTCATTCATAGCATGCATAGTTGGTGGAACAAACATGTTATTCACATTCCATGGCATTTGTGGCACATTAAACATATTCATATATGGATTAGGCACAAACGACATGCTAGCATATGGATTATGAAATTGTGCATATGGAGCAAACATGTTAGGCATAACAGACATTGTGGGCATAGAACTGTTCATTGCAGGCTTGGGAATTTTGATATTAGTAGACTTCTTAACAGATTTGCAGTTAGTAGATAAATGACTAACACTTCCACAATTAACACATGTCTTTCTAGGAGCATATTTATCAGGTGTGTAATTGTTGTGTTTGTTAATCCCTACTTTGCCATTCCTGTTATTCTTTTTATTTCCCTTAGCCTCAACTTGAACATTCTCTAACTTATCTTTCAATTGCTTGTTGGACAAGTGACCTACATTAGCTCTCTCAACAGGCTTCTCAACTTTCTTTGATTTACTAGACTTACCTTGAACAAAGTTCTTGGTGACAGGACCATACTTATTATTAAGTCTAGTGAGTTCATCTTTTCTTTTCTCTGTCAACGAAACAGCCTGATCGGTTGATGGTTCATCTGTCAATGAAACATTGCATTCCGTTGACATATCAACCTTCAACAAATGATCATTGTGGTTTGTTGACTCTGTTTCTGATTCTAAGGTTTCACCAACATACCCTAGCTTCTCTTTGTTCTTTTTCCATGATTGCTCACAGAAAGATTCCATACCTTGAACATTAATGATGTTGGTAGCAACATTCCTGGCATCTTTCCATTTTGCATTCACACTTTGTTCTATCTCAAGTTGTGTTTTAAGAATTTCTTCCCTTTGTAACACGTTCTCAAGTTCCTTCTTAGCATCCCTACTAACACATCTCATTTTCTCAAATTCAATGAGCTGTGCTTCTAACATTGCATTCCTATCACTTAAGAGCAGATTAGTCTCTTTTATTCTTGAATTCTCTTTGGTAAGTGATTTAAGAGTAACACGCAAATTATATAGTACAGTAGACATTTCATTTACTGCGCTATCGCATTCCTCTTTAGAAAGCTCAGAAAGATTAGTAATTGTTACCTGGTTGCTTGAGGAGCTTGCTTCCTGCTCATGATTGTTAGCCATAAGAGCCAAGTTGACATACTCAACATCATCATCAGAATCTTCACCATTACCAGCCCAATCATACTCCTGAGACATAAAAGCCTTTTCTTTTTGCTTGAGAAGTTCAAAGTATTTCTTTTTATAATCAACAGGCTCAAATTTCCTGTTGCCCTTCTCAATCTTGGGCTTTCTGCAGTCTCCAGCAAAGTGACCAAGCATTCCACAATTGAAACATTTAGATTTAGACTTTTCAATCCAGTTACTTTTGTTAGGTTGAAAGTCTCTCCTTGGTGGCCTTGCTTCTGAGTTTCTCTTGAACTTGAACTTAGAGAATTTTCTTGACAGAAAAGCAATGTGTTCATCAATCTCATCTAAGTCATCCAAGTTGGCTGGTTCTGATTCTTCTTCTTCTGTCATCTTGCCTTTACCCTTGATAACATCACTCCTACAACTAGCTCGACTAGTTGTGGCCTTTGCAGCTTCTTCATTGTCATCTTCCAGTTGGTTCACAGATGCAATCAATGCAATAGATCCACCCTTCTTTTGTACCTTTTCAATTTCTTCATCTTGCTCCATTTCCAACTCATATGTCTTCAAGGTTCCATAAAGCCTTTCAAGAGTGTAGTCTTTGTACTCTTGAGTGTTTCTGAGAGAAACAGTCATAGGCTTCCATTCTTTTGGAAGAGCTCTAAGAAATTTAAGGTTTGAATCCTTGGTTTGATAGATCCTCCCATACAACTTTAATCCATTCAAAAGCTTTTGAAACCTACTAAACATGTCATTTAGGGTTTCACCAGCTTTAAAATGAAAATGCTCATATTGTTGTATAAGGAGCTGCATTTTGTTTTCCCTAACTTGCTCAGTACCTTCACAGAGAGTTCTAACAGTGTCCCATACTTCTTTGGAGGTTGTATAGTTTATGACATTGTCAAACATCTCTTGCTCCAAACCATTAAACAGAATGTTCATGGTTTTTTTATCTTTATGGACTTCTACAACATCTTCAATAGTCCATTCTGAGACAAGTTTTGGAATTTCCACATCAGGAGCATCATCTGGCAGTCCAACTCTAGATGCAAACTTCATGGGAACGTGTGGACCTTTCTCAATGCAGTCTACATATCTCTCATCCATAGACATGAGATGTAAATGCATCTTTACTTTCCAGTGAAAGTAATTGTCCTTATCAAGAACTGGTATCTTTACTCCTGCATCCTTCTTCACCATGGTTACTGTTTTGGTCTTGATCTTTAAACTTCTCGTATGTTAGAAGCTTGCTCTGATACCAATTGTTAATCCCAAATGACCTAACAGAATTGTAGAAGGGGGGGGGTTGAATACAATTCTTGATATTTCTTAAACTTAAAAACAACTTACAAATAAAACTGAACTTAAAGTAAAAATCACAAGCACATAAATAATTTCAGTTGGATTGTTTGATGATCCAACTGAAGTGATTTTTATTGCGGAAATAATCTGTGATACAAAATGTACACAACTGCTCAGTTACAAGAATGTAGAGAAGTATGCTCTCAAATATAGCTAATACAATCTATTTGTTTTTCTTCTCTTACTCTTATTTTAACTGCTACACTTGGTTATATATATTCCCATGTTTACAAAGCTATTTTTGGCTACACTAAAGTACACTAAAGGTAACCGCCAATAGTTTGCTTTTCATCCCTTTGTCCAGTGGTCCTTGGAGATCCTTGCTTTTGTCTTCATGCTTATTATGATCACTCTCAAGAGCCCAATTGGAAACTGGGATGTTTCCTTATTCCCCATGTCCATTTTAATGGTTTCCAATGCAAAGTACACTTCCACATCACCTTTAGATCTGTTCAGTAAACTGTCACTATCACTTTGTCAACTATTCAGAAAAGCAATAATGATTCGTTGATAGCAGGGAGATGTGTTTCGTTGATAGCTTTATTCTCCATTTCGTTGATGAGTAAACTTCATTTCGTTGATGAGTAAACTTCATTCCGTTGACAGAGTAATCTTCATACCGTTGATAGAGTAATCTTCATACCGTTGACATGTCTTCACTTAGGCAGAATTACATGGCATAATATATTTACAATTCACCAACCTATTTTTCCTATCTAGTACTTAGTCAACATGACTTAGAAAAACCTATTTAATACATAAAACAAATTGCATATCAAACTGTGAAGTATTGTACAGTACAATTGCTACATCACTCATTTCGTTGATGAGCTTCCTGTCAATGAAACACTGCAAAGCATGCCATTTCGTTGACAGTTACAAAATGACTTAATACAAAATCTACTAAGTGTTTTTATAATTATCATCAAGAACAACATATTCCTAACACGACCTCCGTCTAAAACCCATCTGTAAAGGAAACACATTTGTTAGGTCCTGATAAGTTTGTAGAAGGGGGGTTGAATACAAACGATACCGTTTAATCGAATTTGTCCTTTTAAGATTTAACAATTTAGAACAAATTATTGCGGAATAAAACTGAAACAATATTCAAGTTAAATAAAACTCTATTAAACTTGAAGGGTGTTACAATTCTGATCACTGATTACAATGAACTTGATAAAACAAACCTAGAATAAATTCGACATGAATTTATCTATTTTTGTAATAAAAAGGATCGAATACTAAAAAGTAGTTCGATATAAAATCTAGGGATTATGATCCGCTAGAAAGCTAAAGCAGTACAAGTGAAATGATCCTTATGAATTTAATGTAATTATCAAGTCAAGAATTAATTCACTTGAAAAAATTAATTGCTTTGGCAGTTCAGAGAAGTAAAGACAGAGAGAATAAAAAGTTAATGGCTTCTGTGTCTTTGTTCTTCAGTTGTAAAATTGATATGTATCTTCTGTCTTCTGCATTGCTTTTATATTAATACACAAAGCATTCCTTTTTAAATCAACCCACGTGCAAACCACCACTTGACAGAATAGAAATTTGTACTAGGAAGACTTGCAGGAAAACTATGTATCTGGCCTTGGAAGACTCTCGGGAAGACAGTGTTTGTGAAGGGAAGACAACCGGGAAGACTAGGGTTTGGCCTAGGAAGACTTTCGGGAAGACTCACTTGTGAGTCTTCCTAGTTTAATAAACTAAGTCTTCCTAGTTCAATCCTAAGTCTTCCTAGTTCATTTTCATTCTAATTTAAATAATTAATTAAATAAATAATGTATTAAATTAATTCTTTATAGAATTAAATTAATAAATAATATACTTAATAATATTAATTATTTATAAGAGAATAAATAGAATTAGTTGACTTCTTAAACAATTCCAGAATCACTTAAAACTTAGATAAATAACAAACACAATAGTACGTTGACACTCGATGCACTGTCTGGTTTATGAGTGACTAATGACAATGTCTGTTCTTTATCTGTTTGACTTTAATCAGTGATTCACTTCCTTCTCATTCAAGAACTCCGTAATCAGTATCTTTTTCTGTCACCACTTGAAATCTTCGTCACTTTAATAAATCCACTGAGCTTGAATACTTCATTGAGGCTTGATCAACAAATTAAGCTTCTTTCAATGTAGAATCACTTCAAGTCTTTAGATGACTTTAATCTTCATTCTTTGACAGATATAATCTTCTGAGATTCCTGTGACAATTTGAATTATTACTTACTTATTACAGACTTGTTTAATGTTGAGTTAATTCCTCGATGTAAACAAATAGGCTTAAACATAAGTCATTTAGGATTGCATTCTTGAATTCAGTACCATTATCTGACCTTATGGCTCTAACAGGGAATCTAGAATCCAGCTCAATCAACTTTATATGGTCAATCACCAGGTATGGGGTCTCATCCTTGGAATGTAGGAATAAAACCCATGTATATTTTGAAAAGTCATCAACAATCACAAGTGCATATTGTTTCTTTGACATGGACATCACATTAACTAGACCAAACAAATCCATGTGCAGTAGCTGAAGTGGTTCAGTTATTGATGATGTGTCAGTGCCCTTCTGACAAGCTTTCTTTGACTCTTCTTTCTGACATGCCTCGCACAGTCCTTCCTGTGTAAATTCCATCTGAGGCAAACCTCTAACCAATTCCCTCTTAACTAAAGAGTTCATGGTTTTGAAGTTAAGGTGAGACATCTTCTTGTGCCATAGCCAACTTTCATCTGATGAAGCTTTAGCATAAAAACAATTAACTTCATCTTTGGATCCAGAGTGGAGATCAGCTATGAACAAGTCAACTTTCCTTACTCCTTGAAGAGCAGGCTTTCCATTCTTCTTGTGAAGGATTTGACACTTCTCTCTTTCAAAGGAAACAGCATATCCTCTGTCACAGAAATGACTGATGCTGAGAAGATTGAACCTCAGACCTTCCACAAATGATACATCTTCAATGATAACATTTCCATACTTCAAACAGCCATATCCTTTCGTAATACCCTTGCTGTTATCTCCAAAGGTAACTATTGGGCCAGCTTTCTCAACCAAATCTGATAGCAGGGCTCTATCTCCGGTCATATGCCTTGAACAGCCACTGTCAAGAATCCACATAACACGGTTTACCTGTTTAACTCCCTGCAATATCAAATTGATTAGTCCTTCCTCGGAACCCAAACTTGATTGGGTCCGGCATACTTAAAGAACTGGCCTTTGTCGGGCAAAACAACATCTTTAACCTTAACTACATAAACCTCTTTAACAAAAGAGCGTTTCCATTTATAGCCAGCCTTAACACATTTCTGAGTAGGCTTAGGGATAAATGGATCCACTCTAGTCTTCAGAGGACTAGTAGTCTTAGCTCTAACATGCTTCTTATTATTAACATGTTAACGTGGAGCAGTCTTATTATCAGATACATGCTTACTATTAAAATAAGCATACATAACATTGAAAGCACAAGACATGCACTTAACCACACCACATGCTTTATGAGAAAGATTAATAGCAGGCATGTTGGTTCTACAGTTGTTTTGATCCAACTTATGGATATCTGATTTAGTCTCTGTTGTTGAAACAACTTTGACTATTTTGTCAGATACACACTTGTTAGACTGTTCAACTTCAAAAGCAAGATCTTCTTCACGAATCTCCTCTGCAATGATAATAGAGTATTCATTTATAGGTCCTGCTTGAGATTCTCTAAAGAAGGGTTTATCAATACCCTTAAGCACATCTGGAATACCCCTTTCTTTAGCACTGACTCTATTAGGGGTATTTATGCTTAATTTACCAATAGACTCATTATAGTCATACCCTATTCCTACAGTCTGACTAATACTTTGTTTATTGATAATTTCTTTAGCAGTCTTACAAGAGTTGAAATAGGCATTAGCTTTGGTCTTAAGCTCACTAATCTGATCCTTGAGAATGGTTTCCAGTTGAATATAACATTTAACCCTATTCTCAAGAAATGCTATTTTCTCAGTAAGTTCATTCTGATTAAGATGCACAAGTTTTAATTCTTTTATCTCCTTTTCAAGAGCTGTGTTCAAAAGAATTATTCTATCATTTCAGTGCGTGCACAAGAAATAGTACCACTAAGATGACGAATCATTTCAGTGTCAGTGAACTTTACCTCTGACATGTATGCAGATGAAGTGCTTGCCTCTTTAGCCACTAAAGCAAGGTTTCCAATCTCACCTGCTTCTTCATCACTGTCAGTGTCATCCCAACTCTTTCCTTGAAGAGGAAGATCCACCTCTCTGAAATCTGGGCCTGAACTTAAGATTGGGATTCCTTTTGAATCTGAACTTCCCAAAATTCCTGACTATCAAAGCCAAATCACCATCCTCCAGCTGATCAAGTTCCTCTAAAGAATAGAAGTCACCACCAGATTGATCAATGGATGTTAATCCATATTCAGCATCAATAACATTCATGTTAGAACTGGAAGGTTGAACAACCTTCACTTCCAGTTTCTGTGGGACTTCAGCAGCCAATGCAGTAGAAGTATTAACTATCTTCCCAGTTCCATATAACTTATCCTGTTGAATCTGCTCCAGCTCATAGGTCTTCAGAACACCATACAGTCTTTCCAAAGCAATCTCTCCCAGATCTCTTTCTTCTCTAATGGCAGATATTCTGTGCTCCAAATGACGTGGAAGTGTAAGTAGGAACTTCTTGTTAATTTCTTTGATAGTGTAGCGCTTCCCATTGAGATTCAGATCATTGATTAATTTGTTGTATCTCTCAAAAACCTCAGAGATACCTTCACCAGGGTTTGATCTGAAATGCTCATATTGAGAGGTGAGAATTTCCAGCTTATTCTCTCTAACTTTCTCTGTCCCCTCATTGATTATCTCTATGGTTTCCCAAATGTGTTTGGCAGTATCACAGTTTAGGACATGATTATGCATGATAGGATCAAGACAATCAACAAGGATCAACTGTAGACAGGCATCCAAGGTAACATCCTTTTTTTCATCAGGAGTGTAGTCCTTGGGATCCTTAGGGTACATCCTAGCAGCCCTAGTAACAACCTGATTCTATATTAGTTCTCCCTCAATAATCATAGGGACTTTGGGACCATTCTTCAGCACATCAATGTATTTAACATTAGCAACTTCAAGAAATAGGAGCATTTTCTTCTTCCGCATAGGAAAATGCTCCTTGCGGAACATGGGGATTTTGACTGTACCCACATTCTGTGTAGTAGACATCTTTTGAGATTTTTTAGGAATAATAAAAATTTCAGAGTTTAAGAAAAAAATCTCAAAACAATTGGATCTTTGATTTCTATATCAATCAAAAGGCTCTGATACCAATTGTTAGGTCCTGATAAGTTTGTAGAATGAGGGTTGAATACAAACGATACCTTTTAATCAAATTTGTCCTTTTAAGATTTAACAATTTAGAACAAATTATTGCGGAATAAAACTGAAACAATATTCAAGTTAAATAAAACTCTATTAAACTTGAAGGGTGTTACAATCCTGATCACTGATTACAATGAACTTGATAAAACAAAACTAGAATAAATTCGACATGAATTTATCTATTTTTGTAATAAAAATGATCGAATACTAAAAAGTAGTTCGATATAAAATCTAGGGATTATGATCCGCTAGAAAGCTAAAGCAGTACAAGTGAAATGATCCTTATGAATTTAATGTAATTATCAAGTCAAGAATTAATTCACTTGAAGAAATTAATTGCTTTGGCAGTTCAGAGAAGTAAAGACAGAGAGAATAAAAAGTTAATGGCTTCTGTGTCTTTGTTCTTCAGTTGTAAAATTGATATGTATCTTCTATCTTCTGCATTGCTTTTATATTAATACACAAAGCATTCCTTTTTAAATCAACCCACGTGCAAACCACCACTTAACAGAATAGAAATTTGGCCTAGGAAGACTTTCGGGAAGACTCACTTGTGAGTCTTCCTAGTTTAATAAACTGAGTCTTCCTAGTTCAATCCTAAGTCTTCCTAGTTCATTTTCATTCTAATTTAAATAATTAATTAAATAAATAATGTATTAAATTAATTCTTTACAGAATTAAATTAATAAATAATATACTTAATAATATTAATTATTTATAAGAGAATAAATAGAATTAGTTGACTTCTTAAACAATTCCAGAATCACTTAAAACTTAGATAAATAACAAACACAATAGTGCGTTGACACTCGATGCACTGTCTGGTTCATGAGTGACTAATGACAATGTATGTTCTTTATCTGTTTGACTTTAAGCAGTGATTCACTTCCTTCTCATTCAAGAACTCCGTAATCAGTATCTTTTTCTGTCATCACTTGAAATCTCCGTCACTTTAATAAATCCACTGAGCTTGAATACTTCATTGAGGCTTGATCAACAAATTGAACTTCTTTCAATGTAGAATCACTTCAAGTCTGTAGATGACTTTAATCTTCATTCTTTGACAGATATAATCTTCTGAGATTCCTGTGACAATTTGAATTATTACTTACTTATTACAGACTTGTTTAATGTTGAGTTAATTCCTCGATGTAAACAAATAGGCTTAAACATATGTCTTTCAACATTAAAATTTAAAACTAGGGTAATGTAATGAAATTCAAAATTTTCTAAAATAATGTGTGTCAAACTTGGAAGTTTTAATTGATATGTAAAAGTTCTTCTTCTTATTTTTTACTTATTTTTTACTTTAATAATGAAACATCTGGCATTTGTCCAAAATTTTTGAAACATATTGTGGTTTCCTATAGAAACTATGATAATCAAATGAGCTTAGTTGTTTAAATAAAGCAATGATCTAAATTAATTTGTTTGACAAATTTTTTTTAAAGTACACACATATATATATATATATATCATTCATCCATAAAAAACACTCTTATATAAAGAACAATAAAGAACACCATAGAATCTTACATAAAGTGCATGTTGATTCTAATTTTCTCACCAAAAAAGGTTTATTACGAATAAAAATAGAATCTAACAAAAAATTAGAATAAAATAAAACATGATTGCATGTAATTTCATTGTGATAAATATATATACAAGATTCTGTACTGGATTCTATAGTGGATTATATGTAATGTTTAATTTTTAAATTTAGATGAGATTCTACGTTAAATTCGATATATAAAGTGTTTATGATGGTGTTCTTTATTGTTCTTTATATAAGGTGTTCTTTCTAGAGTGCAACTATATATATATATAGTCGCGCTCCATTGAGAACCCCCATTATCGTGAGATATGAGATCTAATCCTAGCCATTCATTTATATATCTTATATTCATTTCCGACAACTCATTATTTTTTTAATATTTTAATATTCCATCACCCCCACCCATCTACCACCTCCGGCCACCGGCGACCACCACCTCCGGCTCCGGCGACCACCTCCGACCATCACTTCCGGTGACCACCTAAAAATCACCACCGTCGATAAAAAAATCACCATCGTCGATAGTAAATCACCAAACCACAACCACTGTTAGGGTTGATACGTTTGGAATGATGATAACAAAATACTCAAGACAAGAATTTGATCATGATATCGAAGCTGATAGTCAGAAAGCTAAATCACAGCAGCTGATAATCAGGAAGCTAACTAGAAGGCACTTTATCTATCCAAGGTCTAAAATCCACATCAAATGTATGGAAGATATTCTGTCATCAAGTTAGGAAGCAATTCAGTAGCAAGCCAACAAACGTCTAATCAAGCAACAAGTGTTTAGTGGTAAGTCTGCCAAAACAACTCAGTAGTGGTGAGTCAATAAGTATGAAAGATGTTTTATCTAAGGATGAAGCTAAATATATCTGTTCTACGGATAAAGCTATGGAAATCTTATCTCATCAACGGATAAAGCTGAGGACATCTTATCTCATCAATGGATAAAAGCTGAGGACATCTTATCTTATCTACGGATAAAAAGCTAAGGACATCATATCCATCTACGGATGAAGCTGAAGATAGTTGATCTACAGATACAGCTAAGGATGTCATGTTCTATCTATGAATATAGCTAAGGATGTCATGTGCTATCTATGGATACAGCTTAGGATATTAATTCTACTGATATTCTGAGATTACTATTCTACGGATAAATGAAGTAGAATAGTAGTCTACGGATAAAGAATTAATACGCCTACTGATATTCATCCCATTCAACAAGAAAAACAGATCTATGTAAAGAAATCTTTTGAAGTTTTCTTTATTTAACAGGTTGAATGGAGGACAGTCTCAGAGATCACCATTACACACCCGTGACTACAAGATGGCGGATAACGACGTAAAAGATGTATGGAATAGGGAGTCAAAATGTAAATATTTGAAGGCTCAAATTCCTACAAATGAAATGTCAAGTCATCCATTATCTTCTATGTCCCGAAGGATAAATAAGAGTTACAGCAGCTACCTAGAAGTTTATCTTCTAACTGGACGCAAAGGAAAAGCTTGACAAGCATGAGGACCTATATGCAAAACTACATGTTCACTTATCTCAGCTGATAGTGACCTGACAGTCGTGTATCCAGGGAAAGGTCTTTTTCATGCAGATGTCACGTGGGCTTGGAAGCTAAGTCAATTTACATGAACTTAGTAATTCTTGAAGAAAGAAACACATTGAACCAGCAAGCATTCTTTAGGACTATACAAGTTTATCTGTGATGCCAGCCAAGGCATTTCCCAAATAGAAGAGCTTTAGAGTCGAGCATGTGAACAAGCAGAACAAAAAATGTAATATTTTATTATGTTGTAGGTTTTGATTGTAACATACAGTTGATGTATATAAGACTGTATGGTGTAGCATAGAAAACTGTGAAGAGAGCACCGAGCCAAAAAGAAAAACACTTAGGCTCTCTTTCATCATCTGTGTAAGCAGCTCAGTTTGTTTTAAACAAACCCAGAGAATTCTTCAATATACATCTCAGGTGGGCTTTTTCCGATAAACCCACCTGAAAAGTTTAAAAGGTTTGCTTGTCTCCTGCATTTATTTTTAACTTGAAGAATTCATTTTTATTCAAAGCTTGACTGAATTTTAGTTAATTTACAAATTCATATGTTCATACTCTACAAGGTTTGAAAAAGTTTTGTAAAATTAACTAGATTGTATTCCAAAGCCCCCCCCCCCCTTCTACAATCTAGGTTGCATTGTTCTGGGAATAACAACCACTTTCATCCACTCTCCGACCACCACCATCGACTAGGGGTGAGCGCGGGTCGGATCGGTTCAGTTTTAGGTTAAAACCGAAACCGAAACCGCATATCCTCGGTTTTTAAAATCGAAAACCGAAACCGCAACTGAAACCGACTAGTGGTGAGCGCGGGTCGGATCGGTTCGGTTTCGGTTTTAAAATGATCGGATCGGTTATAATCGGTTCGGTTTCGGTTTTAAAACTGCCTCAAATAAACATAACAAAATAAATAAAATGAATTCGAATTCGAATTTTTAAGCTTCCAAAGTTACAAATTATTTTTTCGTCCAAAATAAATATACAAAGTTTTCATAATAAATTATTTAAGTCCAACATGATCCGAGAATAATGAAAATTTAACATGATCTTCAAAAATATTTTCTTTGAAATGTATATAAGACAATGTTAGAAATTCAACAATATCGAGTATATCTGAAGTCTTTGTATAAGTAAAGAGTTTTTCCAGGAAAGCCAAGAAAAATCGTCACGTCCAAAAATAAAGCAACATATAAAACACCTAGATATAGAAGTTTATTAAACTACATTTATTAATCAACTATTACAAATTAAAACTTCAAAAAACAAGAACAAAATATTATAATTATTAAAAGGAATGTCAGGATCTTTATTAATCTACTCCCACTACTCATAAAAATTGGTCTAGTAGAATATATAATATATTTATTTCTTTATTTTTATTAATCGGATCGGTTCGGTTTTTTTCGGTTCGGTTTGGACCTAAAACCGAAACCAAAACCTCAAAAACGGTTCGGTTTTTTAATTTTCGGTTTCGGTTCAGTTTCAACTTGGTTTCGGTTTTTTACGGTTCGATTTTTATCGGTTTCGGTTCGGTTTCGGTTTTAATTCGGTTTTTTGCTCACCCCTACCATCGACCTCCACCACTGGCCATCGCCTAAAAATCACCATATATAATACAGAAATCACCACTAGATTTACGTAAAGATCACCATAATTAAGCTAAAATTGCCACAACCATCACATCCTCCCGTCATATATTCGGTCACAACCTCCGAGCACCACCTCCAAATCACTAACATCGCACCAAAATTCTCAGATTTGAACATAAATTCATCACAATCATACAAAAATCACCATAGTTTATCATTGCCACCACCACATCCTCCTCCATAATACCACCACAACAACCACCATTATTTACATACCACCGCTATCTATTGAATCACAATTCAAAATAACCAAAAAATCAACACAAATTCGTAAAAGTTCAAAAAAATCACCAGAAATTCAATAAAATCACCAACGACAGGATTTTTAGATTCAGGTGCACAATCCGGATAGATTGTAGTTCTGATGTACATCTTCTGAGACAAAATTGAAAATCAACGAGTATGTGTGTGGATGTGGGGGAGGGTGGAGAAAGAGAGATAGAGAGTCTCCAAAATTAACGATGTTTGGTGGCTGCGGGCGGAGGTTGGTGGTGGTGGTGGTGGTGATCGGAGATCAGTGGTGGGTGGTTGAAAGTTGTGTTCAGAGGTTGAAGGCGAAAGGAGGTAAATATGTAAATGAATTTAATGAATGGTTTGGATTAAAAGTACTTTTAAAAAATATGTTGCTAGGATTAGATATCATATCTCATTTTAATTGGGGTTCTTTGTTAGGCTCAAGACATGTCTGAACACCACTGTTAACAAGCCTACACTTTGTGACTATGTCACATTACATGACCTAGTGAGTTCTATCACTGGGATGTAGTATAGGTCTCTAAATGTACTTGTCTTGTTCTCATGAACATTAGCTTGACCATGTATGCTCAAAGTTATAATGAGCTTAGTAAAGTTTCATGCATCTAGATTGTATATAGGCCATTGAATAATTATCCTGGTAGAAGTTCAGAAGTGTTCATGCAGCAGGATAGAGATAAATAAGGCTATGAAGAAATAAGTTGCAGAAATTTGTCTAAGGCATTATATAGCAAAGTAAGAAGAAAGCTATGTCGTGAAGTCACCAATATCCATGTCGTGAAGTACTATATCGCATAGTCCATTTTGTACTATGTCGAGAAGTCCTCAAGACACATGTCGTGAAGTGTTGAAGTCAGCAATGTCAAAGAAGCCTAGATCGTGAAGTCCTCAGAATCCCTATGTCGCATAGTCTTCAAATGACCTATGTCGCATAGTCTTCAAATGACCTATGTCGCATAGTCTTCAAATGACCTATGTCGCATAGTCTTCAAATGACCTATGTCGCAAAGTCTTCAAAGGCTATATCGCGTAGTCCTCACAAGGGAGATCGCGAAGTCAGGAATAAAGTGGAGTTCACGATCTCAACACTTAGTCGTTTACAACAAGACAAATCAAGGTACAGAATCAAGAATCAAAAGAGACAAATACTGAAGCATTTGTTCTGGCAAGGTGGTCCAAAGAACAGATGGCAAATCTACAGCTAAACTTGGAGAGAAAGATAAGAGACAAGCAGCTACAGAAACGGGAAAGACTCCGAAAAGCAGGTGGTCCTTCCTGACACAGTTAACGTCTTATGGCAGGACAAGTTGGACTTTCAGCAAGGGGTAACTGTGTAAAAATAGGTGTGTGCACTAGTTTGTATAGGGCTTATATATATCATGCACATCCTATTGTTAGAAGTAAGAGAGATACACATAGTTATTTGCTAAGCTCTTTTCTCTGTAAGCAAGCAAGTTCAAACTGTTCTTGTTTAGAAGCCAGAAATTCTTTTGTGAATTTCTTGGAAAGCTGTAGTATTTAATTTGCTTATACAAAGTAGATTAAAGTGATTGTGTGTGTTATTTACGTTCTGCATATTACATATCATAATCATATACAGTCTGTTACTTAGTTTTCAAGAATCGAAAAATATATCAAGCTATCCATTCACCCCCCCCCCCTCTGTCTAGTTTCTAGTAGTATTCATTTCTAACAAGTGGTATCAGAGCATAGGCTGTTAACGTACAAACAGGAAAAGATCAAGAATGAGTTCACAGAAACTAAGCAGTATCAAGATTCACCCCTTTTAACAAGGAGCACTACAGTTTATGGAAAAAGAAGATGTTGCTTTTCATCAAAGCCTCTAACCCCATGTATTTAGATATTCTAAAGCATGGTCCCTTCATTCCAATGATCGAGATTGGTGAATCAACCATTGGCACTGAGATTGTACCAGCAAGACATGTGCCCAAAGATCCCTCAAAATACACTGATCCTGAAAAGGAAAAAGTTGCACTGGATGGACATCTTCAACTTATCATTTGTGAATCTATGGACTTCAACATGTATGGCACTGTTGCTCATTGTACTAGTGCCAAGAAGATGTGGGATCTTATAGAAGTTCTCTGTGAAGGAACTACTGAAGTAAGAAAGAACAAGAAGCAGATTCTTGTTTCACAATATGAAGCCTTCATGGCTCAGCCAAAAGAGGGAATCACAGAAGTGTTTGAGAGATTCAACAAACTGATAAACGAGCTCAAACTCTATGACAAACACTATGAAACAGAAGAGCTCAATATGAAGTTTCTACTAACTCTTCCAGATCACTTGGAACCAAGAATCTCTTCCCTAAAAGAAAGAGATCTAACAAAGATTGGTTTTGATGTGTTATATGGTGTTTTGAAGACATATGAGTTGGAGCTGTTTCAAAAGAGATCTATTCAAGCAAAGCAAGGATTAGTGGCTAATACCTCCTGTGCACTTATTGCTGACAACCTAAGTCAAAGAATGGACTCTCTTAAAATCAGTCAGGTCAAGATTGAGGAACTGGAAGTTGAAGACACTGGTGATGAGGTCCAGGTCGTCTATGATTTGCCTGAGGAAGATGAGTTTTACAGCATGGAGGAACTGGACAAAATGGAAAACAAATCTTTTGCTTATATGGCTAGGAGGTATCCTAACATAAGGTTTAAAAGAAAGCAGCCATTCAGGTCCAAGTTCAATACTGGAAACACTGGTGGATCTAGTGGCTCAAACACCTTCAATAAAGGAAAAGGGATTGCTGGTGCTGCTAAGGGTGGATACAAGACAGGAAGTGTGGATAAGACCAAAATAAGATGCTATAACTGCAATGAACTTGGACATTTTGCCACTGAGTGCAAAAAGCCTAAACAAGTCAAGAAGGACAAAGCATACTTAGAGCTTGAAGCTAAGTATGAGGCTCTACTCAAGAAACAACAGGGCAAAGCTTTTATTGCTGAGGGAAAATGCTGGGATGACTCTGATGAAGAAGAAGAACAAGAGTACTCAAACTATGCCTTGATGGCATTTTCTGATGATGGTGATTCAAGTCAGGTACCCATTCTTACTTCTCTTGATATGACTCCCCTTCAATGTAAGCAAACTGTTGAAGATATGAGCACTGAGATGTTTAATATTCATACTAGCATGTTAGTAGCTAATGAAGAAATTGATAGACTAACTGCTAAGAATGTTGAGCTTACAGAAAAGAATGAGAAACTTGAGTTAATGGCTGTGAACCTGGATGGTTTGAAAAAGGAGGTTGAGTATCTTAAAAACAAAGTGATTTGTGCTGAGCAGATAGAGAAAGCCCTTAGGGAACAAATTGCTGAAACTGAACTGAAACTAAGAAGCTTTAAAAACTCCTCTGAACTTATTCAAACCTATCACAAGGAACACACTGAAGACTGCAAGGTTGGAGTTGGTTTTGACTATGATAATGACAAGGGAAGGAAGAAGGTCAAGGGCAAAGGAAAGGAAACTTTTACAAACAAAAATGCCCCAACCATACTGTCAAGTGTTGAACAGCCCATCTTCAGAAAGAGTGCTGTTGAGTTTGATGAGGAACTACTGATCATCAAGCAACAACTACTTGAAGAAGATGAGTGTAACAGCCCCAAATCCGGGGTCAGGGATTTAGGGTTGTCACAATCCATGTACTCCTTGCCTTACCTGTATTACTCACACCATTCATAATTCACCTGCTCATGACCCCACAACATATGTCTCACACACACACACAGGTTAGAGTCTCAGAAACGACACAATATAACAACTGCGGAATAAATAACTTTTATTACAATACCCAAATGTCTTTTGAATCTGTTACTGATACAATTTCTAAGTATTGTTACATTACCAACTCAGCCTTCTGATGCTCACAATCCTCTAATACTATTCATGTCTATACATAAGTTGAATACCAAAAGCCGTAGCCTGATTCGACTGGTTCGTACTACTCTCGGGATCGCTGCTAGAAACTGCTTAATGGAAACGCCTTGCGAGGTACGTGCCGTCCCATTGGCATCCTGCTTCGCTGCTATATAATATATATATAATAATAGCAAGAGTGAGCGATAGCTCAGCAAGGTAATGAAAGTATGGCATAATTCTGCCTTTTATTCAACCCAGAAATAAAGCGGGTATACGAGAATACTTGTCAAAATATCTTGATGCTGAAATCATTTCCTTATCGGAATATATTCCAAAAATAATACCATTGTTGTATTTCAAATATCAATTTCATAATATTTCTGTAACTTTTGCTATATTATGAACAAAGTTCTAGTATAAAAGATGAGGTTTCAAAGTAAACCAAATACAACCTTTCCGAAAAATATCTGCTATATATAAGCAGAATATCAACATATAACTTAAAAGATGAAGTTATAAGGTGATTCAGCATAAACGACTCCCTTACCATAACTCATGTTGTGTAGGGTATCCACAGAGTCATATGATATAAACGATGAAGTTACGAGGAAAATTAATAAAATGTTTCCGTAACCCAAAATCCACTTAGGCATATATATCCTTAATCAGGTTTTATCAGAGTCATACTTCATAAAATAATAGATGAAGTTGCATGAATTTTGTCACTTTATTTCCAAACACTTTTCAACCCCCTGCCAACACGATTGGTTCATCCCCCAATACATGTTGCAGGAATATCCAAATTGGATGATGAACTAATACTGGAGTTGCTACCGCGTCCGCTGTGCCTAACCTTACTATGATCAGTAGCAGGTCGCACCGCTCAAATAGTTTTCTACATGTAGATGGAAGTATCACGACGGCCTGACATTGTCTACCGCCTTACTATGACCTCCCGGCCCATTTGGGGCAATATAAAAGTTGGATGGGCCCACGCAACTTGACCACTTACACCACTCCTAGTTCAGATGAAATCCATGACTCTGAAACATAAAGATCGTCCTCCTTTCCCCAAGTGTAACACTTGTTGATACGACTCCACTAAGTAGTTATATCTAGGTTGGAAAGGAAGATTCTCCAATATTTCCCAAGCTATGCTTGTTAATGGATATCGACTTGTTCCATGAATTTACCCCTCGATCATTGAGGTGGTAACACAACATTAGACTGGCAGCAATTAAATTGCTCCAAGAAAATATCTGTCCCTTGACAGTTTTTGAATTGAGAGTTTAAAAAGAGTAGTAGTCACTTAAATCAGGTTTCCCGTATTTTTGATAGTTGAGCGAGCATTTAAATCCCCTTTAAAAGACAGATTTAAATGGAAAAACATTGTTTTGGGAATCTCTTTTTGATTTGAAAATAATTAATAATATTTATTAAATAAGTAACCTTAAACGAATATTTGAAAATAATATTCATTAAGTAAGCATCCCTCAAAGGAATATTTGAAATTAATATTCATTAAATAAATAAATAACCCTCGAATGAATATTCAACAGTAATATTCATTAAATAATTGAATAGTCCTCGAATGAATGTTCAAAACTAATATTCATCCAGTAAATAAATAATCTTCAAATGAAAATAATATCCTTTAAGTCAATAATCCTCAAATGAATATAAATAATATCCTGTAAGTCGATAATCCTCAAATGAAAATAATATCCTTTAAGTCAATAATCCTCAAATGAATATAAATAATATCATGTAAGTCGATAATCCTCAAATGAACATTAATAAATAATATTCTTAAAATGAATATTAATAAATAGTATTCTTAACGTCAATAATCCTCAAATGAATATTAACAAATGATATCCTTAAAATGAATATTAATAAATAATATTCTTAAATAAAACAATTAACCCTCGAGTAACAGTTACCCGATATCTTATCGGAAATAACCTTTAACATATACCAAAATATAATTACTTCTGATCTTAGAGAAAATCACCCGCCCTTATCCTAGGGCAAATATAAAATCCTGGCTTATAGCTGATATCCCATATCTAACTCATAAGCCCCAACTTCAAGTCATAACCTCAAGTATTGCTATACATAGCAATTCGAAGACAAGTATGCAATAACACATGTATACTTCTCATTTGCATATATACCTGAAATAGTATTCAAATAGTATTCCTCGACCGAGATAATACTCAAATAACATTCCTCAAAACACATAGTATTCTGCCGATGGAATCCCTCCGGGTTTCCACGGCTATCTACATATCTCAAAATATCGACTCCCGGTCTAGAGTCGAAACAATAAACCTGCTCTTATCTATATAGCTACAAGGTACACCGGTTTATAACTACTTTATCTCAAAGCTCATATATAAACCAAAATCAAACTCTATTTTATACAATATATAACATGTATCGCAAAACTGTATAACTCCACACATGGCAACAGCAGTAATATATAATCAATACTTCAAAGTATAGATTTAGGAAACTTGCCACAATACTCACAACTAAGATTTGATATATATAACTTGGGAATACACAAGTATTGAATATTTGAAAATATACCTACTCTGAACAATAGAGTAAGGTTTAGTAAACTTGCCTGATGCTCGAGAAGTGATAGGGGTTCGCGACGATGCCGGACAATCTAGCCAAAGTCAAAGAAAACGCACGATTAATCCCCTGGATAATCCACTTGTACTCTATGCTTAAACACGTAAGCGAAACACAACCAAGGCATTACTAGCTCGTTATAGGCTCATACTAAGTCCATGTTATTCGTCAAATACTTATATCACAAGTTTGGTTTGAAATCCATTCTCAAATCCAAGTTATACTTAACCATTTGGAACCTTGGTTTCTAAGTCTCGTTTTCAGTGGTTTTCACTTGCGCGACCTCGACTAAAACATTTTTATAAAATCGAAAAATAATGGTTTTAATCCGAATCTTTTTCGTGAGCCTTCCTAACTGTCTCTAGTATTATTCCTCAAAGTTTCACATTTTAATATGGCTTCTAAGTGGTCCAAATATAGCCTCAAAGTGGCTGACCAGAGAAGAGTTGTTCCTCCGAACGACGTTTACTAAAACTCACTTTTCTCTTAAACCATAAATAATATGGACATGATCTTTATACCAAAACAAACCTTAAAACAAGACCTACATGTTCATGGGCAGTGTTGTTCAAAAATAATCCAAGACCAGTTCGTAATCCTTGCTCAAAACAGCCTTAAATCAAATGGGCATTACGACGGCTATAATCGTAACGTTTCCCGGTTTTTGTTATGTCAAAACCTCTTAAAACCAAATCAATTCAACAACACAACCATCTTTACAACATAATCAGTTTATATACTTCAAGAACATATCACCAACATCAACCAACAACAAGTATCCATCAAGAATTAACCATACATACTCCAAACTCCATAATCATGCTTATTCTTAAACATTACTAGAAACTTCACTTAAATCTCAACATAAATCAAAGGGTGGATGAGTGGTATACCTTCCTTGATGCTCTACCAACACTAAACAGTGGCCACAACCACTCAACAAGCCTTATATACTCCTTACAAAGCTTAAACCTTAAGATTCAATCAAGAAAACAAGTTAACAACTTTCGGAGTTACTATTCATCATCACTTTGTAAAATCCATATAAAATTGAAAAACAAGAGTTTGGTGCTAAGATTTTTACCAGACCTTGTACTCTTCATAATATTTCTTTTGAGCTATAGATCGTCAAATTTAAAGCTTCCTAGCTAGGGTTTTGAGTCCCATCTTCCCGCTGGACAGAAACTGGACAGTTTGGGGTTCTCCAACTTGGGGAAGGGATTTGACAAGGCTACACCCCTTTGCTGGCCATGAAATTTTGATCGAATGTTACCCATGGAGTGGAGAAGCTATGGTTAAAATTTGGTGATTTAAGGATGGATAGAAATGGAGTTATGGATTTTTCTTTGGACTCTGTTTCTGCTGGGCAGAAAATCTGGAGAGTTCTTCTCTTTCTTTTCTTCTTTTCTTTTTCTTTTGTTTTTGGATAATCATGCTTGAAATGCTGATTTTTTGTTAAAGTGGTGAGTCATCACATTGTCCTTGTCATCAGGACACGTGTCAAGCCATGGAGTATCATGGTGGCAAAGCAGGGACACGTGTCGCGCATGCATGCGTTTGGTTAAAGTAGCTTTACTGATTCGTTTCTTTTCACATGGATGATCCAAATGTTGCATCCCTCGAATTAATCTTGTTACATGTTACTTCCATGTCTATATTTAATCCTGTCATAATTTCAATCCTTAATCCATGATTCGTTCGCTTAATCACTTAATCTCGTTATAAAGTATCAGCGGTTTCTAGAACCTTCGTTTCACTGTCTCAGTGGTTTTCGTTCTAAATTCTCAAATCAAATAAAATAAAATTCCAAAATATTAAATCCTCAAATCCTTAATTTAATATCTCATTTCTTGAATATAATAATATATAATTCGCTGCCCGGTCAAATACTACACTAAAATAAAATTTGGAATTTCTGAATTCCGATCGTCTTTGCATTCACTTATTTACTCCGTACATCACTAATATGACTTCCGAATATCCACACTACGTCTCGTACATAGGTGGCATGAAAAACTTTGTTAATTCTCAAAATCACTATTCATCCACCAAATTCACTATTCACTGATGCACTTAATCATAATAAGAAAAGTTTTAAATTTTTCCAAAAATTCGGGTTATTACAATGAGGCTGCTAAGAACACTTCTTCCTTTCCTGAACTTGTCAATCAGAAAGAGACCAAAGACAATCTTGTCAAGAGTCCTAAAGCAAAGAAAGAAGTTGTTAAGAAAAGGAAACAAAACAGAAATGGTAAAGTGGGTATTAACAAGGGAAACAACTATGCTTATGTGCCAAATGCTCCCAGGAAACAATGTCAAAAATGCCTATCTGTTAATCATTTGACTCATAAGTGTAGTAAGCCTGATATTGTCGAAGTTGACAACCTGAGTAACCATTCTGCTAGCATAAATTCTAGTCATGATTCTTTCTGTGGTAAGCCAAACTGCATGACATGCTATGTGACTGTGATTGTTAACTGTTTATCTCTTAAACATAAACTTGACTCTGCACAATCTGGTGAATCACACACACATATGCATTCTCATAGGACAGGGTCCCCAATCAGGGTTGAGAGGGTGAAAACTTCATGTGAGCCTAAGAGTGTAAACTCCAAAGCCACAGAAAAAGTGAAGTCTCCTACTATGAGAAATGCAATTTATGACAGAAGAATTATTAATCAAAATGTTTCTAAATCAACTGGACCCTACCAAGTGTGGGTACCAAAAACAACTTAGTCATTTTGTGAATGCAGGGCAACAGGAATAAAAGAGTCATATGGATCTTGGACAGTGGATGCTCAAGTCACATGACTGGTGATATAGCCCTGCTATCACATTTTGAGGAAAAGGCTGGCCCATCAGTAACCTTTGGAAATGACAACATTGGTTATACAATGGGATATGGCAGTGTTAAATCTGGAAATGTCATTATTGAAGATGTAGCATTTGTTGAAGGACTGAAGCATAATCTCTTGAGTATTGGACAATTCACCAACAGAGGTTTCAAAGTGGAATTTGATGAAGACCTTTGTTCAATCTCAAAAAGGGAAAGTGGTGAAGTTGTTCTAACTGGTGTGAAGAAAGGAAGCTTGTTTGTAGCCAATCTCAAGGCTGCAGATAAGGGAGAAGTCTGCTGTTTCTACACTAAAGCCACAAATGAGGAATTCTGGCTATGGCACAAGAAGCTGTCTCACTTGAATGTTCAGGCAATGAACTCTCTAACCAAGAGAGAACTTATCAGGGATTTGCCTGCCTTGGAGTTTGTGCAAGATGGAGCATGTGAAGCTTGTCAGAAAGGAAAAATTAAAAGATCCAGTCACAAGAAAAAATTGCTCAATTCAAATTCAAAACCTCTGCAGCTAATTCACATGGACTTATTTGGACCTGTGAATGTAATGTCCCTCTCCAAAAAGAAATATGCTCTAGTGATGGTAGATGACTATTCAAGATATACTTGGGTGGAATTCCTATTCTCCAAGGATGAAGCACCCCAAGTCATAATAGAGCATATCAAGAGAGTTGATAAAGAAGCACAAAGCACTGGTTCCTCTGTAGTTGCTTTGAGAAGTGATAATGGGACTGAGTTCAGAAATTCAACATTGTATGAGTTTTGTAAAGATAAAGGAATTTCTCAACAATTCTCAGCTCCTAGAACACCTCAACAAAATGGAGTAGTTGAGAGAAAGAATAGAACTCTCATTGAAGCTGCAAGGACAATGCTGCTGGATGCAAAGCTACCCACTAGCTTTTGGGCTGATGCTCTTAACACAGCATGCTATGTGCAAAATAGAACATTAATCAATAAGAAGTCTGGCAAAACTCCTTACTCATTAATGACTGGAAAAAGAGCATCCTTCAAGCACCTGCATGTGTTTGGAAGCAAGTGCTTTGTGATGAAAGATACCTCTGAGCATGTTAGAAAATTTGATGCAAAAGCATTTGAAGGTATCTTCATTGGATACTCTCTGGAAAGGACAGCATACAGAATATTTGTACCTGAGCAACACAAAGTCATGGAAAGCATGGATGTTACCTTTGATGACAAGAAAACTCCTGGACTGAAAACAAGTGATCAAGACAGTGTGCCATTGAGATTTGAGAATCAAGGTTATCTTGAGGATTCTGAAAGTGAAGATGAACCCCCTGTTCAAACCGTTCTAGAGAATGAAATCCTTGAAGTTGACAATCTTCTTCAAACACCTGTGCAAGGGTTCACAAACACAGGGGGAGAAGAAGAGAATGCACCTATCAACCAAAATGAGCTTGGAACAGATCAAGGAAATGAACAGGGGCACACAAGGAAATGGGACAGAGCCCACACTAGGGATCAAATCATTGGAGATCCTAGTGAGGGAGTTAGAACAAGAAGGGCAACATTAAATACATGTCTGTATAGCTGTTTTCTGTCACAAGAGGAACCTAAATTAATTGAAGAAGCTTTGAAGAATTCTGATTGGATTGTTGCCATGCAAGAAGAGTTGAATCAATTTGAGAAAAACAAAGTATGGGAACTAGTACCTCCTCCAAAAGGAAAGAATGTTATTGACACCAAATGGGTGTTCAGAAACAAAATGGATGAAGAAGGAGTGGTAATAAGAAACAAAGCAAGACTGGTTGCCAAAGGATACTATCAGCAGGAAGGCATTGACTATGATGAGACATTTGCACCTGTAGCTAGACTGGAAGCCATCAGAATCTTCCTGGCTTTTGCAGCTCACTCAGATTTTAAGGTGTATCAAATGGATGTGAAAAGTGCATTTCTCAATGGTGATCTTGCTGAAGAAGTTTATGTGTCTCAACCACCTGGCTTTGAAAGTGAAGACTTCCCAAACTTTGTGTATAGATTGCTCAAGGCACTCTATGGACTCAAACAGGCACCAAGAGCCTGGTATGAAACTCTATCTCAATTCCTTCTTGAGCATCAATTTACCAGGGGTACAATTGACAAAACCCTATTCTTCAAGAAGCATGGAAATGATATCATTCTTGTTCAAATCTATGTGGATGATATTATCTTTGGCTCTTCAAATGAAAAACTCTGTGAAAGGTTCTCTAAGTTGATGCAAAGCAAATATGAGATGAGTATGATGGGAGAGTTAACCTACTTTCTAGGCCTGCAAGTACATCAAAGGGAGGATGGCATCTTTATAAACCAATCTAAGTATGTCAAGGATCTTTTAAAGAAATATGGTTTAGAAGAGTCATCCCCAGCTAAAACTCCTATGTCTACTGCAATCAAGCTGGATGAAGACAAGAAAGGCAAGAGAGTTGATATCAAGGTCTATAGAGGAATGGTTGGATCCTTACTCTATCTCACAGCTAGCAGGCCAGACATCATGTTTGCCACATGCCTTTGTGCAAGGTTCCAGTCTGATCCCAAGGAATCTCACATGATGGCTATCAAAAGAATCTTCAAGTATCTGAAGGGGACTCCTAATCTTGGGCTATGGTATCCAAAGGGCACTGGGTTCAACCTGGTTGGTTACACAGATTCTGATTATGCTGGATGCAGAATTGACAGGAAGAGCACCTCTGGAAGCTGTCAATTCCTAGGTCAAAGGTTAGTGTCCTGGTTTAGTAAGAAACAACAGTCCACAGCAACATCCACAGCTGAGGCTGAATACATTGCTGCTGGAAGTTGCTGTGCTCAATTGCTTTGGATTAGAAATCACCTCATGGATTATGGGCTAGTGTTAGAACACATTCCACTAATGTGTGATAATACTAGTGCAATATTCATAGTTGCCAATCCGGTTAATCACTCTACTACAAAGCACATTGAGATCAGGTACCATTTCATTAGGGAACATGCTGCAAATGGTACCATAGAAGTCTCTTATGTTCCCACTGAGAAACAATTAGCTGACATATTTACTAAACCTCTGAATGAAGCAGTCTTCAACAGACTTGTGAGTGAAATTGGAATGCTCAATCCTTCATTTAGTTGCTCTAAGTAAGTATGCCAGTAAATTGTTGCAGCAGTAAATTTTCACTGTATTTAAATGCCTTATTTGTTTGGAGTGAAAATTAGCTGAGATATGATTTATAAATATTTCAGTATGATACTGCAAATTTTTCAAAATCATTTGTTAGTAAAGTTGTGAGCTTTTGAGACATCTCGATATAGATGATTTTCAGAGTTCACGACACAGTTCAAATAAAACAGACTTATATCGCAAACTGTTGAGATTGTGAGACTTCGCGACATAGTTCATTTCATGAGTTTGCGACATAGTTCATTTTATGACTTCGCGACTTAGAATAACTATATCGACAAGTCTCCACATTTGACAGAATTTTGATTTAAATTAATTTTATTTCACAATGTGATAAAAGTCTGACAATTTGCTTGATATTCCTAAAAGAGAGCTTTAGACAGGGTATTTCTACTATATCGCAAAGTCTCCCCGATCCTTTCATCTTGAGGACTTTGCGACATAGTTCATTTCTGAGACTATGCGATATACTCTGCAAGACTTTGCGGTACAGGCCATTTTTGACTTCGCGACATACAAATAGACTGTACAAATTCATAACTCCATATCGCAGTGTCTCTATCATATAAATACCCTTTTCTAACCGTTCCCAACTTTTCATCTTGTCTATTGCTCTCAAACTCTCAAACCTAAGCACAAATTCTCTACTCTCTTTTTCACTCTCTCTCTCTCTCGAAATGGCACCCAAATCTCAAACAGTATCATCCTCTATCCCTTTAACCATTCCCAAAGAAACCAATCTTCTCACCATTCCCTCTGAGGCTGAGGCTAACCCAAGGTACAAGTGTTTTGTACGGTTCTTGAACACTTCCTACCTAAGCCAAGCCCTAACCCTGAACCCTACCTTGTATGTCGATGTGTTGGAAGGATTCTGGAGAACGGCGTTGGTATCAACAATGGCTAGGGAAGATGGAACCTCATTCCAGGAGGTTAGTTGTTCAATTGGAGGCAAACACTTTCAGTTTGGTGAAAGGGAAATCAATGCAGCTTTGGGGTTCAAGGTTGAGGGTCATGACCAAGAAGCTACAGATGCTCAAATCGTAGATTTCATGACCTTCATTCGGTATGCTGAAGAGATAGATACTGGAAAGCTAAATAAGAAGTTTGTGAGAAGGGAGTGGTCATTTCTGTTTGACGCACTCCAGAAGGTGTTTCTCTGCAGGAAGACAGGATGGGACCATATCAGTCACATTGCTGTGAAGCTAGCCTACTCCTTGGCCAACAACCAGGAGATCAATGTGGGAGCCATAATTCTCAAAGAATTGGCTCAGAGGCTAGGCAGGACTGTTCGTGGTAGAGGTAATGACATCTTTTACCCTCGTTTCCTTCAAGTAATTTTAAATTTTCTTGATGCAAATGTCCATGAATTAGAGGGTATAGATAAAACTAAAATGGCTTATTCCAAGTCCATGTCCAAAGTTCTATTTGGCTCATTGGACACAAGGAATCAAGTGGATGTGATTCTAAGTGTGACCAAGCATATGCAGGACACATTTGAGTCTTATCCACTTGATAAGCCAATATACCATGCACTTTCCTGGACAGGGGAGGCTGAGACTGAAGGAGCTACACAGTCTAACCCCAGTCTTCCCATCCCATCCAGCAACCCCACTGCAAACAGTACCATAGAAGTAAGGCAGCCAAGTGCATCAATCTCTCAAAAGATTGGTGTTACTAAAAAGAAGTCAAAGAAGAGAGCCCTAGAAGTGATAAATGAATCTGTAGAGATAGCTAGTGAGAATCCTGAGTCACCTCTCACCAGACAAAAGAAGAAATCCAAATCCAAACCTACCACTGGATCCTCCCAACAGGATTCAGATGTGGAAAAAGGGGTACACCTGTTACTGTCCATGGCCTCTCAACAGGTCATTGGCATTGAAAAGAGCAGCCTCCCCACTGCACCTTGTACAGAGTCTGCACAGGGTCAAGACCTCACTCTTGACTCTGGGAGTGATAAGGCTGATAATACACAGAGTGGAGAGCACATCACTGTTGAAACTCCTCCTATTTCTCAGGGGGAGTTGCCACAATCTAATCTAAACCCCACTGCTCTCTCAGATTCTTCCATAAAAATTTCTTCTGAACAAGAGAGTCATTCAAATGACAATCTTGCCTTTGATCAATCACAATTATCTCCTGTGATTGAGCCAATTTCAAGTGACATGGTGCATGACACTATGCTCACCACCCAGGAACCACATCTAGTTGGTCAGGGAATGTATGCTGGGGCATATCCTAATGACACCAACACAAACATGGAGGATTCACCAGTTTTCACTGGAGACTCTATGCCAAATTCTCCCATCCTTAGGGATGTGGAACTGTCTTCACAGACAAATAGGGCTGATGTTGTAACACATCCCATTTCAATGGAGACAACATCAGACCCTACAGCCATTCCAAGGCTGGGGGAGACTCAAAATTTTACATCTCATGAAGTGCCTAACACTAGCTCTCACTTGGCTCAGGCCACTATGTCAGAATGGCTGAAGCCTGTGCACCATGACAGGCCTTCAGGATCATCATCTGTGCCTTCCAAAATGACAGAAGAAGCCATACAAGATCTCCATGTGGCACAGATTGATGAGTTCTCAAAGATAGCTCAACATCTCCTCACCTCAAATCTCCCAAATGCTGATTATGAAGCCATTTTACTCTGCCACAAGGAGGATGTTGAAGCTCAGCAGGAGAAGATAGTGGATGCAGCTGAACCAGAGGGAAATGTGGATGCCTGGTTGGATGCTAAGAGGACTCTCAAGCTCAAGGATGCCCTAGCTTTTCTAAGAGAAGAATACCTAACTTCTCTGGGCTCCAATGCAAAGGATCTCTCTCCTGCTGCCATCTATGATGCTGTTAATGATGTCTACAGGAATCAATTAAAGGCTTTGCACTATCTTGGGAAAGGGCTTCAATCAGAGATTTCTTCTATCCAGGAGGCGACAGACAGATCCCTCACTCAGCTCAGAAATTCATATCTCTCTGATTTTCCCAAGGTGGAAGGCATCCTTAAAGAAATCCAGAAGACAAACTCTACTGTAAGCATGATGGACCTCTCTCTGGCCATGGTCACAGACAACATCAGGAAGCTGGCTACAACCCTGGAAAATCAAGTCAAGGCCAATATCAACTCAAATGCCATGCTGAATGTAATTTGGAAGAATCGGTATGGTGACAAATTGGTGGATGAGGTCCCTCTGTCAAACATCTCCAAATTTGACTTTGCCAAGCTCAAGGAGCAATCTCTCAATTCCTTCAAGTCTCAACAGCTCTTCTCCAAGGTGGATGGTCTTGAAAGAGAAGTGGCCTCTATGAAAGATGAAAACAAGGAGCTTGCCAACTCTCTAAAATAGCTCAATGACAAACTGGATGACCAAGGCAACAACACCTCCAATATCCTGCTGGTTCAACAACAGATGCTGACTTCAATGATGAAACAAATGAACCTGCCTATCCCTGGGGAAGCTCAAGACTTCTTGTCTGATCCCAAGCCTAAGGGGGAGAAACAAAAGGAGGTCATTCTGAAACAGAAAGGGGGAGTGCCTGCCAAGCAGCCAAAGCATAAGGGCAAGGGCAAACTCATTGAAGAAACCTTAAAGCCAATCATTCTTCCCCCTGTAGAGGTCATAAGTGCAGAAGGTCAGAAGAGTACAATCTTAACCACCTACTATCCATCAACCATGCCTAAAGATATCTCAACTCCTCAACCTCAACCTACTCCCAATGCTAAACCTGTCAAAGCTGCAATTATCACAGAGGCCAAGCTACAGGAAGTTGCCAATTCAAACATCTATCATGATGAGGCCTTCCTGGAGTTTCTGAAAGCCATCTACAACAGTGCTCAAGGAGATGCAAGGATGTACAGACAGAAGATCAAGGAAAGCATCAAGTATTTCACAGTGGCAGTAAGGAAAATCAAGGATGTCCATCTAAGAGAGATAATCATGGTGTGCAAGGACAACTGCTTGTGGCACCTAGCTTTTCAAACTCTAGAGAAACTGAGATTTACTGAGCTGTCAATCATTCTGGAGTTGATTGAAAAGAATGGGATGAACAATGAAAGTCTTTATAATGACTTGAAGATGGACCAGAATAAAAGATTGCCTGAGGTTATATCCAAGCCAAGGACAATAATTTACCAAAGCCTATCTCAAGACAGTAGTATTGACCAACTAGTAATTCCCTCAGACCTTTTAATGAAAAACAATGCAAAGATCAACCAGGTGCTGCAAATGCTGAGAGCTAAGAGAGGAGCTAGGACAGCTGAGGAACTAGAGATGATTCGAACTCTACAATCTTTTCTGATTCATGGAGTCATTCCTGAATCTGTCAAAGAAAAGAGCAAAAAGAAAGATGGGGAGGATGATGATGAGGAGAAAACCTATGAAAGGAGATCTCAGACAAGGAGAAATAAGGATGGATCTAGTGAGAGCAGCAGGAGCAAATATCAAAAGAAATCAAAAGATGCTGGTGATGACAAGAGGGACTCAAAAGGGACAAAGGAAACGACCAGGAAAACAAGAAGTGGAATTCAGCAAGTCAAGGACATTGCCAGCAGTACTTTAACCACAACACAAGACTCTAAGTCTAGGGTGGGTACTGTTAGCAATGATCCTCCAAAATCATTATCCATGACTTCTGAACCTGAATTGCCACAGAAGAAAGATAAAGCCACTAAAGTAATTTCAAGAAAACACTTCCACAAAGTTACAGCTAGTGGAGTGTTACAGTGGATGAAGGGGAAAGGAATGAAGCTACTTCCAAGTGATGTGGCACTGAAGACTAATTCTCCTTGTTCCAGAAAGGTATCTCTTGTGAAGCATTTGAAGATCAAGAGTGTACCCAAAAGGATAAGGATAACAAAGAAGACTGGAAAACTCACAAATGTTATTGGCATCAATGTGCTTCCACTAGATGAGGACTATGATGAAGATGCCCTAGCATTTTTGAGGGCTCAAAGGATCTTTGAAGTCAAAGTGAAGTTGGATCATCTAGAGATCAAGTACACTGATGGAAGAGAAAGGATAATGAAGCAAGGAAGCTGGCAATATTTCTATAAGTATGAGCTTGAAAGGATAAATGCCTTACTGAATTTTGAAGAAAAAGAAGAAAGAACATGGAAGATAGATATTGCCAGGTACTTAAAGATGCATGCTGATTATGAAGAAAACATGAGGAAAGAGAATGAAGAGAAAAACATACAGAGAGAGAAAGAAATGGCTGAGATGGAGAAGAGGGCTAAGGAGCTAAGGCAGAAAGGGATGTGCAGGGTCAAGCAAAATCCTTACATTGTGGAGTACAAAAACTCACATGGAGGTCAAAGCAAAATAAGGATGGAGTTTCTTGATTCCTATGTAGAGAGTGCACTCAAGGTTGCAATTGATGATTTGAAAGGCTCACCTCTCATTGAAGAACTGATTGCAAGAGAAGAACTTCAAGAAGCCATCATAGACATGAAGAGAAAAGAAGAGATAAGGAAAAAGAAGATATATGATGATTTGCTAGAGAAGCAATTGGAAGCTGAAGCTGCTGAGCAACAAAAGTAATCTGTAAGCTTTCAATTTTTCTACGAAATCAAATTTCTGATCTCAATGTTCATGAATTGTTCTCTCTGTTACTAAATTTCCTTTTATGTTAGTTAGGCTTGTTATCAGACATGAAATTGTGCCTAAGGGTCTTACTCACAATTTGGGGGAGATTGTTAGGCTCAAGACATGTCTGAACACCACTGTTAACAAGCCTACACTTTGTGACTATGTCACATTACATGACCTAGTGAGTTCTATCACTGGGATGTAGTATAGGTCTCTAAATGTACTTGTCTTGTTCTCATGAGCATTAGCTTGACCATGTATGCTCAAAGTTATAATGAGCTTAGTAAAGTTTCATGCATCTAGATTGTATATAGGCCATTGAATAATTATCCTGGTAGAAGTTCAGAAATGTTCATGCAGCAGGATAGAGATAAATAAGGCTATGAAGAAATAAGTTGCAGAAATTTGTCTAAGGCATTATATAGCAAAGTAAGAAGAAAGCTATGTCGTGAAGTCACCAATATCCATGTCGTGAAGTACTATATCGCATAGTCCATTTTGTACTATGTCGAGAAGTCCTCAAGACACATGTCGTGAAGTGTTGAAGTCAGCAATGTCAAAGAAGCCTAGATCGTGAAGTCCTCAGAATCCCTATGTCGCATAGTCTTCAAATGACCTATGTCGCATAGTCTTCAAATGACCTATGTCGCATAGTCTTCAAATGACCTATGTCGCAAAGTCTTCAAAGGCTATATCGCGTAGTCCTCACAAGGGAGATCGCGAAGTCAGGAATAAAGTGGAGTTCACAATCTCAACACTTAGCCGTTTACAACAAGACAAATCAAGGTACAGAATCAAGAATCAAAAGAGACAAATACTGAAGCATTTGTTCTGGCAAGGTGGTCCAAAGAACAGATGGCAAATCTACAGCTAAACTTGGAGAGAAAGATAAGAGACAAGCAGCTACAGAAACGGGAAAGACTCCGAAAAGCAGGTGGTCCTTCCTGACACAGTTAACGTCTTATGGCAGGACAAGTTGGACTTTCAGCAAGGGGTAACTGTGTAAAAATAGGTGTGTGCACTAGTTTGTATAGGGCTTATATATATCATGCACATCCTATTGTTAGAAGTAAGAGAGATACACATAGTTATTTGCTAAGCTCTTTTCTCTGTAAGCAAGCAAGTTCAAACTGTTCTTGTTTAGAAGCCAGAAATTCTTTTGTGAATTTCTTGGAAAGCTGTAGTATTTAATTTGCTTATACAAAGTAGATTAAAGTGATTGTGTGTGTTATTTACGTTCTGCATATTACATATCATAATCATATACAGTCTGTTACTTAGTTTTCAAGAATCGAAAAATATATCAAACTATCCATTCACCCCCCCTCTGTCTAGTTTCTAGTAGTATTCATTTCTAACATTCTTACAAGAGCACTTGCATATATATGTATATATACACACACATATATATAGGCTAGTGATCAAATAGAAACGAAAGTTAAAATAAAAACTAGAAACTAATTTAAGTCCATTAGATCAATCTAATGGATTTTTAATTTTATAAAATTTAATTATAAAAAAATAATAATATGATAAATATTTATACATAAAAAATTTAAAAATAATTTTGATTTTAAAATATATTATTTTTCAAACTTTAAAGTAAAAAAAGATTAAAATTTGAAGACATTGTATATATTTTGATAATATGTATATTTTTCATAATTATAAAAATAATGTAGTATAATGCAACGCTTTTTAATGATGTTGCATGTCATAATACTAGCATTCACTTGCAACCGTGCATTTACATGAAATTGCAGAAGACCAGAAGACCAAAACTAAGCATAGCTTTTGCAATGTTTTGCTTGCAACCCTCACAAAAAACATTGTATTTGAGCACTTATGGCATAGTGACTAGAGGCGCACACACAATTAAAATACATTCTCCCATACACAATCCCACCTAATCCCTCCGTTTTTAATTTGATTTTTCCCGTCAATCGGTGAGTTTTTTTTTAAAATCCGAATTCACCGTATTTTTTCTCATCTCCCAACGATCAATTTGCATACCATATGTGCTATATATCGACGCGATTTAAGAATTTTTTTACTTAATTTCTAGTTTCTATTCTAAGAGTGGTTTCTATTATGCAAGGCACAGACCTTCAACGTAGATTTAAAAATGACAAACTAAAAAAATTAATGGGAACAAAATATATTAAGTAACGAATAAAAATCAATATGATAAATTATAAAATGAGAAACTCAATTATTAATTTAAAAATAGAGAAAAATAAATAAAGAATACAAATGGTGCCCAGTATGATAAATATGTCATTATTACTATTATTTTATAATTCATTAAAATAATATTAATAATTAAAAAAAGTAACTGTCCGTGATATTTTTAGAAGTGTTTTAATTATATTAATTGTATTTGTTAAAAAAATACGCTGACATGTTAAAATATGTAAGATTTTTTAAATAATTAAAAGCATTAAAATAAGTTTTAAAATAAATAAGTAAGGGTTGCACCTGATATTTTTTGAAAAGAAAGATTTTAGTGACTACAAATATAAAAGGTAATATGTTTTAATTTAAAGGCAATTTCCCGTGATATTTTTGAAAAAAGTGTAGATTTTGTTAGAAAAAAGTGTTGTAATTATAAAAGGCAAATAATAAGGACAAAAAGAAAACCTAACATGTTTTAATTAAAAAAAATAACTGCCCGTGATATTTTTAGAAGTGTTTTAATTATATTAAGTGTATTTGTTTTAAAAATACGTTGGCATGTTAAAATATGTAAGGTTTTTTTAATAATTAAAATTATTAAAATAGATTTTAAAATAAATAAGTAAGTGTTGCACTGATATTTTTGGAAAAGAAGGATTTTAGTGAGAAGTAGTATGTTTTAATTTAAAGGTAATTGTCTGTTATATTTTTTTATATTTTTGGAAAATGAGTAGATTTTGTTAGAAAAATATGTTTTAATTATAAAAGGCAATCAGTTAGTTAGTATTTTTATATTATTTTATTATTTATTAAATAGTGAATATGACCGAAAAACGAAAACCAAAACTTTCAATGTTTAGGCTTTAATAATATAGTATATATATATTTGAATTAGTTTGTAATTTCTATTTTAAGTTTGGTTTCTATCTAATCACGATGCACAGATTGTTTTTAATAATTGTGATTTTTATTATTATGTTTAACATATATTAGTTGCATTCATTAAAAAAATTAATTAGATGTATTAAACGTTTTTAAATAATTAAAAGTATTAAAATAGATTTTAAAATAAATAACGGTTTGCCTGTTATAATTTTTGGAAAAAAGAGGGGGTTTAGTAAGGAAAAATAGAAAAATTAACTTGTTTGAGTTGAAATTGGTAATTATTGGTAACTAAAAGTATTAAAATAATTTAATATATAAGTAAGGATATGTCCTTTTTATTTTTGGAAAAAGAGGTATTTTAGTAAGGAAAAATAGAAAAAGTAATATGTTTTAGTTAAAAAAGGTAATTGTCCGTAATTTTTTTAGAAAAAAGAGGAGATCTTGTTAAAAAAAATAGAAAACGTAATGTATTCTAGCCGAAATGATAAATGATTATAAATAATTTTATTATTTAATAATATTTTTCAAAAATTAGTAACGAAATGATTGTATTATTTATATAAGGTGATATTGGTAGGGTGCAATCCATATATATATAACGTAAAAATATGATTTATTAGTTTAGTAAAATATTTTATTCATGCATCAACTTTGTTAATATATAATATTATCTTATCATTAAATGAATTTTGTATTCTTTTATAAATGGGATACCTCATAAGAATGTTAATCTTACCAATTTATTATTTTTAATTATGTAGTTCTTAATTAAACAAATAATTATAATATTTATTTGGTTGAAATTTTAAATTTCTTTTGTCACAAGTTTAAGATTGAGAAAAAATAAATAAATCTTATTATATTTGTTTATTAATTTACTTTCTCTGTCCATCTCTTTTCGTTAATTATTTTGACATTTAAAATATCTTAATTTGTACTCATATAATACATATAAATTTTAGGGATAAGTTTTAATTTTTTTTTTTAGTTTATCCTTTTTAAAGATTTATCATTTTAAAGATTTCAGATTTTATGATAATAACTAAAATAGTTTAAAAAATATAATATAATAACATGTTTATTTCTTTAGATGAAAGGTATTATTTTCCTTGATCTTTTACAAAATTCTTGTAAATCATGCACGCTCGCCCGGTATAAAAAATCTGCACTTGCACCGCCTAACAAGTCTAAGAGTTCTTTCTCGACTATACAGGAAGATGTCAGATATCCATTAATTGCACACTATTCAAACAATCACACTGATCGAAGGGTTGCTCTGATCATTTCACGTGACTGATAGAGTTTGTGTGATATTTTTAGGAAAACATATAGGATTTTCTTAGAATTTATTAGCAAAATATATAGCTTTACAACTAAGAACACAACATTTGTGGTATTAGAATTTAGTTGAAATTGTTAGAGTGCCATCTGGTTGTGTAATAGGGTTTGCGATTCAAATGATTAATAAAATATATTATATATATTTTTTGAAATTAGTGAAATTGATATTTAGAATAATAAATATTAAAATAATTTTTGAGAAAATGGTGTCAAAAATGATATAAAAAAAACTAATATTTTAAATAATGTATTAAAATATCAAAATTGACATCATTTGAAAAGTGCCAACCATTAGAATTTACACCTGTAGTCATACTTGATACTCCAGTATATATTAGGTTTCACAGGTCTCTTTTTGTTGCTCAGTATTCTCTTTTATATGTCTTTCCATCTCAGTCTTGTTGAGTTGCCAAATAAAACCCTCACAAAACCCACTAGAGAAGGTTTTAAGTATAGTTAAGATCTTGAGAAATAAAGAGTATTAATCACTATATTGTTTAAGGTGACATCATCTCAGCCATTGCAGGAGTCTCAAGTTCAGTCTAATGACTAAACAAGGTCAGTACACACACACATATACTTTGTAGTATATCACTTTTGAACTGATTCCAATGATTAAACAAGCTGGTAAGTACACACACGCTTTATAGTTCATCACTTTTGTCCTCAATGTGATCAGTTGTCACAGCCTTTCATTTATATATTCAGTTTGTTTGTCTTTCATTATGTATATAAAGCTTAAATTTTTACTTGTTAATCAATGGTTTACATTTCTTGTATCTGTGTGTAATCAATGAGTGGTTGACATATTTTGTATCTTTGAGCTGTTTTGAGCTGATATGTTCTAGTACTTGCTTATAATTAAGAACACTTTGTAAATGTTGAAATTTTTTGAATAGTACTCCATGGCTCTATTGTTATGTATAGGGCATTAGAATGGAAATAGAATTTCCGAGAGTTATTCAAATCATAGTTCACGAAATTTAGGTCTGTTATGGTATGGATTACTGGATTAGAGAGTTTAGACATGGATTCTAGTTTATTAATGATTAGTTGATAACACTTTGTGATCACGAGAACTCACTTGGTTTCTCTGCAGGTACTTTAGAAGCTAAAGACCTGGAAAGGATGAATGCATCTGAAGAGGCACCGTCTACCTCTTGCCTCAATAGCATAGTCACCAGTGAAGAGTTAACATTAAGAAATTGTAGTGGTGAAAATTTTAATGTAATAAGCAACTTAAGTGGTACTGATAAATTACAGACCGCAGAAAGTAGGTGGCATGATCTCTCACCAGGTCGCTTAGGCTATAGAGGTTCTCCTTCTAGGGTAAATGTTCTAGAGGATGTAGGATTCTCAAGTAACTCAGAACTCGATAGGAAGACTCTAAATAACCAAGGATCCGTAGATACAGCTTCTCATGGAGAAGCTGCGGGAAGATTCAATAGCGGAGAAATGTCTAATCTTTGTAAGGATCTTGTATGTGTAACCAAACCAGAGCTATTGGATAGAAATTCTCCTGAAAACAATTGCTGTGAAGTTAAAGAAACTGGAAGTCAAATTGCATCGAGCAATGCTTCACTATCTTTAAGTAACACGAGAACAAAAATTCTCTCCAATTCTGGGATCACACAGTATTTTGTTAAAGATAAGCTAAGAGATAAAGGAATATTATGTAGAGGGCCTGCACCTCGTGGTGAGTTCCGAGATCAGTCTTATCCAGAGGCTAGTAGTTCTAACAAGTTAGATATAAGTGCACCCTTAAACTCAAATGGGGAAGTGGTTTTGCAAGTAGATGAAAGTAGACACAAAAATGTTACCAGAGATATGGTTAGGCCTCCTCCTCCTGTTATTCCCAACTCAGGTACACTTTTAAACTCGAATAGAGAAACTGGTGTGGCTCCTATTCATGCTATTCCCAACCAGGTTAGAAACTTAAATACAGTTACTCCTAGGCCTCCTCCTCCTGTCATTCCCAGACAATTTTTTAGGCCTGTTTTTACTGAAGTTCCTCCCAGCCAACTTTACCAAACTGTTCTCAACCCTGTACAACACATTGTTACACCTCTTCATCCAGCTATTCCCACCCCTGGTACACTCTGTAGCTCAAGTAGTGAAATGGGTATGCCTAGTGCTATTCCCAGCCTTTTTCCAAATTTGAATAGCGAAAGCGTTATGCTGCATCATGATGGTGTCAGCCTAAGAGAATGGGTTAAGTTTGGGGAGAATAAGAGAAACAAATTAAAGAACCTGCATATATTTAAGCAGATTGTGGATGCAGTAGGTGATTTTCACTCCAAGGGAATCATTCTGCTTGACTTACGACCCTCATACTTTAAATTGATGCAATCAAATAAGGTCACGTACATTGGATCAATTGTTCAAATAGAAAATTATGGCGACCAGGATGATCAGTACAGGCCAAACTATCAAAATGAGAAGAGGCCAATGGACTACAGTAATATTCCAGACGCCAAAAGAAAAAAACTTGAAGAGAGCCCCAAGTTAGTCATAAGTGAGCCTCAGTTTCCAAACGAATCAGGTCTTCAAGCAGCTAATGAAAATAATGTAAAATGTGGCGGCCAACAGTTTACTGGGAATGTATTTTGTGATAAATCTAACCCTGAAGCAGTACATGTAACTGGCAGTGATTCAAAAGGCGATCACATGTCTGATTCTTCCAAATTACTGTTAGGATCTGCAAAATATACCTCAGAAGAAGCGAAATGGTATGCCAGTCCAGAGGAACTCAATGAAAGGCAGTGTGTGATGTCATCAAATATTTACAGTCTTGGGATTCTTCTTGTTGAGGTATGTGGAGCATTTTGTTCTAGTATCAATTTGACTCTTGGCTATTGCTTGCTTGTTCTGAATATAAATCAATAATTGTGGTAAATATTTTACTAGAAAGTAAAAGTTCAACTATGCCACACATATCTATGTATCAAAATTGTACCCACAATTGTCAAATTGGAGCTGATATCTAGTGTATGCAAAAATCTGGACATACCACAATCACATTGTTTTGCGGGGATTTAATTTTATTTGTCAATTTGTAAGTGCTGAAAGGAGGACTTTAAGAGGTGTTTGAAGATAAGAAACCTTTTTTCGTTATTTCTGACTTGAGTTCCCTTTCTTTTTAAATCTTTGCAGTTGCTTTGCTCCTTTGATTCTGATAGCGATCGTGACATTGCAATGCTCAGTATACGTAATAATAAACTTCCTCTACATTTCTTGGAAGGAAATTCTAGGGAAGCTGAATTATGTCTTTGGCTGCTCGATCCTGAACCTTCTGTACGCCCATCAATAAGGTAAATTTAATACAGTATCAAGAATTGGTTTAAGGACATGTACATGTATATGCGGGTAGTAGTGAAAGGCCAAGTGCGTAAAATGTAGTGATCTACAAGATCAATAGAGCTGTGAGCTGGCGACTAGTAGTCTCCTATAACTAATTATAAAAATGTATTGTATGCATCTGTCAATCCTGTAATCGGAGAAAGTCCCTGATGTAAAGATTATAATTCGTGAAATAAAACTATTATTACATATCAAATTCATTCAAATATAGTATATATTTAAATCTTCAGCAAACTAGGTTTAGCAACTTGCAAGGTTCCTGCAGATTGGGGTGGTAGTTTCTTTTTTAGTGTTGTTAGAACTCATAAAACTTGGGACAAATAAGAGAAGAATGTGCATTAAATGTGTTTCTTTCCATTTTTTTGTTTAATTATTACTACATTAAATGTGTTTGTCTGACAATTATAAGTAATTGTTTATCTCTAACAGAGAAATCTTAGAAACTGACGCTATCAAAGAAATTGAAGACTTGATCAACCCTTCATCATCTTCTAACCTCGATGATACTGAATCGGAGTTATTATTACACTTTCTCGAGTCTTTACAGCAACAAAAGCACAATCGCGCCTCAAAGTTAATGGAAGAAATCAAGTTATTGGAAGCGGATATTGAGGAGGTTGAGAAAAGGCAGGGAAAGATGTCATTGTTACCTGAGGAGTCAGTCCATGCAAGAGCAGAAGTTCCTGGTCAGTCAAGTTCAGGAGTGGATTATGACAAATCTGCCCCATTCTGCAACAAAGAAGGGTTAATAAAAAATATTGATCAGCTTGAAAAACTCTACTTTTCCGTGAGATCTACTCTTGACAGTTCCAATAGTGGGCCAGTTAGATGTGATGTAAAGGATCTGTTTGAATGTCAAAAAACTTCGTATCACACAAAGAAAGATGGAGAATCGAAGAAATTAACTGATGGCCTAGGGGTATTCTATAATGGTTTGTGCAAGTATGCTCGCTACACTAAGTTCAAAGTATGTGGCACGCTGAGGAATGAAAATATTCTTAACTCGAATATGGTATGTTCCTTAAGTTTTGACCGAAATGAGGAATTTTTTGCTGCTGCTGGCGTGTCGAAGAAAATAAAGATATATGACTTCCAAGCAGTCCTCAATAATACTGTTGACATCCACTATCCAGTTACTGAGATGTCAAACAATTCCAAGTTCAGCTGCACTAATTGGAATAATTATATCAGGAACTGTCTAGCCTCGACTGACTATGATGGTGTGGTGAAGGTGTGCTTTCATTGTCCTTTCTGTTGATACTTTTAAGTGAATATCATATTTTTAGTGTCATAAATGGATTAAAATTGAGTTGCCAAATTTTTTGGCTACATTGCATTCTGAACCAGAAACATACAATCTATTAGATAGGGACATGATTCATGCATGTGTATCAGTGAAGATTGAAACAGATGCACTGGTCTACATAACTCTTGTATCTTTGTTTCTGGTTACAGTCTTACAGAACGGTGCTTCTTTTATTAAGATGCTATTGCTTGTTCCAGTGTGTAAATTAAGAATAACTTAAAAATACATTTCAGTTATGGGATGCGGGAACTGGTAAAGCAGTTAACCAATACACTGAGCACAGTAGAAGGGCTTGGTCTCTTGACTTTTCACATACACGTCCAACAACATTAGCAAGCGCGGGTGATGATTGTTGTGTAAAAATCTGGGATATCACTCAAGTATGCTCTCTGTCCTTTTCCATGTTATAATAAGTTTTTATTTGAAGATATTATGCTTAATTATTTCTGCACATCTAAAACAGATAGAACAACATGCTTAATTGTGCCTTTTTATGCGCTTTGAAAGATAATTTACTGTAAAGAATAATACAAGAGTCTTGACAACCATAACTACTTGATTACTGCTACGCAATTGTAGGGTTGACATAAGAACAGGCATTTTTATAATAATTACATTGGGTTTGTTCCTCTTTTCAGAAGAGTAGTGTAATGACAGTCAGGGG
This sequence comes from Heracleum sosnowskyi, assembly GCA_030848705.1. Classification (NCBI taxonomy): domain Eukaryota; kingdom Viridiplantae; phylum Streptophyta; class Magnoliopsida; order Apiales; family Apiaceae; genus Heracleum; species Heracleum sosnowskyi. The sequence continues at coordinate 119,434,853 of CM061241.1, forward strand.
TGCTTCGAAAGTCTGCAGTGTTCAGTTCTCTATGAAATCCAGCCATCTTATTGCACATGGTGATGTAGATTTCAAAACTTACTGCTTTGATCTCCGAAATGCTACAAAACCATGGTGTGTGTTACTCGGCCATACTGATGCTGTTAGTTATGTCAGATTTCTTGATTCAAAAACCCTCGTTACTGCATCCACTGACAGCACGCTAAAGATTTGGGACCTCAGCAAAACCAGTTGCATCTCAACCCTTCGTGGGCATACTAATGACAAGGTTTTAATTTCTATTTCTGATCTCTTTCTTGTATAATAAAAAGCAAATACTTTTCAGTAGAAATTGGCATTTACTGCAACAAGTGTTAATGTTGTATTAATTAGCCAAAAAGAGTGTTAGCGTTTGCCTTTTTTTCTCATCAAATTCAACTGTGTTTAAAGCTTACATTTTGGCTGCATCAGGGCTTTGTAGGTTTATCTGTTACTGATGACGGGTACATCATGTGTGGTTCAGAGACAAATGAGGTGTGTTTTATCTTCTGATAGTAATTCTTTTCTTCGAAGATATACTTCTCCAACTCCGTTATAATTTTCGTAAAACAAAATATCTGAGAAAATTGAAAAGTAACCTTGTGGAGTTGTGTTCCCCTTCTTGGTTGGATTAATCAACAAGTGCAGAGATTGTGTTTATTAACACAAGGTGTGTCTTTAATGATTATGACCCCTGTTTTGTATCTAATCCAACTCCAAATTTGCCAAATTTGTAAGTAATTATACTTTATGATATTCACATTTGCATGATTACAGCATTCTTCTGCATCTATTTGTTGGCAAAGGATGTCTACAAACAAGAGCATGTTAAATCAATCTTGGACTATTTTCCTTATAGGTGTTTGCATATCATAGAAATTTTCCAATGCCGATCACTTCTTACAAGTTCCGGTCGGTTGATCCTATCACTGGGAAAGAGACTGGTGATGATGACAGCCATTTTGTTACAAGTGTTTGTTCGCGAAAAAAATCTGAGCTGATGGTTGCTGGTAATTCCGCTGGATGTATAAAAGTGTTGCAGATGGTTTGAGTGAATGTTCAATTACTGCAATTGATTTCAAAATTGTAGCGGCCGGCCAAGTAAAATTAATGTATTTTCATATATCCTACTAAACAAGAGAAACTGCTTTTAAACTTCTGGGTCTGATATGATGGCAGCTAATATCATGGAAACTGTATCAGCCTATCGGGAATGTTTTGAAAGTAGTTGTATTTGAATCTATAATTCTGTATGGCTATGTATTTGCAGTTTTGCTTCTTTTCTTAGGCTATGTTTCTTTGGATGTGTATGTTTTGCAAGGTTCTTATCTATGTAAATTAGTCCTCGGACTGCTATCAATACTAGAAACTTTTGATGTTCAGTTAGTTTCGCAATATGTTGCAAACAATATTTACAGTATAAACAAAACTAATTGGGCTGTGTTCTATATAATTGATGCTAGATTATGTAAATCTATTTCTTCTGGAAATAGATCATCCACATTTTCTCTCCTGGCAAAAAAATGCTTCATATGCCATGTCTCCAGTTAAGCCTTCTCCAGGGAACTTATTCGAGTATCCTATCTCTATGTCACAAAAATCTACAAGAGGAGGTTGTGCATCCGCCTGACCAGGATCTGGATTTATCACTAGCGCCTTTCTGATGTAGCACGATATGGTACGAATGACAATTTGATGGCTTAGATTAACAGTATTTTTTTAAATAGAATTACAGATGCAGTATATATCAGCTTTCGCCATGTACTTGGAGCTACTGGCCTACTGTAAGTCTGTAACTTCCTGCTTGTTCTTGTGTTACAAACTTCATCTCTTCCATGTATCTCTCCAGTTCCTGTTATAGTACTTGCAGCACTTTTTACCACCGCTAGGCCACTCTTGTTCTCAACCATTTGTTTTTATGTAACTTATATTTATATTTACTCATTTTAGCTCCTTTTGTTGATTTCTCTTATTCCATAACTTATGTGTCCATCAACAGTTTATTGCCTCAAAGAAGAAGCCTCATAGTACTGTAACAATTTTTTCTTTTTAAGCACCAAAAATTTGTGTTAACTTACAAAATTATAATGAACTTTTTTATCAATTACAATAGAAAGGAGATTTATATAGCCAATAACCAAACAATAATAAAGGAAATTGTCCTAACAAAGGAAACTACTATTATCTAATAATAATAATATTATATATGTTAACATCTCCCCTCAAAATAACGATTTCAATCTCACGATGAGAAATCGAGAGTTTGTCAACAAGAAACTGAGTCACGATCCAAATCTGCAACCACAAAACAAGCGATTCTAAAACTACAACCGCAAAACAAGCGAATCCAAAGCATCCATGCCACCCAATAGTAATCGTAAACAAAACTTCAATCCAAGTATGTTCGAACTAAAACCAGAGCTAACAAGAAATCCAATCAACAAGAGAAAAAGAACCATCCATGTCATTCAAAAACCAACCGAAACGCCTTCAAAAGTCAAACATATCTGCAAGCAACGAACACGAAAGAAAAATCCAAATAAATTGAAACTTCATTGAAACAATAACAAGAACGAAATGAAAACTGATTCCAATCCACAAACTATATCCAAATCAAGCTAAAATAGAATCCAAAGACAAATTGTAACAGCCCGACTTTTCGGACTATTAATTCTAAATAAAAAACTCAAATAAAGTACTATACAATGACAATTACAGACGGAAGCGTGACAAAAGTTCTATTAAAAAAGCGCAGCTAACGATAATCCAAAAATCAATCTATTCCGAACCTAAGATCCTGGAACTCCAAAGCTATCCAAGCTGATCTTACACCGAACCTGAAATATATTAAAACAATGAGCTGCAAAGCCCAGCAAGTAACTATCGCCCAACGGCTTAAAGTAATATTTAAAACAGAATTTCTTAACTTTAAATCGATAAAAGAATCAAACAACAAAATCACATTTAATTCCCACGGTTCTAAATTTACGATCACACTATGCCAGTGACACGGCTTCTATAGTTCGATGATTCGATAGGGGCTAGTTTACATCCCTCGATAAGACAAACTCAACGAGGTATCTATGCGTTCCGGAACGTGCATAAACTAGTTCTATGATTCGATATGTCACACTATCCAGTGACCGGATTCTATGATTCGATACGCAACTAAAACAGGGGAATTCTGTAAAAATCTTTTCTAAATTCTATTTTCGATATCACAATTCTCGATAGTTAAATCAATCAAATATTTCGAAAGCGAATAAAAACATATTTGATAATATTAGTGAGCAACTAAAAGTCACTTACCTCGATACCGATGCTGCACCCTAAAAATAAAATCACAATAAATTCTTAATATTAATTTATAATCTATTAACAGTCAAATAAAGCAAACAAGTACACAACTCAATAGAACTCATGCAACGTTTACATATAATTTACTCAAAGAAGATTCCAAACATCAAACATCAAAATATCTTGCAAAATAGACTATTGTTAACAAAATCAATCTTGACCAGTTCTGAAAATTGGCAATTTAATCTATGAAAATAATTTTATCTGAAAAAGTACAAAACACGAAAAATTTAGGCAATTCCGAGAGCTTTCCAGAGTGATAAGGCTCGTTAAAAACGGACAAGTAATGAACTCAGAACATAGACATTTGCGGACAACAGAACAGAATCAGCCCCTGATTTTTCTTTAGTGTTATGCTATTTATGACATCCAAATCGATTTCTTTAGTGTTATGCTATTTACGACATCCAAATCACAGAATATAGCAGCATAGTGTAAACAAGAAACACAAAACACGAAAATACCTTTCAATATTGATATTACTCATTAAATTAGTATAAAAACTCAATTTATTACGAATTTTCAAAGTTAGTGACTCGGTTTTGAAAACACCCTGGCAGGTTACCAAAATAGCACAAAACACACTCTTACACGCAGAATTTAAGAAAGGTTAAAAAACAAAAGTTATAGTAAATTCAAATACCTTTCCAGGGACACCAAAATCACCATCATACATGGTTGTAGAAATCGGCGATTTGTCCGATAAATCGGCTGATTTATGGGCAATCGGAGAGCCACCGATCTGTTTTCATGAAATCGCCGGAAAAATCATTTTTCCGATAAATCAGTCAAACTCGCTCAAAATCGGTCAAACTCGAAAGAAATCGGATAGAATGTAACCTGAAATATAGCTATTAAGAGGAATTTGTATAAAAAGGAAGTAAGATATACATACATACATGTATATGTATATTACAGAATGAAGAAGGAAGAAAGAAGAAGAGGGGAGCAGGATGTTTGGGAGAGACACAGAGGGTGGGCACGAGGAGACGAGATGACACGCATTTCAAATCTCAATATCTAACTCAGTTTGGCATTTTACAAAACAACCCCCGACCAAATAGTCTAATACATGGTCATTCTGAATAAATCATGTACTAATATTAATATGTTAGTTAATCTTATGACAAATAGTGAGTTGATTACAATTTTATTTAGACAAAAAATTTGTTAAATTAAAAATTATATATAATAATGGGTTATTTTTATAAATATTACAAAATATTTTATTAAAATACATATGATTTTATTCCGATTTTTCAGTCCGATAAATCCCCGATTTCCGATAAATCGCTATACGGTACCTCAACCGATTTGTTCCGATTTCCGAAATCTACAACCATGCCATCATACGATAAACAATGAATTTTATACATATTTTACAAGAACTCAGCATATGTAGAAGACCAAATATGACAATCTATTGAAATCAAAACATTACCAACAGGTCAACAAATCACAGAGAAACTCATGTTTGCAGGCCGAATTTCGAAACACACAAAGAATCAAAGTCGTAGACAATTAAAATACCTTTTCAAAAAGTCTAATATCATAAAATTATGACAAATAACGAATCAGATATGATTTTTACAAGAATTTAGACTTTATATAGTATACATACAAAATCGGAGTAGTCATACGAACACAACAGACAAAACAAAGAACTCATGGATATAAATCATATTATATACCAAAACATTACCACCTATACAAATAATCAAGAAAATATGATTTACACATAATATCATATACATGAATTTACAAAAATATACAAAGAGTACAAGAATCGTTACCCCTTTTTCTAAACTTGTCACGAATCTTCCTCTTTTCGTGTTCTTCTTCTTCTCTCTCTCGGCGTCTCTCTCTCTTCTCTCTTACCGTTCCTTTTTTTACACGACTGTTTGTTAGGGCTAGGGTTTTATCTTCTTTTTTCACACGCTTGCATCTAGCTATGTATTAGTCCATTTAATTAACTCGGGTCAACTAAAATCATTCAATTAAACTAAAGCTCAACTAAATTAAATTAGTATGGCTCATTAATCCAATTTTATTCTAAAGTCAAATTATATAATTATCTTAAATTTTAATCCACTTCTAATTCAAATTTCTAGCAAATTAAAATCTATTACAATTACAAGAAAAATCAAGGATATTACGTACTATCCTCCTTAAAAAGAATTTGGTCCCCAAATTCACAATAATCCTATCACATGACACATCTACCCACTAATCTCCTACAAGTCAAACTTAAACTATCGTCCACAAGATCGCACCCTAGAGCATGTATTAGTCCCATACCTAACACACTCCGAAGGACAGCCTGGCTCTGATACCAACTGTAACAGCCCGACTTTTCGGACTATTAATTCTACATACAAAACTTAAATAAAGTACTATACAACTACAATTACAGACGGAAGCGTGATAAAAGTTCTATTACAAAAGCGCATCTAAAGATAATCCAAAAACCAATCTATTCTGAACTTAAGATCCTGGAACTCCAAAGCTATCCAAGCCGATCTTACACAGAACCTGAAATTTATTAAAACAATGAGCTGCAAAGCCCAACAAGTAACTATCGCCCAACGGCTCAAAGTAATATTTAAAACAGAATTTCTTAACTTTAAATCGATAAAATAATCAAACAACAAAATCACATTTAATTCCCACAGTTCTAAATTTACGGTCACACTATGTCAGTGACACGGCTTGTATAGTTCGATGATTCGATGGGGGCTAGTTTACGTCCCTCGATAAGACAAACTCAACGAGGTATCTATGTGTTCCGGAACGTGGAACATTTCAAGAGGAATCCCAAAATTTCATAATGGTTCATTTGTATGCCTTGGAATTTGAAATGCAATACATATATATATATATATATATATATATATATATATATATATAGTTGCTGGGATATCCTTGGAATATGCTTTTTAGATGCTCTTTAGATATTTGTATGCGTTTTCACTTGCCATGCTTTAATTGGCCCAATTGTCCACCATTTTGGCTATAAATAGACCCACTTCTCTTCCCATTTTCTCAAGCCTTTTTGAGCCAACTATATGCTGAAGAAATAAGCCTAGAAACATTCTCAAGATCAATAGATAATTTGCCAAAAACGTTTCTTGCTTATAGCCATGTTTAAACCTTAGTTTTTTCACTATTTTGGCTTGATTTCTTCACTCTTTCTTGCTCAAACCCACACCCATCTTTGGTCATATTTTAGGCAGCCTCTAGACCTTAGTTTAAGCTTGGTTTAGTCACCCTTGAGACCCACATTGTTTATAGCTTTTCGGTGACCTTTTTCGAGTAGTTTTGGTGTGCTATTTTAGGCTTCTTTCTTGCTAGTTTCACTTGTTTTCTCTTTTGAACTCAAGGGTTATTAAGTTAGTCGTATTTTGTTGTTTACTTGTGTTGTGTTTAATTATAAGTTCGTGTGTGTTTAGTTTAACGCACAATAGTGTGGCGAAAGCCGAATAATATTATACTTGTTCGTTACTTTGCACTTGTTTACAACTTTGACCACTAACATCATATTTATATACTTTTTCTTGAATTTTATTCGTGTAGTATATAAATATTTAAAAAGGAGAACGAAAAAGATCTATCTATCTCCTTTGTATACTTGTGGTTTGGTTTAGTTAGTAACAATCTTGAAAAAGAGGCAACTTTGTTTTTTTTTTAAACAAAGACATTTCTTGAATTGTGAAAACTAGTTTGGTTTTGCTTAGTTTAGATTCAAAATAAGGTAAATTTTAGTAGCCTTGTATAAGGTGAAATAAGACCTTGAATCTTAATCAAAACTTGGTCATATTGTCTTAAAGAAACAAAAATTCATAAACTTCTAAGTTAAATTACATTTTGGATTTTTGTAAGACTAGATCATTTTGAACTTGAATCTTGAACTATTCATCTCATTTCTTGGCCTACAACTTTCGGCCATGTTGTCTAAATAAATAAAAATCCTTCGTTCTTTAACGAGATAATAATTTTCCTCAGATTTTTAGTAAGACAAGACTAGTTTCAACAAGTTCATCTCTTGGCCTTTTAATATATTTATTCGAATATACATATAAGTTGTATACTTGTTAGTTGTAAAGTGCCTAGTCCGTTATTCCGTGACTTAGCCTTGCTTTTTAACAAATATATGTTTATATAGATATATTGTTCTTGAACTTGGTTTTACAAGTTCTTGATATTTAAGAATATATTTGGCCATTAAGTCTTGAAAAATAAAAACTCCTTGAACTTTAAAAGAGATAATCATTTACAAGGATTTTTGTAAGACTAATATTATTTGAACTTGTTTTAACAAGCTTAAACACTCTATTCGGCCTTAGCATTTATTTGGCCAAATAGAAATTGTTATGTCCTTATATGTTTTTAGAATGGGGGTTGAATACAAGCTATACTGTTTTCTCGAATTTGTTCGGTTCGTGATATAATAATTCAAGAATAAGTTAAAGCGGAATAAAATGAAACAAGATTCAAGTTAAATATAACTGATATTAAACTTGAAAGGTGTTACAATCACAGTACAGATTACAGGGAATGATTATCAAACTAATTAAAACAAATTAGAATAAATTCGACATGAATTTATCTATATTTGGAATAAAAAGATCGAATACTAAAAAGTAGTTCGAGATAATTTCTAGGGATTTTGATCCGTTAGATAGCCTTTAAAATAAAAGTGAACAAATTCTAGTGGTTTAGATTTAACAAATGAAACTAGAATTGATTACAGTGTTAGAATTAAAAGCTCGGATGTTCTTGTTCTTTAAGGCAGATAAGATATGATATTTCTGTCTTCAATGTGATTGCTTTTTTTTTAATCATCCTGCCTTCTGTTCTTTTAAATGCATTAGTACGCAAGGTTGACTTACCAGAAAGACTATCCAAAGACTATCAATTAAAGTTGGCAAAGACAAAGACTATTGGTAAGACAAAGACTAGAGTTGGCAAAGCAATCAATTAAACGGATAAGACTTTCGGTAGGACTACCAATTGTACTAGAAAGACAATCGGTAGGACTATCCTGGATAGTCTTACCAGTGTAACTAAATCCAATTTTCACAATTACATTAATTCTGATTTAATTAATCTTTTAATTAATTTAAGGAATAAAATAATTCTGATAGAATTAATTTATTGAATAAATTAATTAACTAATTTAATTAATTAAAGGAGAATTAATACAATTCCTTGATAGCAGAATCAATCCTCGAACCACTGAAATTAATGACAAACTTCCACTGGACGATGTTGACACTCGATGTACTGTCTGGTTCATGAGTGACTAACTGCAATGACTGTTCTTCATTTTTGACTTTAAGATGTGATTCTTTTTCTTTTCCCTTTATCAAACTCTGTAACCTGTATATTGTATGTCACATTGTTGAAATATATGTCACTAAAATAGATCCACTTTCTTGAATACTTCACTGAGGCTTGATCAAATAAATTAACTTCTTTCAATGTAGAGTTACTTCAAATCTATAGATTGACTTTAATCTTCATTCTCTTGACTGATATTATCTTCTGAGATTCCTGTGACAGTTTGTATATTATTTACTGATTACATTCATGTTTAAGTTAAGTCGAATCCTCAGTGTTTACAAATAGGCCAATGCATATGCCTTTCAAATAATATATATAGTTCATATACTTGTTGATTTAAAAGTGTCAAAGTCCGTTATTCCGTGACTTAGCCTTTTTTACTTGACGTGTATATATATATATATATATATATATATATATATATATCATATCAACACTTAACTAGTTATATACTTGTTTGACTTATCTTTACATATAACTTGTGAGTTGTTAAGTGATTATTTTTATCTTGTACTTACCGTACATTTACTTGGCGCATTTATATTTATTAATTTGTTAGAATTGTTAGTTTATATACTTGTGTTTATTTGTGTGAGCTAGTACCGTAACATACTAGTTTACTCTTTTTATCTATCTTAAGGATTATTTGGTTCGTAGTGATTGTTTTCTAAACTTGTAGTGAGGTAAAGTGAAGTGAGGTGATCATTGTTCTAAGACCGAAGTCTTAGGCGTACTAACGGGGAGTTAGTGGCCTTTGCACCGTAAAGAAAATGAAAGATCCAAGACCTAAGATCTAAGATCCAAGACCAACAAGTTGTAGAAGAAAATAGTCTACAAAGTTTGCTACTTCGACTTTGAGGAGGTAACGGGGAGTTACGCTCCAAGACGAGTCTAGTAGTGTTAGCTATTTTATTTTAAGAAGATTACTTGTTGTATAACTCCAAGATAAATAGATAGTTTTGTTTTTGGTTGTAAAGGCTTCTCCGTCTACTATAAGGAGTATTTTTCTTATAATGAAGAAAACTCGAGTCCGGGAGGAGCTCAGAGACTGGACGTAGGGGTGAGCGACTTCATTAGGAGTTGCGCCATCGCGAACCAGGATAAAATTGTGCGTGTCGTACTCTCTTTTCTTTCTTGATTTACTTTCCGCATTTTCAATGGTTTACACTTTAGTAACGAATTTAAAATCAAGGAAGAAAGTTAAAACGCCAAGCTCTAAAAAAATTTTAAAAAGGTAATAAACTATTCAAACCCCCCCCCCTCTAGCTTATTATCCCCACTTCGAGACCTACAATTAAAATATATCATTTTCCAAAAATATCACCGGTGAACCCTTACTTATTTATTTTAAAACCTATCTTAATACTTTTAATTACGGGCAACTACCTTTTTCAACTCAAACATGTTACTTTTTCTATTTTTCCTTACTAAAACCCCTCATTTTCCAAAAATATCACGGGTAAACCGTTACTTATTTATTTTCAAACCTATTTTAATATTTTTAAATTATTTAAAAAAGTTTAACATGCCTACTTATTTTTTTTAACAAATGCAATTAATAAAATATTAAAACGTAAATAATAAAAATAAAAATTAATATTATTAAATAATAACATTATTTATAACCAATTACATTTTCAGCTAAAATACATTAGTTTTTCCATCTTTTTTAACAAAATCCCCTCTTTTTCTAAAAACAAATCATTGGCTTACCTTTTTCAACTAAAACATGTCACTTTTTCTATTTTCCCTTCCTAAAACACCTCATTTCCAAAAATATCACGGGCAAACAGTTACTTATTTATTTTAAAATCTATTTTAAAACTTTTAATTATTTTAAAAAGCTTAACACGCTTCCTTTTTTTTTAACAAATGCAATAAATAAAATATTAAAATGTAAATAATAAAAATATCAATTATGAAAAATAATTTGTGCATCGCGCGAGTTTTAAGCTAGTTAAATCCTTATCTATACTATTATATTAAAGACGAAACATTGAAAGTTTTGCAGGTCCTGAAATTTTTTGTAGTCTGGTCACTCCATTCATAGCCGTTAGATATTTCTGATCAAATTGATGAGAACCGTTACATAAAATAATAAAAATTTTATATATAATTTTTTTTTCTAACTAAAACATCTCATTTTCCAAAAATATCGTAGGTAGTTTCATTTAATAAAATAACATAATAAGGTTATAATTTCTAATAAATAAACCATTACCATTTTTAGCCAAAGTGGATATTCTTTTTTATATTTTCAAACTAAAATTTCTACTTTTCTATTTTTCCTAAATAAAACCTCTCATTTTCCAAAAATATCACGAACAGTTCTATTTAATAAAATAAAATAATAATATTATAATTATTAATGACTAACCGATTAGCTTTTTTTCCAAAATGTATATTCTTTTTTAAATTTTATAACTAATATTTCTCCTAAGTAAAACCTCAAAAATATCACAGACTATTTCATTTAGTAGCATAAAATACTAATATTATAAATCTATCTCTTTATCTATACTATATTATTAAAGACGAAACATTGAAAGTTTTGGTACCTGTTTTTTGATACGGTACTTGTCTTATTTAATTATTTATTTAATTATTATAAAAATTAGTATAATCAGTTACCCTTTCAATTAAAATACATTACCATTTTTTTCTAAAAAAATCACGAACAATTTTCTTTTCAACTAAAACATGTTACTTTTTCTATTTCCCTTGCTAAAATCCCTCATTTTCCAAATATATCACGAATAAACCCTTATTTATTTATTTTAAAACCTATTTTAATACTTTTAATTGTCAATTACCTTTCCCCTTTTTTCTAGAAAAATCACGGGCAATTATCTTTTTCAACTAAAACATGTTATATTTTCTATTTTCCTTACTAAAATCCCTCATTTTCCAAATATATCGCGTGCAAACCCTTACTTATTTACTTTAAAATCTATTTTAATACGTTTAATTGACAATTACCTTTTTTCAACTAAAACATATCACCATTTCTATTTTTCTTACTAAACCCCCTCTTTTTTCAAAAATATCACAGGCAAATCGTTACTTTTATATTTTAAAATTCAACGAAAACATGTTACTTTCTACTTTTCTTACTAAAACCCCTCTTTTTCCAAAATATCACGGGCAAACCGTTACTTATTTATTTTAAAATCCATTTTAATATTTTTAATTATTTAAAAATGTTTAACACGCCTACTTATTTTATTTAATAAATGCAATTAATAAAATATAAATAATAAATAATAAAATTAACAATTATTAAAAACAATCCGTGCATCGCACGGGTTTTAAGCTATATTATTAAAGATGAAACATTAAAAGTTTGGTAATCGGAAGAACGGACGACCGTACTTAGTGATTTTACTTAATTACCCTTACTTATTTTCTTTAAACTATCACTAAATAATAACATTTTTTATAACCAATTACTTTTTCAGCTAAAATATAGTACATTTATTTAATTATTTTCTAACAAAATCCTCTCTTTTTCTAAAAAAAAAAACACGGGCGATTATCTTTTTAAACAAAACATGTTACTATTTCTATTTTTCCTTACTAAAACCCCTCATTTTCCAAAAATATCACGGCAAACTCTTACTTATTTCTTTTAAAATCTATTTTAATATTTTTAATTATGAGCACTTTTTCAGCTGAAACATGTTACTTTTTCTATTTTTTTATTTTTTAAAGAAATTATTATTAAATAAAAACATTTTTATAACCAACTACCTTTTCGGCTAAAATACATTACCTTTTCTATTTTTTCTAACAAAATCCTCTCTTTTTCTAAAAAAAATCACGGGCAACTACCTTACTTATTTATTTTGAAACCTATTTAAATACTTTTAATTACGGGCACTTGCATTTTCAGCTAAAACATGTTACTTTTTCTAGTTTTTCTTACTAAGTCCCCTCCTTTATCGAAAACTTTGGTGGGCCGGTCCCTATACGACCACTGTACGACCAAATGAATAAGGACCGTTAGATATTAAATAGATAGTTGGGAACTGTTAGATATAAGATTAAAAAATTATATTTTATTAGTAGTAGGATTATATTTAAATACTAAAGAGTGTATTTTGATAATTTAAACCAAATATAATTGGGTTTTTTATATTAAACACAATTCTCTATGTAAAATTTCTTAACTCTCTTTTCTCTTCAGATTATGGGTAGTTCCAATTAGATGATAATTTTTAAACCAAAGATCGAGATATCGATTCAAATCAATTATAATATTAAAAAATGTATTGAAATAATGCTCATGTATATCATGGATAACAATAATACATGTGAACCCTATGTTATAAGAGACGTAGAAAAAGTTATCTGCATGAATTTATGTTGCAAATTTTACTTTACAAATTACAAGTAAAACGACTTAGTTAATTAATCTTAACATAACACTTTTTTTTAAGAGACATAACCTTTGATTTATCCAAATTATATTATATTCTTTTAAGATATAAAAAACGTAAAATGATAATATCAAAGTATTATTAAAAATTGAGAGTTTCACATTCATTGACAATAATTTTGAATATAATATTTATAGAGAATAAGGATCATGCGGTTAATCTCGGTATACTTTTTCTAAGATCATAACTAATACAGGTAAACAAATAAATCTAATCATCTATTGATCAATTACTATCTCAGGAGTCGAGATCTTTATTCTCATTCGGATAGCATACTATAAAATTTTATGTTTGAAATCACCTCAATAACATATGAATATTACCCATTTCAAAAATTAACAAGAAATTTAAATTTTGAATCATATAAATTTACATAAAATATATGTGTTTTGCACAGGATAAAAAACACTCACAAAATAATTTATCCAAAAATATATCCTTATATATTTTATCCATAATTTTGTTCGTAACGGTGCAATACCATAAAAAAAAGTAAGAATCTTTAAATTTTAAAATAAATATATGAGAATCGTGAGACGTTCAAATTCTTTCAACAATGTATCAAATATAAAAATTAATATTTTGATCTCTAAATATTATATCCTTTATATATAGTAAACGTGAGAGAGATTTTATCCAAAACTCTGCACCTGGTAGTCTGGTCCTTAGTACCGTCAAAATAATCTCAACCGTTGGATATAATATTTTTAAAAATAGATGATCAAGATTATATCATACAAAAATAGAAATTATTATCTAAAAAGGATGCGAGTCAAAAGTGAAAATATTAGTATTAGAATTGGGTTAGAAGTATCATTATAACTTAATAAAAAGACCGGTTCAATCAATATTGATATTCAATTCCTATTACATATCAATTCCTATTACATATCAAGATTATAATAAGGATCGTTAGATCTTAAAATAGATAGATGAGAACCGTTGGATCGAATAAGGAAAAGTGTATTTGGTTGGTAGTTGAATTATATTAAAAATATTAAAATACATATTTTGATAATTTAAACCAAATACATGAAAATTTCCTAAATCAAATATATTTCTCAAAGTAAAATGTTTTTATTAAATAATTGTTAAACCACCACTAAATTAAACATTAGTTTGTTAGATATTAAAATAGATAGATGAAAATCTTTGGATGTAATATTAAAAATTGTATTTGATTGTTAGTAAAACTATATTCAAACCCGCTAAAAAGAGTAATTTGATAATCTAAACTAAATAGAAATAAATTTCCTAAGTTGAATAAAACAAATTATGTAAAAATTCGACACTTTTTCTCTTTCTTTTCAGTTTCAGGTTAATTTCAATTGGAAAAGAATCGTTAAACCAACACTAGATTAAAAATAATTTTGGGAGTTTCGTGTGTCACATAAAACATTCAAATATGATCTTTAGAACTCAAGATAATGCACAAATAGTTAATTGACGTCTAAAATTTAATAAATAAAGTCTAAAAATTAATAACATAAAAATTATATTTAAAATAATTAATATAATTATAAATATTAAAAAAGAGCCGTGCATTGCACGGGTTATAAGCTAGTATATATAAAACATGTAAGAGAGATTTTATCCAGAATTTTGGTCAGGTATCTTCAAAACGATAACCATTAAATTTTAAGATAGATAGATGAGAACGTTAAATCTAATATTAAAAAGCGTATTTGGTTGGTAATAAAATTTAAATCAAATATAAGTATTTTTCCTAAATTGATAGAATTCTTAATCTAAAATTTTGTAACTTTCTATTCTAACCGGAACTATCCCGGAAGAGAAAAGAAAGTTACGAATTTTCAAAATACAATTTTTTTATTTGTTTTGCAAAATTACGTTTTCAAAAAATATAATTTTTACGAAAAATACATATTTTTATTTATTTTTATAAAAATACGACTTTGCAACCAAATGCAACTTGATGCAACCAAAATCAACTTCATTTATCTTTCAGAAAATGTAAAAAGAAATTGCATTTTGTTGTTTTTTGTTGCAACCCGTATTTTGGTAAATATTTTCAGAAGTTAGTAAAATCGCAAAAAATCTTTAAAAAAGTAGTTCAAGAATTCCTCAAAATTTTAAACAAACCCATTTTAAATAAATTAGCCAAACATATGCATTTTACTTAAAGTTAAAAAAATCACTTTTAGCTTAAAGATAATAAATTACACTTTAAGTCATAAATACCATTTTTAAAATTAAATCCAAACGGACTCCTAAAATGATTGAATTTTACGAAATTTTGTATTGACTTATTTTTGCGTGAAAATTAATAATACTATGTACAGTTAAATAATATGAATTTGTAAAAGTAAAATATATGAATTTTGCGTTCACTTATTCCTGGCTGATCCTTTCATAGGTACATCTAAATTTGTGAAAAGTTATTCAAGACATGAATAAAATGATCGATTAGAGAATTTTTCTCCGATTAGTGACTTGACTTCCTCACGTTGAATAATATATGCCTATATTTATATTAATAACTGAGTGATGATTGAGGTACCAATTGAATATCACGTATTGTTATAAAATGATGTGACAACAATTTTATAATAATAGTATGGGACGATTTTATTGATGATATCGGTATAAAAGCCCGCAAATGCATTATCATATAATTAATTAGAATTTAACACTTGTTATTTGGTAGATCTTTTAGATATTTACTTTCTAATTTAGTACCTACCTCTAGCATTTTTCTTATTAATAATCGAAATAGTGTAATCTAATATTCAACTACTCATATTATCTTGAGGGTGCTGGATCGTATAAATTGTAAGGAATAAGTTGGTCTCAGGAGATTTGCCAACTTACTTCGGTCCTGTGCTTATTTGATAACTTATAAGTTGATAAGTTGAATGTTAGAAATCACCAACATTTTACTTAAGTTATCAATTTATTCTTTGATTTTTTTATTTTTCTAATATTTTATATTTTTACATTTGTGTTTTTAAATATTTTTTTAATTTAAAATACAAGTGTTGAAATCATTGTATTTAAAAATTATTTTTTCAAATTTAATTTAGCAAATTCTTCAGTAACTTATAAGTAAATTTATCCAAATACCCGTATAACTTATAAGAATTCATCAACTTATCACTTATATGACACTTACTCATTTTAAGTTATAAATCAATTTTTTTGTGATACCCCAAACATGCACTTCTTACAGACTTGCAGCTAAAGAAAATATATCATGTGAACGATAAATCTTCTTGTGAAAAACAATCATGGTAAAAAAGAACAGCAAATGTGGTGTGAGCAAGTGAGCAACTGAGTAATATTATTGATTTTCTATTGGTGATCATCATGATTAAAAATAGAAATAGAGACTTTCCAATTAGTTAGATTGCCAGCTAGCAACATCCATATCAGCATAACTGAATTACATTCTATTAGATTGATATATAGTCTAGTTTATTTTCTTATGTGATGTAATAGTTAGTAAGATAAAACAATATACATTTGGTTGTTCAGTTAGTATGTAAAATAATCTTCTTCTTCGTGTTCATCAAGCTTTGTCAATGGAGTAATACATAGTTTAGTTTGTTCTAAATAACATGGTATCAGAGCTTTTTAAGCTTCGTTCAATCTTAATTTCCGCAAAATCGACGTCAATTCTCTATCGATCTGAATCATCTTCGTGAAATCAGGTGTAATACATTCTTATACTCTGAATCTTCTAATTGAGATGATTTCTCCATGATTTCATGACTATATTTCTGTTAACAATTTCTACAAAGAGTTATTGAATTGGAATCAGGACTTGTTTACGCGTTTTTGTTCGAGATATTGTGTTATTGTCTTCTATACAACAAATTGTACGGATTATCCAGAAAATCTAGTTTGTTATTTGTTAATTCAAGTCGAAAATGGCTACTAGAGTTGTCCAAGATCCTTCTAGTGTATATTTTGTGCATCCTTCATATTCGAACATAAATCAACTCGTTTCTGTGAAATTTAATGGAGAAAGTTTTAACAATTGAAAGAGAAGTATGATTCTTACTCTATCAGCTAAGAATAAGCTAGGTTTTGTTAATGGAACAATTGTTATACCTGAGGTTAATTCTGCTAATTACAAGTCTGGGAACGGTGTAACGATCTAGTGATTTCCTGGTTGTTGTTTAATCTCGACGAGAATATTGCTAGAAGTGTACTTTTTCTAAAAACAGCAAGAGGCATATGGAAGGATTTAGAAGATAGATTTGGATATACTTCAATTACACAAGCTTTTTCACTAGAACAGAAATTATCAGAAATGAAGCAAGGAGAACAGAGTGTTTCTGAATTTTATACTCAAATCAAAACAGTTTGGGATTCTCTCGATGATGTTACTCCTTTACCAACCTGTACTTGTGATAGTTGCACCTGCACTTTGTCTGGGAGAATTAAGAAGATGCAACAAGACCACAGAGTGTTACAGTTTCTGATGAAACTAAATGATCAGTTTTCTATGATTCGAGCTAACATCCTTATGGCTAGTCCATTACCAGATTTGAATCAAGTATATCGAATTGTTGCTCAAGAAGAAAGTCGCAAGGAGTTTTTCCAATCTGCACCTCAGCATAGTAATCTAGCTTTTGTTGCTGACAAACGAAAGTTTGTGGATTCTTCTCAGTACAACAAGTTTTCAAACTTGCAAAATTCTGCAAACTTGCAGAGGCAAAACTACAATGTCATTCCAAAGAAGTTTAATGGCAAGCCAGCAAATGACTACTTCTGCACTCATTGTAAAATTGCAGGACACGGCATTGAAAGATGTTTTAAAGTACATGGTTATCCACCTGGATTTAAGAGCAACAGAGAAAAAAGGTTTGCTGCATTATCTCACAGTGAAGAGTCTCAACAACACACTGACAAGACAGACACATCTGCACCAGTAACTATGCAATAATACAATCAGCTTTTGGAATTGTTCAATAAGTAGAAGTTTTTTGACTCTGATCAGGTCAAACAAAATGAAATATTTGGTCATGCTCTCCTTGCAGGTAAGGTTTGCTTGTCTTCATATTGTGCTACAGAATGGCTACTTGATAGTGGTGCCACAGACCACATAAGCAATTCATTGTCTGATTTTACGACATGTGTACTTGTCATTGATACTGATTGTCACATAACTATTCCTGATGGAAGACATATCAAAGTTACTCATACTCGCACTGTTATATTGAATGAGCACATTATATTACAGAATGTATTGATAGTGACAGAATTCAAATACAAGCTGATTTCTCTTCACAAACTGTTTCAAGACATGGAGTCTACTATTTTGTTTTCCGATGCAAAGTGTTATCTTCAGGACCTCTCTCAGAAACAACTTCCACTGCATCTTGGTGATTTAAAGCATAGTTTATATACTGTTGCGACATCCAACTCTTTGCAACAGTCTACTACTTTTCATGGTCCTTTCTTCAATTCCAAGGCAACCTATCTCAGCATTTCAGATGAAGCAAAATTATGGCACCTCTGGCTTGGACATATATCTTTTCAACAGCTCCAGATTCTTCAGCCATAGTGCTCAGTCAAAAAAAATGTAGAAGATTTCATTTGTAATATATGTCCATTGGCTAAACAGTCTAGAACATCATTTCATCATAGGAGTATTAAGTCCACTGCTATTTGTAATATATGTGGATGATTTTAGCAGATAAACTTGGGTACATTTGATTAAATTCAAATCTGAAGTTGTGGATGTTTTGATAAAGTTTGTTAAGCATGCATGTTGAAGTCCAGTTTAATTCTACAGTTCTTTGCATTAGACCAGACAATGCTAAGGAACTCTGTGAATGTACTTTGAAGGTTTTCTTTGCCGCTTCCCAAGGTATCATTCATCAAAAATCATGGAGTTACACTCCTCAGCATAATGGAATGGTGGAGAGGAAGCATAGGCATTTACTTAATACAGCCATGCCTCTCTCTTTTCAATATAAATTACCTGCACAATACTAGGGTGAGTGTGTTCTTTGTGCTTGTTATTTGATCAATAGAATTCCACTTACAAGTATCAATAACATGGCACCCTATCAGAAACTATATAATGAGTCATTTTCTCTTGATCATCTCAAAGTTTTTGGTTGCTTGTGTTATGTCTCAACAATTAAACCTCATAGGTCTAAATTTGATCCTAGAGCATCACCTTGTGTGTCCATTGGTTATCCTCCACATCAGAAAGCTTATAAAGTTCTTGATTTAGCGACTAAAACTATTATGGTTTCCAGAGATATTACCTTTCATGAACATCATTTTCCTTTTCAGATTATCTCTCCCACTGAACTCTCTACTCTTTATGCTTCTGCAATATTTTTGCCTGCTTTCACTACCAATACTGATTATGATGATTTAGATTGTCTTTAGGTTTCTAATCCCAATTCTAATCCACATGATCATATTGATTCTGAATCTTCCCATACATCACAAACTATTTATTCTTCAAATAGCTCTGGTAACATGTAAGAAGGTAATACCCATGCCTAAGTGTTGTAGAAAGCCATCTATGGCGCAGTGTAACTACTATACCTATTAGACAATCTACTAGAATCAGGAATTCAACAGCAACTTATGCATTATAAGTTTGTGTGCTTATTTGATAACTTATAAATTATAAGTTGATAAGTTGAATGTTAGAAATCACCAACATTTTACTTAACTTATCAACTTATTCTTTGATTTTTTTTTATTTTTCTAATATTTTTTATTTTTACATTTGTGTTTTTAAATATTTTTTTAATTTAAAATACAAGTGTTGAAATCATTGTATTTAAAAATTATTTTTTCAAATTTAATTTAGTAAATTCTTCACTAACTTATAAGTAAATTTATCCAAATACCCGTATAACTTATAAGAATTCATCAACTTATCACTTATATGACACTTACTCATTTTAAGTTATAAATCAATTTTTTTGTGATACCCCAAACATGAAATTCTTACAGACTTGCAGCTGAATAAAATATATCAGGTGAACAATAAATCTTATTGTGAAAAATAATCATGGTAAAAAAGAACAGCAAATGTGGTGTGAGCAAGTGAGCAACGGAGTAATATTATTGATTTTCTATTGGTGATCATCATGATTAAAAATAGAAATAGAGACTTTCCAATTAGTTAGATTGCCAGCTAGCAACATCCATATCAGCATAACTGAATTACATTCTATTAGATTGATATATAGTCTAGTTTATTTTCTTATATGATGTAATAGTTAGTAAGATAAAACAATATACATTTGGTTGTTCAGTTAGTATGTAAAATAATCTTCTTCTTCGTGTTCATCAAGCTTTGTCAATGGAGTAATACAGAGTTTAGTTTGTTCTAAATAACATGGTATCAGAGCTTTTTAAGCTTCGTTCAATCTTAATTTCCGCAAAATCGACGTCAATTCTCTACAGATCTGAATCATCTTCGTGAAATCAGGTGTAATACATTCTTATACTATGAATCTTCTAATTGAGATGATTTCTCCATGATTTCATGACTATATTTCTGTTAACAATTTCTGCAAAGAGTTATTGAATTGGAATCACGACCTGTTTACGCGTTTTTGTTCGAGATATTATGTTCTTGTCTTCTATACAACAAATTGTACGGATTATCCAGAAAATCTAGTTTGTTATTTGTTAATTCAAGTCGAAAATGGCTACTAGAGTTGTCCAAGATCCTTCTAGTGTATATTTTGTGCATCCTTCATATTCGAACACGAATCAACTCGTTTCTGTGAAATTTAATGGAGAAAGTTTT
This sequence comes from Heracleum sosnowskyi, assembly GCA_030848705.1. NCBI lineage: Eukaryota > Viridiplantae > Streptophyta > Magnoliopsida > Apiales > Apiaceae > Heracleum > Heracleum sosnowskyi. The sequence continues at coordinate 119,455,766 of CM061241.1, forward strand.
AACAATTGGAAGAAAAGTATGATTCTTACTCAAAGCATCCAATACTCTTACTGTTCGGGCTTTTTCAGATTCAGATTGGGGTTCTTGTCCTGATATTAGACGGTCCTTGACTGGTTATCTTGTCTTATTTGGTAATTCCCCGATTTCTTGGAAATCTAAAAAACAAAGTACTGTTTCCCGTTCTTCTTCTGAGGCTGAATATAGAGCTATGGCATCTTCTGCTTCTGAAATTACATGGTTGGTGAGATTGCTGCAGGAGCTTGGTGTTACTGAGTTAACACCTATTACGTTGCTTTGTGATAATCAATCTGCATTATACATTGCTAAGAATCCAGTTTTTCACGAACGTACTAAGTGAAGGAATTTACGGATGAGCGGAAGCGCGATATAACATTTATTCCGTAAAAAACCATATATCGCACATATAGAAAAACATATAAATCTAGAGCGAGGGGATTCGTAACCATACCTTACGAATCGAAGCTTTAAAATTGATGGTTGCAAGCAGTTGCTCCTCAGAGTGTGAAGCACTCTACCGGTATCCACCAAGAATTTTCCTTCGATGAATTCTTCAAAAAAAACTCTAAACCTTTTTAGAGAAAAGAGAGAGAGAGAGAGAGAGAGAGAGAGAGAGAGAGAGAGAGAGATGGAGGCTAGCTCCTTTTCTAGGTTTTTCACAAAAATAAGATGAGCCTTAGAATGAACTATCTCATTCTATTTATAGGGCTCTTTAGGGTTTTTAATAATATATATATATATATATATATATATATATATATATATATTAACCCCACATTTCTAAAATGCTTTAATAATGATTAAAACTATTTTAATCATTATTTCTTTTTCTAAACTATTTAGAAAATAATTCTTCCTCTCTCATAATTTAAATCTTTTCATCAAAGAAAATATTCTTTTATGGTGTGATCCTGTAGGTTCAATATTAAGCCGGTAGTAGAAATAAATAATAATAAACTTTTATTTATTATTTATATGAATTCTAATAATTCATTAAATATAATTAACTGATTAATTATATTTATTCTACATCGTGAGTGATGCTTCTCAACATATCGCGACTATCCGGATAATATGAATTCACTGCTTAGAATACCAAGAACCTGTCAATGACTAGTTTCAGTATAATCAATTCCTTCTACCCTACAATATCCCGATTAAATACAAGGCATGGATCTCGTGTCAGGCCTATCAAATTTAATCATATGATTTCTTATTCATAATGCTAAGTTCATATTAATGCAAATTAGAAACTCCTTTCTAATTTCATACACTCTGGCCAGAGATTCCAGAACTTGCATACTAAGAATAACATAGGATATTCTCTTCCTATACTGGAAGGGGTAGATCCTCTATTGACGTTAACTATCTCCATACACAAATCCCTATGCCCAGAATAGACCTAATGGATGTCCTTGAGACTAAGGACTAATCCAAAGCATAGTTCATTATATACAAGATAACTCTAACGATCTCAAGTCTAAGGACACTTGTACAACTATCACTCAGTGAATAACTATTGACACGTGAGTAAACTCCATTAGTTGTTCAACTTATCGAGTCATGTTCAGTGAACTTACTCCCTAACAAGCACCTACATACTAGCTATAGTGTCACCACACAAATGCCTATGAGAACAGACATCCTCCTAACGGGAGCAAGCATAGTATGTACCAATCTTTGCGGATTCACCAACTTCCGATTAGTTATCCTATGATCAAGAACTGTTTAAGTCTAGAGTTATCATCTTCTAGATCTCGCTATTATAATCTCATTATAATTCTAGAAGCTTTACTCTAAACTATGAAACATCTTATTTAAAACACTTTAAATAGATAAAGCCCGTAATAAAAACAAAACAAGTCTTTTATTAACGTTAATGAAATCAAATAAGAATACAAGAAAGTTCTTCCTAACTCATCATTCATGATTGCATTTAGGACAAACACTTTCACTAAGCACATAGAATTGGATTGCCGTTTTACTAGAGACAAAGTTCTTGAAGGTTTAATTCCGTTATCTTATTTGTCTACTCAACATCAGTTGGCTGATGTCCTCACAAAGATTCTTCCCTCTCCACATTTCAAAGATCTTTTGTTCAAGTATGAAGCTTCTCTACTTTCTGCCTCCACATCCTCCAACTTAAGGGGGGATATTAGTGATCATCATGGTTAAAATAGAAATAGAGACTATCCAGACTTTCCAATTAGTTAGATTTCCAGCTACTTGTCAGCTAGCAACATCCATGTCAACATAACTGAATTACATTCTGTTAGATTGATATATAGTCTAGTTTATTTTCTTATGTGATGTAATAGTTAGTAAGATAAAACAATATACATTTGGTTGTTCAGCTAGTATCTAAAATAATCTTCTTCTTCGTGTTCATCAAGTTTTGTCAATGGAGTAATACAGAGTTTAGTTTGTTCTAAATAACATTTTCTTCATCGCATAGCAGTGGTAGTAGTTAGAAATTAGAATCTATAGATAGATTATGTCCCTTCCGTACTTTATCGGTAGCTCAGAATTGGGAAATGACCCTTCTCTTGATAACAACTTCAAATCCATAGTTACACGGAAGCCATAGCCTATGAATCTGATAATGGCCTGTACATTTTACATATTTACTGTAAATTTTAAGAGTAAACCTTTTAAGATAAGAACATTGAAAATAACTATGCGCTCGTATGTAAGTATAAAATAATTTTTTCGCATACAACAATATATATAAAGGAGAATATACCGGAGGTTAGGTGGCGCCTCTAAGATTGTCTCAATTTATTTTTCTAATTTTCTAGAATTTTTTAATTTTAAATACTAATAAATCAAAAAATATCATTTAACCTATTAGAAGTAGAATATGTGTTCGAATTTATTGAGGAAAAAAGTTCGAATTTATAGGGAAAACATATAAATAAAAGTTTGAATTGAAGTAGAATAGGTGTTCGAATTTATAAAGGAGAATAATTCGAATTTATAGCTAAGACATAGAATTAAAAAATTTATTTAAAGTAGAATATGTGTTCGAATTTAGAGAAGAGAAGAGTTCGAATATATAAGAAATACTTGCTAAAAGTTCTATCGGAAGTAGAATAGGCGTTTGTAAGATATAATTAAAAGTTCTATTGGACGTAGAATAAGTGTTCGAATTTATAGAAGAGAATAGTTCGAATTTATAAAGACTTTATAGGTTAGACATATAATTAAAAGTTTTATGGGAAGTAGAATAGATTTTCGAATTTATAGAGTAGAAGAATTCAAATTTATAAGAAATACATATTAAAAAAAATTATATTGGAAGTAGAATAGGTGTTTGTAAGACATATATAATTAAAAATTCTATTAAAAATAAAATGGGAGTGCAAATTTATATTAGTGTTTTTTCAACGAGAGAGCGACTTATTAGAAATGAGTATGTTAACAAGAAAATTAATATATAAGACAAGTATTCAGTGTATAAAATTTGTGATTTCGATCCTAATAAGAAAAACGTGTTTAACGGGAGGACGACTTATTAGGGAGAAATGAGTGATTGTCGTAATTTTATATATAGAGTTTTTTTTAAAAAATAATTATAACACCACCGCGAAGCGCGACTTTGTCAATTTGTAGGTTAGACATATAATTAAATGTTTTATCGGTATAATAGATTTTCGAATTTATAGAGTAAAAGAGTTCGAATTTATAAAAAAAATACATATAAAAAAAGTTCTATCAAAAGTAGAATAAGTGTTTGTAAGACATACATAATTAAAAGTTCTAATAGAAATAAAGCAGGAGTGCGAATTTATATAAGTATTTTTTCAATGAAAAGGCGACTCGTTAGAAAGGAGCATGTTAATATGAAAATTAATATGTAAAACAAGTATTCAATGTATAAAATTTGGGATTTCGATCTTAACAAAGAAAATGTGTTTAACGGGAGAACGGTTTATTAGGAAGCAATAATTAATTGTTATAATTTTATAAAAATAATATTTTAAAAAAAAATTATAACGCCGCCACGAAACGAACTAGTTCTATAAGTAGAGAACAAATATTCTCGCCGTTCTCGTGTTAATTGTATTCTCGCTAAAACATGTTATCCAACTAGCTGCGATCTTAGCAAATAAATCATAAAGAGGCTCTGCTACCTTTTTAACTGTGCTGAAGAGATGGTGAATGGGTAATTTTTGTGTGTTGCCACACTTTTATGGGACAACTAGCTCCTTGTTCATTGCATATAATCATGTGTTATGTGGCATATAATTTGCCACACATACACGGTGAAGAGCTGCTGATTCTTTAAAATGAAACAAACCCAGTTTTTATTTGGTGACATTGCCTCTGCAGTTATCAGTTGATGAGCTTAGTTTGAAAAACTAGTTTAACTAATTTATTTGTTCATTAAAGAAAAATAGCTATTTTCTTTTATAGCCAAAATTCGATAATGGGTTTTTAGGTTAGGATCGGGTCAAGTATGAATTCAATTATGTTATTTTTATAATTAGGGTTTAAGTTTGGGACTTACCCTCATAGGGATAAGGACGCGCCCTCATAGGTTGGCCATCCCTTAAGGGCGCGCCCTCATGATAATGACAGCTTGATGGATGATTTGACGAAGGATAACAATTATATTGACATGGCATGATGTAAGGAAGATTCAGGACTTGTCCTCTTAGGGGAGAGGGTGTGCCCCTTTGGTCATCTAACCCCTAAGGACGCGTCCTCTTGGTAAGGACTGAACCTGATATGAATGGAAGACTTGACGGAGAATACTAACTTCATTTGACACAAGGCTTATGGCTTGGCCTCACGGGGATTAGGGCGCGCCCTTTAGGCAGTCTATCCCGTGAGGGCGCGTCCTCATGGTTTGAAGTTGCAACTTGATAATGAAAGATGGTTCCCTTGGCTTGGTATTGACAAAATATTGAAGAATTCCCTCCTAGGATGTGCCCTAGAAGGGGGATGTCCGTGGCTGAAGGCCTCCTCCTGTATTCAATGGGCGCGCCCTCATTGGGGATGTGGGGTTAATCTTGGTGTGTGCTTTGGGAGCTCTGTTCCTGTACTCAATGGGCGCGTCCTCATTGGGGAACTTTGGAGTAATCCTGCACTTTGCACCCAAACACTTGGGATCACTTGTCCTGCTATCTGGTGGGTGCTTCTCATTCGGGGGACAAGGATGCGTCTAGCATTTAAGGTAAGTCATGGTTATACCTGCGTCTATGAATTAAGGAAATAGCTGGTAATGGATAGGACTAGTCCTCGACGGGGGAAGTTTCCTTATCTATGAAGTCCTGACGTCATAGACGAGCCTTGGGCCTTTGTGACTAGGCCTTATCGTTAGACATTCCTAAAGTGAGCTAAATCTCTAAGTAAGGAAACAGATGGAAGTCCTACGTTCAAGTAAGGAAAGATAAGGAAGACATATGTTTAAGTATGGAAAGAACCCTATACATGGAAGGCGGTGGAAAAGTCTTACGTCTAAGCATGGAAAGGCAGTAGAAGACTTCGGATGGGCTCCGAAGATCAAAGACCAAGCCCATGGAGGAAACTTCCTCCCCAAGAACTACGTTGGCTTGATTCCCTATAAAAGGGATACGTAGGCAAATTGTAAGGGGTCGAATGTTGAGAACTCTGAGGCAGCTAACATAAACCCTAAGCAATCTCAGCCACCAATCATACACAACCACCATACTCCGACGAATTTACCACCTAAGGACCACCGTTGTAGATCTTGATTCCGGCGAAGAACCCCAAACTTTGTTAATACCAAATTCCTCCGTTAACAAATTGGCGCTAGAAGGAGGGGTGCTAATTAAGATCTAAATCTTTGGAGGAGAAGATGTCACAAAATCCCAACGAACGTCCTAGGGATGAGGTCTTATCTGAAGACAGTGAAGAGAACAACCATGCCCGCCATGAGGAGTATGTCCCCCATAGTGTTCCAAATCCATCTAATGGAACACCTATTGTAGGGGGACGACCACCAGTGCTCATAAGTAATTCTGACTTGATGGAACAACTCTATCGCATGGGCGATGTTTTAAATGGCTTTGAAGCAAGACTGGATACGGTCGAAAGAGGCGAAGGAAGGGGTCGTGTCAGGCGACAACCCCATAATCACCATCGTACAGGTAGAGGCACCACGAGTCAAAGGAGGTTTCAGAATGTCACTCCAAGAAGGTTAGAGTATCAAGAGGATGGAGTCCCTATTGTTGAACTCCCCGATGATGAGACGGGCAGCCAAGATCAACCTAGGAGGGAACGGCGTCCATCTCCACACCCTCATAGATCAGGGCGACCTGAAAGTGAAATTCGAAGGGCTGATGAACTCCACCGAGACCAAGAACAACGATTGAGCAGATTGAAGGATCGCCTTGGTATAAGACTTAATAATGATGATCTACGATTGTTGTTGGTCGAATGGCAGAGGGACAGAGAGGTAAGAGGGGAACAACCTCTTGATCCACATCGTGAGCCCCCTGTTGACAGGTCGAGGCCCCATGGACAAGATCATACTCAACCTCGCAGTAATTCAAGACGAAACTTAGAAGTGCAACCTCATAATCCACAGCGAGAGCCCCCTGTAAACAGGTTGAGGCCCCGTGATCATGAGCAAGCTCCCCAATCAGAAGGGACAGGAAGGAGAAGGGATAGCGATCGAAGGAATAGGTATGATGCTCCTTATCATGGAGGACCCTCTGGAGGAAGGGATCCGCACATATCATCTGTTTCATCCCAAAGTAGAACAAGAGGAAGGCAGGAAGAGCCAAGGACTCGCTCTCATGGTCAGGGGGAGAGGACGCGCCCTAATAGTCATGAGGGAAGGACGCGCCCTCCAAGTCCCAATCCAAGAACACAAGAGACTCCTGCGGCCCAAGGAGAGACCCAGCCTCCTCAACCACCACCTCAACCTCCGCCTACTGATAATGCTCAGACAAATGTCCAAATAATCCCGGGTGTAGGAAGCTTCAATGTGGACGACCTAAAGAAACTCCTCACACACTTGGAGGGAGGAAGAGTGACTTCAACAGCCCAGACTCCCTCTCCATTCTCTACGGCAGTAAGGGAGGCACAACTTCCAACAGGGTACAGGAATACAACCAATGACTTGCGCTTCCATGGAAATGCCGACCCTGTTGAGTTCTTGGGAAGATTCAATATAGAGATGGATGTATATCAAGTGCCTGACTTGGCTAGATGTCGTCTTCTAGCAGCAACCTTTAGAGAGAGTGCACAACAGTGGTTTCAAAAGCTTGGACCAGGGGTGATTACTTCATGGGAGGTCATGAAAACTCTGTTCCTGACAAAATTCCAAGCTACTGTGAAATATGCCCCCCCAGTGACTACTTTAGCCAATATCAGACAGAAGGAAGGAGAAAGCTTACAGTCATACTTCAAAAGGTTCAATGCTGAGTCTACCATGGTCAGAGGGGCAACCGATGAGTCACTAAAAAGTTTCTTGATTGCGGGACTTCAAGTCGGAACCGACTTCTGGAAGCACTTGCAGGGGAAGGACCCAGCAACCTTGGCGGACCTCTTTGCCCAAGCTGAATACTTCAAGATCGTTGAACAATCTCTTGCTGACAATAAAAAGTCCGACTCTCAAGGGAAAGAAAAAGGAAAAGGTTCTAAGAGGAAGGATAGGTCCCCAAGCCCTGACTACCGGAGGAGAGGGTATAGTCCGAACAGGGTAAATGTCGCCAATGCAAGGAGAGGTTGGACTCCACCAGACTACGACAGGTTGAATAGATATCAAACAGGGAGTTATACACTAGCCGCTTCTGTTGAGCATATCTTTGAAGTCAATAAGGATAAGGGTTTATTCAAGAAGCCAGCACCATTATCCTCATGGCAAAGTAAAGACAAAAAGAGGTATTGCTCATATCATGAATCTACTGGACATAACACCCATGAGTGTCGGCAGCTAAAGGAAGAAATTGAAGAGTTGATCAAGGCTGGATACCTAACTGACTGGATTGTCAGAGAAGTGAAGAAGCATAAAGATGAAACTGACAGGAGGATGGAAAGAGAGCATGCTCCTGAAAGGGATGATGACAGATCTAAGGACGTTCAGTTTACCCGGGCTGGAAGCATTCATACTATCTTTGGAGGACGCCATTTTGGTGGTGACAGTAACAATGCACTGGAAAGGTATGCCAGGGAAGCACGCCATAAGCCCTTAACTAATGTGAACAGCTTGGAACTCAAACCTCCCAAGTTGTTCAGGGGGGAATCAGTAGATATTACATTTACTGAGGAAGAAGCAAGATGGGTACATCATCCTCACAGTGACGCCCTGGTCGTTGCCATACAGATTGGTCCTATGAATGTACACCGAGTATTTGTTGACAATGGAAGTTCGGTGAATATTCTCTACTACAACACTTATAAGAAGTTGGGTTTGCCTGATAAGGATATTGTCCGAGAGGATGCTTGGATTTATGGTTTCACTGGAGAAGCTGTTAGAGTTATGGGTGCAATTAAGCTCCCAGTTACACTTGGTGAAGGTCCTCTGTCTGTGACTCAGATGATAGAATTTATGGTATTGGATCAAGAATCTGCCCACAATGCTTTGGTAGGAAGGCCTTTGCTGAAAGAGATGAAGGTAGTTACTTCCATTTATCATTTAATAATGAAATTCCCTACTCCAAATGGGGTTGGTTCAGTTCGAGGGTCACAATATGATTCGAGGGAGTGCTATCATAGAACTGTCAAGGGTTTTCGTCGTAATGGATTAGGAGGACGCGCCTTTCCCCAAGAAGATGCCCAGGGATTGCTCAAAAATTCTAAGGGAGAGATTCATGTTCATTACACGGTTCAAGAGCCAGAAGATGATGTTCCTCATCTAAGGGCGCGCCCTAAGATGTTACTATTGGAGACGTCCCCCCTAATTGATGAACTTCAAGAAAGAATTGTTGAGAGCACCTATACCCTTCAGGGCGCGCCCTCAAGGAAGGAAGAGCTTGTTGAAGATGCACCCTCAGGGGGAGAGACATTTAATAACATCTTTCCAAGTAAAGAAGGGTATGTGGAGGACGCGCCCTCAATAGAAAACGCGCCCTCAATAGAGGACGAATTGGTGGAGGACGCGCCCTCAAAGAGTGAAATGCCTGTTGAAGATCCTCGTATCTTTGATCTTGATCTTGATCCAAGAATTCCTATCTTACAGGAGAAGACAGGTCCTGCAGAAGAAACAATCTCAATCCCGGTAGACGCAGCAGACCCCAGTAAGGTTCTCAAAATTGGATCACAGCTAAGCAATGAGTTGAGAACAGGTTTGACTAATTTTCTTTTGGCCAACCTGGATGTGTTCGCTTGGAGTCATGCTGATATGATAGGAATTGATCCTAATGTCATGTGCCATCATCTAAACATATATCCTAATAAGAAAGGAATGCGTCAGAAGCGGCGTGCAATCAGTGGGGAAAGGGCAGTAGCTTTAAAAGAGGAGGTCGACAGACTCTTGGATGTGGGTCTGATCAAAGAATCCTTCTATCCCGAGTGGTTGGCAAACCCGGTGTTGGTAAAAAAGCCTAATGGGAAATGGAGAACTTGTGTGGACTTCACGGACTTGAACAAAGCTTGCCCAAAGGATAGTTTCCCGCTCCCTCGGATTGATCAGTTGGTGGATGCTACGGCTGGTCACGCTCTCTTGAGTTTCATGGATGCTTACTCAGGGTATAATCAAATCCCCATGTATGGACCCGATCAAGAACATACATCCTTTATTACTGACAGAGGTTTGTATTGCTATATTGGAATGCCCTTTGGTCTTATCAATGCAGGGGCAACATATCAAAGATTGGTGAATATGATGTTCAAAGAGCAGATTGGAAAAACTATGGAGGTGTATGTAGATGATATGCTTGTCAAGTCCAAGGACGCAGTAGACCACGTGAGGCACTTGGAAGAAATGTTTGGAATTCTGCGCAAGTACCGGATGAAGTTAAATCCTCAAAAGTGTGTCTTTGGTGTTGAGTCGGGGAAATTTTTAGGCTTTATTGTGAACCATAGAGGAATTGAAGCTAATCCGGAAAAGATCAAAGCACTCCTTGAAATGAAGTCCCCTACTAGTGTAAAGCAGGTTCAAAGCCTTTGTGGACGGATTGCAGCTCTAAATCGTTTTGTCTCAAAGTCTTCTGATCGTTGCAAAGAGTTTTTCAAAGCCATTAGGGGGGTGGACAAGGATTTCATGTGGACTCCTGCTTGTGAAGATGCTTTTCAGAAAATCAAGGAACAGTTAGGTAAGCCCCCACTCTTGGCCAAGCCCGTGGATGGTGAAGTATTAATTCTTTACTTGGCTATCTCGATTTACTCCATTAGTGCTGTGTTAGTACGAGAAGAGGATAGTTTGCAGTCACCAGTTTACTATGTAAGTAAGAGGTTGTTGGATGCAGAGACCCGATATTCTAGCATGGAGAAGTTAGTATATGCTTTGGTGCTGGCTGCACGCAAGTTACGTCCCTACTTCCAAGCTCATAAAATTGAAGTACGAACTTCTTATCCCATGAGACACACTTTACATAAACCTGAGGCTTCAGGAAGGATGTTGAAGTGGGCGATTGAGTTGGGACAGTATGATTTGGAATATGTTTCTCGAACGGCGATCAAGGGACAAGCCTTAGCCGATTTTATTCTGGAATTTGAAGATGAGAGTATGGGACGAGAAATCATTCCGGTGCACCCTAACCCTCTCACTCGGGAGGCAAGCCCTTTGATAGAAGAGTATCCTTTTCCTTGGTGGACCATGTATGTGGATGGAGCAGTTAACAGTGACGGGGCTGGTGCTGGAATTGTCCTGACTTCTCCTGAAGGTCACCTTCTTATGAGTGCTATCAATTTCAAATTTTCGGTAACCAATAATGAAGCTGAGTATGAGGCATTGATTAATGGTTTGAAGTTGGCTTTGGAAATGAATGTGAAGAATTTGGTGGTGTTCAGTGATTCGAAACTGGTTGTTCAGCAGGTTGAAGGAGGGTTCCAGGCTAGAGGACCGAAGACAGAGGCATATATGATGTGTGTACGTCGCTTGATTCAACAGTTTAACATAGTCAGACTTGAAGGAGTTCCTCGTGAAGAAATTCCAAGGCCGACGTTCTGGCCAGGTTGGGTTCCCAAAGAGACACGGTGTTGATGGGAGACATTCCATTGGAAGTTCAAGAAATTCCTAGTATCCCCGAGATGGAGCTAATGGTTGTAGATGAAGTACCAATGAAGACTTGGATGACTCCTATCCAAGAGTATATACAGAAAGGAATTTTACCCGATGATAAAGGGGAGGCCAGACGTTTGAAATACCAAGCAGCAAGGTATGTGGAATATGATGCAGTGTTGTATCGAAGAGGTTTTAATCAACCCTTACTAAGGTGTGTTGATGGGGAGGAATGCAACTATGTCCTGAGGGAGGTTCATGAAGGAATATGTGGCAATCACTCGGGGGGTAGTTCCCTTGCTATGAAAGTGTTACGACAAGGATATTACTGGCCGACCTTGAAAGATGATGCTATGAAGTTTACAAGAGCATGTGACCAGTGCCAACGCTTTGCCAACTATTCATCTATTCCTGCTACTACATTAACTTCAATGATAAGTCCTTGGCCTTTTGCTATGTGGGGAATTGATCTCATTGGAGAGCTTCCTATGGCTAAGGGGGGTGTCAAATATGCTGTTGTGGCTGTGGATTACTTTACCAAGTGGGCAGAGGCTATGCCCTTGGCAAAGATAACGGCCAAGAAAATCAAAGATTTTGTTTTTAATTCCATTGTGTGCAGGTTTGGGATTCCCTACAAGCTCATATCTGACAATGGAAAGCAATTTGATAGCAAGGAATTAAAGAAGTTGTGTGAAGACTTGAAGATCAAGAAAGATTTTGCGGCGGTTTATCATCCCCAGAGCAATGGGCAGACTGAAGCTATCAATAAGATAATCAAGCACACCTTGAAGACCAAGCTAGAAGAAAGTAAAGGTAACTGGCCTGAGGAGCTTCCTATGGTGTTGTGGTCCTACAATACCACCCCAAGGTCTACTACTGGGGAGTCTCCATTTATGCTATCTTATGGATTTGAAGCAATGGTTCCTGTGGAAGTTGGATCTGGGTCGTTCAGAAGGGATCATTATGACAAGGAGTCTAATGAGGTCAACCAACGGCTTCATCTTGATTTTTTAGAAGAGACACGTGCAACATCATCCTTACGATTAGCTGCATATCAGAAAAGAGTAGCTAGGTTTTATGATCGAAGAGTGAGAGTACGTCGCCTAAAGGTTGGTGATCTCGTGTTACGAAGGGTGATGCCTCATACCAGAATTGCTAGTCATGGGGTTTTTGGAGCTAACTGGGAAGGACCTTACAGGATCAGGTCTGTGCTTTGGGAAGGAACTTTTCACTTAGAGGATTTGGGTGGCAATCCTATACCAAAAGCTTGGAATGTGGAACATCTGAAGAAATATTACCAATAGGGAGTGGTTGTGTACCCCCTATGTTATCTATCTAAATAAACTAGAAGAAATAAATTTCCTCCTAGCTTAGGGGGGTAGTGCATGTATACCCTACCTTGAATAGTTGAGATTTTGAAGTTTTTATTTCCCCAAAGAGCATTAGCCTTGGGACCAGTGTGGCTTTCACACCGGAGCGCATTATTTATGAAGATCTTATCAAGAATTTTCAAAACTTTAAGTTTGTTATGCTTGTTTAAAGAATACTCTGATTGCTTAAAAACAACATTGATAGAACGCGCCCTGAGATGTACCATGACAAGGCGCGCCCTATGGTAACAAAATAGACAAACATACTAGAAGAACGCATCCTTGTTATGTTTGCAAAGTACGTCCATGGGGATAATTTTAATTTACTAGGAGATTACATATTTGTTATGTCAACATCCCAAATATTTTCCTTAAAGGTTACAATAGTATGAATTCTGAAAAACATGACATATTCGAAGGTTATCTCAATTGTCCTAGATTTCATCATCAAAATTATAGTTTGTCATTCTAGAGAACGCGCCCTCATGTGAATTAAAGGAAGACGCGCCGTATATAACAAGAATGATTTTAACATAGTAGATCATAAGCACCAAATGGAAAGTTAAAGCAAATATTCAAGGAAATAAACCCTTGTTAAAGTTATCAAAAGAGGACATCAGTTAACTTACAAATTGCAAGGCAGTAAAGGAGGGCCTGCACCTCAATATGTTTTTAATTTAAAGAAATATCAAGACGCGTCCTGAGTTTGGTTATTCACCTTTTCGACATCTTGAAGATTCTTGGAAGCTTCAGTAAGAGCAGGGACTGACTCATTGAGAGGGGGACCATCAAAAGTATGCTCAGGAATACCATCAGAGGACGCGTCCTCTTCTTCTTCATTTGGCACAGGAGACGCCGCCTCAAGACCGAGGAATATCCTTTTTGCCTTGATAGAAGCTGCTTCATCAGCCTTGAACTTGGTGATCCATGCAACAGTTTCCTCTCCAAATTTCGTAAAATCATAATCAGGATCTTGTGCTAAGAATCCAGAAGCATAGTTCCTAAAGCCATCCCTGAAAGAAGTTTTTTCAATCTTCTTTTTCTCCAATGCCCAACCATTCTGTTGATCAGCAACAAGTTCAGCTATCTGTTCAGAAAGTTTGCTTTTCTCTTCCTTTAGGGTGTTAATGGTGGTACTCAAACCAATTGAAACTTCTTCTTGGGTCTTCAGCTCACTCTCATAATAACTTTCTTTAGAACGAAGTTCGCTTTTCAACTTGTCAATAATCTTATCACGATCTTCAACCTGTTTGGAAAGTTTGTTTCTTTCCTTCTCCATGATATCAAGGCGCGTCCCTTCTTGTTGGAGAGTTGATTGACGGTGAAGAGCGGAGACCAAAATCTCAGAAGATGCTTTGATTATTGCTTCATTTTCCTCAATAGGAGTCCTGTTTCTCCATTTTGTAATTTCATCATCCTTTACGTAAGGAATAACAAGAGGACTAAGAGTAGAAGAAACAAGTGAAAAGGATGAAGGATTGGTTTTGTTTTTCTTTGAGGACGCGTCCTCAGGAGTAGTGATGGTTTTATCGCTCTCTTTCCTTTTTCTTTCCTTTTCCAGGTTGATGATTGCTGGCTCTTTTTTCTCTTTCTGTGATTTTTTGAAGTTTTTCTTGACAGGACGCGTCCTGGCAGCTTTAGAAACTCCAACGCTGGGAGCAACTCCCATTTCAAGACCCCAACCAGCTGGAAGATCGTCCATACCTGTGGAAATTAAACAAGATATAAAGTTAGGGCGCGTCTTCAATATTAAAACAATTTTTATGACATTGGCATTCTACAAGAATAAAACAAGTACAGTGCATATTAAGTGAACTCTAAGATTGGAAAATTCGTGCTACCAGGCTTGGAGGACGCGTCCTCATGAACGCTTTCCTCAAACTCAGTTTCTTCCTCTTCATCCTCATCAGAATCGTAATCTTTAGAACCTCTGATGGGAACACCTTTTCTAAAACGTTGGAAAGGCACAATGGATCCCACTTCTTTCCTCAAAATCCCAACTCTTTTCAGATTATCCTCAGTGATTAAGACTTTAAGATTAAACCTTGCAGACGGGAGTGAGGTAATCTTTTCAGCTCGCTTCTTGGCTTCTCCAAAAAGTTCCTTTGTATTTCTGTTATCTAAGTTTTACAATTTGTGAATGAAAAATTAGTTAAAAGGGAAAATTTTCCAAGGGCGCGCCCTTAAGGAAAGATTGAAAGGAATAAATGTGTGCTTACTATGGTTGCAGTTGAAGATGACTCTGACTCTCTCAACGTTCCAAAGATAAAAGAACGGTTCCTTCCAATTTTTCTCATTGCTTACTTTTCCACTGGAAAAGCCCATTTTATTATGCTTATGTTGAGAGGTCAAAAAGTAATAACCCTTAGAGCTCTTCCTGATGGCAAAGAAATAGCTGAATTCTTCCATGTTTGGAGGAGTGGATATTCCTTCATCATGGTATAATATAAACAAGGCGAGTGCTAACTTATATGAGTTGGGGGAAAGCTGAATTGGGGCTATGTCATACCACTGGAGAATATCCTTGAAATAAGGATGGAGAGGCGCGCCTACTCCTAATGACATTAGCTTGGGAGAAGTGACCATTCGTGGTACCCTGAAAGGTTTTGGCCATTCAAAGACATGAGGCCTCATCATAGAAGGAGGACGCGCCCATTGACCTTCCATACCGTAATATGTCATGCACCATGTAATCTCGGTTATGGATACAGTAGAGGACATCCCAACACAGAATAATTTATTGCCTTGTTTTCTCATTCTCCTTTTATCTGCCTCAGTCAACGTGTTTTCGTATTGGCCCCAATCATAATCCTTCTCCTCTTCGGTGATTTCAGGGTGGATGAATGGATTCGGAGAAGGTTTTGGAGGAGGTAAACGGTCATCAATATCTGGGTATGATCCTTCTGAGAACGTGTCCTCATCGTCAGGTGTGTTTTCAGAATGGGACGCGCACCCCTCAATAGGGGAAATGATTTTCTTTCCTTTTCTTCTTTGCATTCTATCTTCCATGTCTTTGTCTGTAATCCCTTCTATATCATCAATAACTGGTATAAACTCATGAGGGCGCGCCCTGTCACGTCGGCTAGTTACTTCGGGGTTTACCTCATCAACATGAGGTAAGGATGAATTGGATTTGGTATTTGAAGACATTATTTTAGTGTTATTTTTGAATGGAGAAGCTCCTTGGAGATGTTCTATTGCTTGAGTGTGAAAAGAAAGGATTGAAGATGAGCTTTGTGCTGGAAAAGAGAGTGAAGGTGGGGAATAAATCCCCAAGCGTTTGTTAAAATCCTTGAAAGGATGAAACGGGGACGTGTCCTTACCCTCCAGCTGAAAAGAAAAAGGAAAAAGATGGTAAGGACGCGTCCTGCAAAGAAAGTATTAAAGAAAAAAAAGAAAGGTGTAATCCGTGTCATGGTGAGAACGCGCCTCAAAAGTATATACGGGGTCATTCTTAAGTTGTAAAGAACGCGTCCTAAAATCTACGTTCGATAATTGAAGCGGCAGAAACATAATTCAAAATTGAACAACGGCAAAATGAAGATTAAAACATCGATAGATACATACATACATACAGAATTTGAAAAACATATAAAGAACTTCAACGGTCACATATCGGTTCTAAACAAAATACTCGGTAAATACATGAAATAAAAGTGTGAAATCATACCTTTGAAGTTGCTGAATGAGAATCAAGGAGAAAAAATGATTAAAAACCGAAGATTTGACCGGATTTTTGCTTGGAAGAATGAACTGCGGCGACTAGGGTTTTTTCTGGAAAAAGAGTAAAGTGAAAAGTGAAAACGACTTTTAGGTATTTATAGGTGAAGACACGCCTGGTGGAAGACAGCTGTCAACGCACGTGCGATCATATGATAAGGACAGGACGCGTCCTACGTTAAGACGCGCCTTAAGCAACAGAAGTAGGGATTTTTAACTAAGGTTTAAAGAAATTCAATGTATTGTTTTTAACTTCACACTGAATTGGGGGGTAGTTGTTATAGCCAAAATTCGATAATGGGTTTTTAGGTTAGGATCGGGTCAAGTATGAATTCAATTATGTTATTTTTATAATTAGGGTTTAAGTTTGGGACTTACCCTCATAGGGATAAGGACGCGCCCTCATAGGTTGGCCATCCCTTAAGGGCGCGCCCTCATGATAATGACAGCTTGATGGATGATTTGACGAAGGATAACAATTATATTGACATGGCATGATGTAAGGAAGATTCAGGACTTGTCCTCTTAGGGGAGAGGGTGTGCCCCTTTGGTCATCTAACCCCTAAGGACGCGTCCTCTTGGTAAGGACTGAACCTGATATGAATGGAAGACTTGACGGAGAATACTAACTTCATTTGACACAAGGCTTATGGCTTGGCCTCACGGGGATTAGGGCGCGCCCTTTAGGCAGTCTATCCCGTGAGGGCGCGTCCTCATGGTTTGAAGTTGCAACTTGATAATGAAAGATGGTTCCCTTGGCTTGGTATTGACAAAATATTGAAGAATTCCCTCCTAGGATGTGCCCTAGAAGGGGGATGTCCGTGGCTGAAGGCCTCCTCCTGTATTCAATGGGCGCGCCCTCATTGGGGATGTGGGGTTAATCTTGGTGTGTGCTTTGGGAGCTCTGTTCCTGTACTCAATGGGCGCGTCCTCATTGGGGAACTTTGGAGTAATCCTGCACTTTGCACCCAAACACTTGGGATCACTTGTCCTGCTATCTGGTGGGTGCTTCTCATTCGGGGGACAAGGATGCGTCTAGCATTTAAGGTAAGTCATGGTTATACCTGCGTCTATGAATTAAGGAAATAGCTGGTAATGGATAGGACTAGTCCTCGACGGGGGAAGTTTCCTTATCTATGAAGTCCTGACGTCATAGACGAGCCTTGGGCCTTTGTGACTAGGCCTTATCGTTAGACATTCCTAAAGTGAGCTAAATCTCTAAGTAAGGAAACAGATGGAAGTCCTACGTTCAAGTAAGGAAAGATAAGGAAGACATATGTTTAAGTATGGAAAGAACCCTATACATGGAAGGCGGTGGAAAAGTCTTACGTCTAAGCATGGAAAGGCAGTAGAAGACTTCGGATGGGCTCCGAAGATCAAAGACCAAGCCCATGGAGGAAACTTCCTCCCCAAGAACTACGTTGGCTTGATTCCCTATAAAAGGGATACGTAGGCAAATTGTAAGGGGTCGAATGTTGAGAACTCTGAGGCAGCTAACATAAACCCTAAGCAATCTCAGCCACCAATCATACACAACCACCATACTCCGACGAATTTACCACCTAAGGACCACCGTTGTAGATCTTGATTCCGGCGAAGAACCCCAAACTTTGTTAATACCAAATTCCTCCGTTAACAATCCAACTAGCTGCGATCTTAGCAAATAAATCATAAAGAGGCTCTGCTACCTTTTTAACTGTGCTGAAGAGATGGTGAATGGGTAATTTTTGTGTGTTGCCACACTTTTATGGGACAACTAGCTCCTTGTTCATTGCATATAATCATGTGTTATGTGGCATATAATTTGCCACACATACACGGTGAAGAGCTGCTGATTCTTTAAAATGAAACAAACCCAGTTTTTATTTGGTGACATTGCCTCTGCAGTTATCAGTTGATGAGCTTAGTTTGAAAAACTAGTTTAACTAATTTATTTGTTCATTAAAGAAAAATAGCTATTTTCTTTTATAAAGTAAAAAGGAAAATTTTAAATTACTAGTGGTTAAAAATGCTATGTTAACGTAACTATTGCTGCAGACTCTGAATCGGAGCCCCCAAATATTTGTCTCAATATAGGGGTCACTGTGAATATATCAGCCCATACTGAGGACCACTCTGATGGGAATACAGTGTTAGAATTATAAAAGAAACAGCTATCTTTGTCTTGAAAACAAAAATGCAGCAAGTTGAGTACTGCCATGATTCCTTACAAATCCAGTGCATACCTTCTCCATCAAGACTCTATCTTGGTTTTGAGTATTGTTGAAGACTGCTTCTGGTTTTAAAACATAATTAGAAACACTCAATTAAGCCTAAATACGCATCAAACGAAGAAGTGAATACTCTTGTCGATGTAGACGAGTCAATTCCTTCTATTAGAGCATCTCCAATAGAGATATTCTTGAAGGGTGTCAAACATATCAATTCATCATAAAGCATAATTTTTTATTTTTTCATTCATTTACATCAAATCTGACACCCTTCAAATCCAATAGTTGGCACCCCATGTAAGGTGTCTGGATGGTCCCTAAGTAAATAATATTAAAACTAGATACAATATAATATGAATGAATCATATATAATTTTAGTACTAGTATTTGTGATTTTTTTTATTTAGAGGGGGTGCCAAAGCTTGGCAACTTCTCTTGGCACTCCTTGAGCATCCTTGTAACTCCAATAATAAGATACCTAAGAGTACCATGTCACATCGGATTTGACACTACTCTTGACACCCCTATTAAAAATGCTCGTAGAGTGCTAATATCATAAAACTATATAGTTGGATAGCTGATCGAAATACATGAGATTTTAGATGGTAGAATTCGACAGGATCCAGGAGCGCAATGTTAACAGCTTTGATATGAATAAAATCAAGTTTGTTGGCCAAAGATATGGTTTAATGTACTGCTATAAGATTTTCCCATGAACTTCACAAAGGAGTTAAGGCTGTGGGTCATTATAACCATCAGTTCTGTTTTGTCTAACTAACGCTCATACTATGAAGAAATTCCTCATACGGTAAGGCATGAACTTGCATACATTGCATTCGGTCAATTTAAACTTTTCACAGATTCACAGATAAAACGTGAATCCCACCATGAATTATAACTTCAAAACACTAACAATTCCAAATAAAAGTGAGCGAGGACGAAAATAATTTCAATACGATTCTTTTTCATGATCATTAGCAAATTTTATGAATGCGTGAATATTTAAATTTTATAAAAATAAAAGCTAAATACTTTAGATTCAAAAGATATAAAAGCAGTAAAACAGTACACTTAACAAAAATTGAAATATATTGACGCGAAAAAAACTCGAAATACAAACTAGAGAAGCCTCAACCTATTTCAGATATGTGACCAAAATTGGTTAATTAGAGAAACATTTACGACAAAACAGTCTTTATTACTCAAAGAACCACAAGAGGATCCGACCCGAAAACATCACCAAAGTCTTGAAAGTACTCATCATCCGGCCAACTTGAAGACCCGAACCCGAGATCACTCCCCGACCCAACAAACTCGTCTAGACAACCAGGTTCAAACATGCAATCGGGTAGACCCGTTTGGTCAAACATATCCAAACCCGAACATCGATCAAACTCAAACAGATTCTCCGAGAATAGATGACTAGTACTATCATTTAGTTCAAAAATATCAGTGAAACATTCCTCTACTTTAACGGCGTTAGTTACTGTACTATGCGTTGACCGACCATCATCATTATTTGTATCTTCATTGGAAACCGTGACAAACCCTAGCACTGATTTCGGCGAGCACACAACATTACTTACATTAGTAATATTAGAGTCGACACCGGAATCATAACCGGAGTACATCACGGCCGGCGGGAAGTTCGTTAGCGCGTTAGGTCCACGCAACTGAATAGCCGCGTGGTCATAAACCCTAGCAGCCTCTTCAGCCGTATCAAATGTACCTAGCCAAACACGTACACGTCGAAAAGGATCTCGAATCTCAGCCGCCCATTTTCCCCATGGCCTTTGACGCACGCCGCGATACTTCTTACCGGAGCTCAGCTTCAGCTTACTTGCCGGGACCTCTTTTCTTGATTTTCCGGCTGGTTTTTTCTGGCGTGGAGTGGATGGAACCTTAATGGTGACCTCATTTACATATTTCTTGACTTTCTTATGATTAGAAACTTGGGTTTCATCGTCGCTAGAGGAGTCTGTAGCGTCGGGATCGGTGACTGAAATACGAACAACTCTGGGAGTCTTAGTATCTGATTGTCGGACCACGGTGGTTTGAGTTTTGTGTGTTTGTGTTGAAGTGTGAGAACTCATAGTTGCATTACAGAGTTAGTTATGTGTGTGTGTGTGTTTTAGAAGTGTTTATAAATATGAGGGAAGTAAATGAGTGAGCTAAGTTGATTGTAGTGGAGAGGAAAGAGCGAGAGAAATGGTAAGAGCATGTGAATTAGGAGCGGGTTTGTTGGAATGTAGACCGAAACTGATGCCTAGTCCCAGTATATGTAGATGTTGGATCTTTATCCAACACCATATTTCATTGCTTCGTTTAATATTTAATTGTTGCTTTTTCTTTCTTATTAATTACTTCCCCCCAAAAAAAGTTACGAGCAGTTTAAAAATCGTTCGATTTTTCAAAAATCGTCGATAAATCGTCGATTTATCGTTTAAAAATATTTGATCGTTTTAATTTTTGAAATCTGATATATCGCTATGAATTATTTTTAAATGGTTTATTATATTATATATAAGGCTAATATATTAAATATATTTAAAATATTACAATTTATCTGATTTTTGTTCTGATTTATCATTCCGATATATCCCCGATTTACCGATAAATCGTTATACGGTACCTCAACCGATTTTTTCCGATTTCCGAAATCTACAACCATGGTTATGAGAGATAAATTATAATATATTTGTAAGATATATAAGTCTAATTATAATTATAATTCGGCCAATTCTTACTTGTACAGGAACATATGTAGTCGAATTGTCATGTATCTTTCTAAAGAATTAAAAGATGTAAAAATTTTGAAACAAATATTTTTTGATTAATAAAATATTATTAACTCAGTATTTCAAAAGATTTTTCAGAGTTCTAATATTTCACCTTTCGTATACTTGTTTTTATTAACCTGCTTGTTGAACGAAATATTCTGTTTTTTTTTTTTTGAAATTTTAACGGACCTTTAACAGTCTTGATCGGCATCTACAAAGCACATACGAGCATCCTCGAAAAAAAAAAACATACGAGCATTGGCGGAACCGGGAATTTATATTACCCGGAGCTGATATTAAAGTTCGAAAATTACTCGATGCTCAAGATTAAAAACTCCAGGTTAAAAAAGAAATTTTATTAAAAAAATTTGAATCTAGCCGGTGCTTCAGTCTCTCTTGGCCCCCTTAGTTCCGCCAGCCAATTTTTGAACCGTAAATTTCAAACTTTTGAAGCGCAACCAAACAGGACCTTAGTTTATGAATCAGAGATTTTGAAGAGTTCAATAGTATCGCAATGAAATATCGGGTGGCCGCATATAATTGAGGATTTGGTCTTGGACACGTGGAGAACGATGAGAGAGACATGAAAAGATAAAATTTAGTGTTGTGTTGGTTATGACTCAGCAGATATTTTACTTCTTCAAATGAGTGAGTGTGCCTGCTCAGTGGTCACGTGACCCCCAGGCGTGACAGACTACAGACTTATTTATTACTTATGTTTTCTTTTTCCCACTTTAATAGTTTCCAACTGAAAACAGCATATAATAAAGTTACACCATGTCATTTATTGGCGTATTAGTTTTACTAACTTAAAATCCGTGCGATATACGGATTATTTTTAATAATTATTATTTTATTATTTATGTTTAATATTTTATTAATTATATTTTTAAGACTAATAAAATATTGTTTAATATTTTATTAATTATATTTTAATATACGGATTGTTCTAATAAAATTTTTAAGGAGGGAACATAGAATATATACATGTATGAGATGATTCAATTGGTAAAGTTTGTGAAATTTTACATTTTTAAAATTTTCATTTTCTATCCCCTTTTTGTATAATCACACTAAATTTGAGTTTGATTAGTTATTTATAAAAGTAAATTTGAGATGATTTAACTGATCATTTTTTTCGCTCTTTAAGTGTAATTTTAAGTTTTTAAAATTCTTAAATTTTAATCTTAAACTTTAAAATTCACTTGCTTTAATATAAATTAAAATTTAAGTAAAAAGGTATTGTTAACAGAAACATTTCAAAATTTTAAAATGGTTGTATGAACTCTAGGTTTGGCCAATTTAATGCTCTATCAATAAAAAAAACGTCATTTTATTTTATGGGAAACATAGCATCTAACTCAGCCAACTTTCCTTTTTGGATACTTCTCAATTTTTTTATATTTTTAAACTTTTTAAAAGTAGTAAACTTTTAAAAATATTAAAATCAACTATTTCCACTATTTTTCTCCACTATCATCACTTTATACATTAAAAATTGATTGGTTTCGTCACTTAACTCACTTTTTTCATTACTCTGTTATTTTCTTAATCTCGCACAACCCAAATGTAAATAAATGGGTGGAACTGGGGAGTAATTACACCATTGAATTTGCTCTTATGCAGCTATCCTGTTCACATACAATTTTCATATGCACAGGCACAGCAAAAGCAGCACATATACGGGGTTAGGGCTGTCAATGGATCGGATCTGGATCGGATCGGCCTTGATCCATATCCTGATCCATTTAATTTTACCGGATTCGGATTCGGATCGGATCATAGCCGGATTTTTTATAGCCCGATCCATATCCGGATCCGTTAGGATCACGGTTAACGGATCGGAGCTCCGATCCATTAATATTTTAAAAATATATTTTACTTAAATTCAAATTCAAACATTACTAAAACACAAATTTTGAATGTCCAACTATCCTAAATACACTTGTTTGTCATACAACCATTGTAAGTTTGTAACCATTCAACAACAAATCTGAAGCTAGTTTATGTGCCTTATATTTCATTGTCTTTTGTGTCAATTTTATAAATAAAAGAGAGGTACAGTTTATACAAGTAAAAGAGAATTGTTTTATCAAATTACTAGGCTCAAGAACGAGGAGGGTAATTGGGTTGAGTGGGATAATGGCTTGGCTGACTTAATGTCTAGTTATTTTTCTAATCTCTTTACTGAGTCAACGGTGAACTGGAAGGAGGTGGTGAGTTATGTGCCTACTACGATCACGAATGAGCAGAATGATCAGTTACTGCAGGACATTACAGCTGAGGAAGTTAAGTTCGCTTTGTTTCAAATGAATCCGGACAAAGCCCCGGGTCCGGATGGAATGACACCGGGTTTTTATCAGCGATATTGGCATATTGTGGGCACTGACATAGTTGAGCTGGTGCGGGATTTTTTCAGAACTGGCGAGATGGTGGGGGAGTTAAATGCAACTAACATAGTTTTGATTCCAAAGAAAAAATCGCCGGAGGTGGTTGGAGATCTTCGCCCGATTTCCTTGTGCAATGTAACTGTCAAAATCATTACTAAAGTCCTGGCTAATCGGCTTAAAGGAATGCTGGATCAGGTTATTTCTGAAAATCAAAGTGCCTTTATGTCTGGACGTCTAATCTCTGATAATGTAATGATAGCTTATGAGGTAATGCACACGCTGAAAAGAAAAAGAAGGGGAAAGGATGCGTATTTGGCGTTGAAGTTGGACATGAGCAAAGCTTATGACCGTATTGAGTGGAGTTATTTGCAGGCTATTCTAACTAAAATGGGGTTTCACTCTCGATGGGTGCACCTGATTCTCCAGTGTGTTACCTCGGTATCTTATCATATTGTTCATGCTCGTCGAGAAATAGGGCCAATTGTTCCAACTCGTGGCCTGCGTCAGGGAGATCCTTTATCTCCGTATCTTTTTATTCTTTGTGCAGAGGGGCTTTCTGCTATGCTTAATGATTATGAGAGGCATAAGCTGATTAAGGGTATTAAAATCTGCAAAAGAGCTCCATCTATTAATCATATGTTGTTTGCGGATGATTCGTATTTATATTGTAAGGCAGGGGAGAGGGAAGTGTACTGTCTGCTAGAAATTTTAGAAAAGTTTGAGATGGCCTCGGGACAGCAAGTTAACAGGTCTAAATCTTCAATTTTTTTCAGTACAAACACCTGCACTTCTGAGAAGCATCAGATTTGTTCTATTCTTCATATGGAGGAGGCGAATGAAAAATGTTTGTATTTGGGTTTACCGAATATGATGAAGCGCAGTAAGATAGCTACTCTTGGTTATTTAAAGGAGAAAGTAAAAAGAAGAACCCATAATTGGGATGGAAAGATTATCAATCAAGGCGGGAAGGAGACTTTGGTGAAGTCAGTGATACAAGCCTTGCCAACTTATGCAATGTCTGTATTTTTACTACCTCTGGACATCACAAAAGATATAGAAAGGAGTATTGCTCGTTTCTGGTGGAACACGAAGAGAAATGCAAGTAAGAGTATTCATTGGATGAATTATGACAGGTTGAGTCAGCACAAATCTGGAGGAGGCATGGGGTTTCGAGATTTCAGGGATTTTAATCTCGCAATGTTGGGAAAACAAGCTTGGAGGTTTATTACGAATCCTAACAGCCTAGTTAGCAGAATATACAAAGCTCGGTACTTTCCAAATTGCTCGTTCATGGAGGCCTCGACTGGTAGCAATTCCAGTTTCGTTTGGCGTAGTGTCTGGGAAGCTAAGCAGGTTATTTCTGCGGGAATGCGATGGAAGATTGGGTCTGGTAACTTGGTTAACATCGTGGGACAACCTTGGTTGTTGGATGATAACAACCCTTTCATCACGTCAAATGCTGAAGGCTTAATAAATCATAAGGTTAGTGCTATCATGGCTGCAGACTATCGTGGATGGGATGAGGAAATTTTGGGTGATATGTTTAATACAAGAGACCAACAATGTATTCGCCGTATTGTTTTGAGTGACACTCTGGAGGAAGATTCAGTCTACTGGGGTAAGGAAGCATCTGGTAAGTACACAGTACGTAGTGCTTACCGCCTCTTACAAGCTCAAAAAAATGTTTGGAGGCCAGATGATCAGAATAGTATGTGGCGTAAGACTTGGAGAATCAAGGCTCCCCCAAAGGTTCTAAATTTAATGTGGCGTTCTTTGTCAAGCTGCTTACCTTCTATGTCATCTCTTTTACAGAAACATGTTCAAGTAGACCCTATATGCAAAATGTGTCGGCAGGAAGTGGAGTCTATTGAGCATATATTTTGTCATTGTGCTCTAGCGGTTCAATGTTGGCATTTCGTTCTCCCTCAGATTCTGGGTAGTAATTATGAGAGTTTGCAGCAGTGGTGGGAGAGAGTTTTGCAGATATGTGATCAAGACAAGAGGGCAGAGGTAGCAACTATGTGTTGGTCGATTTGGAAGGCAAGAAATGATTTGGTCTGGAACAATAGCTATACGCGAGTAAATGTTGTAATTGCAAGGGCTAAGCAGTATCTTCTACAATGGACCCAAGCTCAAAAACAAAAATCGATTTCTCAATATCCTTACTTTGTCGAGGGTGATGGGAAAGAAATTTGGGTGGCACCACAGTCGGATTTTATGAAGATATCAGTCGATGCAGCAACGTTTGCGGAGCAAAATGCTTCAGGCATGGGGATAGTGAATCGAGATAGCACAGGCCAGGTGTTGCAAGCTAGGACACGGTACAACTTGGGGTTAATTTCAGCTAATATGGCAGAGGCTATGGCTGTCAAAGAAGCTTTAAGCTGGATCAAGGATGCAAGCTGGAGTAAGGTTATAGTGGAGGCTGACTGTTTATCGGTCGTCCAAGCCATTCGGAGTGATACTCCGCTTCATTCGCCGTTTGGGCAGGTTATTACTGATTGTCGAAGTTTGCTAAAGGAGCTCAACACAGTTTCGCTGTTTTTTGTAAAACGATCTGCTAATAAGGCGGCGCACGAGTTAGCACGCTTGTCTTATTCATTTCCAGATCGAGTTTTCGATAGGACTTCTATTCCTATTGAGGTTTCAAGTGTATTGGCAAATGATTTATAATCAATAAAATTTCTTTGTTTGTCAAAAAAAAAAAAAAAAAAAAAGAGAATTGTTTTGACTTAATTGATAAAAATATATGATATATTTAATATATAACATATAATATATAATATATAAATTAAATATATATTATATATAAAATAATCGGATCGGATCGTTAACGGATCAGATCATGTTAAATCCATATCCTATATTAATCAGATCGGATCGTTACCGGATCGGATTTTTAACGGATCGGATTTATTTTGTAGTGATCCATATCCGATCCATTAGCCTTCGGATCGGATCGGATCGGATTTCCGATCCATTGACAGCCCTATATGGGGTGTAGAGGTGCTATTGATGCACGTATATGATTTTGTGAATAGTCAAAGGACAAAATAGAAGCATGTGGTTCGTTTTGGGGAGCAGCCAGAACCAGGTGCACCAGACCATATAGACAAAAAGACAAGTATAGTAAAATACATCAAATTCGACAAAACATTAAAAATGTCTGAATATTTCAATTTTGTTTTACTGGTATATATAAACAAACTATATTTATGTGTGCATGTGTGTTGCTTTCTGACGTTCAGGTATCTTTTGTAGTAGCCGCAACTTGCAAGTGGTACGTAATATATTTGTTTGGGTTTGCCTTGAGCTTAGATTTTGCCTTCTACATCGACGTTGCTGCTATAGCCATGCTTACTTGAGCCAAAATGTGGAGCAAAATAATCAAGCAATTTTTAGTTCGATATAATTAATATTCTAATTTTTGGACACGTCTAATCAGTCGCGCAGACCAAATCCTGGAATGCCTATACAGAGCTGCTGAAAGTTCTTCAAACTTTTCTTCGCCCAACAATAAACAATGAAAAATCGGACACCGTATTACATACAATTATTATCAATATCTTCATAAGATATCAGAAAATAAAAGTAATAAGAAACATACACTATTGTTCTTGTAAAGACACTCTTATACAAAAACAAAACATGATTGTGTTTCAAGGAGAGTTCCAAAAGTTTCCTCACCGATCCATCTTACAACGGACATATCATACTTTCATTCAATCATACAATACATTAGTAAAATCCCAAGCCACAAGGAAAACATGTCTACGAAAAGAGACAATAAAAGAAACCCCTCCAATCACACTGGACCACACTAACCCATGGCATACTTTTGAGTCCAGCTTCGGGCGGTTGTCTCGTACTTGCTCCTATCCGTCTTGTACATGTGAGCTATTTCTGGTACGAGGGGGTCATCAGGATTCGGGTCCGTCAACAACGAACATATTGATAGCAAAACCTGTATAAAAGTAACAAATATGAAGCTTGTGCACAAAATGTCTACATAATTTTACCTACTGTACTTTTAATCATACTTTTGAATTTCTGTTGAAATGTTACACTTTACAACCGCTGGCCAACACAAAAGGTTAATATCTGTTTTGTATGTGAGTCCTAGAATATGAGATTCTAAATGCTTTAACACAGCCCTTAACTTCTACTCTCAATTAATTTCATTGGAACAATTCACATGACACGACTCAACATTACTTGCCTAACTAAAATGGTGATTATTGCCTCTACTGTAATGCGTAGGAAACAACTATACTACTATAACGGGATGACACCTTGAAAGTTGAATACTCTCCACTTCTTAACATCTATCAACACTTACACATGAGAATTGAGAATTGATTATGGCACAAAGATCTTGATATGATGGCATTCAAAATTTCAAATAAGTCGTAGCGATTGAGGATTAAATTATTAAATTAACAATTCCATTGATAAAATTCAATAATTTTAAGATAATTTGATGCATTGAAGGCAGGGAGTATCATTTTGTGTTTAAAATAAAAATATTGTTGGTTGCTTAAATCACTATCTGGAAGTTAAGATTATACATATATCTATGTTTTCTCTTGAACAATCTAATTGAATGTAAACTTTTGGCTTGACACTAGCAATACAAGGTTCATTTATGCAAACTTGTTAGTGTAATAGAGCAATAACCTTGGATATAGTAAGAGCGGGACTCCACTGTTCCTTCAGTATATCAAGACAAATACTGCCATTGCTATTGATATTAGGATGAAAAACCTTAGTCCTGAAAGCTACCTGTAGAATTTAATTGAACAGTATATAAGAAACAAAGAACCCCAACACAAAAGAAATTATTTGTAAAATTTGCTGAGAAGCACACATAATTAGACATAAAATGAAGCACATTCGAATAGCTGAGCAGGCATAAATTACTTACTAAACAATATGATTCATACTTGCAAAAACGCAAAAACACAAAAACAAGAACCCTACATCCAGTTGTTTTAATGTGGACCATAAGTTTAAAAGAGTATAGTCCGAATATTGGCTCGAATGGGCACCATGCATAATCCGAGTTTATCTAATTTGAATAAGATACCAAGACAACTACAGAAAACAAAAGACTATAGCTAACAATCACCAGAAGTATATGACAACTTCAAAATAAAAGAGAAAAATAAAATGCCCCAAATTTAGGAGTTAAGAATGTCATTAAAGCTTTTATTAGATATTAAATTTGGAACATCTGAAGTCCTTGCTTCATAAGCTATTTTCAAATATATTACCTGGACTATAAATTGTAAATAAACTTATTTCACACAGAATTCACATAACAGAGTATTTAACTAGAGTAAAGGATTGAATGTCCTTATTGTTATTGCAATGCAAATGTGATTGCAAATTT
The DNA here is from genome assembly GCA_030848705.1 of Heracleum sosnowskyi. Taxonomy (NCBI): domain Eukaryota; kingdom Viridiplantae; phylum Streptophyta; class Magnoliopsida; order Apiales; family Apiaceae; genus Heracleum; species Heracleum sosnowskyi. The sequence continues at coordinate 119,484,783 of CM061241.1, forward strand.
ATAGGTTAATCTATTTCAAGCTAGAAGATGATACTGCCCATGAACAACTGATTGGCAATTGCAGGTACATCCAAATAAACCAAAACCTATTGGGAGACCAATGAAATGGTTAGACAACCATTAGAAAGTGTTTATCCTCAAACCTTGGAGGGTCTTCGGACTAGAATTCACATAATAGCACCAATTTACTGCCCAAATCAATTTATTCCTTGTCTCAGTCCTATTCAGATGAAACCTTCCATGAGTAGCCTGTCACAATTGTACAAATTTCTCCAACTCAACATCACTAAAGGTCCAATTTACATACTAATACTGTTCAAGGATCAGATATTCAGATCTAACTTGTTTCCTGCAAAGCAGAACAAAAAGGTCACAGTGTCTGTTAATCTCTCAACAATGGTCATACAACGGCTGCGTAAAACCAGAGCAAACTAATACTTTTACACTTCAATCATAACAAATCTCATGCCAAGAAGTCTGCAGCTGATAACACCTAGGACCATGTAGACCAAATTTATGCACGAGGGGAAGCAGTTCTATAGAAATATGTAAGCTCTCATCTATTCAGGTGGTCGAAGCAGAGTAGCAAGGCCAGCAGTTTCAGCCCCGATTCCGGCATCAATATTTTGGGCAATGCTTCAATATATATGGCAAAAAACAGGGAGTATCACCGACATCGTACTGATCTTCATAACTCACAGATTTACAAGCCTTCTTTACCAAGTACTACTAATAGATGTAAATCTTAATATTACAAAATTTTGGGACAGTCTTCAGTTCTAGACCAGAATAAAATATGCCTGGCTATATCTCATATCATGCAAAATGCAACATTGATTACCTTGGGCGGCTTGAAAGGATAATCTGGTGGAAAATGAATGGTAACAAGAAACACGCCACCCGCATACGGACTGTCAGGGGGTCCCATGATAGTTGCTTGCCAATGAAACATGTCTTCGGCAACTGGGCCTAAAATATAAAAAGATGCAAAAAAGAGATAAATAAAATGAGTTAAATGCAGCAACAATATTAGCATTTTGTAAAAGTGTCAATGTCATCCATATGCCAACCACAGCTGGCTCTAGGTACCTAATATAAACGACTATTAAGCCTATGTCCCTATGGTATAATCTACCTATATGTGCGGAAATGGTAATTGAACATTTTTGTGGCTCCAAGTTAACCATGAGTTTCATCTCACATACACATCATTGTAAATTAACCAAATGACATTCATTTCAAAAACCAAGACCGATGTCCCCTAGTAACAATATGCTATATGTGCGAGCTCGAGCAAGTGTGTGTGATTTCTTTAAAAAAAGGAGAGCGAAAGCTGTGCGCGTGCAATAGTAAAGCAATACCCAGCACTCTTTTGTGCTTTAATCATTCTAACCCGTGTTCATGATAATCACAAACAATAAAAGTCTCTCTCCACCCCCAAAATAACACAAAATCACTCAAGCGGTTTAAAGTAGCTTACAAAAAACTCAAAGGAACCAAAACCAAAAGAGAGCTCAAACAGCCACTTCCAGTTATAATCTTTTCTTCAAACCGAACAACTTTATACGAAAATAACACCCAAATTGCCCATTTTTCCAGTAAGCACCGTGATCCACACACTAAAATCATATCCACACTCATAACTCATCGAAATACATCCGAGCCCCAAAAGATTAGCCTAAATTCATCATAATCTCAAGTTTCAAAAGCAACCCATCTAGTAACACTTTAATTTTACAGTGACAACTAATCAAATTTACATAAAATACCAACCTTAAGAACATATCAAACCAAGAAAGAACCCAAAAGCCTCAAAACAAGAATAAAAATCGAAACTTTATGACATACACAAACATATAGCAAAGTAGGATTATTTTAATACCAGCGCTGCAAGAAGTGGGAGGATCTTTCTGCAGATCCTTGAGCTCCTTCAAGATCCGCTTAGAGGCCATTTCCAAATCCTACAAAAATTAAAACCCGGATCAACTAATTCACATCTACAGATACAAAGATAGATACATACCTTTGTGTGTATGTGTAAATAGATTACCTCGAAGATCCTCGCCTTGTTATAAGGAGAGAGAGAGAGAGAGAGAGAGAGAGAGAGAGAGAAGGGGAGAAATGGAGAGAAAATTGTTGCAAGCAAACAGGAATATTTATTAGACAAGTCTCGTCTCCTTTGCGTCCCCCATTGGTCTTATCTACCAGCTGGGTCCCACTTCTTTTTATGGAAATGAATCACACACAAAACTACTGTATATTATTAATTTATAATCAGTGTTCTAAAAATTGTTCGATTTTTCAAAAATCGTTGATCTATCGTTTAAAAATATTTGACTGATTCGATTTTTGAAATCCGATATATCGCTATGAATTATTTTTAAATAATTTATTATATTATATATAAGGCTAATATATTAAATATATTTAAAATATTCAAATTTATCCGATTTTTGTTCCGATAAATCCTCGATTTGCCGATAAACCGCTATAGGGTACCTCAACCGATTTGTTCCGATTTCTGAAATTTATGACCATGTCTATAATTATAAACTTTCTTATTTGAGTCATTATTAGCAATATTTTCTATCGTTTTATATTAAAGTCGGATGGTAAAATAAATTTATAGTATTCATTTATTTTTTTGACTTTTGAAAATATAATTTACTAGTGAATTGCTATGAAATTACATAAGATGCTCCATTCAGCTCTACATAATAGTACATTCCAGTTTTAGTCATGTTCTTGTTGTGATCAAACAGAAGGCATATAATTTCTATGTAAATTCTACAAGTTTCTGTCCAAACAATACTCAAAGTGAGTAGATAGTGAATGGCAAGAACAATCACAACAAACCAACACACACAAACTACTACTTTAGCATGCATGCCTTGGGAATTAAAATTGAGGAGAAATACATCTGATTTAATTTTGTTCACTGAGTTTGTGAAAAGCAACATAATTTTGCCACTCATTTCGGACCATTGGTGGCAGCAAGCAATGGGGTCGGGGTACAAGTTTCAGATTTGGCTTCCGAAGATCCCTGGTATCCGATCTCAGCTGGCCTAATATTTTCAATCATTTCCACAACCTCAACCATCTTAGGCCGCTGCTCTGGAAATCTTACTACACATGACATTGCTATCTGTAGTAGCTCTACCAGTTCTTCCTCTATGTTCGGATACTTCATTAGCTCCACGTCGAATACTTCTCCTGTCCATTCTTCTTTAACGACTGATGTGACCCACCGAACCAGAGATATCACATCGTCGTCTCCAGCATTGTGAAGAGGGGATTTAGCAGTGAGGAGCTCAAGCAAAAAAACACCAAAGCTATAAACATCAGAAGCTTGTGTGGCTTTTCGGGTATCTATTATCTCTGGAGCTCGGTAGCCAGCATTACGAGCTATAGGTAGAGCCAGGGGACTTGTTATGGTTGACAAACCAATATCCGATACACAGCCATATTGTTGAGAGTTTATAAGAATATTGGAGGATTTTATGTTCCCATGGACAAGTTTTCCACCATTCTCTCTGTGGATTCGCGCAATGCCTCTTGCTGCACCAACTGCAATCCTTAGTCGAGTTTTCCAACTCAAAGGGATCCTATCTTCTTCCCTCGTACCTGGGAAAAAATGTGTTAGCTCTACGAATTTCATCAAGTCTTCTTGATGAAAATCGTTGGCAAGAAAATAGTGAAATATGAAATGGTCGACACTCAACAGAACTACAGAAGAGCACAACTTTATAGTAACCGACTTGAAACAAACTTTCTTAGTAAAGAATTCGGAGGATAGACTGTAACTGGCTTTGAATCTTTACACCAAGTTTATCATTATTTTTCATTCCATTAAGACACTATGCAAGGATATAATTTTCGAAGTCAAACAGTAGTGAGCTATGGAAATTAAACGCAATTTCAAAACTTAAAACAAGGTAGTCTATAAAGTAAATTAACAACAAATATCAGAAGCCAAGTTGATGATATTAACATTCATGAAGGAATTTGAAGGACATACCATGCAACACTGTAGCTACACTTCTGTGGCTGTAATAATCACATACCACAAGCTTCTCGTCTTTGGAGTAGTAATATGCCCTCAGCTCAATCACGTTATCATGTTTGATACTTCCTAGAAGCTCCATTTGTTGCTCGAATTCTCGTTTGCCAAAACATACCTCCTTCAACCTTTTCACCACCACAGACCTCCCATCCTCTAATATGGCCTTATAAGCCATACCAAATGTGCCCTTCCCCAGTACCACAGCAGAAGCCCTCAACAAATCCTCCAAATCAAATACATAGTTACAGCCCTCAAAGAAAACTAACTTATTATTGGCATCTTCATTCCGTGAAATTTTCTTCTCGGGTGTCATTCGCCCTTTCTCCAACTTGCTGGCGAACACATCTGCATCTTTTCTCTTCAAGCAGCATACGAGCAACATTAATGTGAATCCGATAAGCCCAAGAACACAAGCAGCAATAACAATTCCAATCACTGCTCTCGCACTTAGCTTTCCAGCACTTTTTGGCTTTGGGTTTATAGAGGGAGGATATCCATGATTTTTATAAACAGGCCATGAATATGACAAAGAAATGTCATTACCAACAAACCATGATTTTGGAAATTTTTGAAGAGATTTTGGCACACTGCCAGTCAGTTTGTTGTGCGACAAGTTCAACAGTTGCAAATTATGCAAATTTGATACAGAAAAAGGAATACTACCATTAAAAGCATTGTTGGACAAATCAACAATAACAAGATTCTTCAGAACAGAAATATTAAAAGGTAAAGGACCAGAGAAGCTATTTGATTGAAGATAAAGATTGGTCAAGTTTTTAAGGCTCAACAAATCAAAAGGAAAAGGCCCGGATATACCATTTGATCTTAAGCTCAAAATCTGCAATGCTGAGAGATGGCTGAGAGTGTTCCCCGGAATTGGACCATGAAAACCAACTCCAGGCAACCGGACAGCAATTACCCGAGACCCATCTTCACTGCATGTTACTCCAGTCCAGTTATTACATACAGGAATTTGTTCATTCCAGTTTATAAAACGAGAGTGAGGAACATTACTCAAAAATTCTAGCAAGGCTTTCTTATCACCATAAAAAAGATTAGCATTTCCTTTAAAAAACAAGAACCCCGCCAAGAAAATTATAAAAAACATGTAAATTTCCTGCATTTTCTTGCCCATCGAGTTGCAATATGAATATAAAATAGTAAAACACCGAGCATTACTCAGAGCAGCCGAACAAGTTATAGCTAAAGCATATATATAGATACCATGCAAAAGGAAGATATTTCAAATTCAAAGAAAAGCTAAAGTGGGAATATGTGGAGACTAACATAAAATTAAAGAGACTGGAGGTAATGAATTTGAAATAGGTACTTTGATCAAAAGGGTAACAACATAAAAATAAAAATAAAATATCAGCTTTTCTTTTTGTTCTTTTTCTTTTAGAGGCTGCATTACAAATTCAAGAATATTATTGTTAGGATAAAAGAAAACTACCAGCTTTTCCCAGAGTACTACTGAGAATGATTTTGTGTAGTCTTTATCTCCACAAAATGGTGAGTTTGAATGTAAGAGCCAAAAGGAATGAAGAAGATAGATAGACAAGAATCATGTTTGACAGTTTGGTGATGTAGCTTGAAATGGTAGGAAGTGGGGACTATTATTAGTGGATCCATTTTACTTTTAAAATTTTGTCAAGGTTAAGTTTCAGAAAAGGAATTTATATTTTATATTAAATTTCAAATCTCATTTCTTCACTTTTCTCTACTTTATTTGTTTTCAAATAAATTTCAAAAAATATAACTAATTGAAAACATAATGAATCTAATTCAATTGCGCACAACTCGCGTGCTCAAAAGTTAAAACTAGTTGGAGTTGATTACTTGGATTTGCAAGTCTTTTGCAGCACAAGATTGAATCATGGATTCACAGTAGACAGTCGAACTGTGTCTTGTACCATTCTCTCGGCCCAACATTCAAACATCCAAATCAAATATAGGGCTAAAGTAGAGGTACGTCAAACATTCATCTAGGCAAGGCAACGGTCAGATCTAATAAGAATTTCACAGTTCGTATTTATATCCATTTAATTCATTCAAAAAATTTCTTTTGGGAATGGTTGGCTTTTATCCATTTAATTTAAAAACATTGGTGAATCTTAAGTTAAGAATTAGTATGAAATAATTAGGATGCACACAGGCCACAGCTCTGGCACAGAGTCCGGAGACTTGTCACTTGTAGAAAAATTCACAAGCGAACCAAAAAATTGATTATGTGATAGTAAATTTTAACTAACATTTGACAATGTCAGAAAAAGAGACAATATATACCATCAAATGAAGGATACAAAGGTGGTGAAAGATCTTGTATCCAATCAAAATACAATGTACACCGGAAAAAATCATAACAATCATCCAAAAATTAAAATACCAGTGATTAGCATTTACACCAGCATCTGAAGCTCTTTCCATCTACATTCGAACATGGCATGCACATCGCAGCTGAAAAAGAGAGCCCTAAACTCAGTAATTTGTATCCAACTAGGTTCTACATTGGTGAGGGTAACGTCGGCCTCTTTACCACATGTAAGGTGATATACATGTTAAGAATGTTGGTTGGATTATGCAGCCGCACATACAGACCCTGCAAGAAAAGAGGATTGACGACAAATAGTTCACTGTGATTATCTTTTCAAGTATAAGGTTTGATACTGTATTGGAAGAATGGGGCCAACATCAAGCTGCTAGTCTGGCATGTGCCTATGCAAGTATGCATAGAGCATTTAGAGAGAGAGAGAGAGATTAACCTGATGATCGCTGAGAGCAGCAAAATTTCCCTTCAGCAGCATGTTTTACATCAAGACCAATGAGCCATGATCCAACACTGACATCATCATGCGCGTATGAACGCAAAATTGATCTGTAAAGAATCATAAAATTTTAATTTCCGACTAATATGCTCCACAAGCCTTTAATAGTCCCAAGGTCCCTTCAGCAACCCGACCGTATAACTTCCCCTTTTCTTTTTCTTTCAGCGCAAGGTTGTGTAGATCACTTGTAGATTTTCATAACTAAAGTGAAGATGATTTGTAGAAGTAAAATTGAAGTCTAGAGACTAGGAACTAGAACATCTATGACTGACTGTAGCACCTCACATAGGACAAGAAGATGAAAATTACCACTCTACCTGTTAATTAAGATAAAATGAGCCAATGCTCGTGATATTGCATACATCTCAGGGGAAGCATGCCGAAAGTATCTGTGCATGATAAAGATATTAGTAGGATACCAGTAACAAAATTGAAAAGAAAAAGCAGCAGCACTGAGAGGAAATGTTAGGATCATACATCATATTATGACCATTGACCACCCGATATATAAATATATCTAAAAATTCCGGACATTTGGTGGCGCAAATTAGTTCAAATTATAAATTTTGGCATGCAGTTTATATGGTGCATCTACTTATCCTTATCCAAATAGTTCAAATAAATTTCAAACTGCATACTTCCTTCCACTAGCCTTGCACCCAATCATCAGGATTGGAATTTCCACCATGAACCAGTCTATTACATTGGCTGTGCATCGATATGCACTTCATTCATATGACCTAATGATCCGAACACACTAACTATTTCCCGCGTGTGCAAATTAACATTTAATTGCGAAAACTATGGTTTAGAGTCCAAAAAGACTACAGTTAGAAAGAGAGAGCGTTCTAGTCAACTACTCAACACTACAATGACCTGCAATTACTGTGTGCCTCTTATATTAGTAACTAAAAAGGAAGTGGATACTAAGAAAAAAATAATATCTGATTGCTAATACAGACACAAGCACGGATAAATTTTGATATAGTTATTCTCACAATTTTGCAATGGAAATGGACATAAAGAAAAAAATAAAATCTGATTGCTAATACAGACACAAGCACGGATAAACTCTGACATAGTTTTACTCACGATTTTGCATCTCCGAATTTCCACCAGTCTGGTTCGTACCATCTGTTAGTCCTGTAAAAAACAGGTGAAAAGGAACATTTTAAAACACAGGGGTCAAGTGATAATTGACAAGGCATCTCTAATTTATGTTAATATAAATAGCAACTCACTGTTCAGTGAAAACTTCGCCTGATTTCATGCAACCAATATAAACCCGAGGCGTATCCAAATGCTTAGCAAGCACTGCTCCAAGGGAATCTATACAGCAAAGATATCCCATAATTACAACAATGGGCATGGTTCGTTTTTTTTCAAGATTGTGTTGTGTAAAATGAATAAAGAATCAGTTTTCCTTGTTTCAAATTTGAATCCTACATGAGAGGGCTTATATAATAAAGATATAAAAAAAGAGCAAAATGCAAAAGAAATTTGGTGTAGGCTTTTATCATTCCAGGGGATGTTACTGAAGCATCAAAGAATTCCCTATATTTTGAGGACATCAAATGACAAAACAAAGAAAGCTTATGTTACAAACTTATAATGAATAAACCTAGAACCAAAACACAACAATATGGTAACATAACATAGAAGCACAATATACGAAGTTACATAAACAGCATAGACTACGTACCAATATTTACATAAATATCATCATTGACTTTGACATAGAACTCCGCATCCCAGTGTTCCGCCGCATGAATAAAGAACAACTTTGGTTTGTTTGGTAATTCTTCTAGAGCCTCCACGTGATCTTTCTGTTGTGATACAAGAAAATAACATTTGTTACTTGTTTAAAATTCTATATCATAGAGGCTAAAAAACGAGAGGGGAAAGAAAAACGTTTAATTGGTCTTAAACCTTCAAAGATATACTCTATGCGAATTAAGAAGATATTCTCTTTCGAAGATGTCCTCAATCATGTAACATATAAGTTAAGGAACTAAATGCTAAATGCTTTGATGCTCCAATTTCCATTTACAGTACTTATTAGGCTACACCGCCTACACATTTGAGCATGTAAAAAAGTTTGTAATGATTGAGACCCCGGGAAAGATAAATAAGGAATAGCTTGGCTTGTAGGCTAGCAAATACCCTTCTTAATTGGGTAATAAGAAGTCAAGGGTTTGATCCACAGTGGACCATTACCCCCCAAAAAGAGGTACAAAAGGACTTCCTTTCCTTTTTGGGTTATGCAGGGGATAAAGATGTGTTTAGCAACATTACATGTAGCAATAAAGTAATGTGCGGACATGAGATTTTATGTGCCCTGTGCAAAACCAAGAAAAAGTGCCCTAATGATAATTAAATAAAATCTAACAAGTACATATAATTAAAAATAATTTTAAACTCATTGATAAAAATGCTAATATTTTCAATCTTTTTTTGACATTATTGATCTTAAAAATAACTTAAGCAATTTATTAGTTTATTCCAACGTTGAGAAATTTTATGAACACACAAAGTTAATGAAAAGAAATAAATTATAAAAGTAAAATATTAGGTTTAATTCATATTGAGAAAATGAGATACATTTATAATTAATATAATACATAAACAAAAAAATAATCACAAAAAACTATATAGTTTATACATTTGTTTAAATTTAAATGAACATTATTTAGTTTTTTTATTTTTAAATTAACTAGTTTTATTTAATATGTAAACATCAAAGAAAAATATAGCTTAAAATAAATTACTCACCTAAAAGTTGGATTGTTAGGTTGGAATGATATAGAATAGAGTACTAGTGTACAAGTTGTCAACAAAACAACTGGTATATACCACTTTAATGAGGCAATTAAACTAAGTAGACTATAGTCTAGCAAGAGCAAATGGTATTCAGAAGTTGGAATGCAACAATGTTAATTAACATTGTATTAACCTGCTTTGTGTATTAATTTGTTTCTAAAATCTATGTAATTCATTTATATTCATATTTAAATCTTGTGCATACGTGCAGGCGCCACATAGATTACTTTCACAGGTCTCTATATATGTAGCCAAAAAATTTAAGCTCAAACAGAAAGCACACACAAAAGAAGCTGAACATACAAGAATAATGATGTCATTGGTCTGCTCATTTTCTTCCTCAATTTCCTTCTCCAAACGGTCACCTTTATTCGGACTGGAAAATATAAATTCAATCAAAAATATTCAACCATGTAGTTTCCTTAAATGAATTATTATATAAATGTATATACTAAAACCTTCTTCCTATCACAAATCGTATAATTATGCCCTTTTCCTCCTCCAATTTTTTAAGCGCTGGACCTGCATGATCAAGATTCAGATTAGCATTTTATCCGGTGAAAACAACCTTGTAGAAACTTATACACAAATCTAGAACAAGACTCTACCATTGGCTGGATTATAATCACAGTCCAGATGATGGGGCTTATTATTCTTTTCAATAAGCTCTCACTGTAATTAGTTAATCAAAACTCCCAATATTTATTTGTAATTATATATATATGTATATATATATATATATATATATATAATTCTTTAACAATCTCTGCAAATATTTTATACACAACCCTGCTCACTGCTATACACAACCTTGTAGAAATTTATACACAAATCTAGAACAAGACTCTACCACTGGCTGGATTATAATCACAGTCCAGATTATGGGGCTTATTATTCTTTTCAATAAGCTCTCACTGTAATTAGTTAATCAAAACTCCCCAAATTTATTTGTAATTATATATATATATATATATATATATATAAATAATTCTTTAACAATCTCTGCAAATATTTTATACACAACCCTGCTCACTGCTATACACGTATTTATTTAAGTAGGAATCTGTTTTGTAGGATTCAACACCCATCAACAATCTTAAGCTTACTACTCACTGGAAAGATATTTGAGTATTGCACAACAAAAAGAATGAAGTCTTTAAACTCACAAAAAAGAAGGGTATTCTACCAGTAGACATCCATGCCCTGCGAATCGCATCTCGATTTTTCTTGCGACCAAACCTTGTAATGATCCCTATCACAGCTAAAAGCCTTTTCTTTTTATTAGTTCCACTTTCTACTGTCAAATGCTTTGCAATAAATCCTCCCTGTCTAGCCTTATCCAGCTCCAGCTGAAGTGCATCTAGTTTTTTCTGTTTTTCCCTGGAAAATCAGAAGCTGCTAATTATTGTCTGCTGCATTTCTTTTTCAGTAAAGAAAAATTAACATCCACAATAGCAAAGCAAGTTAAGCTCCTTTTCCAATCAACGTACCTGCATTCTATGATCTTCAATGTGTCATCGACTGATATTGCAGTGTTCCCCTAGAAACAGAAAACAAACTGTCTAATTTAGCTCGAAATAGATGAATGTCAAAACAAAATTGTTAAATATTAGACTGGTTTCATGACATCAACAAGCTTAGGTCACAACAGTGACATCATTCCCTTCTAAATTGCTGCAGTAAAACTAATCTATAGGCAGTAATTCCTTCAGTTTGTTCTATATAGAGAGATAGCCTCATTGTAATACTTGGAGAAGTGTGAAAGTGATTTATAACTACATGCTTTTAACCCAACTGATTTATCTCTTCTCTCTAGCATTGAATCTCAGTTCATAACATGGCATCAGAGCACCGGTTGGGAGCGGCTTTGAGTTCAATTCCCTCCTATCCCCAATATTCTTAGTTATTAAATTTGGACACTTGACGCAAAAATTTCCCCAAAAAATGGGTTCCAAGTGATAAACTATAGACCCAAAAATAGGTCTATCGAGTGAAGCGGAGTGTTAGATAATAATATATGATCCTAGTAAATCCTCTTCGTAAATTCTTGTCTTCGTGAGGTTTTAGGAGAACCAATAACTTAACAAAAATCTAGAGACGTCATCCAAAAATCTAAACCATATTAAAAGGTAAAGGCGAAACTACTTCGATAATTCAATAGTGAACATAAGTTCACATTTTAATGTCACATTGTAAGTTTGAAAATCATGACGAATACTTAATTTTTCATCTATTATCAAATACATACGAACAAACTTCGATGCAGCACAAAAATGTCAACCAATTACACCTGAAGACAACATTAAAATTAATTAAGTAATTAAACGGAAATCACGAGTACCTGTTCAACTCTTCTGTCTAGCTCCTTAACTACATAAACCCTGTTTTCCGCATCTTGCCATAATCTACACACAAAAAAAAACATTAGTCCACAAAAACAATGTTACATTACAATTCATCTAAGAAAATTATTCCACTCATCTCTGCTTAATCTCCGGAACTCAAAACTCGTCGTAAATCCTAACCTCTCAAAAATGCTATCACTATACATATATAACCTACAAATATAGTAGGTATAACTGTGTCACATTCAATTGAAATATACATAAATTCTTCCATTCAGCTATTAAATTTATCACACAACCTAAAAACACAATAATGTTACAACATAAACATACATACATGATACACACAGAGATTAAAGAGATTTAAAGAGGATAAGAGTGAAAACCTTCCAGCAACATAGAAGGAAGCCATTGTAGCTAACATGGAGAGCATTAGTGTGAAAATTCGCGATCGGAAACTGGATGATGATGAATATGATGAAGATAGCCGGTTACTGGATCCCCGGCTTTGCATTTCTCCGGCGACGTCGTTTTAATGGCTGATTGAGAATCGGAAATTGAGTTTTAGGATCTGTTTGAGTGGAGAAAACAAGAGAATTTAATTGATGGAGAGATTGTTTGTTAGCGAGGAGCTGTAACTCAGATATATTTGGTTGGGTTGGGGATGTGTGTGTGTGTGTGTAATATGTAACGGAATGACCGAATGAGACGTTTTAACAAGTTCGTTGATGGCATACGATAACTGATGATGAAACAGCTACGGTTTTTGTGAAATGGAATTTGTGACATAAAAAAAAAATTCATCCATCCCAATTTATCCGTATGATTTGATTTTTTGCGGTTAAATTAATTTAATTTTAACTGAAAATTTTATTTCATATATAATTGAAAATAATTATAAAAATTATATTACTAAAAAATATATAATTTAGTAAATACACTCTCCCTTCATGTCCTGCACCGAGATTAAAAAAATTATAAAATAATAATAAAAAAGTGAATAAATTAATGTGATCAATTTTTAATAAATAAATTAAGTATAGTAAAGAAAAATAGTAGATAAAGTATTTATATAATTACTAGCCTATAACCCGTGCAAGGCACGGGCCTTAAAAAATAATAAACTTAACAATTTAATGTGAACGAAAAATATTAAAATAAATGTAAAAATTAATATGATAATTTATAAAATGATAAACTTAAATATTAATTGGAACGTTAAAAAAATATTAAAAAATACAGATGGGCTGATGAAGATAAATGATGTATTATTAATATTAATTTATAATAAAATAATATTAATAATAAGGAAATATAGAAAATCTAACATGTTTTAATTAAAAATAATAATTGTCCGTGATATTTTTAGAAGTGTTTTAATTATATTACTTGTATTTATTAAAAAAATACGTTAACATGTTAAAAAAAAAAATTAATAAGGACAAATAGGAAAACTAACATATTTTAATTAAAAAAAAGTAACTACCTATAATATTTTTAGATGTGTTTTAATTATATTAATTGTATTTGTTAAAAAAATACGTTCACTTGTTAGAATAGGTAAGTTTTTTTAAATAATTAAAAGTTTTAAAATATATAAGTATGGGTTGCACTTGATATTTTTGAAAAAGAGATATTTTAGTGATAACAAATATAAAAGGTAATATATTTTAATTTAAAGGTAATTGTCCGTGATATTTTTTGAAAAAAAATAGATTTTGTTAGAAAAAAAATGTTTTAATATTAAAAGGCAATCAGCTAGTCAATATTTTTATATTATTTTATTATTTATTAAATAGAGTATTAAAATAGATTTTAAAATAAATAAGTAAGGATTGCACCTCATATTTTTGGAAAATAGAGATTTTAGTGATAACAAATATAAAAGATATTATGTTTTAATTTAAAGGTAATTGTCGTGATATTTTTGAAAAAAAGTAGATTTTGTTAGATTTTTTTTTAATTATAAAAGGGAATCAGTTAGTTACTATTTTTATATTATTTTATTGTTTATTAAATAGAGTATTAAAATAGGTTTTAAAATAAATAAGTAAGGATTACACCTCATATTTTTGGAAAACATAGATTTAAGTAATAACAAATATAAAAGGTAATATGTTTTAATTTAAAGATAATTGTAATGATATTTTTGGAAAAGGAGTAGCTTTTGTTAGAAAAAACAATATTTTAATTATAAAAACCAATCATCTAGTTACTATTTTGGTAACTTGACAATAATACAATTCCATAAAAGATTTGATTTGTAGTAGTTTTCGTTATCCTAAAAAAAGAAGTATATTTGTAGTAGTTAGCCTAAATTTAAACAAATTAGATCCACATTTTCATTTTTTTGATTAGATTTCAATATTATTTGATTTTTATGTTGTAAAATATAGTGAAATATTAATGTAGAATAAAATTTTCCCGAATTTTGATTATATTATTAATTTATTAATTAGAAAAAGTACCGAAAACCAAAATTTTCAATGTTTCGGTTTTAATAATATAGTATAGATAAATATATTTTGTAATATTAAATAGGCGGGTTAAGAGGAAATGAAACTATATTCCAGGAGAAGGAGTAAATTTTTATTTTTTTTGATAAATTATGAAATTATTGAATTGAGAGCAACATTTATAAAAGAAAATTGTAAAAAATAAAAGGAACGGAGATAATGTATTATAATTTAGTTATCACTTTTTCACCAAAGAATTAAATTTCGATCCAAGGGTATGACATATATTTATAGTATATTTTTTATTTATGCAAGGAAGTTTTGTCAAAAAATTTTGTAATGGAATAAAGTAATCTTAAAATATATAATTTTATAATTCAGATAAATTTTTGGCGATGTTTTGAGATAAAATAGAAATACTTAAAAAGATAGTGATTTGATAATGAAATATGTAATATGTAATTGTTAGACTAAAAACATTTATATTTTTAAAATCGATCAAATAATTTTGAACTTGATTTTCTACAAAAATGTGAGAAACGCCCTGAAAGTAAATAAGAGGAATAATCCAATAAACGAAAAAGAGAGGGGCTTAATTGAAAATTATGATAAAGATGAATCACTATTCCTGCAATTTACAAAAATACAAACCTCTCCAGCTCGGCAATAGGGAGGAAATTTCGTGGGTACATGACAAGTATATATAACCCGCAAGTACAGAAGGCATATGACTGATTGATTTCTGCCGAGTAAACACATCTGCTCACTGATTCACGAATTTGAAACGAACGGTAAGATCAATTCAGAGATCCAAAAATGAACGATTCAGATGTATCGAAGCAGATCCAACAGATGGTCCGATTCATTCGTCAAGAAGCTGAAGAGAAGGCCAACGAGATCTCTGTTTCTGCTGAAGAAGTAACACTCCTTTTTCCTCGATTATAATTCATTTTATTTAGTTGTATACACCATACATTTTATGTGTTTTACTGTATTAGGACTGTGTGAATTTAGAGTTTTATCTACAATTTTCAATTCTGGTTACCCTAGGAATTTTACGATGTGTGTGTCAATGTGTGAGGGAGGGAGGGAGAGAGAGAGAGAGAGAGAGGGAGAGAGAGAGGGAGAGAGGGAGGGAGAGGGAGAGAGGGAGAGAGGGAGAGAGAGAGAGAGAGAGAGAGAGAGAGAGAGAGAGAGAGAGAGAGAGAGAGAGAGAGAGATAGAGAGAGGGAGAGGGAGAGAGGAATGTGTGAATCAAGAGATGTGACTTATATGTGCATTTTTTAATTGTGATGTTTGTAGGAATTCAATATTGAGAAGTTACAAATAGTGGAAGCGGAGAAGAAGAAGATCAAGCAAGAGTATGAACGTAAACAGAAGCAAGTTGAAGTTCGTAAAAAGATGTATGTATCCTCTTATGCGATTGTGTAATTTTTTTGATGTGCTTTTGTTTATATTGTATGGATGATTTTGCACTATCGGTCTGAGTAATCGACTTTTGTTTTTTCATGAAGTTAACAAGGCTGTATTATCTTTGCAATTTTTTATTGAGATGATAGTTAAGTATCTTTTGGTGTTAAATGGTGTTAATCAAACGATAGTTTGAGTATCACTGTGAATATTTTTGTATGACTTATAATAATTGGTGTTTTGTAAGTTATCAAATTTTGTTCACTTCAGAGAATTGTCTTCACTAAAGCTGACCTTTAATTGATTTTTGTGTGTGTGTGTGTGTCGGGGGTTACTCACAGTTAAATATGATTCACAAAATATCTGCTATATAAACAATTCATGGAGGATGTTTGTGTATGAGGATAATCTTTAATGAAAATACATTTCTGCCAAAGAACCTACCTTTTGGCTTTTGATATTCTTCTATAAGGATCATCGTTGATTGTAGAGTTTGATAAGTGCCGTTTAAGTGTCCTGATCTCTTTCTTGCTTGCTTGAATCACTTAAGAGCAGGGGCGTAGTCAGGAATGTGAGTTACCGGGGTAAAAAAAAATTCAACGTACAAAATAATCAAGAAATTTTAAATACTTTCATATCCCTGATTACACAATAAAACTAGTGGGGTCAAAATTGAAATATAGTACTAGAAAAATATTTTTTTAGTGGGGTCAAAAATAAAATTTAATACTAAAACAAGAAGATTTAGAAAATTTTTACATATAAATTATAAAAAATTTATAATTTTAGTGGGGTCAATTGCCCCCGCTGCCAATACATTGGCTACGCCCCTGCTTAAGAGGTATTCTATATCACGAGTGACAGTTTTACAGTTTGTTTTTGCAATTCAATTTGCACTCTCTCTGCTAATAAGCGAATTCGTTGAGGATTTTTGTATATGAGGATGATCTTGAATGAACAAGATTTTCTATCAAAGAACCTACTTTTTGGCTTTTGATATTCTTCTATAACGATCATCGTTGAGTGTAGAGTTTGATAAGTACTGTTCAAGTGTCCTGATCTCTATTAATTTTGCTCAAATCACTTGAGAGTATTCTATATCAAGAGTGATAGTTTTACAGTTTGTTCATTGCAATTCAATTTGCACTATATCGGAGGCAAGCCACCAACTAACTATACATATTATTTTATTTTTGGTGAGAAGGATGGGGGGATTCTTTATCACCTAGCAGCTGTTATACTTCATTACCTATGATGAAACAATGTCTTGGTTTGATTTTTTTTTTGTGTGTGTATTGCAGTGAGTATTCTATGCAGCTCAATGCTTCTCGGATCAAAGTTCTTCAAGCTCAAGATGACTTGGTTGATTCCATGAAGGCAGCAGCGTCAAAGGAGCTTTTGAATGTCGGCCATCATAGTTTTTTTCACCATCATAAATATGATGCACTTGTGAAAGCTCTTATAGTGCAGGTAGGTATTTCCTTTTATCTTTTGGGTTGATATCTAAAACTAATAAATGAAATTCAGAAAAGGCGTTGTTTCTGAATTCTGAGCTACATTTTGCTGTATGATGTGAACTTTTAAGATATATGTTCCATTTAGAAGATCTGAATCTTGCTTTGGAGAGAGATCTACACTGATTGAACAGAAAAACGTATTACAAATAAGAACATGTAGGTGGAAGGCAGTGGCTATAGTAGTTTGAGGTCTTTCATACTTTTCCTAGTAAAATATCTCTTATGATATTCTCACTTCTTATGGAGGATTTATCAATCTTTTATGTGCTAGTGAAAACTAGAATGTAGATGTTGCAAATTGAACTAAACTCGTCCTCTTCTTCTTTTCTTTTTCTTTTTTATTCTATGTTGGTATGAGTATTCGCACACAACAACACACTATGCCTATGTCGAGTTAGTAGAAGATTTCAAGTACTCCCACTGTCCCACACACCACTGTGCTTGTAATAACCCCTAATCCTCAACGTTACATATTCATACCCGCAATCCTAATGTTGCTAGATAAAACTTTACATCAGAAGTCGGTAATCAGTTGTATATTTTGTGTACATTGCAGAGTTTACTTAGACTTAAGGAACCTGCTGTCTTGTTGCGTTGTCGTAAGGAGGATATCGGGGTGGTGGAGAATGTTTTGGGTTCAGCAGTGGAGGAATATGCTAGGAAAGCAAATGTTCATGAACCTGAAGTTATTATTGATAGGGTCCATCTCCCGGGACCTCCGTCTAGTCACCATGCTCATGGTCCCTCCTGGTATGTACAGAGTATAATTTACCGAGCTATTATTTTTCCTATAATCTTTCTGTTGCTAATTTAAGATTTATATTAGAATAAAAGAATCCAATACTGTATTGCCTATTGTTCTTAGTATTGTATACACTGCTTTGATTTTCCCTCTTATAAATTGCAAAACTTATCTGAAATATGCCTTCCTGTGTGTGGTGATGTTTTCAGCTCTGGAGGTATAGTGATGGCTTCTCGAGATGGGAAAATTGTGATTGAGAATACTCTTGATGCCAGATTGGAAGTTGTGTTCCGCAAGAAACTTCCGGAGGTATTTCATCAATTTTGTTCCCGGCATTACATAAATCATGCTTTCTGGCATATAGCCTTAAACTTGCATATTACCTTGTATTAATTTTTTATATTTCTGCATCATAACTTATTAATGTACCCCAAGTTTGTCATCCTTGTACTGTATAAATATATAAAACAACAAACTGTTACACAATTCAAACGTGGGTTTAGATTATGATATGCTGTGATAAATTTATGACCATGGCTACCATTTTTTGTTATATTTCCAATTACAGATCCGCAAAAAACTGTTTTCTCAAGTTGCTGCTGCTTGATGGGAGGAGCAAGGGGGTGCGACTGTTTTCTTATTTGGGAGCTTTGGTGCGGGTGCCGCACCAGTTTAGGACCATTTTATGTGTTTCTTAAATTCTATTTTTGTGCTATTCATTTTTTTTCTAAAATCTGAATGCTGTCATGTTGCTTTATTATATGACTGAGCACAACCTCACAATAGAGGACTCATTTGTCCAAAATAAGAGTATCCGTTCATGTTTGCTGAACCTATGTCAAATTGTCAATGGTTTATAGAACGAGAACTTGATTAATTACATATTAAAATAAGAGTAAAGTATATTTTGTGTACCTGTACTTTGATCAAGACATCATTTGTAATATTATTTTTTAAATTATTTCACTTGCAATATTGAATTTTAAAACCCGTCGCATTATGTATATCACCGTGAAATTATGGTTAACTCTGTTAAAAACAAAATGTTTTAAAAAGGTAACTGTGTCTTCACTAAGCATTTATATGAATTGTGTTAAATATTTATAATTCATATTTTATATGAATTATCAAACCCAATTCAATTTTTTTTTGTTTCATTTCTCTTTTATCTCAATCTTTCACTTTGTTATCAACACAATTGTTTTCATTGAATATAAATTCGAAATTAACATGAAGAACATGAAAAAGAAGATGAAGTGTCATTGAATTTAAATAGAAAATATAAATGAATTCAATTTATGGAAGAATATGAAACATGTGTATGTATGTTTTGTGTGTGTGTATATATATATATATATATATATATATAACAAAGTTTAAATCAATTTGGGGAAGAAAATGAAACAAATGGGTGGTTTAATGGTTAATTAGTCGGTTTTTACTGTTCACATAAGAATTGGACAAAAATGCCCTAACAGAGTTAACTAAAATAGACGGTGATACACAAATTGTGACGATTTTGTAAGTACAGTATTGCAAGTGGAATTATTTAAAGTGCAGTATTGCAAGTGGTGTTTCAGTCAAAGTATAAGTACACAAAGTGCACTTTACTCTAAATTCAAATGATTAGTCAATGTTTCTCCATTTCTAGACTATCAAATAAATGGTCTAGATAACCTTTTTATTCCATGTCCATATTATTATCACTTCATGCTTCAGATAGATATTTCTAAACTATCATTGTAATTGCATGACAATAGAAATTGAGTCCTTGCAAATTATTATTTTTAATAATATTTTTAAGGTATTTTTCATTGAATTTATATTATATTTTTTAATTATTTAAAAATCGAATATCGAAATCGGTAAACGGTTAACCGAACCAAAAAAACTGTTCCGGATGGTTACGATTATTGTTATTACGTAAAAACCGAACTGAACTGAAGTGCACGGTTTAGTAACGATTTTAGCTAGAAACTGAGTCGAACTGTGCACACCCCTAAAATGTGCACCATGTTTCAATCTATTGTAACACCTATATGCAACATGCTAGGTGTTACCAATGAACACTTTTAGTAACATATGTGTAGTATCTAAGATAACACTTTTAGTTTAACAAAATGAAAATGTAAAGTTCAAAATTTAAATATAGCATTTCCCATTAGAAAAACCAACAAACTAATTCACAGAAACCAACTACATCATCTAACTACAAAATCCCATAACAAAATTACCAACTACATATTATCATAAAACCAACTACATCCTTCACTCACAAACCCAACTACATAATCGCATCAAATTCGCCAACACTAAGTTACGAACTTAAATAAGTACAACGTTAAAGTGTACTAAAAGAAATAACGAACGCAATAGAAAAACCAAGACAATAGTTCAAAAGATACTGTTACGTGGATTTCTAAGAGCTTGAACCGCTGGTCATAGGAGAACCACCTCCTACTGTGTCACTAGAAATTGTGGCACAAATTTGACCCAAATCAATCTGAAAGTTGGGGTTTGCTTCAGCCAATGGACAAAGTCCAAGTTGTCCTGGACCTTCTAATTGACATTGGCATCCACTTCTTCATTGACCTTTCTTTCTAGCTTCACGTGCATGTCGCTAACAAGGTCCTGCCGTATCTTTTTTATCAACTATTCTATGTACGAATCTGTTGGAGCTGGAGTCTGAGTAGAAGTTTTGATGACCCTCGCGTCATGTCTGCCTATAAGCCAATCCGGATCATGAGATTTTTTCCACATGAAACTAGCTTCACAATATCATCAACTCCTTATGATGAATTGAGTTTTTTCTCACTACGCCATAGATGACCTACAATAACAACTAAATTATGTTACCTTAGACCCTATATTACGTTGTGATCACATGCCCAAAAAGGGTTAAGGTAACATCTTCGCTGGGTTAGTTTCTCTGTCAATTGCCTATGGCGTCAAAGGTAACATCTCGCCTACCCTAGGCTAACATAGCTATATTTGTTACAATAGACCTCTACAGCAATATACCAACCAGTATACTGTAACACCAAATCTATGTTACCATAGATGTTATAATTTTGTTAAACAGTGGAACCCACATGTAGGGCCCACAAAACAGTAGGCCCCACATGTGGGGCCCATAAAATGTGCAACAGGTTTCAGTCTATTGTAACACCTATTATAACACCTATTGCAACACACTAGGTGTTACCAATGAAGACCTTTAGTAACATCAGTATAGTACCTAAGGTAACACCTCTGGTTTAACTAAATAAAAATGTAAAGTTTAAATATAGCATTTCCCATTAGAAAAACAACCAATTCACACAAACCAACTACATCATCCCATCATAAACAACCAACTACATCCAATCATAAAACCAACTACATCCTCCAATCACAAACCCAACTACATAATCTCATCAAATTCTCCAACACCAAGTTAAGAACATAAGTAATTACAACGTTAAAGTGTACTAGAAGAAATAACAAACGCAATAGAAAAACCATGACAGTAGTTCAACAAGTAATGCTATGTGGATTTCTAAGAGCTAGGACCGCCGGTCATTAGAGTACCATCTCCTACTGTGTCACTAGAAATCATGGCACAAATTTGACCAAAATCAATTTGCAAGCTGGGGTTTGCTTCAGCCAATTTTTTTAGGACAATGACCAAGTTGTCATGGACCTTCTGATTTACCTTAGCATCCACTTCTTCATTGACCTTCCTTTCTAGCTTCGCTTCCATGTCGCCAACAAGGTCCTACTATATCTTTTTTGTCAACTCTTCTATGTACGAATCTGTTGGAGCTGGAGCCTGAGTAGAAGTTTTGATGAGGCTCGCGTCATATCTGCCTATAAGCCAACCCGGATCATGGGATTTTTTGCCACCAGAAACTAGCTCCTCAATACCGTCAACTCCTTCTGATGAATTGAGTTTTTTCTTAATCGTTTCCTTCAAAATAAAC
Source organism: Heracleum sosnowskyi (assembly GCA_030848705.1). NCBI lineage: Eukaryota > Viridiplantae > Streptophyta > Magnoliopsida > Apiales > Apiaceae > Heracleum > Heracleum sosnowskyi. The sequence continues at coordinate 119,506,923 of CM061241.1, forward strand.
CAACAACATATTATAAAAATAAATAATCGATAAAGGAAGATAAAATATGGATTGAATGGATTGACTGAAAAATATAATTAATTACAATTCTGAAGTTCTGTAAAGAATAATGTAACATAATATGTAACAGTGATAACTACAACTCAACAAAGGAACAAGACAGACTATAATATTAACTGAAGCACAGGAATCCAGAAGAACAGAAGAAACGGTAAACTCAAAAAAATCAAAATATGGCATGTATTCTTGAAGTCCGTAAACATGTCACGGAAAGAAGTTCATTAATATGTTCAAGCCTCAGTGACAAATAAAGAAACAAGGCTTTCAAGACTACATAAGTATTTGACTGATAAAGAGTTAGTACCAGAGGATTTCAGTGATTTTAATGAAGCAACCAGAACGACAAAAGATTAATCAACTGTATTGTATTGAAGACGTAGAGGTATTGATCAAGTGTTAGTCATATGTGAACCAGACCAGTTGCACTAGTTGTCGGCACTAAAAGATCAAGATGTTTATCGTCTCGGAAGAAATTGATTTAAGTCAGACCTGAAACATCCTGGAAGTCAAAAGAAATTTATAAGGTATGTTCAGGTTAAATTGAAGTGCAATATGCTTGTTGCATGAAGATAAAATCTTCAAGGATCAAATTGCAAAATAAGTCATTCGATGGTTTTTATTAAATGGAGCAGATGAATGCCTTCAAGTTTTGTCAGAGTTTGGTGAAGGAAATGGATGGCCAGGATTGCATCTAGGCCTTTAATAGTTTTCTTAAGTTTACAATAGAGAATCGAAGACAGTGTCTTCTTCAGAAGATAGTTACGGAAGATCATTTACTTTGATGAATTTAAGAGCTTGAACAAATTCTACAGAAGAAATTAATAGTGCCTTAAATTCAATCTTTTGTATTGATTACTGTAACTTGAACTCATTGAAGCTAATCCTACGGATTAAAATTGTAGCACCCTTCGTGGTTTATATTTATAAAATGATATTGTTAGGTCCAAAGTATCGTAGAAGGGGGGTTGAATACGATACTCATAAATTATTCGATTGCATTTGCGGATAATTAATTGTGTTCTTGTCCAAAATCAAATTTACCAAATCAAAACACGAGTCGGGGAATATATCGTTTTATAAATATAAACCACGAAGGGTGCTACAATTCTAATCCATAGGATTAGCTTCAATGAGTTCAGGTTACAGTAATCAATACAAAAGATAGAATTTAAGGCACTATTAATTTATCCTGTCAAATTTCTCAAGCTCTTAAATTCTTCAACTTAACTGATCAACGACAAAACCAACTGAAGAAGACACTGTCTTCATTATCGAAATTGTAGGCTTAGGAAAACTATCGAAAGCTAGGAAGAGATCCTGGTCGTCCATTTTCTTCATAAACCTGACAAAGAGAATACTTTTCACCTGCTCTTTCTTTTTAAAAACTATCGAATAAAAGATTTTCTTTTTCCTTCGATAGATTTTAATAAAATCTATCGAAGAGAAATCTTGTTTCTTTAAAAGAAATTCGATGGTTTTTATTAAACCTCCTTTATCTCTTTCAATAGTTTTTCATAAATGAAAACTATCGAATGTCTTTAATTGCATTTTGATCCTTGAAGATTCTCTCTTTTTGCAGCAAGCATATTGTACTTCCAATTAAACCTAAACATACCTTATAATATTCTTTTCACTTCCAGGATGTTTCAGGTCTGACTTAAATCAATTTCTTCCGAGACGATAAACATCTTGATCTTTTTAGTACTGACAACTAGTGCAACTGGTCTAGTTCACAGATAACTAACACTTGATCAATACCTCTACGTCTTCAATACAATACTGTTGATAAGTCATTTGTCGTTCTGGTTGCTTCATTAAAATCACTGAATTCCTCTGGTACTAACTCTTTATCATTCAAATACTTCTGTAGTTTTGAAAGTCTTGTTTCTTTATTTGTCACTGAGGCTTGAACATATTAATGAACTTCTTTCTGTGACCTGTTTACGGACTTCAAGAATACCTACCATATTTTGATTTTTTGAGTTTACCGTTTCTTCTATTCTTCTGGATTCATGTGCTTCTGTTAATATTATAGTCTGTCTTGTTCCTTTATTGAGTTGTAGTTATCTCTGTTACATATTATGTTACATTAAGCTTTATAGATATATTCCCCGACTCGTGTTTTGATTTGGTAAATTTGATTTCGGACAAGAACACAATTAATTATCCGCGAACGAAATCGAATAATTTGTGAGTATCGTATTCAACCCTATCTTCTATGATACTTTGGACCTAACAAGTTCATCACTTCAGGACTAGTCTTATATTTCCGTCCAAGCTTGTGATTTCGAGTTTTAGAGAAAATTACTCCCTGAGTTAGCTCACGTTCTGGATTCTTCTTTTTCTAGGAAAAAGTCATCAAAATAATATGCAAATCACCACATGTACCAAATATTATATATATTCTTATCAATTATTTTGATATGAGAACAACAATTTAATAAACTACAAATAAATAAGATTGGTAACGGGTTCAGGTAAATCATTATTTTACCCGCAAATAACTTGAATCTATAGGTTAGACATTTTCAAATATATTGGTACAATTTTAATAAAATTATGCAAGATCTAATTTGTTATCCAATGACATAAATTTAATTAAATTAAATTAAAGGGAGACGATTAACTTAAACTCAATTGTTCTCATAAATAACTCTATTTCCAACTCGCTTATCTGGATAACTACGACCCTAAATTAAATTTAACAGAGACGATTCTTTGAACTATAATTCATGACTCTAAAAAGGATCGATATATTAATTTTTGAAAATTCTATTATCCAAATTTTTCAGGAACGTGCCATCTTGTGTTGAATTTGGGAAAACAGTTTCGGACCAATAGTGTGGTGTCTTTGTACTCACTGCGACTTTTAGAATTTTTCTCGGCCCTCTCCTACCAAAAAAACACGAAAAAAATGCATTAGTTTATGTCACTGGAAATTGATTAAATATCAAACTTGCAGAAAACAATACTAGTTTTAAATTTCTCGGCCCTTTTTCATTGATTCCTTGTAGAATGTATCCACACCTTGAACTTTGATTATGTTTGTGGCAACATTCCTGGAATCATTCCATCTTGCAATTACTTCATGTTCTTTTGCTAACTGCACTTTGAGAATTTCTTCTCTTTTCAGTACAGCTAGCAGTTCATCCTTAACAATCTGACACCCCATCCTCATTTTCTCAAACTCAATAAACCAAGTTTCCAAGAAAGCATTTCTATCACTTAAAAACAGATTAGCATCTTTAATCCTGGTATTTTCTTTTGTAAGTGACTTAAGAGAAACACGCATATGGTACAATTCAGTAGACATATCATTAATTGCACTATTGCATTTCTCTGTAGAAAGCTCAGTGAGGTTGGTAGTGATTACCTGATTGGTTGATGAACTGGCCTCCTGCTCATTGAATCAGCCATCAGTGCAAGGTTTACAAACTCAGTGTCCTCTTCAGAGTCATTCACACTATCATCCCAGTCATAGTCCTGAGTTATGAATGCCCTTTCCTTTTGCTTGAGAAGTTCAAAGTATTTCTTCTTATAATCAACAGGCTCAAACTTCCTGTCATTCTTTTCAACTTTAGGTCTTTTGCATTCACTGGAAAAATGTCTTCCAATTCCACAATTGAAACATTTGAATTTGGACCTTTCAACATAGTTCTTGTTTGAATGAAAGTCTTTTTTGAATGGATTGGTCACCTCAGGGTTTCTCTTGAACTTGAGATTTGAGAATTTTCTTGACAGAAAAGCTAAATGTTCATCTAGCTCATCTATTTCATCTTGCTTTGAGGGCTCACTTTCTTCAATCATCTTTCCCTTGCCTTTTCTTGATTCAATCCTACCTTCACAAGCACTTGGGCTTGGTGTAGCTTCAGCAGTTTCGTCCTTAATGTCCTCAGCCTTGTTAACACTTGCAACTAAGGCAACATATCCATTTTTCTTCTGGACCTTCTCAATTTCCTCATCCTACTCCATTTCTAGCTCATATGTATTTAGAGTTTCATACATCCGTTCAAGAGTAAAATCTTTGTACTCTTGAGTGTTTCTCAAGGAAACAGTCATAGGCTTCCACTCTTTGGGCAAGACTCTCAGAAACTTGAGATTTGAATCCTTCGTTTAATACACTCTCCCATACAACTTTAATCCATTCAGCAATTTTTGAAATCTACTAAAAGTATCATTCAAAGATTCTCCACTTTTAAAGTGAAAGTATTCATACTGTTGTATGAGAATCTGTATCTACACTAGTACAAAAATGACTTTTTACGTCGCACTTACACAGGACCGACATATATACTACTTTTATACGTCGAAATATCCTAAAGGCAACGTATATTTACCTTTTGTATGTCTTTTTTACGTCGGTTTAGTAGTTAACCGTCATATATGATTAATATATACGTCGGTTGATAAATCACCGACATATAAAACCACCTTTTACGTCGCACTTGTAAAACCCGACATATATAATATTAATTTATAAGACGGTCTTTTTAATTGACCGACGTATAAAAGCTTTAAGTTAAAAAACAAAACATTTTAATCTAAACTTCCTCGATATACAAGTATACAACTGTTCTCCAAATTGAACTCTCTCCGTGAACCCTAAAAACTTTCATTTCATAGCTAATTACAAATCCTAATTGCTTTAGTTTCGACTGTCCTAATTCATCTTCGATCAATTAATGTCTACACTTTATGTATGTGTATGTGACTTCATTTGATTGTGTATATGTATGTATATACACACATCTAACCCATATATATGTATGTTTGTTGTTAATTTTTCTCTGCTTTTTTGCTGTTCGAGTACTCTGCTCTCATTTTCTTCTCTGTTGGTAATATTTCTCTCTCTCTCTCTCTCTCTCTCTCTCTCTCTCTCTCTCTCTCTCTCTCTCTCTCTCTCTCTCGCTCTCTCTCTCTCTCTCCTCTCTTCTCTCTCTCTCTATATATATATATAAATATATTATATATCTGTATTTTTTACATGTATATCCTTCATGTTTGTAGATCTTATCAAAATTTGATGTTCATCGAATTCAATTTGAATTCATATTTTTACTTCTATATGTGTTACTTTTTTAATTGCTTCTGTTACATATTGTGTACGTATATGGGCTTGTTTTTGTTCTTGTTATGTAGGTACATAAATGCCAGGGATTTGGGTGTTTTCACTGGTTGCCTGGTACTAGAAAGAAATCTTCTATTAAACTGTTAAAGCAAGAGGTAATTTATTAACTTTATTGTTTATTTTGTGTTTTTCTATTGGTGGTATTTAATTTTTTTTTTTTGCATAGGAGTTTCATAGGAGTAAGTTGAAATATGGTACCGATTCTTTACTTGGAATTCTATTGAAAATGTGGAAAGTTATAAGGTTTTTTAATCATGTGATTGTGGAAAGAATTATTTAGCTATTGCAAATGCAAATTATATGGTTAGAAGTTAGAACTGAAGTTAGAACTGCTGCTTCTGTACTCTATAAATCATAATTCCAGTTATTACATTTTTAATGTATGTGGTACAGTAAGGAAACAAGAAGTTGCAATATGTAGCTATATTTTTTGCCTTTGCGTCTTATCCTCTTGTTTCTTTTCCTTTTATGTACATGTATTTAGTTTTGTTATATAGTAAGTTGAATTGCAGGATATCTATCTATATGTGTTAAACTTTGAGGAGTTTGCTTTGTGCATTGTAATGGTATTGTTAAAAGATTACGCAATATCAATTCAATTTTAAAGCTCAAGTATCCCTTTAAAAAATTTGAGAACCTTTTCTGGTGCTAGTTCCTTCAGTCATGCATTAACTTTTATTTGTAAATGATTCGAATTTGGCAAATTGCAGTTTGGAATTCTGGGCATATGAGCCTCTGGTTGTCAAATCTGGTCTTCTTTATAACACAGAACCTGAGATGCCAATAATGTCAATCAGGTTCAGATTTTTCATTATTAGAGAATGTCTTCATATTCACATGGTCACATTAACATGATATTTCCCGTTCATCAAGCATGAGATTGTATGACGGAAGTGGGCCATTCTTAGGTTCTTGATTCTGTCCCTCTATTTTCTTGATTTTTGGTGTTTTTATTGAAATTTTGCATGTGGGCATGAGTAATTTGTGGTGTTTTGGTGATATAAAATTGATGCAAGTGGCCAAAAAGGAATAAATTGTTATTCTGCCAGTACTGTATCATTATTAGCAAAGATTGTTTTCATGTTTAAGCCATTAGCTTTTTCTCCTAACGCTCTATATATCAGGAGTAATTGTATGCTTAGTCATATTTTTAGTTTGTGTTACTACTTACTAATGTGTCGTCAACTGAAACCTAAATATATATAAATGACTGATGTGTTTTTCAGAAGTTTCAAGTTTGGTACTCAAATGATAGCATCACTAATAGAAACAAAGGACGGCATGGTGTAGAGCTGACATTTCATTTTCCTATGGTTTAAAGTTTGCAACAATTGGAAGTAACTAAGTAACAGGTAATGAATTATATCAACCACTGTCACCGTAATTTAATAGTAATTTCCTTGATAGACTCACTTAGTTACGTCGTTTCCCCTGTTTTGCTGCCCTACCAATGCTCTTGTAATATCTCCCCTGTTTTCCAATAAAAATGATATCTTTAAAATACCCTGCAACATAATACTTTAGTTTATTTACATTACTTTGTTAAAGTACTACAAAATTTTCATGTTGCTGCTAATTAATTTGTTTATGTTTTATGTAGGTGACTAAATCTTATTTTCTGATTCCATTAGTATCAGAGGTGCTGGCAGGAGTGTATAAGGGGCGAAAATGGTGGAGGTTTTTCGGAAAATGAATGTTAGGTTTTGTCGAGTAGAACTTGTGTAGAGAAGTAGAGTTTTTATTTTTGACACTGCATCATACCATTAGTTTTACTTGTACAGTCTGCCTTATTAGACTGAGAATTTCTAAACATTGTGGATGTATTTTTTTCCAGTAAAAGTACTAATAATAATAATAAAGTTATTAAGTCATGATTGTGTTCATATTGAATTTGAAAGCTGGGAAATTTAGTTTATTAGAGATTTTTCGTTGCACAAAAATTGGTTAGAGCAGATTTTTGATTGTTCAACAGCTTTTTAGGTATAGAGAAATAATAAATATATTTTTTTTTCTTTTTTATTTGACAATATACGTCGGTTATCTCAATGAACCGACAAAAAAGATAAACTATATACGTCGGTTAATATACCTTTTACGTCGGTTGTTTTGTTTTTATATGTCGGCTTCTATGACTTATATAAGCCGGCTTTTAGATTTTTTATGTCGCTTATTAGCCGACGTATATTCTACCTTTTATGTCGTTATTTTACCCGACGTAAAAGACTTATTACCATATACGTCGCCCCTCTATACGTCGCTATTTAGCCGACGTATATGACCAATTTAACCGACGTAAAAAGTCATTTTTGTACTAGTGCTAGTTTTCTCTGACATGTTCTGTTCCTTCACACAGGGTTTGGACTGTGTCCCAAATTTCCTTAGATATAGAGCAGTTAATGACATTGTCAAACATATCAGATTCAAGACCATTGAACATAATTTCATAGTCTTTTTGTCTTTGTGTATGACAATGATGTCCTCAAGAATCCATTATGAAGATAACTGATAGGTCCATAATTTAATACAATTTTAATACCTATTTTATGTCTGTTTTCGTAATTTTATTATTTAATAAATTGTTTTCTTTTGTTTTGTAGGAAAATAAATAAAATCAGATTTCAAACAGAAAAAGGTGAAAAAAGGCAAGGAGATGGAATACTTGAAGTCAAAAGGAAATTGGAGAAAAATTGGAAAACTTATCGGAGAAGAAAAAGGAATTGAGGAAATATTTTTATAATCCGATTTTTAGTCAAAGAGCCGAAGCCCATTATTTTTCCTATATATATATATCTCCCCTCTTGTATTTGAGACACCTAGAATTTAGACCAAATTTGATAGTTAGGAGTAGGAGTAGGTTAATACAGTTTACTCCTTTGTTTCAAATCTTTAAATTCTGCAATTTCATATTATCAGCGTTTTTATTTTTACTTCAACAGCTTTTGTTTCTCCGTTATTTTGTTTCCGGCGAATGCATGTCCAGGGAGTATTCTGTCTTATATTATCTTAGTTAAATCAACTTGATTTAATTGTTTTTGGCCACTTATTGTGTTTGTTTTACTATTCACGTGCCCTTGTTTAATTACGTAGGTATTTTTAGTTTAATTTAATAATTGTTTATTTGTCTTGTCTTGTTAATTCTAAAATCATGTGTAGCTAATTCTCTTGCCATGGGATGAAGATGAAGTTAATTTGATTATTGTTGATATCTTCTCGTTCCTATTAATTGGTTCTCGTGATTTTTCTTGGTGTTTAATTGTTCAATTGACACAGTGATTTTGATATATTATTGTTATCGGATTTATTTTTCATAGCCTATGCTTGCTCATGAAGTTTTGATAGGTTATTGTTAGATAACAAGTTTCATAGTATATGCTTGTCTCGTTAATTGATATATGTTATTTGTGAAGGAAAGAAAATTGATTTTAGGGCGAGTTGGTATTAATTGTGATTGATTAATGGATTCAGATTCCTAGGTTTTCTATATTTGATTTTAATTGTTAATTAGGTTAAACAAATCTCATCTCAAATCTTATTTGTCTAGTTCGCCTGAGTTAATTGTTAGGGTTTTGAAAATACATAGTCTCTGTGGATCGATCTGTGATTGCTACAACTGAACACTGTGCGCTTGCAGTTTACATTATTTTTACACATCAATAACTTTGGAATGGTGCATGGGGTTTGTAAGAACCCTGATTTTTGAAATATTTTAAAACCTTATGAATAGTGACTTTGCAGATTTATGGAAAAAATTTGAGCCACATTATATAAGTGATGGAATTTTAAGAATCCGAGGATGCAGTGTTGTTACATGGATTAAATGAGAGAATGTAAAAGCCGTCGGAATACGAAGATTTTCATTTCTACTAATTGTTTGGTAATTCACGAGATATTAAGGAATATGAGAATCCCGGGATGACATAAATCTCATGACAAGGAATTTTATTGGATTTAAATTAAACCAAAGTATTTAAGTGTTAAGGACAACTATAGAAATTACTACGCGACGAAACACTTTTATAGAAAAATTATCGAACTTGCATAAAGGATTAAGCAAAAAGTATTGGATGATAAGTAAGTTAATTTAATACATGTAAGAACCATGCAAAATCCATGCAAACCAAGTACTTAGAAACTAACCAAACCAAAGCAAACTAGTTGGAGACATACTTCCCTAAAACAAGGAAAAGGAAGATAAGGTTTTCCTTAAAATCTTACTTTAACTAGTACTTGGTTGGACTTTGTCATGCTAGGGGCTGAATTTATACATCAAATATATACACACAAGTCATATATATCAATTACATCACACTTTACAAGAGCAAAGCAAGAGAAACACACCCCTCCCTCAAAAAACTGCATTCTGCCAAACAAGAACAGTCATGAAAGAAAACTTCATAACTAAATTTCTACTCATGATAAAATCACCAAATTTTGAAAATATCTTCCCCAATTCATAACTAAGGTTTGTTAAAAATTTCATAGCAATCCAAGTAGTATAACATGGTCAAATCTTGGATCAAAGTTGAGGCAAGAATAGTAACTCCGAAAATACTAACTTGTGTTCTTGATTTCTTTTGTGAGTTTGAGGATGATAAGCATAGAACAAGACTCCCTTAAGTCTTACAAGCTCTTTTTAATGTTTATAAATCTTCAATAAATGTATAACACTCATCCACCCTTTGATTTATATTGAGTTTTGAGTTAAGTTTCAAGATATGTTCAAGAACATGTTGTTTAAGGAGTTTGGAGTATAAATACTTAAATCTTGATGGTTGATTGTTGTGAATTGATGTTGGAGGTATGTTTCTGAAGTTTAAGAACTAATATTTAGTAAGGATGAGAGTCTTGGTAGTTTAGTGATTGTTAAATGGACTTAACAAAGTTAAAATTGAAAGTTGAGACATGTAAGAACATTATAGTGACCCTTGACACTAGGACTGTTTTGCAACCCAATTTCGGAACAAAAATATTTGTGTTTTCAAACACCACTGGTCATATATGTCAAGATCTTGTTTTGTAGGTTGTATTCATATAAAGCTCATGTTGAGGAGATTTGTGGTTTAAAAGTTATGCTTGTTTTAGTGAAAGTGGTTCAAAACACAAAACTGCTACAAGATACCAAGTTGTGAACTGAATTCGGATTCCTTAACAGTGGGATAAAATTATAAAAACTTGATTATAAGTAGTCCGAAAAGTATAGAAGACAAACCAAAAAGAATTATGCAAAAAGGTTAATATTTTGAATTTACAAAAATGTTTGAACCAAAGTTGCGCGATGACGCTATACACTGCATAGCTACTGTCCTGTTCTGTTAATTCGGGAAACTTTGTCCCCTGTCCAGAACCAAAATTTTGATGGATTAAATTCTAGACCTTCTCTAGATCGTGCACGCGAAAACGGTGTGTCAATAGAGTTAATGGTTGATGAGTTATGAGCATTTTAGTGAAACTAGTGCGAATAGTAAAAGTCTGTAGTTGACTCGACCTTTAAAATGCACTTCACCTATTTAAACTCATGTTTCCCAAATTGAAATATTTTTTATAAATATTACAAACACTCAAGAAGCTCCTTGAAGTGGTTTCGTAATTAATTATCAATTTTTTCAATTTATTAAAAGTCTTATAGTGTGAGTTGCAGAATAATGATTCTATGGAAAGTCAACTCTAGAGGTACTACCTTGACCATTTGTTTTGGCTAAGTAAAAAGGATAATATCGAGTCGACTAAAACTCGAAAGTTGTTAAGGATTATCAAGAGAACATATTTATGTAAAGAACGAGACTAGAAAGGATTAGTAAACGATAAAGAAGACCGTAAGTTAAGTGGACCCGAGAGAGTGAAAGTCGGGTAAAGTAGAGTTTACTTAGAATAAGTGAACTGTAAATCAAGTGACTAATTAAGATTATGTATTGTCTTGGTAAAGGTTCCAGGACTAGAAGAGAAACACCCGCACCCAGTTAGAACTCGGACATCAGGAAAATTTACTAACCCTTACTCTATTGTTCAGAGTAGGTGTATTTTCAAACGTTAAGTTATTCAAATATATGTATATGTTTTGCTCCGAGTATCATGACAAGTTTTCAAACCCGAAGCTTAAGTATTCGGTTATTTTTGTAAACTGTTGTTGTTGTGATATAACTACTTTAAATATATGATTGTTTTGATTATCGTATGAGTTTTCAAATGTCGAATGATTGTTTTATATGCGATATACAGATATAGATATATATCGGAGTATATGGTACTCTACGGGGTAGAGTGTATTTTGATATTCAACTTAGACTAGGAGTCAGAAATAACTTTCATAAACGCTGTCTTAAAAACCCGGAGATTGCCGGAGACAGATTATTTTCAAATATTGATTTAAAATATTCCAATAAATATAAGTTGGATATTTTAAATGTAAAATGATTTAATTTATATTAATAAATATTATTTGAATATTTATTTAATTAAATGAATATTAATTGGAATATTCATTTAAAAAGGATTTATTTAATTGTTTATTATTTAATAAATATTATTTAAATATTTATTAAATATTCCAAATTGATTATTTATTTAATAAAAATTATTTTAATATTTATTTAATATTCTAAAATGATTTAAAAATCATAAAACCTTATTTAAATATTATTTAAGGATTTATTTAATTATTTTAAATATTTTCTGACCTTCAGAAAAATTATTTATATATAGGAGGGGTTCCCAAATATTATTCCGAGTTCATTTAAAACATCTAAATACGAATAAATATTTCCTGACTCATCAAAAATTGGGAATCCAGTTTTAGAAGTCGAGCAAATGATTTTACTCTCTATTCCTCGATGATAATCATGTTTTGGGATTTCTACCCTGCATATTAAAGAATTTCAAACTCGCTAAATTCAGAAAATTCCAATTAACTCCCAGGTCATGATTTTTCTTAAACCGTAAAACATCCTTCATTAGTTAACAAGATTCAACTCACATATTATTATTATTTCCTCAACACTTCCGGAAGTAAGTATGGTAGTGAGCTTAAACCTATCAACGAGCTAGTAACGTTCGGGGAACAACGATTAAAATTGGTTCCAGATATAAAGATAGGGTTCATCATGGGACTGGAAGTAACTCATACTCGGCAATGAAACAGGTGCCAGGTAGTATGAGGTCATACTCGGCAATGAAACAGGTGCCATGTAGTATGAAGGCTTGTCTGGCAATGAAATAGGTGCCAGGTAGTGACCATATGCTCGGCAATGAAACAGGTGTCATGTAGCATAATAGGCCCGTATGCGGCCAGGGTGATAAACGAATAGGAAATCGTCCTTCTACTAGTAGAGAAGTTATATTTACGATACAGCAACTGATCAACGGGTATCGTAGTGTGTTCCAGTATAGTCCTATTCTTCCAATTGGAATTGTACTGCAACATTGTAACGAAAGCCTAGGTGCTGAGTTACTGATAATGTTGGCAGTGGTTGAAAAGTTTATTCTTGGTACAGTATCTTAAACTGTATGAAATGTTTTGACGAAAGACAATCAATATTTTAAAACTTGTGAACCAATGTTGTTCATTTTGCAGTACCTACAACTGCGTTCATATGGTGGTATTTTAAACTTCATATTAAGTATGAATACTTTATATTGGAAAGATCTTTGTACTACTATTATATTGTTGGACAAACTTTATATTAGTAACTACTTAACTTGATGAGCATTCTTTCGCTCATTCTTGCTTTTAAAAATTATATTTTAGTACAAGGAGAACATAGTCATTTGGCTCCAAGTCATGAGAGAAAGGAAATAGAAGATTCACCCTTGAGATAGTTCAGCTCGGGATGGATACCACAAAAGTAAGCTGGATAGGCTTCACTATGTTAGCTATTAATGCGACTTCATGTAGAGGTTGTAATTAATGGTGTGAGATCCTAGTTAGTACATTTGGTTTGTAATAACTAATGTTACTATGTAACGTTTCTAAGGCTATAACTTGTGTGAGTAAGAGATTGGGGTCTATATGTGTTTTGATTGGATTATTGAGTTAATACAGGTAATATACGATTGGATGGTGACGTGACAACCTAGATTCCTGACCCCGGATTTGGGGGTGTTACAGGGTTCCTGCAGGGGCTTGAGATATTGAAGTGTTTGGCTTCATTGGAACATGAGGACCATGATCAATGGATTCTACATATCCTTCATCCATGGACATAAGATGTAAACGCATCTTTACTTTCCAGTGAAAGTAATTGTCCTTATCAAGAACTGGTATCTTAAATACATAATCCTTCTGACCCATGATTCTGATGTCTTTTGATCTTTAAACTTCTTGTTTGTTAGAAGCTTGCTCTAATACCAATTGTTATTCTCAGACAATGAATCAAGATTGTAGAAGGGGGGTTGAATACAATCTTTAAAATTTCTTCAGTTCTTTAAACAAAGACAATGACTAAAATAAAATCAAGAACATAATGTAAAACAATAACATAAGAATTAAAAATTCAGGTGGATTGATTGTTCCACCTGAGAGATTTTCTTGAAGAAATCTCTATGATGTTTATGAATAAACACATAGCTACATACACTGTTTTAGCTTCAGCAAATTACAGAGAATTTGCTTTGATTCTAAAATAACCTAACTGATTTCTTATCTTCTAAAATAGTGCTACATTTGGTTATATAATCCAAGTTTACAAGACAATTTGAACCGCTAATAATACAAAATTGGTAGAGTCCAAAAGGCTTGTTTCTCCATTCTGAGTAGTGGTCCTTTTGTTGGTGGCTGGCTTCTTTTGGCTGAATACCCCTTGTAGTAATTCCACTCTCGACCAAAGAAAACATAATGCTTCTTGTTCTTCTGAGTTTACCAGAAATACTGGTTTACATGCTCTCGTGAATTCTGCCAACTCATGTGCTCTGTCTGAACTGTCCTTTTCACAGTGTCGGGTACAAATAATAGATGTGGCATCCGTTGAGGTTGTTTGAGTAGCATCCGTTGAAATATTGTGACTCCATATGTTGAAACTCAATTTCACTTATGTAAAATTACAAGACATAGACTATTTATAATTAGCCTCCATATTCTACATATCCGTTGATAGTCAACATGACTTAAAAAACTAATACTTCAACTGCTAACACAGAATTATACAAGCATGTTACATAAAGTCTTATCCGTAGATAAGCTACCCTTCAACAGATACTGCATACACATGATATCCGTTGAAAGCTACATTTTAACTTATACAATTTTCACTAAGTTAGTTTAGTTATCATCAAGAATCAACATAATTCCTAACAAAAATCACCAAAATTGGAATATACATATATACTTTAAATTTAATATTCATCATTATCAGTCCTGATCAGCTTCCAGTCTTGATGATATATCATGATCACAGTCCTGATAGAAATCTTAATAGCAATCCTGATACTAACGCTTATGAAATACTGATGATGTCAACAATCCTGATCAGTTGAGTCTAGATCCTGACGATCATTGAATCATTATCTAACAATCTCCCCCAATCTCATACTTTGTAAAATAAAGTATAGATTCCTAGATTCAATGATGCCAAAAACTTATTTACAAAATGTACAAATATTTACAGCAGCAAACTTATCTTTTTAGATTTTCTGGTAGAACAAATTCATCTTCAAGAAGTTTGACAGTAGATTTTCTTCTTTGTTTTCAATAATCTGAATTAGTCTTTCCTTAAGATCTTTGAGTTCTTCATCTTCCTCATTTATCTGGTAAATAGCTGCTCTGAGATTCTGTATAGAATTTCTCTGTAAACTATGTTCTTCAAGCAGGAGATAAACAATTTCCTTCCCATCAGGATTAAGAGTAAGTTGAGTCATGCCAAAGGTCATTTCTTTAACAGCAGTGCTCCTTTGCATCAGGATTAAGAGTAAGTTGACCTCTCAGATTTAAGTACATGGGAGTATAATTACCATTGAAATTTCTTCCTTCATCAAATCTTTTCCTGATTGTTGACAGAATCATATCACTCCATTCTTTGCACACTTTGTTTTTTCATCTCAGCAGATAGTGAACATATTTCAGTTCCTTTGTGGTTTTAACCAACAACTCTTGAATGGAAATAATCTTCACACTACCATCCTTCATGAAGTATAGAAGCTTCTCTTTCTTTTCAGTACCATCATGACAATCTATAACTATATCAACAGCTAACAAATTGTTCAGGTGTTCAGAAATTAAATTACCTCCAATATCAGTCAAAGAGTGAGGATCAACATATGGCAAATTCAGAAACTCTATGTGGCATCTGCCTTAAGCTTGAAAACATTTGTAACCAGAGTGCTTTGGGTCTTTGTGAACCAGAAAAGTCAGCAACACTAGAGACATTTGTTATAATTCCACCAGCCTGATAATTGATAGGTCTATCACACCCAAGTGTGTCAATATGTTTCCACTTCTTGTCTTTTTCTTTCTTAAGAACATAGCTCCTTTCTAGCTGAGGTTTTTGTCTTCTTGCATTTTTCCACAACCTTCTATTTGAATATTTAAGCTTTTGCACATAGAGCTGAAAATCTCTATTTGTAGTTCTTGTGATTTCTCTTCTTCTGACTTCTTCTTCTTCATCCACTTCTTCATTATGATAATCAACCATAGTAGATAAAATTAACAAATCAATCTCTTGTAGAATTTCAGATTCATCAGGATCTTGAACAATGTCAAAAACAATGTCAGGATTAGAATCTTCAATTTGAGTTGTATTACTGGTTAGAGTTGATTGTCTTGGTCTTCTTCTCAATTCAGGTTCTTCTTCTTTTTCTTGGTCTTCTTCCTGAATGGTAGTCCTGATAGCCAGAGTATCAGGAACTATTGGAGTTTGCTGAGCATCAGGAATTTCTTCA
Organism: Heracleum sosnowskyi; assembly: GCA_030848705.1. Taxonomy (NCBI): domain Eukaryota; kingdom Viridiplantae; phylum Streptophyta; class Magnoliopsida; order Apiales; family Apiaceae; genus Heracleum; species Heracleum sosnowskyi. The sequence goes on from CM061241.1 coordinate 119,522,977, forward strand.
ATTCTTACACCTCTAGTCCTTGTCTGTCTAGGCATTGTTTGATTAAACCTTCTTCCTCTATTTGCACCTCTTCTTGCACCTCTTCTACCTATGCCTCCTCTACCTCTAGCAGGGGCAGGATTCTTAAAACTCTCCATCATTTCTCTTTGTTGACTTAGAAATTCTTCATATGAGAGATCATGATATTCTTCACTAGTAGTAGAATGTGCCTTTCTTGCAAATAATTGTTGAACTCTCTTATCAGTGTGATAAAGAGTAACAACATTACCATATCTTGTTGTGAAATTCCGGAATAGATTAGCAGCATCCTCAGGATTATCAATGAGAAAATCTTCATCACCTTCAGGAATTGTAGAAAGTGTTTGTCCATGATCAGGTGTCAGGATTTGATCAGCCATCAGGATTTGATCACCTGTCAGGATTTGCTCTTCCGTCAGGATATGAGATTTCACCAATGTCCTTACTGTTCTTACTCTAGAATCAGAAACGTGAGTTGACTACATGGATTGACTTTGAGAAGTTTGAATTGTAGACTTCACCATAGCAGCATCAAAGGTTTCTCCTTGTACTACCTTGTCATTACCATCATGTCCAGTATGATCATCATCAATATCTTTTCTCAATACTAGATCAGGTGTACATTTTGACTGACTTACCTTCTCCCCCTTTTTGGGATCAGGATTGGATAACAAATTTAAGATTAAGGAAAGAGAGGTTTGAATGTCAGTTACCTTAAAATCTAAGGAATCAATTCTGGTGTTGATGTGAGACTGTTTAGAAATAAGTGAGTTAACTTGGGATTCCACTATTCTCAATTGAAGTGCAGTGGGTGCCTTTATCAAGTTTTTTGAAATATCAGTCCTCACAAGTTCAATAGCAACCTTCACAGAATCAATTTCAGTGTTGAGGCTCTTAGATAACAGAGTTGTAGCCTTCAAGTGATTCTTCACATCTTCATTTTCAATCAATCTTGCTGCATGAGAAGCATGTTCCAAAGCACATGGATAACTGATAGAAGCAAAAGATATGTACCATTCATTTTCCCATTCATCTCTTCTTAGCAGCTCAGCATGATTAATTTCAGAAGGAGCAGAAAAGTCTTGTCTTTGATCTTTTCCTGTAGAAGCCTTGCCAGCCATGAAAGTGCTTGAAGAACCAAAGTTATTTCCAAGACTAGATTTTAGTGTTGTAGAAAGCTGATCCTTCTCACCATCATTATCATCATCATCACTATCTCCAGAATCATCAGTATTATCAGTATCAGGAATAATAACTCCTTTCATTTTATCCTTGGATTCTGAGATAGGATCTTTTAATGGCCTTGAGCTTAGTGGTTGAATCAGGAGTGGCTCAGCATCAGGAGCACCACTAGCGTCAGGAGCAACACTGTCAGGATTTGAAATGCTTGCATCAGTATTTTCTACTAATGGTTCTTGTGTAATTTGAGGTTCAGAAGCTGCTTAAACACTTTGAGTTGGAGGTTCTTGTGTGCTTCCCTCAATGACAGACAGAACCTAACTTATCTGATTTCCTATCACTTAAAGCTTTCAGAATAAATGACCCATAATCAAAAAAAGAAGAATATATAAGAGAGTACCCTATTTTGAGTGATCCTGATGGTAAAGCATCAAAATTAGAAGTCTTGTTCAGGAAACATCGACTTATGGTGTCAAAGAAATAATTCCATTCCTTCTTGAGCTTTGTCCTGAAGAGATTGCCATATCTCTTAACCTCCCCATTGTAGCCTAACTTAGTAACAAACTCAAATAGAGTGGAGTCTGAAACTGTAGCAGGAACCTTATCACCCAGAATAGGCAAATGAAGAGCTTCTTCCATAATTGCAGGAGTCACATAGTGAGTAACCCCATCAAACTCAAAACTCATCAGGATTGAGCCTAAGTGCCCTTTGTCAAAATTAACTGTGTTCCACACCTGCATAATTGACTTAAACAAAACACTTGCAGGTTCTGTTAAGTGCAAACTTCAATGGACTTGAAGCTAAGAAATCTTGAATAACATGGAACTCATTAGGCAATTCCTGATGGTCTAACACTGCTACAAAATTATTAGTGGCAAAAGTAATACCACTAATTACTGTTTGTTTATTCATGAATGATGAAGACGCCATTGATACAATACAGAAAGCTTAAGATTTGAGAATTAGAAATTAGGGTTCGTGAGCACAGAGAGAAGGTGAAAAGCAAAAACTGATGTTGAGAGAGTAAACGGTAAAATTTAGAAAATCAAATATATTTTGTTAAAACAAAATATTACTCTCAGTGACAGGTGGCATACTGTGATTCGTGCACAAATAATTAGTGGACAAATTACGTGCGTAATTAAACATAACTGCACCACTTTTTATGTGTATCTATGTGTATGTATCTATCAGTGTGACACACGCGCGCATACAGTTGTCCAACTGAAACTCAAATGTTTCTCATCAGTAATTGACGAAAAATCAGGCACAATTTAAGCAATGAAAAACTGACATGTACATCAGGATTGACCGGTTGACTTCCTGTCAGGATTGTGTCCTATCAGGATTTGATCAAAAATTACATACCTTGCAGAATGACCATCAGGATTTGACAGTCATCAAGATTTCCTCTCTTTAGCTTTTCTCAGAAATTCTCAAAATTCATCATTCCAAGTTCATTCACCAACTTGTTGAAAGTAGCTTCAGGCAGTGGTTTGGTGAATATATCAGCTAGTTGTTGATCAGTGGGAACAAAATGTAGTTCAATTGTTCCTTCCAGAACATGTTCTCTTATAAAATGGTACCTGATACTAATATGCTTAGTAAGAGAATGCTGAACTGGATTTCCTGTCATTGCAATAGTACTTTGGTTATCACAGTAAATAGGGATCTTGGAGTATGACATGCCATAATCTAACAACTGATTTCTCATCCACATTATCTGAGCACAGCAACTTCCTACAGCTATGTACTCAGCTTCTGCAGTTGAAGTAGAGATAGACTTTTTCTTTTTACTGAACCAAGAAACTAGTCTACCACCCAAAAGCTGGCAACTTCCTGAAGTACTTTTCCTGTCTATCTTGCATCCTGCAAAATCAGCATCTGAATAACCACACAAACCAAAATTTGATTCCCTTGCATACCAAAGGCCAAGTGAAGAAGTGCCTTTGATATATCTAAAAATTCTTTTAACTGCAATCAGATGAGGTTCCTTGGGATTTGCTTGAAATCTTGCACAAAGACAGGTTGCAACTAAATCTTTCTTAACCAACTCATTGATGTTGCTGAAGTTGAGATGAGAAAGTTTCTTGTGCCAATTCCAACTTTCATCTACTGATGCTTTACTGATGAGACAAGTAGGAGAGCCATCAATATTTGCTTGAATGTTGGCTTCATAAATGTTACCATGCCTGTAGCCAGTGAGTGCAACCTTTCTTGATGCTTTGCTGACTACTTCACAATGAGTGGAATAGAAGTTGACATGATAACCTCTGTCAGTGATTTGACTAATACTCAACAAGTTGTGTTTTAGTCCCTTCACTAGAGCTACTTTTTCAATGATGACATTGCCAATGATTATATTGCCATATCCCAAAGTTTGTCCAATGTTGCCATCTCCATAAGACACAGTTGGGCCAGCTCTCTCCTCATATTCTGATAACAGGGCTTTGTTTCCAGTCATGTGCACAGAACATCCACTATCCATGACTAACACATTTTTCCTTTTTCCCTGCAATCAAAATTGAAATACACTAGTTAGAATATTTAGGAACCCACACTTATTGGGTTCCTTTTCCATGCATTATACTAGATTTAGCACCAAAAGACTTTTTGACCTTAGCAGTCCTGACAGAATAAAATCCATCAGGATTTGCTTTGTCAGTATCAGTATTAACAGATGCATGCTTCACATTGACATTCTTATATTTACCAGAATTTGTACTTTTATTAAACTTAGGTAAAGGCTCATAAAAGTTATGGTACAAATTATGGTATTCTTCACAAGTATAAATAGAATGCCATTTACTGCCACAATAAAAACAAGACTTCTGTGGTTTATAAAATACTGATATATTCCTTACATCAGACCTAGGAATCTCAGTAATTTTCTTTTTACTCTTCCTACAATCAATAGCAAGATGATTAGAGTTACCACAGGTATAGCAACACTTTCTTGGTGCATTTGGGATAAACTTATAATTATTCTCTTTATTAATCCCAACTTTACCATTCCTGTTTCTTTTGACAGTAGGTGACTTTTGTTTCCCTGTTACCTCACACACTTTCTCCTTAAGTTGTTTCTGAGACAATAAACCTATATTCTTCTTAACAGGTTTAGAATTAGAATTTGAGACTTGTTGAGCAGAAGTAGATCCCTTTTCAAAAGTAGAATTGGGATCTTTACCAAATAAAAATTTGACATGTTTAATCTTTGTTTTGGTCTTGTCTATAACATGTCTATAGGTCATTGGGTTTACTGTCTCATTTATAACAACTTTCTCTTTCAATTTCTTATCTTCATCTGACTTATATCCTAGACATTCTTTCCAATTCTTAGAAGTATTAATCTCATGAAATTTTCTTCCAGAATCTTTCCAGGTTCTGATTTTCTCATTAGAAAACTCAAGTTCTTTCTCAAGAGCAGTACATTTAAATTTCATCTCTAAGTGCATGTGCTTAGCATTATCACATTCTTTTTGTACTTCTTGCATAAAAGAAAATTCAGCTTCTAGATGTTCATTCCTTTTCCTAAGTTCAAACATCTCAGATAAGATCCTAGTATTTTCAACAGTTTGACTTCTAAAGCTAATATGCAATGACTTTAGAAAACGTCTTAACTCAGAGGCATTATCAGTAACAAAATCAAAAATAATATTTGGTACCTTTTCATCAGGAACATCAGTTTCATCAGTATTGGCCATTAAGGCATAGTTGACCACCTTAGTGTTAGATTCTGAGGAAGAGTCCATCCAATCCTTGCTTGATGTGATGAGTGTTTTAGCCTTCTTGCACTCAGTTACAAAGTGCCCCATTCCATTACACTTGTAGCACCTTATCTTTGACTTGTCAAATTTGCCACTTTTGCTATCCTTCTTGATGTACTTGTCTTTGTCAGCATTGAAGGTCTTTTTCTGAAAGTTGCCTTGTCTTCTAGCCTTCCTGAACTTCATCTTCTTGAAGCCCCTGACTATCATAGCAACCATTTCTTCCATGTCTGAGTCAGTAGAATCATCATCAGTATTGGCATCAGGATTGCCATCAGTATCTGATGATGAGTCATCAGGATCTGACTCAACTACTCTTGATTTTCTTCTAGAGACCTCCACAGCTTTTCCTTTTGATTTAGCCTCAACATTCAAGGCAATAGACTTTGCCTTGCTGCTTTTCTTATTCTTCCTTTGTTGAACCTCAAGATCATAAGTTTTTAGCATTCCATAAACTTCATCAAGTGACAAAGTGTTTAGATCATACTGGTGTCTCATGATTGAAGTTTGTGTATCCCACTCTTCAGGTAAAGCTCTCAAAAACTTGGTGTTAGAGTCTTCAGATACATACTATTTGCCAACTAGAGATAGATTGTTCATGAGTGTCAGGAATCTATCATACACGTCAGTAAGGCTCTCATCAGGTCTAGCATCAAATTGTTCATACTCTTGAATCAGTAGAGCCCTTCTGTTTTTCTTGACAGATGCGGATCCTTGGCATTGAGTTTTCAAAGTGTCCCAAATTTCTTTTGCAGACTTCCATGCAATCACCATGTTGGACATGACAGCATCAAGACTGTTGTGCAGGATATTCTTTATCTTAGCATCTCTGAGAACGTCAGCTTTCTCTTCTGGAGTCCATTCACTTTTTACCTTGACCACGTAGTGTTCAGGTACAGTATCTGTTTGTCCAACAAGTCTTGTCGGAATATATGGACCATCACGAATCCTGTCCAGATAATCAGGATCCATAGCCTCCAGGTACATCAGCATCTTTACCTTCCATGTTGGATATTCAGTTTTCTTCAGGATGGGAATCTTCATGCTTTCATACTTGGTTGTCGACATCTTAGATCGTATCTGATTCAAATTAAAATCAGTTTGCTCTGATACCAATTGTTGTCCAGTAAATAACAATTGTAGAAGGGGGGCTGAATACAATTGTATAAGATTCTCGACTTAATAAAATATAGATCACAAATATGAAAGAATAATAACAGCTTTATTAAATCTGATATAAAACTGTTACAAACTCTCTCAAGAAATTCTGATGTTCTTGAGAGCTTCTAGGTTACAATATACTCGTGTATGCGATTGATATAAAATCAAAACCTAAACTGTGTTTATATACTACACAGCTTCTTTATCGATTACAAGATAAGTCCAAATCAATTACCAACTATATTGAAACATATCCTAACCGACAGCTGCATTCCTATAAACTAGGAACCGACAAAATAAACTTCCTTCTTTAACTAGACTCCATAAATAACTCGAAGTTGTAATCCTGATCAGCTTCCAGTCCTGATGATATATCCTAATCACAGCCCTGATAGAAATCCTGATAGCAATCCTGATACTGACGCTTATGAAATACTGATGACGTCAGCAATCCTGATCAGTTGAGTCTAGATCCTGACGATCATTGAATCTGATCTAACACAATATTTGGTAGTGGTGATACATACATGTGTGTGTGTATATAATTAATTTGTATGGTTTAGATTTAAAGAAATAGAGGGCTGAGATTAATTCTCAGTTCTCATTTTAAGGTGGGTTCACATTTGAGCACCTCCCTATATATATTAGAATATAAGTTGTTTTAGTTAGAAATATAAGAGGCAATGTGTTGAAAAGGGAAGTTAGTTATTTTTTAATAATTATATTAAATATGTAAATTGTTTATATACGTTGCCCGTATTATTTTTAGAAAATGAATTGTTTAAGTTCTAAAATATAATGCAGGTAATGTGCCCGTGTCATTTTTAGAAAATGGGTTGTTTTAGTTAAGAAATATAAAAAATGTAATGTGTTTTACTTGAAAAGGGTAATTTAGTTAGTTATTTGTAATTAAAATATTATTATTTTATTTTATTAAATAAATTACCTATAGTGTTTTTAGAAAAAGAGGAATATTAGTCGGTGAAAATACAAAGGTACTACATAAAATATATTTTTAGTATTTCATCCTACCACTCTCAACGGTAAGCAGACTACAAACGAAACTTTTCTTTAATATAATAATATAATAGTATACATATCAATATTTATGTAGTGATCTAGTGAGTGTATATATATTTTGTTTAGGGATTGTTATGTAGACAGTCGCATTGCAACCAAAATGAATTGCATGCACCACGCGCTGAACGCCGACTTAACTGCTTACCAAACGTACATGCAATATTCCTTTCTTTTCCTGGTCAAGCCATGTTGTTTTCATACATTCAACATAAAGATGTATTCCAGTTCACACAAACTTTAAACTAAAAAGTAACAAGAATAAGGGAAAGGAGATCGAGGATATTTTTTATGTTAACTCAAGTTATCATATTGCATAAACACGCCCGTGCACTATATAGATATAATCAAGCAAGTAAAGGAGACAGAGAGACAGATAGGATAAGTTAGTATTAGAATTACTGAATTGAACTAGTAATCTTCAATATAAAATAACAAAACACTCGACTTCCATTGATAAGCACAAGAGTAACAAGAAGGAACTGTATTTTACAAACTACATGTTTTGATTAATAAAGCAAACTGAGAAAAACACACACACACACACTGTGTGAAAGAAATGATAAAACTAACTAATGAAATCTATCTCTCTCTCTTTCTTTTCTACTAAGTAATGAATGTAACTAACTTTCTAACTAATTGGATATACTGGTAATGAGCTGGCAATGACCTGTCATTCTCTTATTTTTTGCAGTCAACTCTCCTTAGTAATATTGATGTTGTCACATTCTAATTCTTCAGTAGTTGTAAGAGCCCCCTCAAACTAGGCAGTGGTTGAGTCATGCCTAGTTTGGACAGAAGATCATTAAAATGTGCAGAAGGCAAAACCTTAGTGAGAACATCAGCTAGTTGTTCAGAAGTAGGTAAATAGGCCAGTTCTAATAATCCTTCAAACACTTTATCTCTTGTGAAATGGACATGAATTTCAATGTGCTTGGTCCTTTCATGATGAACATGATTTTTACCAATATGGATTGCACTCTGATTCCAGTAATCTTACAATCCAAGTTATTTCAGAGGCTGAGTATAGGGCTATGTCCTCAGCTACTTCTGAAGAGCTCTTAGAAACTGTACCTTATTTCTTAGACTTTCAACTAACTGGTGATTGTCCTAAAAGCATGATGTATCCTATGATAGACCTTCTTGTGTCTTGGCAAGCATCCCAGTCAGAATCTGAATATCCTTGTAATGTAATCTGGTCTGATGCTTTAAGAACAATACTTTGTCCAGTAGTAGAACCTACATACTTTATAGTATGCATCAAAGCTTCAAAATGTGGCACTCTAGGATTCTGCAAAAACTGGCTAAGATGTTGGACTGTATATTCTAGGTCTGGTCTGGTGTGAGTTAAAAAATTAAGCTTACCAACCAAACATCTATACAGACTAGGATCTTTACATAAAAAACTTTCATCAACTTGTAATTTCAGATTTAATGGTAGATGAGTAACTACATATTTAAAATGAGTCAAACCTGCATCTGAAACCAACTGTTTAGTGAATTTCTTTTGAGTTAAAGTAATTCCAGTATCAATGTACCCAATTTCTATTCCCAAAAAATAATTCAACCTCCCTAGATCCTTGATACTGAACTTCTGATGCATATGAGACTTAAGTTTGTTAATCTCTTGTAAGTTGTCTCCAGTGAGGATAATATCATCCACGTACACAACTGCTATTGTCCACTGACTTCCATCTTTCTTTATAAATAGAGAATAATCATTCTTTGACTAGTAGAAACCCTGATACAACAGCCCCAACCCCCCCCCCCCCCCCCCCCCCCCACTAACTTGGCAAACCATTGTCTCGAAGCTTGTTTTAATCCATACAAGGATTTGATAAGTTTGCAAACCAAATTATCAGGGTTAGGAAGACCTTCAGGAACAAGTATGTAGACCTCTTCATACAAATCACCATGTAAAAATGCATTATTAACATTTAATTGGAATAAAGACTATCCCTTTTGTGCAGCAACAACCAAAAGACATCTTACAGTGGTCAGTTTTACAACAAGTGAGAAAGTTTCTAGAAAGTCAATCCCTCATTTCTGATAGTAGCCCTTAGCCACAAATAGTGCCATCAGCCTTATACTTGATTTTATATACCCATTTACAACCAATGGGCTTTTTACCATGAGGAAGTTTTACCAATACCCAAATATGATTCTGTTGTAAGGCCTGCAATTCTTAATCCATTGTCCCCAACCACCTTGAATCTCTAATTGCCTTTTGATAAGACACGGGCTCAACTAAAGACTCAAGAGAACTGATAAAAGCTCTGTGTTGGAGAGGAAGAGTATTATATGTGACCAAGTTACACTAATGAATTGGTCTGCAAGTACTATTGCCACAAAGGTAATCAGATAAAAACGAAGGCTGGTTAACTGTTCTAGTAATCCTCCTTGAATTTTCTGGAGGTAGAGAAAAATCAGAAGTAGAATGAGAATGAGATGAAGAATCAGAATCATTATAAGAAGAATGAAGAAGAGGGTCCTCAGATAAATGAGATGGTGAATGGTGTTGTGTACTGGTGCTTGGAGAATGATAATGATTTTGAAAAACTTGAGGAATAGGATCATCAACAAAAAAATTATGATCAGTAGATGTTGGGAGGAAAAATGAAAAATGTTTAGTAGTATTAATAGTAGAAATGTGGAATGGGAAATATTGCTCATGAAAAACCACATTCCTCGAAATACTATTTTTGTGAGGTGTCAAGATTAAGTACCATGTAACCCTTTGTGCCAGTAGGATATCCCATAAAAACATGAGGTGTAGCCCTTGGTTGAAACTTGTGTCTAGAAGAAGATAGTGTGGTGACAAAACACAAACAACCAAATGTTCTAAAATAATCAAGACATGGAGGCTCATTAAACAAAATTTGATATGGACTAATATTTCCCAGAACTGAAAGAGGGATTTTATTGATGATATGTGTAGCACAAAGTACGCAATCCCCCTAGTAGTCTAAAGGTAATTTTTCCTGGAAAAAAATAGAGATCTAGCTACCTCTAAAAGGTGTCTGTGTTTTCTCTCCACAACTCTATTTTGTTGTGGAGTGTAAACACAAGACTTCTGATGAAAATGCCTTCCCTAAGAAAAAGAGCTTGAAGTGTAGAATCACTGAACTCAGCAGCATTATCAGATCTAATGATCTTTATGTCACCATTAAACTATTTTGTTGCATAAGAAATGAAATGAATAATAGTATAAATGGCTTCAGATTTGCATTTAAGCAAGAAAATCCAAGTCATTCGACTGAAATCATCAACAATTGTGAAGAATATTGACAACTAGAATGGGTGACCTTTTTGAAAGGTCCCCAAGTATCCACATGAACAAGTTGGAATACAGCAGTAGTTTTGATAGTACTAACAGGAAATGATGCTTTAACTTGTTTTGCAGCATGACATATTTGACAAATACAATCAAGCTTACAAGGAGTCTGAAACAAAGTCTTGGTGTGATGAAAAACAGTAACTGACAAATGCCCTAACCTTAGATGTCAAAGCTTGACTTTATTGACATGTGCTTCACAGATGAAAGATGCAGAGTTAGACTGAGAAACTTCAACTGAATGTGGTAGAGCTGTAGAACTGGAGCCATCTTCTTTCTTTGAAGTAGTATAAACCATGCTTGAAATTACCAAGAAGTTGTGGCCTCATTGAAGGGCCCTGAAGAAAATACTCAGTATTAGCAATGCAAATCCTTACACAACTTTGGTATAGATATGATATTGAACTTAAAATCTGGAACATATAAAACATCCACAAGGACAATATCTTTGGAGAGTTTCACTTCTCCAAGTTGAGTAACTAATACAGACTTTCCATCAGGAATAGTGATATCATTATTTGAACCCTCTGCTTCTTTGTAGAAATCAAACAAGGAAAGATCACAACACATGTGATCTGTAGCTCCACCATCCATAATCCATGTGGAGCCAAACTAGTAAAACAGTATTTACCTGCAACATTAGCAAATTTAACATTTGTGCTGGTATTTGCAGAATCTTCAGTTTGATCTTTGTCTTTTCCAATGAGTTGCACTAATTATTGGTATTGTGATGGAGTAAATCCAAATGAATCAACACATGTAACAGATGTAGGTTAAAGAACATCATCTTCAGTCTGAATCACATCAGCTAATTTTTTTTTATCTGTCAGATTTGAAAGACTGGGGATAGCCATGCACTTTCCAACACCTCTGGATGCTATATCCTAGAATCTTACAGTGATCACAGAAATAAGTAGCCATGCTCTTGTTTTCAAATGAATTTTGAAACTTTCTATCAGTTGCATTATTATATTTGAATTTTTCCTAATGAAACCTCTTATTGGCAATGAAAGCCATTTCTTCAGCATTTGCATTCTCATTTACAGTTGAAATGGATTGGTGGAGTTTTCTATGATTTTCTTCTTGCATAATCATTCTATAGGCTTGAGAAATGGTAGGTAAATGACTCATTCTATAGGCAATGACCTGTCATTCTGTTATTTTTTGCGGCCAACTCAAGGTCAACTCTTCTTAGTAATATTGATGCTGTCACATTCTAATTCTTCCATAGTTGCAACACTTAGTCCATTGAGAGGTGAGTGAACAAGGACTTGAGCTGGCGAGGAAACACGATATATGACGGTAGGTGATAATTAGTTTTTATTAATGAGTACAAGCGTAAGATAAATCGAATTTTTTGAATTCAAGTTGAGGTCTAATTAAGTTAGACACATTTAACATAATTCAAACACATGTTTGATCTCTACTTGATCCGAGTTCAAGGTACTTGTTTAGCTCCACTTTAACTAAATAAATTCGAACCTGTGTTCCTGAATTGATACAGAGCTCATTTTTTTCAGTGGAAAAAGAGAGAGTAGCATTCATTATTTTTACTTATTCTCTTCCAGAATAAATTTGCAGTCTTCTATTTCCTGGGTCCTCCCACAAGAATGAATACTCAACACTTTCTGTATAGTATTTTTACCAAATAAATTAGAGAATTAGCGCTTGCTTTATAATTTTTTAGTTTTTTTTAAATATTTCTCAGATCAAGAGCTAGATTTGTAAAGCTGAAGGCACATGCATCTATTGATCAGTATATCAAATCAAGAACACTGTAATTAACAATTGGAGACAAAGCAAAATGGAGAATATGGGTCTACAACATTATTTAGTGAGATATGTTTTGTTTACTTTATCAGTCTCGTCCAAGTACATATTTAAACTATCTTAAATAGGGCTGTATCAGCCTGGTTTTGTCTGCTATGTGTTCTCTCCATAGTTTAATGGGTTAATGAGCTATTTCAGCACTGTACAGTACATAAATTTTCAGTTGGGTTACCAGTCCAAAAAAGTTTTCAGTCAAACACTTGAACAATAAAAATATTTCAAACAGATTACTGCCGTTTCGTTCCGTTAAATGCACTAACGGACTGCTGATGTGGACGCTGATTTGGCTGACGTGTACTACAATTCTATCACTTAACTTTATATCAATTTTCAGTTGGGTTACCATTCAATTTATATGCTTATAAGTGTATTTTTTTTTTGAATTTGTAATTTTGTTCGGATGATTAGAATTTAATTTAATTTAAAATTGAACATACTCATTCAATTTATATGCTTATAAATCGATATAAGTGAACAATTGTTTTTAAAGATATCACGTTTTTTCAATCCAAAGTGTAATTTTTTCAATTTGTAATTTTTTTAGGATGATTAGAATTTAATTAGATTCAAAATTGAACATACCCATTCAATTTATCTGTTTATAAATCGATACATGCGAATAAATTATATCGAAAGATCAGAAATCTGCAGTTTCTCCATTCTTGTCAGATAAAAATGCAGAACGTTTGGCTCTTGCATTATGCAGAATGCGTGGAGCAGCACTCAAGTTGGGCCAGATGTTGAGTATCCAAGATGAATCTCTTGTACCTGCTCCGGTATGTTAATTTTACTGTATATGATATGCATGCCTTGAACATTTACAGAGGCCTTATAACTGAACTTGTTTGTTAGAGGCAATGCACCAGGGTTGAATGAAGTCACTTTAGCTTTATTTTAAAATCGTGCAACAATACCATCAGCAGTATAGGCCAGCCATATTTTTTTCTGTATGCAACATTAGGACTAGTTTTGTTTATTTAATGGGTCTAGTCTTTGTAGTTTGTACACTTAAAAAATAATAATTTGATATAGGTTTGCCTGAACACTGAATTATTCTTTTATGATACTGTTCCGATATAATTAGAATTTAATTTTTTTTGAATTTGTAAATTTTTTCGGATGATTAGAATTAAATTTAATTTAAAGTTGAACATACCCATTCAATCACATAACATACCCCTTGAAAGTTTTCTTTGAAATGGTAATTATTTTCGGATGATTAGAATTTAGTTTAATTTAAAATTTAACATACCCACTCAATTTATATCTTTATAAATTGATACATACGAACAAATATTTTAAGATATCATATTTTTTTAATTCAAAGTGTAATTTTTTTAATTTGTAATTTTTTCGGATAATTAGAATTTAATTAAATTCAAATTTTAACATACCCATTCAATTTATATGTTTTTTCAACAAATATTTTTAAAAAATTCAGTTCAAATTTTAACTAAAAGTTTTTTCGTTCAGTGACCTAATTGAAAGTTTTTTCGTTCAGTGACCTAATTGAAAGTTGATCAGTACTTTAACGGCGCTCCGTTAAAGTCAAACCAATTTTAACGGCAGTGAAAATTTATGACTGTACAGTGTTGCGATTGAAAATAATTGTTACTTAAATTATGCGATTGAAAGTTTTTTTGGGCTGGTAACTCAACTGAAAGTTTATGTATTGTACAGTACTGAAATAGCTCGTAAACCCATAGTTTAATAAGTATAATTACTTAATTTATTCGTTTTAAGTAATTACCAAGTGTGTTGATGCTTGGATTAACCTTTCCAAAGTTAAATTCTAGCTGTCCCTTAATGTGGGATGCTTTAGTGGTTCATTTTCATTATAAATATAAGTTCGTTTTAAAACACACACACAAGCTCTCTCTCTCTGCCCTCAACTAATTTTTATAGAACAATTCTCAAAGTGCCAGACACGAAGAATTTAGATGACTACGAATTAAGCAATAAGCATTATAGTCATGGTAGATCCTCGATCATCTCCATATAATAAACATAAATAAATGTGTCTGCAAGCATATAATCAGGAGAACTAGAAAGACAAAGTAGGGTTAATTATATTAAAACTCACAACTGGCGAGAACCCTACGATGTGGGAAAAGTGTCATGAGTTTATTAGATAGAGAGATAAGAGGTTGGATGCACAATATCTTTGGTGATTTCTCGTATATATGCATCTCCTTTCTTCGATATATATTCAAAGTTTAAGTAATGGCAGTATTGGTCGACAATCAATCATTGATGAATGACAAATCATCGGGCCTTAGAGTATTAGTAATTAATTTCTTAAAGTTGTAAGAGTAAGTCTAGCAGATTGTAAGTTTGTTTCCGATAAATATAATGAAATAAAAAATCTTAATGATTTAAGAACTTAATTTATATATCAATTCCATCAAATATTATTACATTTTCTCACTATTATTATTATAATAAATTTAAGTATAAGAGAGAAGTACAAAAAAGAAGAAAAATAAATTTTTTATTTATAAAAATGAAGTTAGGAATGATTAGTAATTACTATTAATTTTTAGTAATAGTAAAAAGAAGAAATCACTATTGAAACAGTATTTTATGCTGAATTTCGTAAATTTTAACTTAAAAACAAAATTAAAGAAAATGTTGGACCACATAGGATGTAATAAGAATGTACATACAAAGGTGAGTGACATTTGAAAAATGAAATGAAAACGATAATTTAGAGTTGTTATAGATTAAAAAACGTGCTTTGTGAATTAAATGCTAGGGTTTGTGAGCGTTCAAGCTTTAATGACTGCTCTTGTGTTTCGAGACTAAATCGGTCCTCACAAGATGCCTACGTATCTCTGCTTTATAGAGAATCAAGCCAATAAAACGTAGTTCTAGAATGAAGGACGAGGGTCCTTATATAGGCGTCATGAGCCTTGTATTTAGAGTATGTTTAGGAGACTTAATGGATAAGTCTCGTTATTGATAACTGATAAGGAGTGTTTTGCTTGACATGCAAGTATTATCCTCATCTGATAAGTGTTGTGACTCATCGTAATATTTGATTGGGATTCTGGATCCTTCTATGAAGATATTATCATATTTGGACTCTTTTATGAGCTGCGTATTTTCCTTTATTTATTAATTACGAAATTAATAAATAATTAGGGTTTCGGGCCTTTTGTCGGGCCTAATTCTTAGACCAAACTAGGTCTAATTAATATATCATTAATTATATCTAGGGTTATATTTCGGCCCATATCATTTGCCCCCCAATTTCTGGAAAAACCCTTCAAGATTTTTATAGAAATTATTTCATATTTTTCCCGGAATTTTCCCATTTTTTCAAAGCATTTTCAGCCCAAAAATGGCCAAGAATTAGGTATTTTTCGACCAGGAATCCAGGTCATTTTCGACCAGGATTCCAAGTCTTTTTCGACCAGGACTGTGTCGAGGTCGAAGCTGTCGACCAGAAAATTTAAGCCTTTTTCGACTAGGAATTTTCGACAAGGATCTAGTACTTTTTCGACTAGAAATTTCGACTAGACTTCCTTGACCCATCTAAAAGAACAATTATGCGCTTTGACTGGCTATAACCGGTTAGACTTCCTTGACCGGTTGAGTTTCCAGTTACTTTCCCTATAAAAGAGTGAGATTTCATTTCTTACTTTTCACTCAAATCTTTCCAAAAAATTACTTTCCTTAAATCTCTCTGTCTTTCTCTCTTTTTCTCCGTGGTAAGGCGATTTCCGGCGAGTCTTTTACGGTTGTGTTCTTATTTTTCTGGAATTTTTCTTCCTTCGTTGAAGATTTTCTGGAATTATCACGCTTTTCTGGGTTCAAATCTTCTTCCCAAGAAGGTTTCTGGGTTTTGATCTTCATTGGTTGAAGATTTTTCTGGGATTTTATTGAAGATTTGAAAGTTTTTTCCAGTTTTTTGAAGATTCCTGAAATGGCTGATCGTTCTGCTCAACGCCTCCAGAAAATGAATCAAGCTTCTAAGAGAGGTATCATCATTCGTTCTCCCACTATGTCTTTACAAGATATGATATTAGAGCGTAGTGATGAATACCCTTATGTATCTCATTTGGATTCCTTTAACCATAGCAATAGATTTCATGATGCTGATAAAATTGCTGATTATAAGAATATGTATAGAATTGGGCCACCTTATAGGTTAGTCCCAGCTGGTCCTGGGGATCGTTCCTGCCATTGGCGCCCAAATGCTCTTTGCATTTATAAGGGGGTCCTTACTGCAGGAGTTCGATTCCCATTTCACCATGTTATTCCCCAACTTTTAGCCGACGTAGGAATTAACCCCTGTCAGCTACCTCCAAATGCTTGGAGGTTGATTATGTGTTTTATTGTTTTGTGTCTAAAAAACAAATTCCCTCTTTCTGTTGCCCTTTTTAGAAAGATATTTCAATTTAAGAATAGCTCTTCTAAAGCCTTGGGTTGGGTGTACATTAGTCACCGTTCTTCAACACCCCCCATTTTCCATCCAAAATCCATCCCTGACAATAACCCCAAGTGGAAGGATGAGTTTATGTACTTGATGTGGGATGAAGGGGATTGGGGCACCCTTTTTCAGAGCTCGTTCAGTAGAGTGTCAGATGGTAGCCCAGATGACATAGTCCTGACTGAAGAGGAGGCTCACGCTTATGATGAGCTTATCAAGGATGATTATGCCACCATGGCCTGGGAGCTCCTGGACGAGTTTCTGCTTAAGTCTCTGAAACTTTCAAAAGTTTCTGATCAGGGTAACTCTTATTCTTACTTTCTTTTTGCTTGTTAAGATTGTCTTTATACTCATTATGTTTTTCTTGATTTTTGTTTGCAGCTGCGGAGTTCATTAACAAGCGTAATGAGCCGGAAAGTGGGGAGACTGCCCGAATAAAAAGGGCTTGCTTAAAGGATCCCAGGTTGGGCGCTAAAGGCCCTTCAATTCTGAGGCCTCATGTAGCCGAGGTTGAAGAAGTCGAGGGCTCTTCCTCAGTTAAGAGCTCAGTTTGGCGCCCCAACTGGGGGATTAGGAAGAAGGACACCATAGTAGGGGTGGCCGAGCATGCCATTGAGTGGTCACACCACTCTTTGACTCCTTGTGATTACAAGGATTTTTTGGCCAACTCCTCAATTGAGGGGGCAGAAAGTGCGGGCTCTCAAGCCTTTGCTGCTGTAAGTCATTAATCTCTTTTTCTTCTTGTAGTCCTTAGTATGTTTTTCAAGTTATTATCCTAACTTATAACTTGTTTGCAGGCCAACGCTAGCTTTCAAGGAGCCTTATTCCAAGCCAAAGCTTGGTGTGCATCCTCGGAGGCCAACAAGGCTAAGTTTGATAAGGCCCAACTGGAGGTGGGTTCTCTTAGGGCTTCCTTGGACCAAAGGGAGAAGGAGCTGATTGATGCTCAAGCGGAGCTGGTAGAGCTCAGGAAGGGGAAGGAGCGCCACATTGATGAGTACCTTGACTCTGACGAGTACAAGGGTTTGATTACTCAACACGATGATCTCCTCTTTCCTGTCCAGTACACTAAAGGATGGGACGAGGCATTGGCTGAGGTTTCGAGGAGACTCCCTGGATCCCTCACTATTTCTGACTTTCCCAGCCCCCACGCTCCTACTCGTTTGGGGATGACCTTGGCTGGAGAGGACGACATGGATGAGGATGACAGGATTCTTGATCCCGAACATTCCTCTCATCCTGGCGAAGAGTCTGAGGAATCCAGCTCCAGTGAGGAAGAAGAGTCTGCGAAAGGAGAGGATTCTGGAGAGGAGTCTGGGGAGGAGTCTAGCTCTGAGGAAGAGCAAGGAGGGGATGATGCTTAGTCATAGCTAGTTGTAGCTTTTTATTTATTTTCTGTAATTCTGCCTTTGGGCATAACTTAACTTTATTGCAAGTTATTTAACTTATTTCCTTCATGCCTTTTAATTTCTCGTGTTTGCGTACTTAATTAGTACTTTGAATCATATAAACATCAATATGCAATGCTTTGTAGAATATTTTCGAAATTGCTGAATGAATTCATAACTTGAAGAAATGGGTTCAACCCTTACATAGTATACTACTTCTACCTCAAGTTTAAAAACTTGGATTGGTTTCGTCGACCTTATTTCTACTTGCCCTACTAGTGAGTCCAGTTAGGACACACTTAAACATAATAAACTTTCAAGTTTGTAGCATGCCAAGTTCTAGGCACTTCAATCCCTTCCAGAGTTTCCAGCTTGTATGAGCCTCGTCCATACACATTCTTGACCCGATAGGGCCCTTCCCAGTTTGGGGCTAACTTTCCCTTTTGTCCAACTCCAGATGCTTCAATCTTTCTAAGGACCAAGTCCCCTTGACGAAAGAATCTCTCTTTAACCCTTAGGTTATAGTAGAAAGATGCTCGTTTCTGATGTTCAACTATCTTGGCATTCGCCTCGTCTCTAACTTCGTCAATTAGATCTAAAGCCAGCCTCAAGCCTTCTTCATTTGTATCTGGTTCATAAGCTTCAACTCTTGGAGACGTGTGTGTAATCTCCACTGGAACCACTGCCTCTGCCCCATATGCCAGCAAGAAGGGGGTAGCTCCAGTGGTGACTTTACAAGTAGTACGATATGCCCATAGTATGGGGATCAATTCATCTACCCAAGTATTTCTGGAGCGTTCAACTCTTTTCTTCAGTCCATCTAGGATAATTCGATTTGCAACCTCAGCTTGCCCATTTGCTTGAGGATGGGCAACAGAAGTGAAGCGCAACTTGATATCATTCTCATCACAATATTTCTTGAACTCATCATTGTTGAATTGAGTTCCATTGTCCGTAACCAGGACTCGTGGAATTCCATACCTGCATATCACATTTTCCCAGAAGAATTGCATCATTTGCTTGGTGGTTATCTTGGCTAATGGCTTAGCCTCAATCCACTTGGTGAAGTAGTCAATTGCCACTATCAAGAACTTTCTTTGAGCACTCGCCATTGGAAATGGCCCAAGTATATCCATTCCCCATATAGCAAAAGGGATAGGAGAGTTAATGGATGTCATCATCTCAGGTGGTTGTCTAACCACTGGTGCATGTTTCTAGCACCGTTCAAATTTTCTCACATAGCTTTTAGCATCAGCAAGCATGCTTGGCCAATAGAAACCTAGACGGGTGACTTTATGTGCAAGAGCTCTGCCCCCCCCAAGTGTTGCCCGCAGATTCCTTCATGTACTTCCTTTAGGGCCAATCCTGCCTCTTGGGGTCTCAAACACTTCAGATAAGGAATTATGAAAGACTTCTTGTATAGGATTCCCTCAATTAGGGCATACCTTAGTGCTCTGACGTATATCTTTCGTGCTTCTGAAGTGTCGTTGAGCAGCCACCCAGTTTCCAGATGAGCTTTGATGGGATCAATCCAACAACTGGTAATACCAATGGGTGCTACCAACTTTCCGTTGATGCTTGGGGTCTTCAAGACTTGGAAGTATACACTCCCTGCATAGTTTTCAATTTCAGAAGAGGCAAACTTAGACAAGGCATCAGCCTTCACGTTTTCCTCCCTCGGAACGTGCTCCACATAACATTCATCAAACTGAGTCATGATGGCCTTAACAAGTTTCAAGTACTTGGCCATGACTTCATCTCTAGCTTCAAACTCCCCATTTACTTGGGAAACCACTAGCCTCGAGTCTCCACATACTTTCAGAGTTTTGACCCTCAGGGCTCCAGCCAGCCCTAAGCCAGCAATCAAAGCTTCATACTCAGCCTCATTGTTTGTCGTTGGGAAGTCAAGTTTTAGTGCATACTCTATTATGAATCCATCAGGACTTTGTAGCACTAAACCAGCTCCACTTGATTTTGTTTTTGATGCTCCATCAAAATAGAGCACCCAACATTCCTTGGACACCGTGTCTTCATCTTTGTTGTCTTCCACTACTACTTCCTGCCCCCCGACTTCTTGGTTGTCAATGGTACATTCAACCATGAAGTCAGCGAGTGCTTGAGCTTTTATGGCCGTGCGAGGCTTATACTTGATATCAAATTCCCCCAACTCAATAGCCCATTTGATCAATCTTTCACTAACTTGAGGGTTGTGCAGAATGTTCCGTAGAGGTTGATTAGTCAAAACTTATATCTTGTGCGCCTGGAAGTATGGACGTAGCTTTCTTGAGGCCATTATCAAGGCTAAGGCAAACTTCTCTATGGTAGAGTAGTTTATTTCTGCCCCATGCAGAATTTTACTCACATAGTAAATGGGTTTCTGAACCTTCAATTCTTCCTTTACCAAAACAGCTCCAAGGGCAGTGTCGGAGACTGCCAAGTACAGATAGAGAATCTCTTCTGGCTTTGGTTTTGCCAACAGTGGTGCTTCAGCCATGTATTTCTTCAGGGCCTCAAAGGCTTCTTGGCTTTCAGGTGTCCACTCGAAATTTTTCACATTTTTGAGTGCCTTGAAGAAAGGTAAGCACTTTTCTCCTGACTTGGAGATGAACCTTCCCAATGCTGCAACTCTTCCTGTCAATTTCTGCACATCCTTAACAGACTTGGGTGATTCCATGTCTAGGATTGCCTTGATCTTGTCGGGGTTAGCTTCGATTCCTCTCTTGGAGACCATCAGGCCTAAAAACTTTCCTGAGCCTACCCCGAAGGCACATTTTAGTGGATTTAACATCATTTTGTGGTGCCTCAGCACTTCAAACGCTTCTTGAAGCTGTTTTATATGGTCTGCCTTGTCGAGGCTCTTGACTAGCATGTCATCCACATAAACTTCCATTGTTTTACCAATCAGTGGTTCAAAAATCTTGTTCACCAATCTTTGGTATGTTGCCCCTGCATTCTTAAGTCCAAATGCCATGACTAAATAACAGAAAACACCAAAGTCGGTGATGAATGATACCTTGGAGATGTCATCCTTGTGCATCTTGATTTGGTTGTATCCACTGAAGCCATCCATGAAACTTAGCATCTCGTTCCCAGCAGTGGCATCTATCAAAGCATCAATCCTTGGTAAGGGAAAAAAATCCTTAGGACATGCATCATTCAAGTCGGTGAAGTCCACACACATTCTCCACTTTCCATTAGCCTTCTTGACCATCACTGGGTTAGCCAACCATTCAAGGAACTGAATTTCTTCAATGAAGCCTGCTTTCAAGAGTTTTTCTACCTCCTGCTTGATGGCTTCTTGCCTTTCTGGAGCAAAATTTCTTTTCTTTTGTTTCACTGTCTTTCTTTCAGGATCCACATTCAATTTGTGGGTTATCAATTGGGGATCAATCCCTGGCATATCAGCTGCTGTCCAAGCACATACATCACTGTTTTCTTGAAGAAAGGATGTCAACTTGCTTTTCATAGATTCAGGTAGTAGAGCTCCAATGTAGGTGACCTTTTCTAGTTCTCCTGGAATCAGGGGAATGGGAACAAGATCCTCAGCTGGCTTTCCTCTTCTTTCTTCATCGTTTCTGATGTCCATGTCTTCAATTGGGAGAACCTGCCCCCCAACTCCATCAGGCCTCAACGCGGCTACATAACAGCTTCTAGCCATTTTCTGATCGCCTTTCTCTTCGCCAATTCCATTCCTGGTAGGGAACTTGATCTTCAAATGATAAGATGAGGCAACAGCCTTGAATGCATAAAGACCCGTTCTTCCCAGAATTGCATTGTAGGTTGAAGTCGCTTTGATAACTATGAAGTTCAGCATTTGAATAGACGTCTTTGAACCTTGTACCATTGTCATGGGGAGTTGAATCGTGCCTTCTACCTTCGATTCCACTCCATTGAACCCATATATGGGCATGTTTGAGGGTGTTAGCTGAGAGTCAGTGTAACCCATCTTGATGAAAGCATCATGGAACAAGATGTCCACTGAAGCTCCATTGTCAACAAGAACTCTCTTTGTTTCAGAGTTGCCTATCACATGTACTATGACCAGAGGGTCATCATGGGGAAATTTCACTCCCTCAAGATCAGAATCATCAAAATTCAAAGATACTTCAGTCTTGGCACGCTTTGGTGCTTCTCCAACCACAGTCATTACCTCACGGGCATAAGCTTTTCTCGAGTTTCTGGAAGGTCCGGCAGCAGTTGGCCCTCCAAATATCATATTGATGACAGGCCCTTGGGGCTTTGGATTTCGGTCTTGATCATTGTCCTGTCTATCATAGTCTTTCCTTTCATAGTTCCCTCTCTGGCTTCCTTGATTTCCATCCTTGGTAAACTTACCAAGCTTTCCTCTTTGAATCAAGAACTCAATTTCATCTTTCAGTTGCCTGCAGTCATCTGTATCGTGGCCAACTTCTTTGTGAAACCGACAGTATTGGTTTTGATTTCTTTTTGACACATCGGCCCTCATAGGCTTCGGCCATTTAAGGCCTTCTTCCTTTGCAATCTCCATCAGAATTTGGCTCCTAGGAGCATTCAATCTTGCATACTCCGTAAACTTAGGCCCAAAATTGTTCTTCTTGGGTGGTGAATCAGAATCCTTTGATGTCCTAGGATACTTCTTTCTTGCATCATATTCTGGAGTATCCTTTCTCTTCTTTGAATTTCCATTGCCAGTAGCAACGGGTTCATACTTTCTCATGCTCTCCTCAGCCTTGATGTATTTTCCAGCTCTATCTTGTAGTAACAACATGTTTTCGGGGGGATGTTTAGCCAAAGACCGCCTGAAGTGGTCATCGGTAGTTCCTTGCTGTAGGGCTATCATAGCCACTTTATCTTCCAAATCTGGGACTTTTATAGCCTCCTTAGTGAATCTACTCAAGTATTCTCTCAACGTTTCATTCTTGCCTTGTCGAATCCCCATAAGAGAGGCGGAACTTTTCTCATGTATCTTCCCACTAACAAATTGATTGATGAATGCCTTACTCAGCTCTTTGAAGGATCCAATAGAATTGGGCGGAAGGCGACTATACCAACGTTGAGCCATGCCCGCTAGGGTGTGTGGAAACGCCCTACACTTTACAGCGTCATTGGCAGGCTGCAACAACAGTGCATTTGAGAAGGTTCTTACATGATTTGCGGGATCTCCCGTTCCATCATAAGCTTTGATGGTTGGCATTTTAAATTTCCTGGATATAGTGGCCTTCATTATCTCTTGAGTGAAGGGTGGTGTAGGATCGTCAGGATCTCCAAGGGGTAACAATACAGTAGGATCTCCTCTTGGGGTTTCAACCCTTCTGGATCTCGGAGGAGTAGGATCCAGATTAATTACCGGAGGCCTCCCGGCTGCTCTTGCAGCCTCTTATTCCTTTAACTTCTTTTTGAGTTTTGCAACCTCTGCCTCATGGGCTGCAATCCTTTCCTGAGTGGTTTGCTCCTTGTTTGCAGAACGTCTTCTTCGTGGGGGATAGTCATCATCAGTACTGTAATTTTCATCCTCAGTGTAAGGACCAGAGAAATCGTCTCGATACATCAGACGAGTTTGGGTTTGACGGTTCAGGGGTTCCAAACCTTGTATGTAAGGGGGCACATATGCCTCATGGTGTACCAGATTGGTACCACTACTGCCCACCGGGGGTCGAGGGGGCCTGCCATGGGTAGGCATCCCAAGGGTCTGATTCACATATTGAGGGAGATCAGTGGTATGAACTTGAAGGTTGTGTGGTGCATTCATAAGCAGTGGATTAGTCGTGACTGGTTGCTGGTGAGGTGTCTCTTGAGGGACAGATCCGTGGACAACCATCGTCCCATCAAACGTAATTGGGACCTCGGGTCCTTCAGTGGTGGTGACGGGAACATTCTCCCCTTGAGCGCCAGTGGTTGGCGGTGGCTGATCAGCCTCAGAAGTGATAGGGCGATCATCGGGAGTTTGAGTATCCCGAGATGTTCTTCGTGTGTTTGCCATGGTTGATGTTGTTTTCCCACAGACGGCGCCAAATGTTATAGATTAAAAAACGTGCTTTGTGAATTAAATGCTAGGGTTTGTGAGCGTTCAAACTTTAATGGCTGCTCTTGTGTTTCGAGACTAAATCGGTCCTCACAAGATGCCTACGTATCTCTGTTGTATAGAGAATCAAGCCAATAAAACGTAGTTCTAGAATGAAGGACGAGGGTCCTTATATAGGCGTCAGGAGCCTTGTATTTAGAGTATGTTTAGGAGACTTAATGGATAAGTCTCGTTATTGATAACTGATAAGGAGTGTTTTGCTTGGCAGGCAAGTATTATCCTCATCTGATAAGTGTTGTGACTCATCGTAATATTTGATTGGGATTTTGGATCCTTCTATGAAGATATTATCATATTTGGACTCTTTTATGAGCTGCGTATTTTCCTTTATTTATTAATTACGAAATTAATAAATAATTAGGGTTTTGGGCCTTTTGTCGGGCCTAATTCTTGGACCAAACTAGGTCTAATTAATATATCATTAATTATATCTATGGTTATATTTCGGCCCATATCAAGAGTGAAAATAAAAGATAAGATAAATGGAGAAAGATACGAAATTCTAAATTAATTTAAATAGGTAATTATGTAAATTAATTATCGGTCTTGAAACAAATACTGCTTGACAAACAATCTTGTAACATATCATATTCCGAAAGAGAAAGCCTGATAGGTATAAATATAAATTCTTTGTTCATTAGTACTACTTTCAAAAATCCTACTTTACATGTGTACAGATATTCTGCTTGGTAATATATATTAATGGGAATCCAAATGTTAAACCCAAATTTTTTTTGATTAGCATTTTAATTGTGTAAAATGAAATCTCAGTTTTTTAGATGGGTAAATCAAATTCATCCTAACTTTTTAATTTTCTTTCCATTAAATCTCATTATCATATCCTTCATTGATATTACCGATTCTAATACTCATGATGCATCCAAGCACAGCTAACGTAGATGGACCCTCATATGTATTAACAGGAATACAAAAATACAATAAAGGTAATCAACTATTTGATGATGATCAGTTGCAACTATGAACAGTGTGGCAGAAAGAAAGGCGAACTAAAATCAGAGTAACCAAACCACCTCCAACGAGGAGGAACAGAAGAAGGTGCAGCAGAGGCACTTATGTCGAGACATATGTGAGTATATAAACACAGATACAGAGAGATATTCGTGACAAAAATAGAAGGAAAAGGACGATTTGAGCAGGTGGAACTGGTGCCGAACTCAATTACTATGGCCCAGTTTATATACAAAAACAGCAAGAGCAATGGTTTAACAAGAGAGATAGGTATACAATATAAATATATCAATGTCTATGAAGACACTGTCGTAAAAATATTGTATATTTCCTATACGCCTGAATACGTAAGTTCGGCTGTTCGGGGTCGGAAAAACAAGTATTGTATGCTTGAAATGAGCTTAAGCTGTAGATTAATTAATCCAAATTCTTATGATCCACAAATAATGCAGCCTTAACGTGATTATGACGTGTTTGAACAGATGATTACATTAAGAGCAAGATATCCTAGTATGTTGCTCCCTTCTTCCCCTAAATTCTTTACATTGAAATTGGGCACGGAGTTTAAGAAAAAGTGTAATTTAGTGAACAAAAATGAGTAAAGTGGTGGAACCAATCAATATTTAATGTATAAAGTGGAGATAGTGGGAGAAAGTAGTGAATATAGTTAATTTTTATATTATAAAACTTTAATATTTTAGGAAACTTTTGTAACGTAAAGAATTGAGAAGGATATCCAAAAAGGAAAGTGTAAAGAAATGAGAGGGAAAAAAGAAGTACTTAATATTATATAATAAGACTTGTGCTCATATGAGAACTGAGATCTAATCCTATTCACATATTTTTTATATCTAAACCAAATCATAACCACACAATTAATATTTTAATTTTTATCTTTTTAATCTTTCATCTCTATCATCTAACCCCATTCTCTCTCTACCCACCACCACCACCACCCACACCACCCACCACACCACCACCACCTGCCTTCACCACCATCTCCGACGCCGACCTTTTCAGATCTGAAACTAGTAATTCGATTCATTTTTTCTTGAATTTGCGTTCAATTTTTGGTGATTTTTTTCAATTTGGTAATTTCGTTGCGGTGGTTGTGTGGTGATTACTGGAAACGACGGTAGTGATTACTGGTGGTAACGGTGGTGATTACTGATGACAATGGAGGTGATTATTAGATGCTGTTTAAAAAATGTGATTATTTTGTGTTAAATATTGGTGTTTGGAGATAGTGGTGGAGTGATTATTTGTAGACAGTAGCCGAAAGTGGTGGCTAGAGTTAGTGGCATGCACTAGTACAAAACTGGACATTTACGTCGCACATTTGAAAAGCCGATGTATATAACACTTTATACGTCGGGGTTTTACATAGGCGATGTATATTACCCTTCTGGGACCACTTATTACGTCGGTTATCCAAAAGTTCAACGTATATTGTGGACATATACGTCGGTTCATTTTTAACCGACATATAAAATGTATATTTACGTCGGTTTTTCTACCCGACATTAAAAGTTGCTGCACATAATTGATTTATACGTCGGAGTTTTGGTTTGCGACATATAAAGGTGGTATATATATGACGCCTTTCTATAATACGATGTATATAACAATTTAATTAAATTAAAAAAAATAAAATTAATTAGACTAATTGAGTCAATTTTGACTCCATTCTTCCACAATTCAAACACTGAACCTCTCTCTCCCTATCTCTCGAGTCTCGACCTAAAACCTAAAACCTATTCACCGATTTCAATTCAGAATTTAAATTCACAAATTTCAACTTAGTAAATTGATTTTTAGTTGATATTTTATACTTGAGGTTTGAAGAATTCGATTGTATATATAAATAGATATACAACACAAGTTTGTCATGTGTCTTGTGAATTGAATATGGGGATTCGTTTAGAAGGTGGGATGCATATATAGGTATAGTTTTAATTGGGCTCGTTTTGATACTTCATACTCGCTGGACTCTCCTGCCTCCTATCGGTAATCTCTCTCTCTCTTATGCAAGATTATCTCTCTCGTTTTGATAATTGATACTTCCTAGTTGATTTTGTGTTGTATGTTTAAGATTATCGTATTTAGAATGTTATTATGATCTGTGATGATGGTCTTGTTAGAGTAATTGATGTCACCGAGGTTATTTGGTAGTCGCTTATTATTGTAGTTTTGACTACTGATTATGGCTCGGTAGTAATTAGGAATATATAGAAGGGGCAGTTCCATGACTGTAGTTGCGTAAGAAACCCGATAATTTTGTACCCATCTTACTCCTTTACTGAGTGGAATGAGGCTGAGCAGTCGAAATTAGAGAGGCCTAAATTATGTGTGCTTCAATTATAGTGAAAGCTTTCCAGTAATTTGTTATATATTGAAAGTTTGAGTTTAAAGTTAAGCAGACAATAATGCTTTCCATGGTGATCGGAAGTGATGGTGGGAGATGGTTGAAATTTGAAGGAGATGGTGGTGATTTTCTGTTTGACAGTGGTGATTTTATTCTGAACTGTGGTGATTTTAGTTATGACGTTGGTGATTACTGCTGGTCGCCGGAGGTGGTGGTCGCCGAAAATGGTGGTAACTAGTGGCAGGAGGTGTTAAGTGGGTGAAGGTGGTGCCGTGGTGAAAATAAAATGTTAATAAAATTAATGAGTGATGGATATAAATAAAAGGTAGATCATTGAATAACTAGGATTAGATCTCATATCTCACAATAATGTGGGTTCTCAATGGAGCGCGACTCTATATAATAATGAGTTCTAGTGATGTAAAGACTTGATTTTAGTATTTTAGATATCAACTCGAACTACATTCTCTATACTCATTACTTATTATTATTATTATTATTATTATTATTATTATTATTATTATTATTATAAATTTGAAAAGATAGAGAAAAGAAATGGATAATATAGAGAGAAAACAAGTAGAGAAAAAAAGAAAAAGGTGGGAATTAAATTTTTTAATCATAACAATGAAATAAGTAACAGCTAGTAGTTACTATGTGATGGTTAAGTACCGGCTAATAGTTACTTAGAAATAGGTAATTGGATAGTTATTCTAGTGATTTAAGTAAACACTTACTTAGAAATAGATAATGAGATGGTTATCCTTAGTGATTTAAGTAAAAAATAAGACATTGTTAGAGTGTCATTTTTTGCTAGATTAAGACTTACAACATCATATATCCCAAAGGTTTTTTTTTTTTTTTGCTAAATAAAATCCGAAAGATATTTAACGTATATATACATTAGATAGATACACAAGTAATAAGGATGTACTATTTAATTTTTTTTCACTCTCTTGGTAATTAAATATGAAGATTGAAAAATCAAGTCATACTACCTCCGTCACAAACTGTTGGTACATTTGACTTCATGCATTTAGTAATGTACCTGTAAATAATATTTTTTAATTTTTTTGTTTTGTATAAAAATATAGATCCTATATCTTTATACAAATAAAATAATTGAAAAAAATATTATTTACAAGTATTTAATTGTAAAATATGTGAAAAAAATGACTCATTTTTTGGGACAGAAGGAATAAATGATAGTACCTCTGTATTTAAATTTTACACTTATTCTTTATATAAAATATAAAACACCAAAAATTAGGTTTTTTATGTTTACCTTGTCTTTATCTTTGTAATATTAATATTGCTAAAAATGTTTGTGCTGAACAAGTTTTAATTTGAATGCAATTTGCGATAGGATACTGTATGTCCTATATACTAAGACCATCTCCAAACACCAAATTAATGTAACTTTTACATTATTTTGGTGTCAAAATCACAGAATCCCTAAAATGAACTCCTTGACACTATGTTTTACAATATTCTATCTTTGTTTATTTTTTTATTGCCAATATTTCCTAAATTTGGAAGCTCCCTGGATGATTTTCCAGAAAACTAATTATCATTTAAGTTCTAATGTATTGATTTATGTGTATTTTACGTTGTAGCTTGGTAAATGGTAAATTATTACCATATATCTTCTTATTTATATTATTATGATGCAGTTTTTTATAATTATATCGTGTATTTTATTCTATAATTTGTGATTTATTAAAAAAGTATTGAGTTTTTTATAAAAGTTTAAAGTCAAAAGATGAAAAAAAACAAAAAATTACAATCAAAAGATACAATTTTTTTTAATAAATTAATAACAAGATTAGAATTAAAATTTGGAAACAGATTTGGAAAAGTTAATAAAATTTAAAGTTAAAAAATACAAAAGAAATGAAGTTAGTAGGATATAGAGGGAACAAATTTATTTTGTTAACAAACAAGGACATTGTTGGAATAATGAAAGATGCCGTGTAAAAATTACATAAATGTACTTTTGACACCAAATTTTTATTTGGTGTAATTTTTTGCACCCGAGTCATTGGAGTTGCTCTAAGGAAGGGAAGGGTCGTGTTCATTAAATTGTAAGTCTAAAAATCCTAAGAATC
Source organism: Heracleum sosnowskyi (assembly GCA_030848705.1). NCBI lineage: Eukaryota > Viridiplantae > Streptophyta > Magnoliopsida > Apiales > Apiaceae > Heracleum > Heracleum sosnowskyi. The sequence continues at coordinate 119,552,670 of CM061241.1, forward strand.
ATTACAAGATTTTAAATATATATTTTTTATTATATAGATATCAAGGATAAAGATATCCAGAAATATAAGATATACAATGTATAAATAATTGACAAACAATTGATATTAATTGACAATTATAATTAAGTACCAATATTGATAAAAAAAATCCATTAACATCGCAAAATTTTATCATCAATTTCATCAATGTTGGTAAAATATTTAAGTTATTTTATAAATTTGAGATAACATGGTCCAACAACATAATATTTAAATACAAGTAACTTTTAAATTCAGTTATAAACATTAAAGTTCTGGTATAAAAATAACACGAGATAACGATGTTCAACTCTAGGATATTGTAAAAATAAATAAATTCAGTTGTAGAACTTATTTAAAAAAAAGTAAGTTCAGTGCATAACTTTAATTCTAAATTCAGTTGTAGAATTTAGTAGCAGATGCTTATATATCTATTAGGAAACAAATTGGTTTTGCAGTAGAATATATGTGTGATAAAAAAATTAATATAAGAGAAAATTTTAATAAATAAAGAATTAATTAAACTTTTTTATTTAAATTAATGATCTAATGTTATAGTTGTTTTTATTTACAAAAATACCTATTCCACGAATTTTGTATTGAAAAATGAATTTGAAACTGAACAATTAATTTAGAGGTAAAACAACGATTAAAAATAGATGTTCAATGATGTGGCCTATTTGAGTTAGAAAAAATGGAGAATTTTGATTGATGGGGTTGTATGAATGCACGGATTCATTTCATTAATTCTTTTATCAACCAATTATAATAATGCACTCATTAATTATTTGTTTGGTTTCCAACATTACGCCATAGATGGCCAGATGCAACGCACACATACTGTTGCTTTATACACAAAAATGGTTGCATCAGACCAAATGTAACGCACTTTTATCATTTCATCCGTCAATGTTGCCTTTGACATAAAATGCAACGTTTTTGTTCTCAATGGTAACACAACGGAAAGTATTACATCAGATCCATAGAGTAATACCGAATCAAACAAATGCAACACAAGAATAGTGTTACCTCAGCTTTACCAGAAACAAAAAAGTGACACGTGTGGGCCCACCGGTGAGTGGGGCAAACATGTGGGGCCCACCAGCAGATGGACCCACTTTGGTCCCCATGTGGGTCCCACTTTCTATTACAACACTATATATTTGCTAACGCAACACTAGATATGATATTGTTATGGCAACATTGCAATTCATTTTTAAGAAATACAAAATATAGCTAATGTAACACTAACTCTATTTATTAGAATTAAATATTACAACATTAGTAACAATAGCAATTGCAACAGTGGAATTGAAAATTTTGCAAGACCTAGTTAGTACATATAACAATCCATTTACAAAATAAACAAACCAATTAAAATTTACAAAACATTTCACTGATCAATACAAATAAACAATACTCAATCTCCTCCAATCATCAAACTCCTAACCAAAATATAATCTCATCATCCACCATTTAACCAAAATATAATCTAACACCATTTCTTTATATATTTATGTCACACTATAAATCTGCAAAAGCTCCCAGTAGTTGTTCCTGGTCACAAAGAATAAACAAGTTTAGTCCTCACAATTCATTTTCTATTTTGGCATAAGTTACTTATATTTTGAATGGAAACGGCCACATTGCATAAAATGTTAAGAGAAAATCATAGTACACTCCCTATTGCTAGGGACCAAGCTTAAAGCTCAAAAAAGAGGATAACCTAAAAGCAGGGCTTGCATTTACAATAGATGAAGGGAGTATGAAGATACAGATAGTGCTACAGCGTCTAACATGTTTTTACATTCTAAACAAGCCCTTTTCTTTAAGAACAATTAACACTCAACCAAAGTCTTTTTATTATTTTTACTTGATTCCTTTTTCTGACTAAACTAGACATTCAGGTCTGCGACATATCCTAAATTCACTACATAATACCAATTTTACAATTTACAGCATTATTTTGACAAGTATGTTTGCCCGCTCCGCAAGGGTTTAAATTTTATTTTTCTTTTCTTTTTCTTTTGTTGGTTTTGACATGCAAAAAAATTGGTTTATTTTGTAATTCGGGCTGTGAAATATTTTTATTTTGAAATTATTGTGTGACTTAAGTTTACTGGCTGTCTCCTACTCCCTTTTGTCCTCTTGTTTCATTAGAAGCACACGAATATATTGAAAATGTATTCACTAATAACCCTTTATTATTCATTAAGTACGGATTAAAATGGTTGGAATTAAACAGATTTTGGTTGTTTCTAAACCCGAATAGTCTTCATGTTTAAAGGTGAAACAGAGCACCATGACATTATAGTTCATCCATCCAAATTACAACATAACAGCTTCATCCAGCTTTTCGAAACTATGCTTTACAATCCTTGCAAGTGAAAAAATCTGAAGAGTTTTATAATGTCATGAAGGTGTAATTCACAATTACAATATTTGTAAATACAATATGTAAATTACCTATTTCGCAGATTTTGGATCCTGATGTTGTTGGGATTTATAAAGATGTATGTTGCAGGACCATTGGTTAAACATGTTTCTGTGGCATTGCTCTTATGAATAACAATACATCTTAAAAGGATTATGATAACCGGTTGTAATGGTTGCAAAGCTGCATTGCTTAATCAATGGACCGGAAGTACTTCACAAAAAATGATTTTAGATAAACAAACAAATGCCAAACATAATTAATTTACAATTCAGTTTTATCTAAGACAGAGAGATGGGGTGTCACGACGATTCATTACTCATCCAAATCATAAATTTTCAGAACCAAATCAATTAAAAATTTCATTTGGGACTTCAACTCAGAGTCTGAAGAACTTCAACTCTTTCAGCTTTTTTACGTCACTTTAAAATGCAATAGTCAAAACAACTAAAATTTCACTCATAACTTACATCAAACAGGTGGACTACAAAAACACAAAATTCAACATATCATAATCAGACATGGCTTGATTTGGATAAAATTTCACCAATAAGAGAAAAAAGAAGGTTGTAAAAGCATTTAGGAAATATTAAACTTATCTAATTTAGATAGCTTGAAATATTAAACTTGATTTAGGAAATAGAGAGATAAAAGCATTATGTGAGAGAGAAATCCGATGATGCGTGTTTGAATTTGAATTTGAAATTGGTTTTGATTTTGGGGAAAGACAACAACTTCAGCAGCAGTAATACGATCTGCCAGAAAAAAATGATATGGCTGTGATGAAAGGATAGTACAAGTCAACAGAATCAAGTGACAATTTTATGTAAATACAGAAAAAGGCAGGGGTAACTTAGTAATTTAGATCTTAAAATGGCAACAGACTTTATAATGTTAATAGATTACAGTATGTAAAGCTGGAATAAGAAACCTGTATAATAGTGAATAATATTGCCACCTTAGAATGAACTCAATGAAGCCAACATATATAGTAGTAAAAGCTCTAACTTACAGTGTAAAGGACGCATTATAGAAACATATGCAACCATCCAGATAAAAATATTTAAAAACCATAAAATAATAAGGTGGAACCTCTGAAACAAACTTGCTTTAATCAATTTTGCTGCACTTTCTTACCTTTTTTGCAATTTAAATAGCAGCTGCATCACTAGTTGATATTCCCACCTGTAAAAGATAAAGATCAGATGCAGAAAAATTGAACATAACATCATAACAATTGTTCTAGACGACCCATAAGTCCGGAAAGACATTCAGTTAAAGTGTGATTAAAGTTTAAAAGTAAGAACTAATATTTAAACTACACTATTTTTCAAAAGACAGTAAAAAGAACAATAAAAAGTTCTTTCAAACATTCAATCAAATAGTTGAATTGCAAAAATAAAAATATACATAGAACCACATATGATATGCAATAAATGTTTAAAAACTCAAAATATCATTATCAAACCTCATTATACCGAATAAATGTATTTTTTTGACATATTATCCTACTGGTATCATACCTGATACCGAATTCATCAAAACATAGGATTTATTTCTAATAAAGCATCTAACACATCAAACATATTATCCTATTGGTACCATCTTATTGAATCTATTTTTAATTATAAATATTTATTGGCAGCAAATTAAACTATAACTATCTTGGCCAAAAGAAAGGATAAACTGAATTGTTATATTTATGTTGGATACCATCTTGGAAATTTAAATTATGATTTAAAATACTTGCCTCCCAAAGTGAAGTATTATTTTTTATGCATAATAAATTTTACAAAATATTAATTTAAAATAAAATTACAAAATACTACTCCCTCCGTCCCGCCCAATTGTTATCAATTGGGTTGGGCACGGAGTTTAACGAAAATAGGTAAAATAATGGAGAAGAGTAAAGAAAATGATTAAAGTGGTGGGACCCGCCAATATTTAAAGTATAAAGTAAGTAAAGTGGAGGAAAGTAGTGGAAGTAGTTGATTTTTATATTATAAAACTTTACTATTTTAGGAAAGTTTTGGAATATAAAGAATTGGATGGGACATCCCAAAAAGGAAAGTGTAAAGAAATGGGTGGGACGGAGGGAGTATGAGTTATTCACACACCATAAATAGCGTTAACTCTTTCACTTAAGTGCTAAACTATCATGAGGCTGCTTCAGCTTTAACCACGATCATCTGAAATAGAGGGATAGACGGAGAGAAATGTCATCAGGATTCATTACCCATCCGAATCATACATTTTCAGATTGAAATCAATTAAAATTTCATTTGAAACTTTTAACAAACATGTGGAGTGCAAATACAAAGAACATATCATACTTTTGAAATCTAAAGAATATGTAACAAATAACAACATTCATGAAGTAAATTCACCTCGTATTTGTGTTATCAACGCAAGACATTGTTCCCTCTATAATCGAGCAATCATTTCATCAGTCAAAATTATTCAAACTCGCGAACACCTGAACATAAAACAATATAAACAGAGATTATAAGTATATAACGAAATTAACATGATAGTAAGAGATATGAGTACAAAAGTAAGAATAGAAATGAGATGTAGTTTTTGAAATTCAAAATTTGAACCCCATCGAAAGAGAGAAAAAAGTTTTGGGGATGGAAAAGTAAGCTTCTGATAAAAGCTACACGTGCAGCAATAGTCAAATGTAACAAAATTTACAAAACTGAAAGATTCAATGGCAATATACGGTAATATTAAAAAATACAGAGGGGTAGAAAGTAAATCCATACCTTAAATGGCAACGGCCTTTATAATGTTAATAGATACTTGTACAAATATAATAAACATACATTGACTAGAAGAACTGGCCTAAGAATTGTTTAACTTCAAGTTGTAATGTTGAATCAACAGTAAGAAAGCCAAAAAGACTTAAATGTAAACCAACGCCAGTGGCAGAGCAGAGTTAAACAAAAAAACATGGTTGGTGTATTCTAATTTTCTAACTACACATAAACATGATCTGTAGATACACATCCTACTGTAATACAAACAGATCAAGGAAGTCACAACACTCTTCAATTATGAATCATCCTTTATTGAAGCACATTGTCACATTAGTCACATAATAAGAATATTCAAATATAGAAGTAAGTTTCATTCAAATAAGCGGGTTAAATCAAAAACAAAATAAGAGTGATATAAATGAATAAGAAAAGAGTATTCAGAATATATAAAATTAAAACCACATTATTTATCAGATGTTTAAAGACAATAAAATACCTCAAAAAATCTTACAAATATAAACAAATAGTTATAGGGCAAATAATTAAATCATCATAGTGTTCCTGAAAATACCTCATCATAATTCACAACACATTCATTCTTCATAATATAATGCTTTCCAGAGTAATTGTTTTTAAAGATTAACCCCAAAACATGAAACAAACCACATGTGCTATGAATTTTTTTTGAAAATACATACAAAGGGGTTTTAATACCTCAAAATGAGTAGAGGAACAATCTATATAACCTGTCAAGTAAACTTCATTACGTGTTAACAATACCGTCATAGTCCATATAATTTAACCTATCAAAAAATGAGAGAACAAATTGAACAATTTTAATTTGTAAAACTCTAAGACATTTGTATTAAAAAATTATTAGTTTTTTCGGGCACTATATCAAACACTTAGTGAAATAATTGAGACATAAACCAAATACCTAATCTCATCATTCACTAATTGATAAATTCAAATCGAGTACATAAAAAGAGAGTTGTAAGCCTGAAATTTGAATTTGAATTTGAATAGGAAGTATGGTCAGCCAAAAATAAAGTACCCATCACAAAATTTTAAGGGGAAAATCAATGTAAATTAATAAAACAGTAAAATAAAGCATACCAATTATGTTTTCTGGTCTCTTGGAACGTCAATTACAACTGCAGGTCCTGTTGAGATAAATATTACCTTCATTTGATCACAAAATACAAAATCTGAAAAAGAACAAAAAACTTTTCTAAGAATATTCATCAAATACTTAGAAAGCATAGGATATTAAAAAAAACAAAAGGTCGGGATCACTTCACCGTATAAGGTCAATATGTCAAGTGGCATCTGAAAGTAAATACGGAAAATACATTCACAAAATTATGAGTGATTTACTGAAACATCAATCTGAGTCGTACCTTACAATTCAATCAACATGCCTTTTCTAATCCAGGAATCTAATAAAGACAAATCACATTAATATATAAAAATATTAGAATGTCAAAACTAAAATTGTAAAAATGAAAATGGTTTATGATGCGGAGAGAAAAATTAATAAATATTGGTAGCAAAACTCGTACTAACTCTAAATACTAACACAGATACAATCTTACAAATAATGGAACTAAGAGAACATACGATCATCTGAATCATAAATAGAGAGATAGACAGAAAGAAGTGGCATAACACTCCATTACTCATCCCAAACATAAATTTTTACAATAAAATCAGTTAAAGTTTCATTTGAAACTTTTAACAAACACATTGAGTGCAAATACAAACAACACTTGATGAAATAAATTAAGCAAAAAATGAATTGCACAATAGAAACCATACGAAAATGATACAAATAAATTAACATAACTTAATATTAACAACACTATCTTCATGATAACACAAACATCAAGAAAACATCACTATAACATCAAAGTCGTACCTTTAAAATCAGTAGTAGCTTCAGAAACTTAATATTTGATCTACAAAGTCGAACCTACAATTACAAAAAAAACAAATCAGTAAGCTATAGGTACAAATTGAGTCTGTTTAAAAAAAAGACAAAAAGAGGATTACAATCAGAATGAGGAAATTTGAATTCGAAATTGAAAGTAATATGTATGTACAACGATGGAGAGAGAGAACAAAGAGAAACATGTACTTTTTGATCTTGTATTTTGGAATTTGAATTGAGAAATCAAAATCATGTATGTATCAGCAAAAATGAATTGATAGTATTTGTCAATGTAGTCAAGTGGCATAAACATGTAAATACAGAAAATACAGAAGGACAACTTAGTAATTTAACAGCAAAAATGACAACAGGCTTTATAATCTAAATAGATGTCTGCCCTGCAGCATTTTCGAAAATAGCAGAAGATACCTTTAATGGTTCACCTGTACAAATCTGGTAGATGAAATATTTTACAGACGTAATCTCAAAACATAAACCCATAATTTAGTCTTTTTGTCCAACACGTATTAAGGCCTTTAACCCTTCCAAATTGTGCCATCAATTCATAACATAGATTCTGAAAAAAGGAATTCCTATGAATCACAAGGTCGTAACTCTCACGATTATAGTTCAAAACTAATCAAATTCAGTAGGGTTGTAAAGGACAACTTTATGAACATCTTCCATATTCATACCTGCTCCACTTCGCTGTTTAGCAATATGGAAATGTCTCAACAAAACTGAGCAGACTAGTTTTCACATTGTGTTATAGTAACATTAAGTTTACCAAGAACAATTTCCTCTTGACACACTCAATCACCCTCAAAAGTTACAGCACTTCTATTCACATAAAGATCTATAAGTTTAAAAGTTTAATCGTTGACTAGTTAAGTGCTAAGAGCTTCCAAAACATGCATTCAATATGGAGGCAGCAAATTCCAGAATTTTCAGATTTGTGAACTTTAAAGTCTATCAAAGGACTTAACTCTTGCAGATCAATTATAAGTATATGTATAACCAATCTTGGTAGGTCTATATATTAAAATTGTGCCGGAACTTCTAGGCCTTAGGTCTAGTCTAATGTATTTTTTTAAAGGCATAGAAACACAGCTACATACAAAAAAACATATTCTGTTTTATCGATTACCGCCATTTTGTTTTTATTTGCTAAATTACAAAAGTAGAAGAAACATACAGCACATTGTGCGTGTTTGGAGTATTACAAAAAAATTGACTTATAACTTAAAATGTTGATGAATTCTTATAAGTTATACAAGTGTTTGGATAAATTATAAGTTAGTAAAGAATTTGCTAAATTAAATTTGAAAAAATAATTTTTAAATACAATGATTTCAACACTTGTATTTTAAATTAAAAATATTTAAAAACACAAATGTAAAAATATAAAATATTAGAAAAATAAAGAAATCAAAGAATAAGTTGATAAGTTAAGTAAAATGTTAGTGATTTCTAACATTTAACTCATCAATTTATAAGTTATAAGTTATCAAATAAGCTGAGTACGCAAACACCTCTACTTATAATGTATAAGTAAGGGAAGCCAAACAGGCCCACTGTGTGCTCTTATCTCTTGTGGGCTGTGGGGTCCACTTTTTTCTGTGGGGTCAACTTTGTTATTATTATTTTTTAATTAAAAATAATTATTAATTATTTTTAAACCATTTTTTAATTATAAATTAAAAAAAATAGTGGGCCCATATTTTTCTATGGGGCCATATTTTTCTTTGGGGCCCATTTTTTCATGTGGGACCCATTTTATTATTATTATTTTTAAATTAAAAATTAAAAATTAATAATTTTTTAATCAAAATTTAATAAATTTTTTATTTTTTAATTAAAATCAAATGCAACACTATATCGATAGAGTAACACAATGAGTTTTGTGCAACAGTTCTACTGCAACGGGATGTTTACGTGTAATGTAACATTGTCTCTGGAGTATTGCAGTATTTCAAAAATAGTGTATCAATTCTAACACAAAGTGGGTGTTGCAATTTAAAAGTATTGCATTCTCTATGGCGTAGTGCCTAGCATTTTTCATTCTTTTACTAAGATCATCTCCAATCCATTACACCAAAATGTAATTTTTACACTGTTTTGGTGTCAAAATCACATCATCCCTAGAATGAACTCCAATGACACTATGTTTTACAATATTCTATCTTTGTTTATTTTTTTATTGCCAATATTTCTTAAATTTGGAAGCTCCCTGGATGATTTTTCAGAAAACTAATTATCGTATGATGCAGTTTTTTTATAATTATATCGTGTATTTTATCCTATAATTTGTGATTTATTAAAAAAGTATTGAGTTTTTATAAAAGATTGAAGTCAAAAGATGAAAAAAAACAAAAAATTACAATCAAAAGGTACAAAGTTTTTTTTTATAAATTAATAACAAAATTAGAATTAAAATATGGAAACAAATTTGGAAAAGTTAATAAAATTTAAAGTTAAAAAATACAAAAGAAATGAAGTTAGTAGGATATAGAGGGAACAAATTTGTTTTGTTAAAGGACATTGTTGGAATAATGAAAGATATTGACAAATTTGGTATAAAAATTACACCAAATTTACTTTTTACACGAAATTTTCATTTGGTTTAATTTTTATATGTGTTGCATTGGAGTCAGTTTTACACTATACGTTACAGATACTTATATATTTATTAGGAAACAAATAGGTTTCGCAGTATAATACTATTGTCTCTTAATTTATTTTCTTAAAAAAATGTTCAATAAAATAAATTATATTTTTTAAAGAATTTTTTTAATTGAAATATATACTAAAAGATATGTGTGATAAAAAATTAATATAAGAGGAAATTTTAATAAATAAAGAATTGATTAAACTTTTTTATTTTAATTAATGATCTAATGTTATACTCCCTCTGTCCCTCTCATTTCTTTATAGTTTTTTTACATTACTTGATACGTATTTTAAGACTCCTATAAAGTATAATTATACAACTTATTTTCAAAAAAATTCTTTTTCTAAATAAAAATTTAAACATTATACTTTTATTCAGAAGAAAAAAACATTTAAAATAATTTATGAAAATATATTTTATTGGAGCTTAAAATGCGTGCCCAGTCCACATCCCCAATGTAAAGAACTCAGGGACAGAGGGAGTAGTTGTTTTTATTTCCAAAAATACCTCTTTCATGAATTTTGTATTGAAAAATGAATTTGAAACTGAACAATTAATTTAGAGGTAATCCAACCATTAAAAATAGATGAACATGATGTGGCCTATTTGAGTTGAAAAAATGAAGAATTTTGATTGATGGGGTTGTATGAATAAACGGATTATCTCATTAATTCTTTTATCAACCAATTATAATAATACACTCATTAATTCTTTTACCAACCAATTACGATAAGACACGTGAATTTGTTTGGTTTCGTATAATTTTTCATTCTTTTATTATTTTCAATTATTAATTAATATATCCGTTCACATGCCTGATTATCCTTCCCGCATATTCCATCCAAATATCACGTAAATACATCCATTTTGCCTTAAATGTTTAGCGTGTGGTATATGTATAGATACCGTAACAGTTGGTGTTATGATGAATGAGCCAGTGAAAAAGGGGACGGATGGATGGATGGATGGGAGGTGAAAGGAGGTAAAGAGGGGGGCAGCAAAAGAGAAACACAAAAGTGGTGATTGGACAAGGAATATAGAGCAGCAAAAATAATAGCAGTAATGAAATATCAACGGTGTGGCATGGAGTTGTAACCCAAAAAGTAAGCTGCAATACACATTTTTGCAGTTCAGCCTTTTTGGGTTGACAAGACCCCGTTTCAGTACTTCTTGTTTATGTCTTTGCGTGTCTTTACTTAGCTCACGAATCTCTCCAACCCTTTCTAGTTTCAGTCTACTGTTTCTTTGTTAACCAGTTTAATCAACTGTGTTGACACCAGTTTAAAGAACATGTAAGGTCCTACAACTCGGAAATAGGTTATACATTTGTTTACATTTTCAAAATTTGAGTAATTCATTTGTCTTAAATAGAAACTATAAAGAATATGTAAAAGAATTTGTCATTACAATGGTACATCACTGTTGATTAAAATTTTAGATAACCTCATTATATTGGCTATATATGCTAAATTTCTAGGATCTGTAGCAAAATTACCAATCAATAATCAATATTTAGCTAATCAATTTACAGAATACCGTTGAAGATGTTCTTATTACATTTTTAATTACACAATCGTAAGCTGATTAAAGGTTAAATCATAATAAGATGATAAACAAGAATATTACCTTTCGGTAAGGTGGTTGTTTAATGGGGGTGAAAGCCTGAAAGGTGAATAAAGAAAAGGGATGTACACACACTGTTGCATGTTCCGGAATATAGAATAAGGCTAATACTACAAAAACAATTCGGTGCACAAGGGCAGCAGCATAGCATATGCATGAAAAGAAATACATATTTGGTAGTTTCTAGAATGTATTAAGTTTGAGGATAGTGTACTCGAATGGAAGAACGAATATGAATAATTTCCTTTCCTCATTTTTTACTAATTAATCTAAAACACTCCTATATATAAATTCACAATAAACAGTTCTAATGCGTTCCCTCTTATCTATTTATAACTCGTCTTCCATAACTCATTATCCCAGTAGAGTGTGTCTAGCTTTTTGTGACTTGTGAGGTTTCTTGCTTGCTAGCTCAAAAATTACTCATCTTCCCCGAAATCTCATAAGATCTTTTTAAAATCTCTTCCAAACCTAAATGTGTTTACTCTTTCTTCATCCAAGTTTCTTCACCTACAAACACATACACTTTTTTAGCTGAAAACTACCCCCACAAACACATACTCAAACAACTTATAACATATAGTAAAGATTTCGAGTTATGCTCTTGGTTAGGATAATGCCCAACATGTTGTTGGCTGCTAAAGATTGAGCAGTGATCAACTCATTTTGATATTTATGGTTCCTTTTGTTGTTGTTTATTTAAATATGTGTTTATTTATTTAGGTGTGAAATGAAGTTAGTAAGATAAAGGGAGCTTTCTTTGGTCCACTCATGGGTGGCATGTAGGGTTCAATTAGCTGCTGACTCATTCATTCATATCCTCTAATTAAAATGTTGTTTAATTACGAGTAACTGAGTGAATGATGCGGGAGACTGACTGAATCTTAAGCTTCCTGTACTTGGACTGAAGGGAGCTCCCTTTACTTTATCTTATTCCTTCATATTCTAAAGATTTATAGGTAAATACTATTGTGTTTCTTAGTTTCAAGCACATGTGTACATTTTTCTTGATCTACTTGAATGTGCATAAGTAGCATAATAGTTTTTGTGGATTAGAGTGTGTTTTGTTTTGCTATTACTGATTTAAAATAAGTTTTTATGTTTCTTTTGGTTTTGTTACACAGCTCGAATATGAATCTAATCAGCAGCAATGGTATGCATGTTTTTTTTACCTTGACACCATAGCTACTTAGAATGTGCATAACCTTGTGTTTTGAATGGTGGTTTGTAAAAGCAGGATTGGAATGAAAAACCAGAAGAAGCTGCAGGGTGGTTTTAGGGTTTCAAGGTGGTGGGGATGAAGCAGCGCATGAAGTGGGGAGAGAGAGGACGGTGCAGGTGGTGGTATTGGGTTTTGGTCCAGCAACAAGTTCCTAGACATATCTTTGTCTCCCACTGTACTTGTTTTGTTGCATTTACCCACATATCCTTCTTTATCAGATGTATCTATCCCTTGTACCACCAAAAAATGTTACTCTTACTATTTTTTATATTTCGTTCGGATCATCTTGATTATTTCTTCGTAGTCTTGGCTGAGAAGTTGGTAGGATTACCGAAGCAAACATACGTGCTTCCGAATACATTGGTATGCCATTGCGGATTCTAAAGATGGATACTTTTGTAATTAATGGCATAAATGAAAGCAGCACTAATCCAGAATTCTATTAGTACTGGCTAGATCTCGTCAACTTATGTACTAGCTTTATTATTCTCAAGGAAAAGGCCTCCTGGCAATTAGGTTATTATGGTTTCTAGTTAACCGAGGTCAATTTTGTCAATGTCTATTTTGTAAATCACTAATTTACTTCAGAGTGTGCTGTATGTAAAAACCCTTTATTTTATTCTACGGGTGAGATATATGCAACATGTATGTTTAAAATTCTCACTGCCCAATTACAAGATTATACCCCCTTTATGGATCGTTGTATAAGGCATGAGGGTGAGTCTTGGCCATTAGTACCCAAATAATAACTTCAGGGCTAACCCAAAAAGTTAATTCCAAGGCCCTTTATTCAATTATCAAAGCGGGCTTCTAATTTGTACATGTATTCTAGCTATATGTTTATGAGAGTTCACAGTCCAGTATTGAACAAACATCTACTCCTTCCATACCTTTCATTTTTTACAGTTTTTTTACACTGCTTCACACGCATTTTAAGACTTCTATAAATTAGATCTCTACAACTTATTTTAATTTTTTTTTTCTAAATAAAAATTTAAACATTATATTTTTATTCAGAAGAAGAAAAAATTTAAAATAATTTATCGAAGTATATACTAAAGGAGTTTTAAAATCTGTGCGAGTTCCGGTCCCCGATATAAAAAATTGAGGGGGACGGAGGGAGTATTAGTTAGTTAATGGACTATTATTAAGCAGTACTCGCTGAGTCCATGAATAGTGGATATAAGCTCGTGCATGACCCATACTTTTAATAAGGAGTCATTTGGTTCAGCTTATTCTGGTATCAGATATGCGTTTTATTCTTTCCAAACCTGATGTTTGATTCATCAATTTTCAAATCTGATAACCTAAATCTATCTGGAATCAAATTTAATACCTTAGAGGTGAGGTGAGTTTGAGAGAGGAATATAAGGTATCAAATTAAATTTTATTATTTCATTTTTATTTATGAAATAAAATAAAATCTCAATACATATATTTTAAATATGATGTTGTTTAATCTTAAATAAATTATACTTAATTTTAATTCATACTAATTAATAATATTTTGTTTCTTTAAAAAAGATATTAAATTATTATTTAATTTATTAAATTATGATTTGTCAATCACGTATTTTTTATTTTAAATTTTATTTGTAAATTGTATAATAACTTAACTTCAATATATTATGTCTACTAGCTAACAATGGAATACAAAAAACGAGTTACTAAATATTTTAAATTAAACATATTCATTCTAGTATTGAACCAAACACAAGATATCATAAATAATATTTCAACCATATCAGCTTAACCCGATTTCTAATTTTAAACTCATTTGAACCAAACGACCCCTAATAAAATTTAGGAAAGGAAATGATAAGAGATCGTATCATCGTAACATTGTATAATATTGGTACAATTGCAACTCTTCTGTGGCTTTTTCTTAGAGCATCTTCAATGGGTTAAAATATTTAGTTAAAAATCTAGTTGGCATATAAAAAATAATTTTTTTATATAATTTGTAAAAAAATTGAGCACTCCAATGGGACAAAGCTCTTGTCTATAATTTTAGCCAACTTCTTCTGGTTGTCTATATTTGTCGATCCTACCTGTAGCATAATTCCTTACCATATTGAGATAATATATATTCTATTTATAATAACTTGAAATAATTATAACATATTATTTTTAAAATATAACCGACCATTATAGCCAATAATATTGAAGTACATTGTATTACATGTTCAACAAATTTTAAGCGATTGTCTATTTATTTGAATATAACTAACCAATTTACATAACGCAGTTGGAGATGCTCTTAGTGGATATAATATCTCTTATGTGGCTTGATGCAACATTTTCTTAGTGATTATTAAAAAACTTCAAATTCATTTTCAGTTTAGAGGTAATTAATATAATGACTTATATTCGTTTACAATATAACGGCGGCTTATATATATAAGTCATACCTAATCAATAATAAAGATAATTAATATCATAAGAAAATTATCTCTATTACACTAACAATAATTAAGCCAAATTTCCGTATTACATTAATAATAATATGTTAATAGTGTTTGTTTGATCCATCTCTTAATTACATTATTTTTATGAATAAAAATATATATAGAAAAGTATTGTTGAAATTGTCAGACATTTTAATATCTTAAATTACGAAGTTTCTAATTACTAAGAAATGCTCTGGGAGACTCCTGGGAGACTCTTGGAAGTGCTCAGATTATGATCATAACAATGTCCATAGATTAACTACAAACAACTTTAAAGTAAAGTAACTTTTTTCTTAATTAATCCAAACGAGATCAACCTATCATGCAACAGATGATCAAGAGAATCCAGAACATGCAATATCAATACCATGTGAAACTGGCTTGCTTTTCATGTTAAAAGAATAATAATTGTGAAGAACATAAAACCCGAGACCCCATCAGGCCATCACAAAATGTAAAAGCTACATTCCTGAACAAAGATTATTAATCAAACATTTTAACCTTGAAATGAATAAGAATGTGAAACTATTTCATGCATGTGTATCCGCGTATCCCATATGCTTTTGTTGAACCCAATTTAGTACTTACATAGCATCGCATTCTCTTTTATCAAATTTATGTATTATGCCACATAATACTTTTTCTTTTAGCCAGTTCATTTCTTATGAAAAACAGAATTACAATAAATTACTCTTTAAGGTCGACGTCGAACTGATGATGCTATAGTGTTGAATAGTTTTGTGCACTTGGGCTTGGGAGTGTGTAGACAGTTTTCCAGACCCTTCTGGGGCGTGTGTAGACTATTCAAGAGCTAGCACTTCTTGTTCTGGGAACATTAATAAAGTATGAATAATCTATGTACAGATGATTATACAATGGACTTTGCGCGCACTGCATATTCCTACACCAAACAGTAGTAGAAGACCAGACAATTATATGGCATTATTGCCCACCTAAAGTGTAATTTTCAATGATTATTAACAAGTACTAGTTGGATACATTGACTTATATATGTGAGATCGTGAGCTAAGAACATCTACAATGCAAGATTATTTGGTGTCTCCATTCACGCAAAGTGAACTGGGCAGTTGATTTTCTTCTTTTTGCATTGGATGGATAGTCTCTGAAGTGGGCATGCCCTCTACGGTGGGCTTGGCTAATTGCTTACTTTTTCATTTTTTACATTATTTTATTTAACCATGCAACTAATATTTCACTGTAAATCTGTAATAGGAAGAATGAGTCTCATGTAATATTGAAACTGGGCTTACAGTATTGGAAGGTGATGACCAGTTCTTTTCAAAACTCATTTGCTACCGATATGGCATAAAATGAACTTCAACAAAAATGATAACCGGGCCGAAGCATTGTGGATGCTCTAAGTAGCTAATTAGTGACTTTATAATTGTCTTAATTTGTATGAATCATTTTACCATGACCAAGTGTTCTCAGATTTCTTTTTTCCAATAGTATATATTACTAGCAATGTTAGATACCCCAAAATTGTTTTCAAAACTTTTCTCAAATGACGTGTCATCGACAATTGGCTGATTTTGTTTTGTGGGTGCATATGTATGCAAGCCGGGTTCTATATTATTTTAAGAAAATTACTAATTATGCAAGAATTTGAGTACAATTTTGGGATATATTTTGGATGTATTATTGGTAGGTGCAGTGGTAGATTTCTTTGAAGGTAAGGATACCATAAAATATTCATATAAAATTTTGACAATTTATATATTTAAATCAGCTGCTAATAATATTTCACTTTTCATTTTAGATCCAATTTCATATTTTTAAAAATTTAATAGAAACAGATAAATTCATGATTAAAAATCAGGCTGAATAATTGTTGGGGAAGAATTAAAGATGTTATTTGGCAGTTAAGGTGACATGAAGTGAGTGTAAGGAGAAACAGCCACCTGTTATGTGTAAGCTTCACTGAATGTGCGTGTAGAAAAGGTCTGTGAGCAGCACTGAAGTCTGAACCTCAGAAGAATATGTTTTTAAGGAATCATTGCAGAAGGCACCATCTTAGGTATATGATTCATTTCAGAGACTGTCCCCAGATTTGACTGAAGATTTTGCACTATCAAATTCGATCCACATCTGTATCTACCTAATTGATCTAGAGATTAGTTAATTTGGCACTTCGAATTCAGATTAATATATACATACATGTATTAGTAATACTAAAGGAAATTAAAATTAGATAGAAGATTCGTCAATCGTGTCGGAGACAGGGGACATGCAAGAGATGTCAAGTAAGCTCAGATAATTGTTTCCTGAAGCAAGACCTATTCGATGACTTTGGCAAACGCAAGCTCATTAAATGTACCGTTGAACTCCGAAAAGATGCCCACACCAAGCTCATTAACTGCACCGTTGAACTTTAAAACAACATGTTAAAAACGTAAAATTTGGTATTTGTTAATTTATAATTGATGTATACGTGCGCGAAACTAAACACTACAAACATTATTTGTTACAAGTTGCAAAATTAATCTTTCTCTTCGATTATTATATTACAATAATCTTAATGTCTGTTTTGTGACTTTTCCGTTTAAAATTTTCCATATAATTTTCTAACATGGCGTACAAACTTTTTTCATTTTGATGTTTGCGTCTTAATTAAGTCAGATTAGATAATAATTTGTAAAAATATATTAAACAACTGAATTATCTCATGAATTTATTTATTAAACATTGACTTTTTTTAAACTTTATACTATTTTTATTTTTTAATGTATTAATTAAGGGTATTAGTTGAAAAAATTTATCCAACTAACATCTTTGTTAATATGTGTGATTTTTATAAAAATAACATGTAAAATGGGAGAAAGGGAGTATTATCTCACATAACTTTTACATTTGATCTTATCCGTGCCTTAAAAAAAAAAATCAAATTGTGTGTATGCATACATCAAATCAAATTGTGTGTATGCATACATCAGGAGTACATTATTAACTTTGCCACGTGGTTACCGATAATATTGCAGTTGACTTTGGCCCCATTATTGGAGTATTACTAGCTAGGTACAAAAAATTGTTATCAAATAATATGATATGATTGATGTGATAGTATGATATTTTTTTATTGATATTATTGGTGTGAATGTAGAATTTATCACGTGTATTTTATAAATTTTGTGTATCTATTTTGGGCCTCTAACATTATTCTATTTCGAAAGAAGTCAATTTTTTTTTTTATTAGAATAATTGTTATGAATAGAAAACGGACTCTATATACTTTGTCACGTATGTAACAATAATGTGATTAATTTTTGGATAACAAAGCGTGATGAATCGGTGCAACGAGAAGTCAAATGCAAGTAGCAGTATGGGAAAGGTAAGTGCAAGTATAAACCCTAATATTTTCCTGGGCTGCTTGATGTTAAGATGTGTATGCGGCCAATTATTAATTGTAGGTATACGACTGTGCATACCAATCTATTACTATATATAATAGGCCAACACAAGGGCAAAAGTTGCCAATTAAATGGCCGCGAAATTACCGTTTTACCCTTTTCTTTTGAAAAATAACAAAAATGCCACTCATATATTATTATACAAAAAAATTTTAATAGATGTGTTACTACAGAGATTCGAACCTCCAACATCCTTCCAAAATATCCATGGGCTTAACCACTATGCTACATGCCTTTTTGAGTTTATTTCAAAAACCTTATTAGATAACCCACGTCTTTTATCTCTTATATTATTTTTTTTACTTTGATGATTGAATAAATAAAATGTTGGTTTGAATTATTTATAGAAATTTGTTTTTCTTTTTTCCTTTTCGTAATTTTATATATCTATATATTCAATCACTATATATTATTACAGTTGTATGTTTTCAATTTAATATATATTAATTATGTTGATTATAATTCATAATTTATATTATATATTTATATTATACTTTATTTGAATTAAATTAATTATTCATGCATAAAATATACTATTAAAATTCGATATAATATAAGAAGTATTATACACATTATTTCTCTCATTATTAGTTATTTCTATAATTTTTAAATTAAGAACATTGACATTCAAATTATACAAAAAAATTGTCTACCTACTCTGTTCGTCACATCCATTTCTTAAAAAAAAATTCAGAATGTATTGTTCATTTGTTAACATTTTCTAAAGTAACATGTCATTCTTTATTAACTTATCTATATCTTTTTCCGCCTTTCTAATCCCCTCCCCCTCAACCCCAGTGACGTTCATGTCAAAAATCGGGGTGAGGTTTTAAAATATAGGATATTACATAGTATATAATTACATAATGATCAGTCAGACTGTTAGTAGACGATTAAGTTTGGGAAAATTGAAAATTATAAGTTTTGAAAATAGAATTTCAAATTGTATTCCAAAAATTATTGTACGATGTTAAAAAAAAGTATAATCTTTCATAATAATAATAGAACTTTATAGAATACATTAAATTGATTCGTAATGTCATATAATCATTTTAATAAAATGAAATTCTAAATAGGGTTTGTGGGTCATTGACGACATCCTCTACAACATATACAATATTTCTTATATTAGGTCGAATTTCAATAGTATATTTTATGTATGAATAATTAATTTAATTCAAATAAAGTATAAACACATTATTAATGCATTTACTAAGTGTGTTAATATAATTTAATATAAAGACGAACACATGAGAGGAGTGCAGAATCAGTTCCCAATTAAAAAACTAAAAACAAATATGTGACATGAATACTCCAAACTGTAATAGGTGTTCATCTCCCAAAGTGTTTATCAAAACTTGAGTGATGTGAGAGTGTGCAAAGATGCGTCGGTCTTCAGCTTCGTTTTAAAATCCTCTATCTCATTCATGCATGTTCGATTATATTACAACAACATTGCATGCATATAACCTATTCATAATCTAGATTGCAAAAAAAAAACCCAATCGATTCCCGAAAAACAAATAACAACCGCTCTCTAACGCAAATTACCAATCTACAAACTATCCTTTCTCTGACACACAAAACTCAGGTAAACCTGCTTATAATCGCAAGAAGAACAATAGTACACTCGTGCTTCAAATTCTACACTATTTCAATCTGGTCTCAAAATCAATAATAGTCACTTTAAACAAGTCTTAGAGCCTTGACATAGTTACGTTTGTGATTCAAAGTAATTACACTATTCGCCAACAAAATTTTTTACTCCTCACTATGCATGAACCATACTTCTCATTTTACGCTCTCAAACTTAAGACTACACAATCCTTAAGCTAATAAATCGATCACGACCAACTTTTTTACAATAAAATTTATTGACATCTCTATGCAGGCCCGTGCCTTGCACGGGCTGTTACGCTAGTTCCTATAATATGATATCCAACTTGGTTTTGTTTGACCGCGAATAGAAATCTGAAGATTGGTAGCGTATATTGCAGTAAAAAACATGCCGACTTTTATCAATGCAATGACTTTTAGCCTACACTTGGTGCAACATTTGAAAAAAACACCTTAGCCTAAACTTGTAAGTTGTTATTTACATATCGGAGTCGTTGATGAATAAATGATTGTTGCAACTAATTATATGTATATGTATATGAAAGTGTATCATTTACCAAATTATGAATTATTTTTAAAATATATTGAGTGAGTTTGGAGAAAAATGATACCTAAAATTTTGAGTATGAGTAAATTAAGATAATTAATTTATGGTATAACATAAATTGTGATTTTAGATTAATATTATTCAGTAGTATAAAGTAGATTAAGATTAGTATCTTAATTAAATAATTATAATTAGGCCTGATGAGTGATCTGATTGTGAGTATAATAATAATATAATATATTTTAATACAATAATAGTATTATAATGTATTTTAGATTAATGTTTTTTTATAATAACGTAAAATTATATGCGAGATAGGATTTTTACATAAGACACAGTTTTTCTTTTTTCTAAAAAAACAACATAGAATTATGCCTGATATAGGATTTTAGGGGTTAAAAAGTAACATAGAATTCGAGATAGAATTTCTATGTAAGATGTAATTTTATTTATAAAAAAAAACAACTTAGAATTCTACATGAGATAGAATGATTTTACGTTAGAGGATTTTTACATGAGTTAGGATTTCAGGGGTTAAAAAATTAACATAAATAATTATGTGAGATAAGATTTTTACAAGAAATAAAATTTTAGAGATGAAATCAAAAAATGATGGGAATTAATGATAAAGCTGATAGTGATAGATATATTTTTGATTAGTATATCACTTTTTGTGTGTGAACGTCGTCCATCCATGATCCATCCATCCCACGTACAGAAAAGGCAAAAACTACATGTATTCAGTTAAATTATTACCCCACTCAACAAGTCAGACAGCTACGCTGAGAAATCACGTAAATAGAAGAAACCTGAGTGGCAATTTGGGCAATATACATATTTTCGCGGCTCTATATATATGAGAAGAATTGAAGCCTTGGATATTCAACTCATTTCCACTCCATAACGTTTGCTTACTTTCGCCCTCTTCCTCCATCTACGGAACCACCCAGCTAACGTTGTACCCATATTACCTCTCCTGTTTCTAGCTTTGTCGGAATGGCTGGTTAATGTACTAATTTAACCTCCCCAAGAATCATAAAGCTTATCCAGGTAACTCACTTTCCCTTCTTTGTCATGCCTGTATTCAACATTATTGTACAAACTGTTATGCTTATGCATGTGCGTGTCCACATGTTGGAATTAATTTCAGTAAATTGCTATTAAGCTATTAATTTCGATTACTTAAGAATACTCTTCTCTAATCCAAGACCACTCTGTAATGTGACAGATTTTGATTTGGAAATATGCATGGTGTGATTTCCAATCTAAATGTAGGGGCATTCTTGTCACAATAAAAATTGTCAGGACATCAAGTATAATCGTCGTGAAAACAGGAATCTAAATATGATGAATTAGTGTTCAAATTGCAAGTCAATTCAACGCCTAGAAATTTCATCACTAGTGCAACGCGCGTTTTCTGTGGAAAATTTGTAGTTATATTTTACTACATGATAATATCGTAAATGTCATTTTCTTGAAAGTTTCTTATATAACTTGTTAAGTTTAATCACTTGTTAGGTAAATTTTTATTCTTTCTAATTAGAGTTACGACGGGCAACTGTCAGCATTGAAGTGCATTTAAATTTACTAATTACTATTTAACTTGTAAATTTGCAAGTTGCAGTTAGTATAGAATTGTTTTGGTGCAGAAATTCAAGTACTCGATGTGTTTATATTTGCACCAACCCAATAATTTGAATCTGACCTTAATTGCAGGTATTTGTTCTTCTGAGATTTCTGTAGAGCAAAATGGTCTCCAATGGAACTGGTTGTCCACATCCTATGAAGGCCACGTCTAATGGAGTCTTCCAAGGAGATAGTCCACTTGATTATGCACTTCCTTTGATCATCTTACAGATATGCTTAGTTCTCGTATTCACAAGATTTCTGGCCTACCTTCTCAAACCATTGCGTCAGCCTCGAGTTGTTGCTGAGATTGTTGTAAGTTCAATTCGCTCTCTTCTCATTATAATTATCTTGTTTTTCACATTGTCGTATACTTGTTTTGATGTATGATCATTCAACAATCTGCAGGGAGGAATTTTACTTGGTCCATCAGCTTTTGGCCGTAGCAAAACGTATCTCGACGCGGTTTTTCCAAAAAAGAGCCACACAGTCTTGGATACAGTTGCCAACCTTGGTCTTCTCTTCTTTCTGTTCCTTGTTGGTCTTGAACTTGATCCAAAATCTCTTCGTCGTACTGGAAAGAAAGCTTTAGCCATTGCTCTTGCTGGAATTACTGTCCCTTTTGTATTAGGGATTGGCGTGTCCTTTGTTCTTCGAGGAACAATCTCCGAAGGTGTGGATGAAGCTCCATTTCTTGTGTTCATGGGCGTAGCCCTATCGATAACAGCATTTCCTGTTTTGGCGCGTATACTAGCTGAACTCAAGCTCTTAACCACCGACGTTGGCCGAATGGCTATGTCTGCTGCAGCAGTCAATGATGTTGCTGCATGGATTCTGCTTGCTCTTGCTATTGCCCTGTCCGGCTCTGGTCGTTCACCCTTGATCTCATTATGGGTTTTGTTGTGTGGTACTGCTTTTATTGGTGGTTGTATACTTGTTGTACCACGTTTATTTAAATGGATGGCACGGCATTGTCCAGAAGGCGAACCAGTTGATGAAATGTATGTTTGTGCTATTCTAGCACTAGTTTTGGCGGCCGGATTTGTCACTGACGCTATTGGTATTCATGCCCTGTTTGGAGCTTTTGTGATTGGAGTTCTTGTTCCAAAAGATGGTCCATTTGCTGGCGCTCTTGTGGAAAAAGTCGAGGATCTTGTTTCTGGTCTTCTACTTCCATTGTATTTTGTATCAAGTGGGTTAAAAACTGATGTTACCACGATTAAAGGGCTCCAGTCCTGGGGTTTATTGGTTATGGTCATATCTACGGCTTGTTTTGGAAAGATATGCGGCACTATAGGGGTCTCACTTTTGTGTAAAATGCGTTTCAAGGAGGCTCTAACTTTGGGTATTCTAATGAATACTAAAGGTCTGGTGGAACTTATCGTCCTAAATATCGGGAAAGACCGAGGGGTATGATTCAGTTAACTTGAATAATTCATATATTAAGTATGTTACTTCGTTTGTTAAAAAGTGTTTTGAAATTTGAAGTTCATATTTTACAGGTGCTAAATGATCAAACATTTGCTATTTTGGTTCTGATGGCGCTCTTCACAACTTTTATCACGACACCTTTAGTTGTTGCAGTATACAAGCCAGCTAAAATTTTGGATAAAGTGTCATACAAGCACAGAACAGTTCAAAGGAACGATACCAACTCTCCACTCCGAATTCTAGTGTGCTTCCACAGTGCTAGAAATATCCCTACGTTGATTAATCTCATTGAAGCTTCACGGGGAACTGGAAAAAGAGGCGGACTTCGCGTGTATGCAATGCACCTCATGGAACTATCTGAAAGATCATCTTCTATGCTTATGGTTCACAGGGCAAGGAGAAATGGACTGCCATTTTGGAATAAGGTGGGAAGCTCTGATTCTACTCAAATTGTTGTAGCTTTTGAGACTTTCCAGCACTTGAGCAAAGTGTCGATCCAACCTACGACAGCGATTTCACGAATGGCTACGATGCACGAAGACATTTGTGGAAGTGCTGATGCTAAAAAGGTAGCCA
Organism: Heracleum sosnowskyi; assembly: GCA_030848705.1. Taxonomy (NCBI): domain Eukaryota; kingdom Viridiplantae; phylum Streptophyta; class Magnoliopsida; order Apiales; family Apiaceae; genus Heracleum; species Heracleum sosnowskyi. The sequence continues at coordinate 119,577,002 of CM061241.1, forward strand.
TGATAATCCTCCCTTTCCATAAGCATCAACGGCTTGACGGACTACTAGAGACTACTCGAAATGAATTTAGGCAAGTCAACCGAAAAGTGCTTGAGCACGCGCCTTGCTCAGTTGGTATCTTAATAGACCGTGGACTTGGTGGTTCCTCGCATGTCACTGCCAGCAATGTTGACTCTGTAATGACAATGTTATTCTTTGGAGGACACGATGACCATGAAGCACTTGCTTATGGAAAACGAATGGCAGAGCATCCCGGTATAAGCCTAGTAGTTGTAAGATTTGTGTTGGATTCTAAAGTAACTGGGGATGTCATTAGTGTTGATATGACTGATTTCACCAATGCTGAAGGAAGGACTATTGACGATGAAGTTATTGATGATTTTAAGCGAAACATCTTCAACAAGAGAATGAAATACGAAGAAAGAGTAGTAAGCAATGCTGCACAAACCGTTGAAGCCATACGTGAATTTAACAAGTGCAGCATGTTTTTGGTTGGAAGAATTCCAGAAGGGGAGATAGCTAGATCTTTGATGACAAAAACGGACACCCCAGAATTGGGACCGATCGGAAGCTTCTTAGCTAGTCCAGAATTTTCAACAGGAGCATCAGTTTTAGTTGTGCAACAATATCATAGTAATATGTCTTTGCATTCATTGGCGTCTTTAAAATCAGAAGATGAAGGAAACGACGATGAATCTAGCGACGAGGACGAGCAATTATAAAACTGTTCGTCTTATAAATGCAATATAATCATTAGATTGAACTATAAGTATTTCTGGAAGGTAAAGGACCAGTGTGTTCTATTTTCTTGTACAATTGTTCTTCATAAAGGCATCTTTAGCTATAGTTCTTCTGTGTTCATAACTGCTTACAGTTTCTCACACATTCTTCATACGTAGTTTGTCTATTCTAATTCAACTAATGTTACCATGCTCTTGTCTGGTAAATTGCAGTCCATAAAAATCTGGGGACGTGGACAACAAGAATAAAATGTGCATAGTTTACCATCTGTAATTGACAAAGACTTTGTGAATTACAAAATTATAAACAATCAAATGCATACTTATGATTAATTATGTACAAAATTAATATTACAGGGCTCTCAGTGCCCAAAACAAGGAATGTACATAAGGTGAAGCCTCTGCCAGGGATAGTCCATCCAACACTTTATGATTCGTTATACAGAAGGTTTAACCCACAAAATTATTCCGAGGCCCATTATTCAACTGTAGAAGTGGGCTTCTTTGAACTAGTTAGCCAAACATGTGGCCTTGGTGTGGGTTATAAAACTCGTAAGTAGGAGCGAGAGTGAATACTTACCACATTAAATTAAATCGGAACTTGTACGTTAAAATCTGGCTAAAGGCTTAATTCACCGAGAAATTGGAGGTTAGGGCTTAATTGGATGACAATGACACACCTACCTCAAAAGATAGGTGAAACGGGGATGGCTAGGCCATGGGAACGTGGTCTATGTTTAGTTTTGTGTCTCGGATTTGCATATAGACCTTAGATAGAGACAATGGAGATCAACGACTCATAAGTCGATTGAAGGAATGGGTGGATTCAAAAGACCCCATATTTCCTTATCATTGTTAAAACCAAATTTTTAGTCATAGCTTTCAAAACTCTAATCATTATTACACGAACTATTGATAATCATTATTACACGAACTATTGAGAACAACACACAATGTTGCACTGGCACAATCACCATTGGTATGCTTCTTGTGGGAACGATAACCCTCTACTTGAGGATACTACTTTGACGACGTATACTTTCGTGTATCGGCGAATGCTCTGCGTGAGATTCGGCCCGTCAGAACACATGCTACATAGCAATGTGCCATATTTGTGGAATATGTCAATTTTGTGAGCAACTACACAAGACCTCAAGCAGCTGCACCTCAATTCTACCATCCGAGCAACATGAACCATTCGAACTTTAGTTGGTCGAATCGAGGTCAAGCTCAGCCATATGGGAGAATGGACCCCCCGAATTTCAGTCAAACTATCAGAATCAACCCAATCAAAACTCTGAACTTGAGGAGTTGAAGATGTTGGTCAAAGGGTTAACTATGTCTCCAAAGGCCCTTGAAAGTCAAGTTGGGAAAATTGCTAGTACTCTTACTACCGGACCACAAGGTGGATTATCGAGGAGACAAATTCTAAAGGAAGAGGATTTGGAAATGAGCAAGTGAACGCCATCGGGTTGAGATCTGGAAAAGTGACTGAAAGAGTGATTTCCAAGGAGGGTATTGATGAACCCACACCCGAGAGTGAGACGCAATGAGAGCCAAAAATCGTTGAGACTGAGCTCGGGGAGGAAAAAGTTGACGGGGATAAGGAAATGGAACCTACGAAAATGACCCCACCATAAGAGAAAGAATCAAAGGAGTCTAGGGTGGTACGCTCCATTCCACCATTTCATCATAAAATTGTTCAAGAGAAGAAGAAACAAGACGAACAATTCAAGAAGTTTGTTGAAGTGTTCAAGCAACTTAAGATCAACATTTCATTTGCAGAAGTTTTGGAGCAAATGCCTAGTTATGTCAAGTTCATGAAAGGCATTCTAGCAAAGAAAATCAAGTTGGAAGACTTTGAATCAGTAGCCCTTACAGAGGAAGTTGGTGTTGTTTTGCCAAGGAAGTTGCCAACAAAGCTGAAAGACATACGGAGTTTCACAATTCCCCGTGTGATTGGGAACATGGAGTTCGACAAGTGTTTATGCTATTTGGGAGCAAGTATCTATCTCATTCCATATTTTGTCTATAAGAAGTTGGGACTACCTGACCTGACACCCACTAATGTGACGCTGCAATTAGCTGACCGATCTCTCACATATCCAAGGGGTCGTCCACGAAAGAATGCATTGAGCAATGTTGTAGGAGGGTCAGATTTTGCTGGACCTAGAGGTACGAAGATCCCCGTGGGGAGGCCCAAGAAAAGAAAGACTCGAGCTAAGAGAGACAATAAAGTGAAGATTAATGTGTCGATTGTTGGCACTTCGGTTGGTCAAAAGAAGCATCCATGTGGACGTCCAAGGAAGAAGCAAGCTATAGTTGTTGAAGCGCCGGTAAAGCCTAAGGAGGAACCGGTAGAGCTGGAAGGGTTGCAAGTAACTAGAGCAACAAATAGCCTGGAAGGAGTTGGCACCCTCGGCAGTCACAACGCCGAGTGCGTGATGCCACCTTTGTTGGGTGTTATATTGAACTATTCGTTTGAAGTACATAACATTGTCCATTTTATTGAGAATCTTGATTGCATATTATTACATTGTCTGTTTATTATATATTATAGATAATCTAGTATCAAATGGGATAACAGAAGATTAGATTATCAGTGTCTATATATAATATAATAAAGGTTCACAGTCTAAGTGGTATTAGACAACCCACTGGAATGACTGAAGTATTATTTGAGAATAGTTTATCTTGACTATTGAATAATACTTGTATACTTTGTGTATATTGAACATGATCAAAATATTAGAATTGTTCTTTTATTCTGACAGTTAAGAAGAATTAAGATTCTATGATATTATTATTGTTTAGGTTCTTAATCCGAATGTAGTGATTGACACTTGTATGCAATGCACATGCTTTGATTCATATAAGATATAATTAATTATTAATTACAATATTATGTGTTGAGCAATGACATTGCATGCAGAGTGGGATATTAATTACAGAAAGAATTCATGTCCTGATAATATTAAGGTTGATGATGTCCTCTTGAAAGATCATAAAGATAATTATGTGAAACCCTGCAGGCTGATTAATTTCTCACATAATTACAAGGTTAAGTGGATGATCAAGGATAAATAAGATATTAATTAAATTAATTGTCAGTGATTAATTTAATTAATGGACATGCGATATCTTAAACGTGGGGAATTTAATAAGCAAATAATATATGAGCTGAATTAAATAATAAAAGAATTGCGGTATTAGGAATGGTAGTGCAAATATTAATTCTTTAGTGGATTGAATTAATATTTAATGACATTGGGCTCGACTCAAAATGTCATTGGAAGGACCGACCTAATTATCCATGATCCCTACTGAAGCCTATATATATTCTCGTTCTCCTTAAAGCTGAAAAAACACAACAGAAATCAAAATTGAGACCTAGAGCAGCCGCACGAAACTAGGGTTTTGGAATTTCGAGGCTTTGAGGAGAGGAAACTTTGGGAGATCGAAGGCCACACTTCGCTCAAAGGGAATCAAGGAATTCAGTAGAAGACGTGGAATTGAATCGTTTGCACCGTAGCGATTAAGGTTAATATTCTTTTCGAACTCTTTAATTTATATCATAAAACGCAAAACCGTAATTTATATGTTCCAAAAATTGGCATCAATAGCCTGGTTCTAGGGTTCTGCGTTTTATGATATGATGTCCATGTCGTAATTATATATGCATGTATATAGTGGTTGCTCGTATGTATTTTGTGATGTAGGTTGTTACCCACTATTATGGTCATGTTTTTATAATTATGTGATTGGATCTCACGTGGTTTATCGTGCTGTTTATGCGATTGGATCTCACGTGGTTTATCATGGTTATTGTATTTGCGATTGTTAATCACGAGGGTTGATCGTGTGTATGTTTTCTTGATTTCTGTTATAAGATTGTAATCAAGTAATTCGATTTGTATTCGAGTTAGATTATGATATATTGTACTAGAATAGGTCAGTTTTGTAATTTTTTTTATCAACGGAGTTGCAAGAGAAGAAGTGCTTCTGCTGCTACTTGCTGGTTTATGAGGAGTTTCGCTGATTTTGCGTACTGTGTTCGAATTTTCCCGAAAATACCTTTTCGGAAAGCGAAACGGGCGTCTGAACAAAACTGACAAAGTCATTCGCGCGGATATAAGGCGTTTGACGTCGTTTACAGCCTGAAAACAGCGATTTGTTGTTTTCAGAAATTCAAGTTCGATCCACACTACTGTGTTTTTGATTAAAATTTGGATAAAGCCATAATAGTGGATGATTTATTAATAGAACGACATGGACATAGGATTATGTTTATTATGCTTAATCATGATGACGCATGAATATAGTAACAACTTACAACCCTAATTTTGGAAGCATAACAAGCATGAAAAAGATAAATTTTAATTAGTAGCATGTCAAATAGTCCAAAGAATAAATTGGTTACATGGGATACTTGATCTAATAGTTTTAAAATTGTATTTATTTTAATTTATTTTTTTGGAAGGTGTTAAAATTTGTTTTAACCAACCAACCAAATTATCCTCTCTCTTATAACATTATAGTATATTCTTATAATTTAATTAAAAAACTTAAATTCAATCACATATATTATATAACTACAAACTCTTTTAGTTATACTTTAATTAGAACTAAAAAACCAGACTTTTTTTTAGAAATGCTTTTATTTATATTTATATTATTATCACAAAATATGTTGGTAATTTAGACGGTTACCTTAACTAACATGCTTACTAAGCTACTAAATTTTTATAAAATTTATAAGTTTTTAAATAATCCAACTTATTTTTAGAAATGCTTTTATATAAAAGAGAATCCTTAGGCTCTCCCAAATCGTCTGAATCCAATTTATTTATTTTTCTAGAACATCTTTATTTTAAATAATAAATCCTTTTTTAACTCATAATTCGTGAAAAAGGAAATACTTATACAAGATAAGTTCTTCAAAAATTATAAATTTAATCGAATTCTACAATTAATTGACTATATCTATAATCTTATAATTATAAACTTAATTAAATTATGAGTAAAATGCAAAATGTGTACCCGAAGTTTCATCTTAGTGCAACTTGTGTACCTCTATTTAGACATATTGCAAAATGTGTACCCGAAGTTTCGAAAAGGAGGCAAAATGTGTACTACCGTTAATGTGCAGTTAACTCCGTTTGCCAGAGGTTTTTTTTGGTAATATCACTTCAGCATTATTGGACCAGAACTCACATAATAAGTACGCTGCTTTTGCCGCCATCTCCATTATTACTCTCTAATCTTCCCTCAAAATCAAATCTATGTCTTAATTATCTGCGATTTTCATCTGGGTTGTGGCGATGACTTGGTTTTTAAGAGCGTTAGATGATAATGATGCATACACCCCTGAAGAGACTGATGCATACACCCCTGAAGAGACTCCAGATTATAGCAGTGAGTGTTTTGATTTTCTTGTTTCTTTATATTCATGTGCATATCCAGATTATAGTAGTATTGTGTATGTTAGGTTTGTTTGTTGTTATACATGTTTGTTGTGTCACTGATTTTAAAAGGATAATTTATTGTATTTTGCTCTGTTTTTTAGTATTAGGGGTTGTCGAAAAATTAGAATTTGCACTCTGACTTTGTGTGTTTGCCACCTTTTCATGCATATGTAGATTGTATTGATAAGTTCAGCCTTAAATTTCACTATGGGGGTGTGTTTATTTTGGTCCCAAAAACATATGTTGGTGGTTCAATTAGATATGTCGATAATTGTGATGTAGATGAGATGAGCTACTTAGAAATAGGTAATATGCTTGATGAACTCGGTGAAAGTGGGTATGTTGAAGTGAGTTATAAGGTTCTTGCTTCGTATTTTTCAACTGGTTTGTGCCCCCTGGCAAGTGATGTTAATGTCTTATAATTGTGTAAATCTATTCCACCTAAGAAAATCATGTATGTTTATGTGGTGAGGGAAACTCTAGCAACACAAGATTACCTTCCTTCACAAGACTATGATCTTTCATTCATAGATGACCCTAAAGTCAAAGAATTTGAAAAAAATGAACTAAATCAGTTGTTGGAGCTTGAGGGAATATACAAAGACTTTAGTGATTATGAAGATGTGGTGGATGCAGTTGTGCCCCAAGGTGACACTGCCAGACAAGATAAAGTAGAGGATGGTAGTGATATTGTAAGCTTTCATGGTGACAGTTCTAACATGGACAGTACAGATGATGATGTGGCTGTATTCAAGAATGGTGTGCCTATAGAAAATGAAAATGATAAGAAGAAAAGTGGGGACTTTGGTGCTTGTGACTTTGATGTATCCACCATGACTGGATTTGTAATTGAAGCAGAAAACCATGGCCCTGAATCAGACTTCAGTGATTATGGTTGTAGTGATGAAGAAAGAATGGCTGCAAATAGCACTGATGAAGATGAGATCATGTATCCTGTGTTTAATGAAGAAACAGATATGGGAGATCCGCCATTTCAATTGGGAATGTTGTTCTGTGGTGCTAATTCTTTTAGGGCTGCTATGAGGAAACATGCAATTGTGCATAGAAAGGGTTTGAAACAACTGAGAAATTTTGGTGCAAGAGTGCAGTTTGTTTGTCAGGGTAGTGGCTGTAAATGGAAAATCTATGCAACTCCAGTGAAGAACAGTCCTACACTCCAAGTGAGGACTTTTGTGCCCAATCACACATGTGCACCAACATTTAAGCAAAAACAGACGAGTGTTGCATGGCTAGCAAAACATTATGAGAATGATATAAGGATGAATCCCATATGGCCCCTTGCTTCATTTTGAATTTTTTTATTAATGATTGGCATTGTGAAGTGAGCATATTCATGGTAGGGGGGAGGGCTAAAAGAATGGCACTTAAGGTTATAAATGGAGATCATGTTCAACAATATGGTATGTTGTGGGATTATGTCAATGAGGTTAAAAAGGCAATGCCTGATTCCACATTGGAGATAGTTTTAGAAGATCAAGTATTAGGTGTGGAGGAGAGGAGATTTAAGAGAATCTATGTGTGTTTAGGGCCTATTAAAAAAGGTTTTAAAATTGGATGCAGACCTTTAATTGGGCTTGATGGATGTCATTTGAAGGGACCTTATGGAGGGCAACTACTTTCTGCTGTAGGTTGTGACTCTAATGATGGTATGTACCCAATCAGTTGGGCCATTGTAGAGGCTGAAAATACTGATAGTTGGACCTAGTTCTTGACTTTATTATGTGAAGATGTTGGTGTTGTCAATTCTGCAAGTTGGACCTTCATTTCAGATAGACAGAAGGGTTTGATCAATGCATTATCTACTGTGGTACCAAATTCAGAACATAGATTCTGTGTTATGCACCTATACAGGAATATGGTTAAAGATCATAAGGGTGTTATGTTGAGAAAGTTGTTGTGGTTAGCAGCAAGGGCCACAACTGAGTATATGTTCACAAAACATATGGAGGAGCTAAAAAAGGTATAACTTAAGTTCATATATGCAACTGCAATTTGTATTGTTTTATTTTGATAGTATTAATTGTTGGCTCATTACTTTAGCTGTCAAAGAAGTGTTACAATTGGTTGATGGAGAAACCTAAATCACAGTGGACTAGAAGTGCTTTTAGGGTTTTTTGTCTTTCTGATATGTTTGTGAACAACCATTGTGAGGTTTTCAACAACAACATTGGCCCATATAGAGATCTTCCCATTATTGGCCTCCTACAAGGTTTACACAAGAGTGTTATAGTCAGAATTCAAACAAGAAGGGATAAGATGTTAAGAACTTACTCCCTTAATCCAATATGTCCTGGTGGAATGAGAAAAGTAAACAAGTAAGAGTGTAATTTATAGCTATTACCCCTGTTTATTATATATAAATGTGATTAATTTTTTGTAATGGTCAGGGCCATGTATTTTATAGGAGGTTGTATGGTGCAATGGTCAGGGAACTCAACTTATTTGGTTACTTTCACTGAAGGTGGTCATGAAATGGTTGTAGACATGGACAATCACACTTGTGCATGTAGAAAATATCAACTCACTGGTCTGCCATGTTATCATGCTTGTGCATGTATAAGGTGGAGAAATTTAGAAATTTCAGAGCACATTCACAAGACTTATACTAAAGCAATGTTCTTGTCATGCTACACACATACCATTGAGCCAATAAACTCTGAACAGTATTGGAAAAAAACAGGAAAAATTGCTATTTTACCTCCTATCACTACTAGAAAAACTGCATTAGACATCGGTTTCTGACCGATGTCTTTGAACAATCTGGTGCGATGTCTTTGTCGGTGATGTCTAATGTCCAAACTTTAGACATCAGTTTTCAGCCGATGTCTAATATCATTTTACACATCAGTTTTCAATAAATTTCCGATGTTTATGTCCATTCTTCTTGGTTCAACTGCTTGAGGTTAACTTTTTAATCGTCATATTGCTGGTATTAGATGTTATTTAACCTATGACAGACGTAGATTATTTCGACATATACATCAGTTTTTTTGAAAAAATTGATGTCTAATCTAATTTAAACATCAGTTGACATTATGAAACTGATGTATAATGTAACATTAGACATCGGTTTTAGACGATGTCTAAGAGATTATTAACATCAGTTTCAAACTGATGTATAATGTAGCAATAGACATCAGTTTTGGATGATGTTGAAGACATCTATTACATTTGTTACTTGTTTTTAAAGCCGATGTCTGAGGCATATACATCATGGATAGTACTACAGTCATTATCAAAAATCAAATAAGGCATCAAAATAACCACAACTCGATTATCATTATCAAAAAAAATTCAGTATATACATCAATGACTACACTTTAAATCGGTAAATGGAAAAGTTGTACATTACAACTCTAGTAAATGCATTTACAATCCCTTTGATGTACCCACTCAAACTTGACCTGAAGTTCTCTGAGCAGCTCTTGTTACCTTCGTCAACATCCTGAACAATGCCACTAACAAGACACCCAACTTGAGCTCCATCATTGAACAACTTACTAGTTAGCCCTGCACTGTATTTACCATAGCTGCCTCAGAAATTCTTCATCTGGATTCTCATCTATATTGCCAATCCACCATGCCTCGGAAAATACAATCTGGAGAAAGCAAAGCTAACATACATGAACCATAGCACATTGTGAAATGCAATAATCCAATAACAAATGTTAGTGAATTCAAAATATAAAATTCGCAAATAAAAAATTAGCATCTAAAACAGATATCAATATATCATGAATTTTGATGCACTGGATATTAAAAAGAAAAAATAAGCACCCGTTCCCCTACCCCTACCCCTCCCCGGTTTCAAGTAATGGTACTTCGTACTTGGTTTATTTAATATATTAGCTTTACTTTAACTAGTTCACATTAATAATTTGGTAGTATTTGGGCAGGTTCAATATTTGCCATCATCTTATTCTTTTAATGCTCTTCCTTTCTTTTTTCATTTATAAATTCTAGTTTCATATTTAAAAAAGTTCAACTAAAAATGTAAAATTCTATACAGACTAAACACTTTATATACTACTTTATTTAACATTTGTAAGCTTTGGAATATATTCAGCAGATTCTAAGCACATCTTCAATTTAATAACGTTAAACATCCAATGTTACATTCAGGTGCGAGTTCTAGATTAGATAACTTTATCTTCAATTCATCTAAACAGAATGATCAAAACAAACACTTAAATTTGGTAAAGAAAAAAACAGAAGCAGTGTAGCATGTTGCAATTATAGTCTAGTCAAGCTACAGACCTCGTAAGCAGATCCAACATCACCGGAATATATTCTTGATTGGTAGCTGCTCAATATTTTATCTAGCTAGTAGTAATTTTCCTGAAAGTGCATAACAGAACAGTATAAGAAAATTGATTTAGATGTGTTAAGTGAATCCATAATGGTAGCTCCCCATTTTTTATACTCCAAAAGAACATGGATATGGAAACGGCCTCTATGTCGAGAAATTTGAGCAAGCCGGTTGGTACTCATGTCTAAGATAACAGGCTTAAAGATCCAATTTGTGAAGTGTAAAGCTTATATTAAAATAAAAAGTAATTGCAATCTAAAGTTTGACATTTTGTTTCCGGAGTTCTTGATCACAAGGGAGACACTGAATTATGGAAGCTACCTATTGTCCATTTTCATGTGTCCTTTGCTCAATTTAAAGGATAGCTAATTACCATACAGGAAAAGAGTGTACCATTGTGCGTCCAATACCTCCGCTTACTTCAAGCCATTGGTGCAAGATAATAATAGAAAACAAGTTAATTCCATATCTTACCTTATCCTCAGCCAATGTGATCTAGAGTCCATCTAAACATGCATCTGCTATGTTCCACGCATTGGATGCCTGTATCATCACAATAAACAAAATAAAAAAACATAATGAGGGTCAACCAGGTAGAGCAAACAAGTGAACTATTATTATTAATTAACAACTAACCTCAAGAAACCAAAAGCAAACAAAAGTTCACAATTTCTATTTCCTTGATGCCTCCATCTCATATCTTTTGCAGAAAATTGTAATTATCAGAGAATAACGAAAAGTGAATGTAAGCATAAGCATATATCTACAGGAAAATCCATTCAAACATTAAAATCAACACAAACAACTAGTGATTTTCTTTCTCCGTACTCTGGTTTATCAACATCAGCCACCACCTCTTTTAACTTGTTCAACATCAACCACCAAAACTTCAACTTATCAAACATAAGAACACACAGAAAAATGAAGTTCTATCAAACAAGACAGCTGGATTCGGGAAACGAGACAAAGATACATCTTGTAAAATTTAACTACTCTGTCTCTTTGAACTAATTACCAATTAGTACATAAAAATACATAAAAATGCTTATAACAAAGAAAAATACATAAAAATGCTTATAATTGAGCATTGGTAAATACTGAATGATTAAAAACAAAACCCCCAATTTTAAAAATTAGGGTTTGTTTTTTAACAATTCCCAATTGATTCTTAACAAAATACATGCTTTGAAATGATTAATATACATACAACTGTAGCTTAAATACTTACCAATTCGAGCTTTCGAGCTTCAAACAAATCAATTGAGCTTTTGAGCTTCTTCGAAATGAACTGCGACTTGGTTTCTAAACAAAGTGAGACACGAGAGAGTGGAGAGAGAGTATGAACTCCGTGATTTTCAGCAGTGATTCCAGAGAGAGAGTCCGGAGAGTGGAGAGAGAGGTGATAGTGGAGAGAAGGTGAGAGTCGCCAGAGAGACTTGAGAGTCGAGATGAGAGAGAGAGAGAGAGAGAGAGAGAGAGAGAGAGAGAGAGGTGAGGTGAGGTATGTCGAGATCGAGATCGAGAGAGAGAGGTGGGTTTTGTTTTTAGTTTTAATGAATTTTTTTGATTTAATTTGTCTGAATGTAGTATTAGAATTGAGGGGGGAAAATACAAAAATTTCGGCTAAGGGGGGGAACAAATAGCGGGCAAATGAAACTTAAAGGGGGAAAATAAAACTAAGGGGGGGAATATTTTAGAGGGGCGCGCGTTTAATTTTTAAAGAGAGGTTTAGACATCGGTTAGTAAATGAAGTGATGTCTAAATGTTTTTAAGGAAAGGTTTAGACATCGGTTGATAAATGAAGTGATGTCTGAATGTTTAAAAGACATCAGTTTTAAAACGAGCGATGTTAATTTGATTTTTAACATCGGTTTTATTGAAATCGATGTTAAAAACGGTGATGTCTATTAACAGATTTTTAGTAGTGTATAGTTAAGATTGCACCTGGTAGACCCAAAAAAAAAAGGGACACTAGGAATGATCCTAAACCAGATGATGTTGGAGCAACTAAGCTAGTGAGGAAAAATACCACAGTGACATGCATCTTTTGTGGGCAAGAGAAGCACAATGCAAGAGGTTGCCCACTAAAGGTAAATTTTGTTTTAATGTTTTGTTGCAGTTTTAAATTCTTGTTTTTTCAATTTTATCTTAGAAAATGGACAAACAACAGCAATTGGACCAACAGCAGCAAGGCAATGAAGGTGGTGGCAGTGCTATTAAGAGACCTAAAAAAAAGACATAAAAACAAGAAAAAAATTGATGAGATTGTACCACCAAAAGAGCCGATGGTTAGTGCTATGGCCAAGGTGGGAGTTATTTATGAAGCTGAAAGCCAAGGTGGTATTTCCACATTCTATTCTCAACCAGCTGTTATGTCCAATACCCTTTTAGGGATTCAACCAAACAAGTTTAGTACAACTGCCAAATCAACCACCGGCTTGAAAAATTTGGAGGCAGCTGCTCATGCTAGGAAAGCTAATTTAAGCAAGAAGACCCCATGGAAGATTTAGTCAGTTAGATTAGTAAAAAATATGTTACTATTTTTTGGCAGCCTATTAATTTTTTTGGCATCCATTAAATGGATGAAATTTATGTTACTTTTGTAACAATTATGAGAATTGTTAATTTTGTAACATACTTTTCTAGTATTAAATTGATAGGCTGGTATTTAAGGTATTGGATAGTAAAATCTCCAATGCATGTTTAGGGCTAATTGACTATGTTCAACTACTTGTATTGGGAAATGACAGTTCTTCATTTCATGTTTTGACTATGTCAAGTTTCTAAGAAAGTGGTTGATACTCTGATTGGTGGTTCAAACCTTGGGAGTGTATGCATTTACTCATTTTTAGCTATATATTGCACCTCTATTTTACTGATTTTGGCATTGCAACAAACACAAACACAATTTAAAACACAAACAAAATCAAAATGTCTACCTGGAGCAAGCCAAATGTAGGGGTTGTGAAAGTTAATGTGAAGGGTTTCTTTCGCAGGTCTGAGATGAGGGCATCAGTTGGGTGCATCATGAGGGATTCCAATGGGCTATGGATGGAGGGATGCAAAAGCATGATAGGGTTAGCAGTGCCAATCATGGCACAACTCTGGTCCATCTGGTATGGTCTGCAAATGGCATGGGAGAAGGAAGAGAAGTCTGTCATTCTCGAATGTGATAGTGAGGAAGCTGTTCATCAAGTGCTAAACCTTGATGAAAATTTTGACATGTTTGACTTGGTATACATGATCAGGCAGATCATGTCTGAGGATTGGGACCTCTGTGACATTGTCCACGTTCCATCCTCTGCAAATCTCCCTGTTGCTGCTCTTGCCACTGAGGCAATTTATGATCATGGTGGCCTCCAAACTCTGCTTGTGGCACCACCTTCCATTTAAGGCCTCTTGGATGCAGACAAGATGGCATAATTGATGCATTATGTTCATGTATTATCTGTTTAAGCCATGTACTCTCTGCATAATTATCTTATCTAAATAAATGGCTTTTTATTACTTATGCTTGCAATCTCTTATGAATCCAACAAAAAAAATTAAAACATCAAACATTTTTCATTCATTCAAACACGGTTACATTTGCATGAATGCAAAGATTACATATTTGAAGCACAATCATCACTACTAGTTGCAAACTTAAAAAACAAACCAATACAAAAGGCAAGAACAATGTAAAACAAAATCCAACATTTGCATGTCCCCTGTTTCTTCACCACGATCTGTTCATGACCAACACCTTGAGACAATTTTTCAATTTCCCCTTCAAGATCTCTAACTCTTCCTAACAAACCACATATCACTGCTCGACCTGCACGATCACAAACAGGACCCTCGATCTATCGAAAATAGTTGTAGCCTAGACGACCTTGAATGCAACTCACGAATCTTCTACCATCATTATTATTAGTCCATGTTGTTCTTTGAACCACTACATGTCCACAATGACAAATTTCATCCATGAATTAACAAATTTGAGCTCAATTGATATTTTAGGGTTAGGGCTTTGAAATTGGGGAAGATAGAATCCCAGTTCTGTTTATCAAGTTTATATATAGCATCTGTATTATAGCCGTTTATGTGACAAAACAACTTTTGCAAACGGAGTTAACTGCACATTAACGGTAGTACACATTTTGACTCCTTTTCGAAACTTCGGGTACACATTTTGCAATATGTCTAAATAGAGGTACACAAGTTGCACCAAGATGAAACTTCGGGTATACATTCTGCATTTTACTCTTAAATTATATAATCTATATAAAGAAATTATAAAAATTAAGAAGATGTCAACATTCTTTTATTAAGAACTCAGACGATTATTTAAACAAATTTATAGAGTCCAAAAGTTTTGTTCTCTGTTTCATCGAGCTCATATTTGTGTATGCTTTTACTCACTTACTTTTGGTTTGATTATTTTGTTTTTAGGAAGATACAAGAACCGAGACCAAAGCTATGTTGTACTACAAATAATAGAAATTTGGCGATATTAGTTGTATTACCAAAGAAAGAAAGTGGATGCATGTATAATGATGTTTTGCACATATCAATTCTGATTCATAAGAATATCTTCAGACATTATTGTAGACTACAAGACGGAGATTTTACGCCATCTAATATAATTTTCAAATTATTTTGAAAAAAGTTTTGAAATATTTATTCTCCATTTTTTTTTAGTATTTTTTTGTATTTTCTCTAATTTTTCAATGTTTTAGTCCAAAATTCCTCAAGAAGAAAATTTTAAAAATTTAAAATTTAAGCTTTTGCAACTATTGGTATTTTATGTCAACAATACAAAATAAATTTGAAAATTATGTAATATATTTAGTAGATTAATGTGTTATCTCTTAAATTTGGTAACAACCAAAGAGCGGCTCATTGAGAGGAAATCTCTTTACAGGAGGACGATTCATTAGGAGCAGTTTATTATATACTAAAATTAAATCTTGATGTTATATTAATGCATTTTAAAATATAGGTTGGTATATAAATTTTGAAAAGCATATAAATGGTAGTAAATATAATAATATTCAACATAATATTAAAATAATTAAATAATTAAATAATTCTTTTTTTCTATATGTATTCAGAATTTCTTTAAATGATTAAGATGACACGAAAAATCCAAAAAAAAACTTTATGTTAAAAATATAATTATTTATTTCATTTAAAAACATTTTTTGTAGAATATATTTTAAATAAATTTAGATAAATTATTATAAGGCCTCTGCGAAGCGCGGCTTAGTAAATTAGTTTATACTATATTATTATTAAAAACGAAGCATTAAAAATTTGATCGGTACGGTACTTGTTTCTTGGTATCTGTTTTTTTTTTGTGCTTCATGATTTTCTTAATTACCCTTACTTATTTATTTTAAAACTTATTTTAATTATTTAAAAAGGCTATGTATTTTAACTTGCCTATTTTTTTAACGAATACAATTAATTAAATATTAAAATGTAAATAATAAAATAACAATGATTAAAAACAATATGTGCATCGCACGGGTTTTAAGCTGGTTATTAATAAAGTTTGAACAAACCCAAGCATCAAACCATAGTTAATATTAGAAATTTTATTTAATATAAATAAATATGCTAGTAATTTAATCTTTGCTAATAAAAATAACAAATATGTCAAAAAGAATAACAAATAAAATAAGGAGTCAATGGGCCAAAATAAACCATATGTGAACAATTTGGGCCAGGCCGTAATAATTGGAGCACATTTGGAATAAAGCAGTAGTATAATAGTGAACCGCAGTTGATTCGGATTAGGGTTTCAGTCCACTAGCCGTGGGGTATTGTATTCAGCTCCAAATTCTTCTTTACCGCTTATATATATAGGCCATTATTCTAGGGAGAACCATGTTATATAGAGTCCCGCAGAAAACCGTTTCCGTCAATCCTGACCTTTGGATCAGATGGTCATCCAACCGTCAAAAATAAAACATAAAAAAAGAAAAAATTATCATGACATACGAAGACAATTGTATCTATAGGTAATTTGTACATACAGTCAATTCGCTGGATCTGTTTCCTCTCTCTCAACTGCGATCTCTCCTCGCCGAGACTCTCTTCCCCCCTCACTCTCTCTCTTTCTTTCCCAGACTGAGATCTCTCCTGGCCAACATGACGTCTTCGTCGAATCAAGCTTAACTGTTTCATTATACCTATTTTTAAATCTTCATCAGGTATATTTTTGAATCGATTGATATTGTGCTAGTAACATTTGTTAAAATCCGTGTTTTTTGTGTCGAAGATATTTTAATTACACGTTTTCGTCATTTTATTGTAGAATCAAATATCTGCAATAAATTACATTCTTTTATCTTTTATTACAAAATTTGATTCTGCGGTAGAATCAAATTATTAACAAAATCATATAACTAGTAGAATTTAGACTATTTTGTTGTGTTTCTTTAGAATTTCGTAACGATGATTGTTCGTCGAATCGTTCGATTTTGCTTCACATTGTTGTTATTGTAGGTTTGCTAGCAAAAAAGTTGATTCTAATGTGAAATCATTCAATATCTTAGTAAAACAGCAAATTATATACTTAAGTATTTTGTTACAAAATTTGGTTTTGTTGTAGAATCAAATTACTAATAAAATTATATAATCAACTGAATTTAGAACATTTTGTTGTGATTCTTTAGACTTTCGTAGCAATCATTCTTTATAGGATCATTTAATTTAGTTTCATGTTATCGTTATAGGAAGTTTGCTAGCACAAAGTGTTGCTTTTGAGTGATAGATCTGGTCTCATCTAGTCTATTCATTCTATTCAATACTTTGTTAATCTCTAACTAAAGCGGCAAATTAAAGACATAAATATTTTGTTACAAGTTTTGATTCTTCCGTAGGATCAAGTTACTAAAGAATTATATATCCTCTAAATTTACACTATTTCATCGGGCTTCTTAAAAATTTTAAAATTGTGTTTCTTTGCATAATTATATTTCGATGACATACAAAAATATTTAGTTTATACTATATTTTTGCCTTCTCCGCTATTGTGTTAACAA
Organism: Heracleum sosnowskyi; assembly: GCA_030848705.1. Classification (NCBI taxonomy): domain Eukaryota; kingdom Viridiplantae; phylum Streptophyta; class Magnoliopsida; order Apiales; family Apiaceae; genus Heracleum; species Heracleum sosnowskyi. The sequence continues at coordinate 119,594,571 of CM061241.1, forward strand.
TTCCCTAGTTTGGATCTTTTGTAAGAATTTAATCTTGTTATGGTAGATAATTTGTATTTCCATACAAAATGAGGCTGGTTATGAAGTGAACTTTTGGTTTTCTAGAGTGATCATATTTTGATATCACGGAGAAATTTTAATTTAAAACTAGTCCAACGTATTGCTTTAACACTGCAAAATAACATTTATGGTAGATAATTTGTATTTCCATACAAAGTGAGGCTGGTTATGAAGTGAATTTTTGGTTTTCTGGAGTGATCCAATTTTGATATCACGGAGAAATTTTAATTTAAAACTAGTCCAACGTATTGCTTTAACACTACAAAATAACATTTACCTACTAACTACCAATTGTTAACTAATTTTAATTATACCAATGAAACTGTAAATTTAATTGTGCCGATATGAATTTTCTTAATATTTAGTTTATTATACTCTCAATCTTTGTTTCTTTCCAATCTATGTTTAGATATTTTTTTATTGGATTATGTGTGATCGTCTGTTAGATCGTATTAGTGTTGGGTTCTTAAATTTTTTTACTATTGTCATTGTAAATTCTTTTGTATAAAATTTTAATTCTACTAAGGAATATGATAAATAATTTATAACTATCGATTCTCGTGCTAAAAGTTTTAGGTGGAATTTTTGATTTTACTATAGAATCTATTATTAAATCTAGTGAATCAAATATAGATTTAATTCTACTATAAATCTAATATTAATTCTAATGTGAAAGTTGCCAGATTATGTGCATTTGTACTAGGTGATTTTGATCTTGTTTTAAGTTTTGGAAATCTGGTATAGTTTTTTGCATTCTAGTTGTAACACCAGTATTTTGTTTATCCTGTTTGCGATCTTGGGTGTGTTGTGGTTGGCCTATTGGGTGGTTTGATCTTGACAATATTGGAATGGTAATAATTTCTTTTGAAGTTGGCCTTTGATTTTACTATAGAACCAAAGTAGTATTTATTTAATTTTGTTAATTCTACTACAGAAATTTTGATTCTACAACAGAATTAAAATTATCAGGCTCTGACTATTGTTTCTCCTAATATAGGTTTGCCTACGGCTTAAAGAGCTTTTTCCTGATCGCAAAACTCAATAATGTGGCTGAACATGATCAATCACAATCTTAATTTGATGTGAGCGAAGAGGGTGTTTCTGCATTATTATGTTGGTGAGGGTATAAGTGAAGAAGGAGAGTTCTCAGAGGTACAGAGGTCAAGTTTGCATTAGAGAAGAACTATGAGGTGGTTGTACTAGGATATGTCGGGATGATGACGTTGCTTGTAAGAAATAGTAGGTTTTGGTCTTGTCAATCTAGTAGGTGTCTTTAAGACACTACTTGTATGCCGATGAGCTTATTGGCTAAAACTCAAAATGTTGGTTTTCTTAACATAGTTTATTATGGTTGTTGCTAGTTATAAATTAGTGATATGTGTTTTAAATTTTTTGGTCTTATCAAGACTGTCCTAAATTACCGATTATTTATTCTACCTATCATTGATAAATATGAACAATACAAAGTTATTTACGAATTCTATCTATTTAACATAATAAAATGCATATACAAAATGATGGTATGAATAAAATTATTTAAAATGGGGAGACTACAACAAAAATCTTAAGACTTTAAACACATTTTTTTGTTTGCATGGATACTTGATGTTTTTGAGCTCAGAACAGCTCACAGAACTCATGTTATGATTTATTTATTTTTGGGGTAAATGGGTAAGGTACCCCGTTAAAATATATTAAAAAGAAAATTCTTAACATATTGACGGTGAGAATCGGAAAAAAATAAATATCGTGGAACAAGCTTTTACGAGAAAAGGTACAAGAAAATTACACTGTATATATTCTTGTTCAAGTAAGGTCGTAATAACACAATATATATTTAAACAAAGGTCTTCGACTTACCATAAAACCCAATAAAACAAGAACAGAGTATAACTCAACACAATGACCTATCAAACACAAAATAATCTATAACAAAATAAAATTCAGCTGCTACTTTTGGAATTCATAGCATATCTCTCAAGTTACAACAAATAGCTAGAAAAGTTGTTAAATGAGACTTGCGTGGCTAAACCCATATACATCTGATAAAACTCAATGTTCAAACTTGTATATGACTCAGTAGATCAAAGTCAATCACGGAACCTGCAACAAACATACCATGATCAATGCTACTTACGTTAAAATGCAACAATTCATTTACATTATACTTTATATCTCCATAGTGAAGATTCAATCTATCAATCTCTAGCCAAACATCGTTATTTCTTGAAATTCAGAAAAAATTAAAGGTGCTTATGCAACTTCGTGATGTGAAACTCCACCACTTGACCATTCAGGTAGCTTTGCAACACTGGAGAATGACATAACTCGGCGTTTTCTACTGTGGAATAAAAAAAGTAAAATCAAATTCTACACACAACAAGATGAATACAAATATGCTTTTACAGTAGAATCTAAAACTACACACATGAAATTATGCTTCTATAATAGAATCACAATGTACACACAACAAAAAAAATACAACTAGTGCTTTTATTGTAGAAGCAAAGACTACATACATAAAATTATATGATTCTATTATAGAACTATAAATGATTCTCTAGAGTCGTAAATGTATTAAAAAATGCTAAAAAATACAAATACATGATTCAACTATAGAACTTTAAAATGAACATACAAATTTCAAATGAAATGTCAACTCTAACTCCTAATATATCAGAGATTTCGAAGTACTCTAAATTGCCATTTGACAAGTTAGAAGAAGCAAATGATTTGGACGATATTATTTGAGTATCTGATTATCAACGAGAGACCAAGCAAAAGGGAACAAACAAAACCTAGTTATCTAGTTAAAGCTTGACTGGAGAAAGCAAGAAAAAGGCTACTGTGTTATTATAAAAAGCTATTAAACCAAAGTAGAACATGGCACAAAGTGACAACAAAATTGCAAGTAATGACATGATTTCAGAAAGTAATATAATGATTATATTACTAGTCATTCTTTATTACTAAAGTAATATAACAATTATATTACTAATTATTCTATAATGATTCTATTGTGGAAACCATATTAGTTAATCAAATCTACTAAGTACATATATAAAACTCATATATAATTCTACAACAGAACCATAACTTCACATAAAAATGCACATTGATAAGATTGATGAGAACAACCAAAATAGATTTATAAAAATACACAAATACACATATGCTTCTATAGTAATTAAGCTTCTAAAGTGGAATCAAATAAACAAATACAGATACACATATGCTTCTATAGTAATTAGGCTTTTAAAGTGGAATCATACAAACAAATACAAATACACATATATTTCTATAATAGAATCCAGAATCTAGAATAAGATTCTATAATAGCATGCTTCTATAGTAGAGAATCACATCCTAGTGTACAATCAGTTTCATACTTGTCAAATTCATGCTCTAATTCTGCTGTGGACAATCTAAAATTCTAAGCATGAATTGGATAATAAAGCACTTATACAACATAATAACTAATTAATCAAGTATGCTTATACCATATAACACAACAATTCCAAAAAAATAACTCATAAATTATGCTTCTACAGTACAACATATAATCCTTAGAAAAACATAAATATGATTCTACTGTAGAAGCTATATATAATTAAAAAAACAAATATTCTTTTATAATACAATCAAAAACTATAACACACAACCACTATGATTTTACAAATACACTTCTATTCTACCGTAGAATCAATATCTCTGCATACAAAAATACAATCGAATGCACATGTATGTAAGATTAGGTAAATATTTTACATAATTCTACCGTAGAAGCTATAATTAAGCACAAACGAGATCTACCGAGTATAAAATTTACAATCAACTATAGAATCTTAAAATATACTATAAAATACAAAAAAATATTGCTTACTAATTCGGGGGAACAATGTGAACTTTCAATTTTAAGCTAAAATTAACCTGAAAAAACGAATTCAAGATTAAAAACGCATCAAAATCTTATTACTATGTATAAAATCTAAAGGTCAAAACCTGAATACGCGGATTAAACAATAATAACATCAAATTTTCTATAATAGCAACGATTATTAACCTTTTTGTGATTAAATCTTCGAATATGAAGCTCTAATCAACAATTTATAACTCAATTTCTCTCTCTCTCGCTCCCTCTCCCTAAGTTGCGTTGTATGTATAGCTGTGTGTATATGTCGTACGATCGTTAGAGGGGGTGTGATGCGTATTTGCCTTTTGTGTTAAATTAGTTTAATTTTGTTTTAATTACAAAATTGCCCACTAAAATCCTGGCCATCTAAAAATGGACGGGTTAGATTTGTTCTCTCCTATTCTCCATCTAATATGGTCTCCCTAGAAGGGGACCCTATATATATATTCACTTGTGTGCTTGTATATATGATTCTTGACAAATGTTTGAGCTTTTTTCATAAATATTCAATTCTAGAATTTTTGTTGTAAAAATATTATGTTTTTTTTAATATTTTACAAAATATCAAGTTTTTGAAAATATTTGCAAAAATACGTGCATATCTCAGGTTGCATAATATATTGCATAACAAGTTGCATTCACTAAAAGATAAACAAAACACAACCAAACCATACTTGAAACTGTAATCAACCAAAATCAACAACATATACAACTTTCAATTTGTAAAAAATTAAAATTTTGAATCTAACTATTAAGATGGATGTCCCTGCGGGGCCAAAAACAACTTTGTTCAATCAGATCTAATTACAAAAAGCAACCAAAATCAATTCACTGCAACTAAGTTGTCATCAATCTATCACAAAGCTACCTTCGAATTATACGCCAATCGATTATGTAATTATCGAATAATTCTCGTTCTTGTCGTTGAAAAATAAACAACATCGACAATTAGACTCAGTTAACACTTCATCTTTGTTGCAATCCTTTTCAGTTTCATTCTTTTCGTATACTCGTGAACTTACATATATACGAGTATATACATATATAATTGATTTGTATCACAGCTTACGAATCATTGATAATAAATTCAAGTTCACTAATTGATTTAAATATCATCAATGAAATCAATTCATCACCGATATTGACATAATCAAATTGTAAAATACATATGTATGGGTTTTGGTCCACAGCCACGGGTGGCTGTGAATTGACCACCAGCCACCCACCGCAATGAATCATTGCGGGGGTTCTTAACTTCTTTTTGGACAAAACTGTCTCTCGACCTGCAATGTTTCAATGCTCCCCCGCAATGTATCATTGCGGGTGTATTTAACTTTCTTTAATTTCCAGGACTGCCCTTATTGGGCTGGGCTTAACTTGGGCTGGACTGGGCTGCCCTTATTTCCAGGACTGCCCTTTAATTTTGGGTTTATTATATGGACTTTTATTTTGTGTTAATATTATATTTACATTAATGTTATAAATAATAATTTTATTTTTCAAAATATAAAATTTAAAGTGTTTTGGATCATCAATTTTATTTGAATTATATAAATTTCAATTTACATTATTTTGTATGTAAAATAAAAAAAATTAATTTTAAAATTATAAAATACTACAAAAATTTTAATGTGCGACAAAATTTAAAATATTGACATGTACCACAAAATTTAAATTATAGAATTAAATTTAATTTTTTAATTTCCACAAATGATAAACTACTAATATAAAGTATAAACATTCAAAATATTGATTTGAAAATCAAATTAACATGTGTGTAATCATTTAATATGTTAAAAAAATAAAAATGAAAAAACTAGAACACAATTATTTGCGAACGAGTAATCATGTGTATGGTTTAACATGTGTTTCACCATAGAATATTTGGAAACATTAGTTATAATAAATTTGTATTTAATATTAATTTTTATTAAATTTAAAAGCAATTTTGAAAAAAATATAAATAATATATATTTATATTAGAACGAGTAATCATAAATTTTTTTCACCATAGAATTAGAGTTGCATGGTAAAATATTTTGAAAAATTGTTTAGAATTAATTTTTTTATTTTCAAAAACAAAATTAAAAATATCAATAACTCACAATTATTTTCGAACTAGTAATTATCTATAAGGTTTAACATGTGTTTCAACATAATTGGACCTAGAAAAATAATTAAATGTAATATATGTAATAAAAACCATCTCTAATAATGTATAAAACATATTTATGATTTTTATGCATTTATTTTAATTTTTGAGAATATATTAAGGGTTTAAAATAAAAAAACAAAAAAAAATACCCCCAGCAATGAAACATTGCGGGGGGACTAAGCTCAAACCAGCATTAAAAGCTGGACAGTTGGCAGGTGGCTGCATTAAATGCACCACCCCCCGCAATGAAACATTGCTGGGCTACCACCCCCCGCAATGAAACATTGCTGGGCTACCACCCCCCGCAATGAAACATTTCTGGGCTACCAACACCCGTAATGAAACATTGTGGTGGATAGTTGGTTGCATTTAATGCACCCCCCCCCCCCCCCCGCAATGTTTCATTGAGGGGTAGGCTGGCCACCTTAAACCCCGCAGCCCCTTCCCTTTTCCCCTTTTTTTCAAACAAACCCTATTTTGTTTTGGAGCTCCATTTTCAAATTTTTTGAAGATCATTCAACTCAAGGTTAGTATTCTTATTAGTATGGCTTCATATTTATTTGGTGATTCTAGTTCATCTAGTGAGCATAAGGGTTACAATTATTATACACCTCCCGTTACCAAAAAACATGTTTTTCGTAAATTATTTGTTGATGATGAAATTATAGATGTTGATAGTTATGATAGTAAGGGAAAAACAAATGAAACTATTGATGGAGATGATAATGTTGGTGGAAATGATTGTGATTATAGTGAAGAAGATGAGGAAAATGATGAGGAAAATGATGAGGAAAATGATAAGGAAAATAATAGGGATAATACAAATGATTGTGATTTTACATTTTCGAATATCAATGATGTTGTGCCTTGTGTTGGTATGAGTTTTGATACGTTAGATGAGGCGGAAAAGTTTTATAGGGATTATGGTCGAAATGTCGGATTCGATGTAATTATTCGAAATACTCATAGACATTCACGTAGTCATGATCCATCATCTCGTATGTTTATTTGTAAGAAAGGTGGAAGACTAGCACCGATATCTCATGGTAAAGGAAAACGAATTAGAGATTCAATTCCAAGAACGGATTGTTGTGCAAGAATGTGTGTTGCTCATCAAGTGAAAATTAACAAATGGAAAATAACTTCGATTAAGTTGGTGCACAATCATGCTATGGTGACACCGGATAAGACACAATTTTTTAGACGGTCACAAAATATAGATCCCATCACCCGAGCATTGATTGAGTTGTTTGACAAATCGGGGATCGAGACGGCAAAAATTATGAGATTACTTAGTGAGACAAGTGGGGGTGTTCAAAATTTAGGGTTTTCTAATCAAGACATACGCAATGTCATACGTGATATTCGGCGTCGAGTGTTTGATGATGGTGATGCGGAGTGTGGTTTGCTCTTGTTACGACAATTACAACAAGAGAGCATTAATGGTGAATTTTTCTACCGTGTGGATGTGGATGACGAGAATCGTGTTAGGGGTTTGGTGTGGGTTGATCCTCGGTCCATGAACGCTTACAAGAATTTTGGCGATGTGGTTACATTCGACTCAACTTATCGAACGAACCGCTATTGTATGCCTTTCATACCTATCACGGGGGTGAACCACCACTTCCAAAATATTTTGTTTGGATTTGCACTTGTGAGGGATGAGAAAGAGGAATCTTATAAATGGGTTTTAGAAATATGGTTGGAAGCCGTTGACAACAAAGCGCCAATCACAATTATCACCGATCAAGATGTTGCTTTGGGGAATGCTACTGCCAAGGTTATGCCACAAACAAAACATACATATTGTACATGGCATATAAGTAGTAAATTTCCGAAAAAATTATCTACTCTATACACCAATTATCCGGAATTCAAATCGGATTTTAATGCATGTGTGTACAAGTCCTTGACACCAACGGAATTCGAAGGTAGGTGGGAAGATTTAGTTGCGAAATACCAACTTCAAGATCATGTTTGGCTAAATCAAATGTTTAGTATTAAAGATCAATGGATTGGCGCTTATACAAAAGAATATTTTGCCGTCGGTATGACCACTACCTCAAGGAGCGAATCCATGAACGCTTTTTTTGATGAATATGTAAAAGCATCTACCGGATTGAAAGAATTCATTGAGAACTCACAAAAAGCTTTGAAGGCACAATATCTTAGAGAGATTAAAGGTGATTACGAGACCGAAGAAACGGCAAGGAGGTTAGTATTGCGCTCATCCTTGGAAATTGAAGCATCCAAGATTTACACGAAAGAGATGTTTAAGCGCTTTCAAAAAGAATATGTAAAAAGTGCATCTTATACTATGAAAAGGGCTTCAAATAGTGAAAGTTGGTTTAAAATGTACTTGGTTGAGAAGTCTACATTGCCGGAGAATAGTAGAAGAAGTTATCGGATATTTGTTTCTAGTGAAGGAACAATTGAATGTATTTGCAAGAATTTCGAACATTCCGGAATGCTTTGTAAACACATCATTCACTATCTAGTCAAGAAATATAGAACCAAGATACCAAGTATTTACATCATGCTTAGGTGGACAAGGGATGACAACAAAATTGTGGGACCTTTACCGTACGTTCCTCCCGTTCTTGCTAATGTTGGTGAAACACAAACCGCAAGGTATAGTGCATTGTGTCAATCTTTTCAAAGTTTAGGTGCTATTGGTAGTTGTTCTGTCCCGCGCTACAAGTACATAATGAATGTGATTGAGAGAGAAAAGTGTAGCGTGAACAATATTTTTCCGATAGAAGAGAAAAACGAAAGAACGCAAGAGTCATTTCGTCAAGAAGACTACCAACATGATCCGTTTTTCGATCCTCCAATATCACAAACTAAGGGAAGAAAGAAACAAGAAAGATATAAAAGTGGTATCGAAACGTCTACTTCAAGTAACAAGCAAAGAAAGTGCGGAAAATGCGGGTTGATAGGAGGAAATCATGATAGAAGAAATTGTACTTTTCTACCCGGTCAATTTAAGTAATATTGTACTTTAATATTTGAATTTTATTATCTTAATTCATGTTAGGGATTTTTAATATTGTTTTTTTGTAATATTTGAACCTAATTTTACATTTTATGGGGTATAATTTTGTATTAAACTAAATTTAATTATAAAAAATAATTATAAATGAAAATATAAAATTATATCTAAGCCCAATACAATTATATGCAAGCCCAATACTATTTACATTAAATTCATAAAACTTGGACCAGCAAGAAAAGAATGGTGTTTTGGTAACTGAGACCCCCCGCAATGATACATTGCGGGGGTGAGGGGTATTTTGGTACTATTTCTCACCGCAATGTTTAGTTGCGGGTGGTGGTTGATAAATTCTTCCAACCACCTGTGGTTGTGGAAGGGGACCCCATATGTATATGTATATGTATATATGAACATATGTATAAATGAGTAATATATACTGAAGTGTGAAGAACGAAAAAAAAGAGCGATGATGAATATTAGACAATCTGTGTGAATGGAAAGTAGCTACACAAAAGATCGTAAAATTGCAATAACTTTCAAAAGACCGTATACATGCAAATGAAAGTGATTAATTGTTTATTACTCTATTATACATGAACGTATTTTTGAATTAATTTGTCTTGTTTTTTGTTTTTTATAGGTAATTAATTCATTAATAAACGGCCATACAACATCTGCAAAAATAATCAATATTAAACAAACACGTAATAAAGTAGATCAAATCAGAAATTTCTTCATCTGAGCTACGATCGTTGAGTAGATCATTCAGTGTGGTACATCTCTCGCTCATATCGCCTCTTTTTTGAGCTATACCCTATCCCCTACTATATGTTTCTCAGATTTCTACTCTTAATTGTGGATTAAAAAAATGGTTTTAATTCTTAAGAGACATGATTAATCATAAATTGCTCATTTATAACTAGGGGCGGGAATGCTTTGCTTGTGCCCCAACAGGTTCTGGGAAAACACTGGCATTTGTCTGTCCCATGCTAATTAAACTTAAGGTAAGCCAGAGACATTTGAGCTGTTACTTGTAAAGGTTGATTGTGATCTTATTCATCAATGTAACTGTATCCTGTCTTGCTATATTTTCAGCATGCTTCAACTGAGGGTATCCGGGCTCTTATCCTACTTCCGACACGAGAATTAGGTGCACAAACAGCAAGAGAGTGCAAGAAGTTGACTAGAGGAACAAAATTTCATATCAAGCAGATGACCAAGCAGCTTGTAAAATCTGCTGACTTTTCTAAACTGCATTGTGATATACTAATATCTACACCTTACCGTGTACATATGTTATCCGCAAGAGAAAGCTTGATTTAAGCAGGTATGCTACACATTCTATAGTTGTTTGACAGTGAATGCTCAACAAAAATTGGGTTGATGTTTACAACTCAGATTTCATTTAGATTGATGTTCTGTTACCTAATAAACGATATGTTAACCTACCTATTCCAAACACTATATGATGTAGTATTTAAAAGTGTAGGAATTTTAAATGTATAATGTGTTGGAGATTAAAGAGAAGAAACTTGTTCTCAATAATCCACACAACTTACTCACACAAAATATAAAACTCACAAATGTATTTCACTCAAAAGATTTTGGTAATTCTTGATTATACAAAGCTTGGAAGATTGTCCTATTTATAGGACAAGATGGAACCTCCTAGAACACCTCTAGTACATGCACCTTATTTAATATGTAACTCCCTAAGTACATGAACCATCTTGAAATACAAAAGGTCTTGAACTTCAAAAGTCTATTCTAGATACTTTCAAGAACATTCTAGATAATAAAAATAATAATCCAAAGTTTAGATTACATTATTATTTTAACAGCCCCCCTTAAGCTAAACTTTGCACATGCCAAGCTTCTTCTTTAACTCCTTGAAAATGTCGGGCCTCAAAGGTTTTGTAAAGATATCAGCAATTTGGTCTTGGGTTTTGCAATGTTTAACCACAACTTCTCCTTTCGTCACCAAGTCACGGATAAAATGATATTTGATTCGTATATGTTTGCTATTCCCATGAAACACCGGATTTTCCGTGAGTGCTATAGCAGACTTGCTATCACAATATATAATTGGACTTTCTTTTGTATCATGCTTAAGGTCCTCCAACACCCATGTGATCCACAAAGCTTGACAACTAGCTAATGATAAAGAAATATATTCCGCCTCCGCCGTTGATAGAGCCACAACTTGTTGCTTCTTTGACATCCATGTGATTGCACTAGCCAATGAAGAAAACATTTCCCGAAGTACTTTTACTATCATCAACACTTCCGGCCCAATCACTATCACAATATCCAAGCACCTTAGGACCACTTGCCTTTTGATAATAAATTCCATCTCCAAGTGTTCCACGAACATACCTCAAAATTCTTTTTCCGGCCTCCCAATGTGTCTTCTTTGGTTGCTCCATGAATCTACTAATCAAACTAACACCATATGTAATATCCGGCCGAGTGGCGGTCAAGTACATCAAACTTCCGACAAGACTTCTATATAAAGTAGGATCAACAAACTTAGAATCATCATCCTTACTTAACTTCAAGCCAACTTCAACGGGAGTGCTACTTGATTTCGCATCTTCCATTCTAAACTTCTTTAACAAATCTTTTGCATACTTTTCTTGAGAGATAAAAATTCCATTCTTATCTTGCTTTACTTCAATACCAAGAAAATAGTGGAGTAGTCCCAAATCGGTCATCTCAAATTCTTGCATCATATTTTTCTTAAATTCTTCAATGTCATCACGATTATTTCCCGCAAAGATCAAATCATCCACATATAAGCCAATGATGAGAATTTTACCTTTGTTCTCCTTGATGTAAAGTGTATGCTCAAATGGACACCTCTTGAATCCCATCTTCATAAAATAATCATTGATGCGGCTATACCATGCACGTGGGGCTTGCTTTAGACCGTACAAAGCCTTCTTCAAACGATAGACTTTATTTTCTTCGTTCTTTTTCACATAGCCCGGTGGTTGATCAATATACACCTCTTCTTGTAATACTCCATTCAAAAAAGCGGATTTGACATCCATTTGGTGAACTTGCCACTTGTTTTGAGCGGCCAAAGAAATTAACAAGCGAATTGTTTCAAGACGTGCCACGGGAGCAAATACTTCTTTGTAATCAACACCATATTTTTGCTTGTAGCCTTTTACCACCAAACGTGCCTTATGTTTTTCAACTTCACCTTGTGCATTCAACTTTGTCTTGTAAACCCACTTGACTCCAATGGATTTCTTTCCTTTAGGAGCTTCAACTAACTCCCAAGTTTCATTCCTTTCAATTGCATCAATTTCTAGATCCATGGCTTGTCTCCATTTATTTTCCTTAGCGGCATCTTCAAAAGCAACCGGATCCGCATTTGCATATAAGGCAAAATCAACAAATTCATCTTCCAAAATTCTTCTTGTTGCTCCATAAAGATCCGCCATTGATCTTGTCTTTCTTGGTGGTGACTCGGAACTTGAAGATGATGATGATGAGTTTGGTGGAGAATTAGATGGTGGAGTAGGTGGAGTGGAGCCTTCTTCTTCAATTGGATCAAATGCATCATCATCAAGAAAAGTACTTGAACTTTCTTTCTCATCCTTCCATTTCCATGAAGCCTCCTCGTTGAAAATTACATCACGACTAATTATGACTTTCTTTGTGATGGGATTGTACAATTTGTATGCCTTAGAAGCTTCACTATAGCCAACAAAGATGCATTTTTCAGATTTATCATCAAGCTTACCTCTCTTTTCATCGGGCACATGAGAGTAACAAATACTTCCAAAAATTCTAAAATGAGAGACACATGGCTTCTTGCGACTCCAAGCTTCTTGTGGAGTCTTTCCTTCCACACTTTTAGTAGGTGCACGATTGAGAACATAACATGCACACGCAACCGCTTCGGCCCAAAACATCTTAGGCAATCCTTTTGTTTTCAACATACTTCGAACAAGCTCCATGATTATTCGGTTCTTCCTCTCGGCTACCCCATTTTGTTGAGGGGTTGAACGAACCGTTAGTTGATGGCGAATTCCATGCTTTTTCAAAAAACCTCCAAATTCTTCGGACATATATTCACCACCACGATCGGATCGTAGTGTCTTTAAAGAATGACCACTTTCTTTCTCCACATATGCTTTAAAATCTTTAAATGTTTCAAATACTTGAGATTTTTCTTTGAGAAAATAAATCCACATTTTGCGACTATAATCATCAATAAAAGTGAGGAAATAACGACTACCTCCAATAGAGTTGGTGCGCATAGGTCCACATAAATCCGAATGTATCAACTCCAATGGTTTTTTAGCTCGCCATGCCTTCTCTTTTGGAAATGGATCTCGGTGATGCTTTCCAAAAACACAATCTTCACATACTTGATCTTGTTTTTGAATATTTGGAATGCCTCTTAACATATGACCTTTACAAATCTTGGATAGAGTACTAAAACTCAAGTGATTAAATCGAAGATGCCAAAGCCAAGACTTGTCGTTCACAATATTAGCAAAACATGGAAGAGCCTCACTTTGAATTTTCAATGGAAACATTTTAGTTGATGTCATCTTGACTCTTGCAACAAGAATCCCATTTTTATCTTTGATCTCACAAAAATCATCTTTAAAATTCACATGATGCCCCTTTCTTAAAAGTTGCCCAACACTTAAAAGATTATGTTTAAGATCGGGAACATAATAAACATTAGAGATATAATTTGTACCTTGCTTTGTTCGAATTGGAACATCACCACAACCTTTGACAATGAGCCTTTTATTGTCACCCGTCTTGACTTCTCGTTGGACACTTTCGTCAAAATTCACAAAACAATTTTTCTTTCCGGTCATGTGGTTACTACAACCACTATCGATATACCAAACATCATCAATAGATTCTTCTTGAACTTCTTGAACATTACTAACAAGAAGCATACTTTCATCTTTCTCCTCAATGTCCTCATGTAGAAAATTTGAGTCATCTTTTTCATCATTAATCCTTTTGTAACAATCCTTTTTCATATGCCCAATTTTATGACAATAATGACATTGAAAATTAAAAGAATTACCTCTTCCTCTTCCATTGTAACCTCCACGAGCTCTTCCTCTTCCTCTTTGGAATGAGCTTGAATTTTCACTTGGCACATTTCCTCTTCCTTGTCCTCGACCACGAAATGATCCTCTTCTACCTCTTCCTCTAAAACCGCCACGATTAGTGTCTTGAACTTGAAAAGCTTGCTCGGAAGGAGAGGAATCAAATTGTTTGATGCGAAGTTCATGAGATTGGAGTGAGCCCAACAATTCTTCAAGAGAAAAAGTATTTAAATCCTTTGATTCTTCAATAGCCACAACAACATGCTCAAATTTTCGAGTCATGCTACGAAGAATTTTTTCCAAGACTCTTTTATCCGTAATATCTTCACCATTTACACGAAGTTGATTAACAATCGAAATTGTTCGATTATAATATTCCTCCACCGTTTCACTTTCCTTCATCTTGAGTGAATCAAATTCACCTCTTAGAGCTTGAAGTCTCACCATTTTTACTCTTTCTTCTCCTTTGTAGGCCTTGTTGAGGATATCCCATGCCTCCTTTGATGTTGATGCCGTTGAAATTCTCTCAAAAATTACTTCATCCACCGCTTGATAAATAAAGTAGAGAGCCTTCTTGTCCTTCTTTCGATTTTCCTTCAAAGTACTCAATTGTTGTGGTGAGAGATTGGCTTGATTCGCCGGTTCTTCATATCCACTTTCCACAATCTCCCAAAGATCTTGAGAGCCATATAAAACCTTCATTTGTATGCTCCATTGGTTGTAATTCTTTCCCGTCAAACGAGGAAGTTGAGGTTGCAACATATTGTTGTTGGAAGCCATCTCCAAACCTTGCTCTTGATACCACTTTGTAGGAATTTTAAATGTATAATGTGTTGGAGATTAAAGAGAAGAAACTTGTTCTCAATAATCCACACAACTTACTCACACAAAATATAAAACTCACAAATGTATTTCACTCAAAAGATTTTGGTAATTCTTGATTATACAAAGCTTGGAAGATTGTCCTATTTATAGGACAAGATAGAACCTCCTAGAACACCTCTAGTACATGCACCTTATTTAATATGTAACTCCCTAAGTACATGAACCATCTTGAAATACAAAAGGTCTTGAACTTCAAAAGTCTATTCTAGATACTTTCAAGAACATTCTAGATAATAAAAATAATAATCCAAAGTTTAGATTACATTATTATTTTAACAAAAAGTAAATGTCCCTTCTTTCAAAAAATATAAATTAAATGTATGAATACATGGTTATGTATAAGCATTTAGCCATGTATACTGTATTAATTTAGACATGATGGTGTTTCGATTCACTTATGTTTTCTCTTATGAGAGGCTAGATAAGTGAAGCCAAACAGGCTCATCATCTCATTTCCGTGTTTTAGACGCGTCAATAGAACTAAGGATAATCCATTTACGTACCAGGACATGCCCAAATTTTTTAAAAATGAATTAAGGCGGCTTTATGCAATTATATGAAGTTTAGCTGCCTGCCTGACCTCAATTGCTGTTACTGTTGTCAGGGTGAATGGTAGAAGAGTTGTCAAAAGTGGCACCACTTTCTCTTATTGATTTTTGGCATTTTTCCATGTTATTCACCCACAAAAGACCACCTTAGCTACTTGCTAAGTTTAGCCTACACCCTTATGTAGCATGAAGACCGGCTTTGAATTTTGACATCTGATAAGTGATAAACATTGAGACAAACCTGTTAATTAGTGATTACTTTTGCACAGTGCAGAGTCAGCACTCTTGATGAAACATGATTTAGTTCTATCTGGTTTTAAAACTGGGAAATAGAATTATCGCTTTTCTATTCAGTATATTTCTAAATTTCAGTGATTATTAACTACATGGTGGAATACCTTGTCCTGGATCAAGTTGATAAATTGTTTGAGCTTGGCTTGGTGAAGCAAGTTGATACAATTGTTAAAGCTTGTTCAAACCCTTCAATAATGCGTTCACTATTTAGCGCTACATTACCAGATTCAGTGGAAGAGCTTGCACGCACATTAATGCAAGATGCTGTCAGAGTCATTATTGGTAGAAAGTAAGTATGAAACTTAAAGCTTTTAATTTGATTCGGGGGGAAGTAGTTTTATGTTTCTATTTCAGATCTGCTATGTGACCTTTGTAGTATTCCTCGGCAATGACTGGGATGCATAAACAGATCTGCACTGTATTTCATGTATTGTTGACATTGTTTCCTTTTTGCTACTTATTTTGGAATATGTATATAGGAATGTAACAGCCGACTTTTCGGACTATTAATTCTGAATACAAAACTTAGATAAAATTATTTCTTTATTCAATAAAGCCAAAAATAGCGAAAGTCAAATGCAGCGGTCAAACTTAACAATAATCCAAAACACAAAAACGGAGACGCAACTCCATAAACCAATATCCAATGTTTAACAGATAATCAAATTTATTTCTTAACAAAGCAATAAGTCTTTAAGCAAAATCTAATAGCACGAAATCCATAAGTCCACATCTTTATTCTTACTTAGCTTCCAAAGTCCGAACCTGAAATGTTTATTAGAAACAATGAGCTGCAAAGCCCAACAAGAATCTAACCTCGAACAACTAGTCGAGTCAAGCAATAATTTATATGCAAAGGAATATAATTAAATTTCGAAACGATAACAAATATTTCAAAACGATACGATAAAATATTCAATACGATATTTTCAATGACTTTTAACCCACAGTCTAAACTAAGGCCATTACAACCCGGTGACAACGGTCCAAAAGTTCAAAGTGTCAATATTGCGCCCCTTTACTAAGGTATCAAAGTCACACAACCTGAAAGGTCATCAATAGTGCTTGCACAATCCCGAAGGATCACCAATAGTGCCCCTAGTAAGGTATCAAAAGCTAGTTCCGGAACTATAACGCAAATACTAACGGTCCAATACATAATCTAAACTGGGGTTCGAAGCTCTTAATTTTTCTAAAATCTGATATGATAACGTTTTCAAAATATAATCACTTGACCCATTTTAAATAAATAAAATAGATCGCAAAACGTAAATTTTCAGAATTTAAAACAATATAAATATAAATTCGAAAAGAACTAAAAAAATCGGATAAGAAACTTACCTCAAAGTCGACACTTAAAAATCCGAAAACAATATCACGAACAGATCCTATAATTAATCAGTCAAAGAAAACAAATTTCGCATAAACTAGCACTTCAAACAAATTAATTAATACATTTAAAACACAATGAGCACTCCAATCTGGCCATATAACATGATGCATGTGAAGAGTTATTTTAAGACAAAAGCAAGTCGGGATTTAAGCCCAATCATAAATGCAAGGTGAAGCCAAACATATTAACAACTAAGAGACTAATTCATTTGTGTGGCATTTGTCAAGAAAACACCCAATTTTATATCTTTTTCTTTAACAAGTAACTATATAAAAAAAATCAAATTATAATATATTAACTACTACGTATGAATGACAACTAATCTCACTTACAGAGACTCTGGCTATTAAACAATTACGCAGAAGAGCATAGTAGTCATGGACAAATAACACAAATCAATTCATTCACAAACATGTAATCGAATTCTGTAAAAGTACGAAACAGGAGACGAACCTAGGTGAAGGAAAACTGTGCGGCTCCTTTAGTCATTCTAATGGGGTTTTTATATAGACGTATAAACCCTAATTTTTTTTTGGAAGGTAATCAAAATCTTTATTCTTAATTATTTAACCACTCCTCCAAGTCATTTCTAAAATTAAAAAATATTCTAAATCTCACAATTAACTCAAATAAAAATATATTGATTCACTAAATATTCTTATTCTTCTTCTCACTAATCACTAATAATGAATCTTCTCTCTATTTAAAATAACTTGTACGAAAAGTTTCTATAATTTTTTTAATTAAAATAATTATCTAAAAATAGTAATTTAATATTTAATATTTAATAATAAAATAAAAATAAAATTAGGGAATTTTACATTCTTCCCTCCTTAAAAGAAATTTGGTCCCCAAATTTACATATAATACTCTAAAATGCATAGTACACACAGTTCATAAATGATTCATTCCAATTTAGAAGTAACATAAAGATTAAAATTTTGTACCTTATTTTTTCTTCGGCGAAAGTCGAAAAACTCGTCCATAATTTGGTCCAAGTGCCGCTAAGGTTCCTTTATTCTTAGCACCGTCATTATTCTCCATTTGAGGGCACTCAGAAAGATATTCTGTGTCCAAATCTGCCGCATCAAAAACAAGCTCTGGTATTCCAACGGCAATCTTTTTCATCATAGTAGCGACCGCATCTCGTGCACTTATTTTTATCTTCTTGGCGACCTTTATTTCCATTACCGCCATTGGTTGGTTTCTTGTACGATCCCACTTGCCCAAGTCCACCATCGCAAGATTCATTCATTTTCCTCTTGTTCCAGTTGTTAGTGACAGCTTCAGATTCTTCCAAGCCTCTCTCGATGACCAAAGCTTTGTTGAGAACATCTTCGTATGTCTGAAGTTCAAACGACGCCACAGAGTTCATGATGTCGCTTCGAAGTCCTTCTTCCAATCTTCTTGCTCAGCTGGTTTCATCCGAAACCAAAGTAGGCGCATACTTTGCAAGCTTCGCGAATTCTGCTTCATATTCGATGACAGTCTTCCCACCTTGCTCAAGTCCAATGAAGTCCCTTTCCTTTTGCAGACAAACTGTTCTCGGAAAGTACTTATCTTCCAAGGCCTTCTTGAACTCTGCCCACGTATATGGTCCAGGATTTTCTTCGATGGTTGCAGTCTCGTTCTTTCTCTTCCCCATGAGCCACCAATCGTAAGCACTTCCTTGCAATTGATACACAACTAAAGTGACCTTCTGTTCTTCATTGCTTCCCAAAAGTCCGAAAGCTTTTTCCATTTCTTGTATCCACATCTCGACGATAGCCGGGTCAGTTGCCCCATCAAAAGTTGGCGGGTTCAAACGCTTGAACTGAGAGACTATGCTTTGTTGCCTTGGTTGCTGATTCACTAGTACAGCTAGAGTTTCAGCTAGGTCAAATACGTTTCCTCCTTCACCATTGTTGCCACCCGGATTGCCATTGTTATTCTCTCCGTCCATCTTTTCTAAAACAACAAACTTTTAAATTCATAGTCAATGATCAAAAGCACAAAAGTCAGACACGTCAAATAAACACAAAACAATGCCCTAAATTCAAAATAATTTACTAACTTAAAGGTTAAAATCTACACAAAAACCTACAGGAACGCATCCTAGGAAATGCACTAGTCTCATACCTAGTACAAACCTACAACAACGCATCCTAGGGAATGCACTAGTCTCATACCTAGTACACTCCGAAGGAAAGCCTGCACTTGATACCAAATGTAACAGCCCGACTTTTCGGACTATTAATTATGAATACAAAACTTAGATAAAATTATTTCTTTATTCAATAAAGCCAAAAATAGCGAAAGTCAAACGCAGCGGTCAAACTTAACAATAATCCAAAACACAAAAACGGAGACGCAACTCCATAAATCAATATCCAATGTTTAACAGATAATCAAATTTATTTCTTAACAAAGCAATAAGTCTTTAAGCAAAATCTAATAGCACGAAATCCATAAGTCCACATCTTTATTCTTACTTAGCTTCCAAAGTCTGAACCTGAAATGTTTATTAGTAATTATAAATATTATTATTTTATTTCATTAAAAAGAACTACCCGTGATATTTTTAGAAAATGAGAGGTTTTAGTTAGAAAAAATAGAAAAGTAAAAATTTTAGTTAGAAAATATAAAAAAGAATATACACTTTGGCTAAAATAGGTAATTGGTTAGTTATTAGCAATTATTATTTTATTATTTTATTTTAATAAATGAAACTGTCTGTGATATTTTTGGAAAAGGAGAGGTTTTAGTAAGCAAAAATAAAAAGCTTATATGTTTTAGTTAAAAAGGATAATTGTCCGTGATATTTTTGAAAAAGTAATTGAATTTTTCAGAAAAAATAAAAAAGTAATATATTTTAGGTGTAAAAGGTAATTGATTATAAATAAGTAATATTATTATTTAATAATTTTTTTTTATAAATAAGTAAGGGTAATTAAGTAGAAACACGAAGTACAATTAAGTAAGGGCAATTAGGTAAAATCACAACATACCAAAAAATATTTAGTATTATATCCAATGGATCTAATTAATTTAATTTAAAAGATTTAACGGTTAGAGATTGGATGACTAAACTATGGAGGACCAGACTACAAACCGACTACAAAAACTTTTAATATTTCATCTTTAATATAATAATATTGATGGGAGGATATATGCATATTATTATTATTGTTGTTGTTACAATATTAATTAAATAATTATTCAGACTGATATTTATCTAAAATTTACTCTTTTTTTTTTAACTAATTGAATGGGTTAAAAGTCGAACTTGTAATTTTTTGAATCAATGCATTAACCCCTTATCAATGAGACAGTTCGCACCTAAAATTTACTTTGGACCATTAACTTTTAACGGATTCATAAAAGTTAAGTCAAGTCTTCACTCATCGGTGCATTTGTAGCCAATATAAATGGTCCTTGCTTGGTTAGCAAAAAAAAAAATTGGTCCTTGCATAAATATCATGTTACGTTTTGATATTTGGTCACAATCGGCAGCCAATCACCAACCACAGCATCTATTTATACTATATTATTATTAGCAAACTAACTTCTATTTGGTTGGTCGTTGGTAGTTGATACTTTAAATAACCATCGTTACATTAAAAGATAGATAAAAGGAGAATTGTAGGATGTAATGTTAAAAAAATATTTATTTAAAAGGCTACAGCCATTTTTTTTTCTCTCCACAGCCGCCTCATTTTTCCCCTCTTTTTCTTGCCTAATCGTCGGGGCTTCCATCGGTTTTCACCGGTGGAAAGCCCCAAATCTTTTAATTTCCTTTGTTTTTGTTCTTGTTTTTCAATAATCTCCCATCTTGGTGAGAGTTTTCCCAATTTATTTGGGTCTAGTTTATCTCTCCTTGTGAGAGTTTGGTGTGTTCTTTGTGTGTTTGGTGTGTTTTAATATCCGGGATTTCAGATCTGCAGGATTTTTGTGGTTTTGATGGATTTTTATGGTTTTGATTTTGTTATTCGCTTCTTAATTGTGAGTGGGGGTCTTGATTTAGTGATAAAGTTTTGTATGGGATTGCAGCTTTGGTGGATAGCTCAAACGATAGCTCCATCGGGGCATGATGAAGGGGGTATCAGTAATCCAACGAGGATGCACAAAGTGGGTACTTGTATTTGTATATACTTTATCTTCAAAATATCGCTTAATTGTCTCTTCATGAGAACATGCGATTGCAAATTACTGTTTGTTCGACTCGATCATTGGTGTAGATGCCGTATGGCTTTTTATTATTGAATTAACACCTTTATTTCAAAAAAAATATTTATTTCTTGATATTCAAAATGCTCTCACGGGTTTAAGGTTCGAATCCCGTCAACAACATATTATTATTAAATATTTATATTACATATTTTTCTAAGCTACATTCAGAAGTTCAAAATATTATTTCCGTTGACAATATATTAAAAAAAATTATCATCAAAATACAAAAAAAATGCTTACAATAACATCATACATACATTATTAATTTTTAAAAATTTATATTTTTTTCTAATAAAATCATATAATCAAAATATAGATAATAAGATAAAAAAATTTAAAATTCATCCTGCAGGGCACCGGTCTAATAATAAATAATAATGCCAATATATGTTACGATGTTGCCCTGTGCTTGCCTCGTTTTCTTGGAAATTTTTTAGCACATAGAAATGTGGAATCTTTTCAAAAACATATACTCCTTCCGTACCAGTCATTTCTATACACTTTCCATTTTGGGATGTCTCATTCATTTCTATACATTCCAAAAATAGTAACTTTTAATAATATAAAACACTATTACACCCACTACTTTCTCCACTATCTCTATTCTATAACAATATATATCACTATTACACTCACTACTTACTCCACTATCTCAAATCTATTATTAACTATTGATAGGTTCCACCACTTTACTCACTTTTCATCTAATTTTACTCATTTTTATATCTTTTCTTAGTTTATATGTCCAGTCCCAGTGTATATAATTCACTGGAACGGAGGGAGTAGTAATATGAAACTTTTAAAATTTAATTAAATTAAGGTATACTTATTTATATGTACGTGTAATGTGTGCATATAGAAAAAAGGGTTAACATGTCCCGTAAATCCAAATTATTCACCAAATTTAGTTAATTTAGTTAAACGAGTAAAGAAAACGAGCAAAGCCTGGTATAAATTCTTTTTAAAGGGTTGCAGAGGATACTTCATCTACTTTCATGAATTCAAGGGATCGTAATACTAGCCCAACAATTTTTTTTAATCAGATATAATACTTGTATGTATTTTAACAATATAAAATGTGCTATTTCCGTCATTTTAATCTTTGCATGTGTATTAAAATATTGAAACAATAATAATATACACAATTTATTTTGTTTTAAATAAAAATTGAATTATATTTTTTTTGAAATATATTTCAATTTATATATTTAAACACAATAGGTTATTATTTATATTATATATTTTTTATACCAACCAAAATTTTAATGTTTTGTCTATTATAGATAGTACTAACTTAAAACCCGTGCGATGCACGAATTGTTAATTGTTATTTTATTACTATTTTTTTAATATTTTTTTAATTGTAATTGTGCAAAAAATAAGTAGACATGTTAAAATATCTAAACACTTTTAATTAATTAAAAACATTCAAACATATTTTAAAATAAATAAGTATGGGTTTGCCCGTTATATTTTTGGAAATGGGGGGTTTTAGCAAAAAAAAATAAAAAATGCAACATATATTTAGTTTAGAAAGGTAAATGTCCGTGATATTTTTGGAAAATGAGGTTTTAAAATTTAATAGTTAAAAGTATTTAAATACGTTTTGAAATAAATAAGTAAAGGTGTTCCTGTGATATTTTTGAAAAAATAATGGATTTTAGTGAGAAAAATACAATTGTAAAAGGCAATTTCATGTGATATATTTAGAAAAGTAGGGACTTTATTAGAAAATATATATAATGTGTTTTAGCTGAAAAGGTAATTGGTTATAAATAGGTATTTGAATATTTATATTTTAATATTTTTAGTAATTGCATTTGTTAAGAAAAATAAGTAGACATGTTAAAATAAGTAAATTTTTAAAAAATAATTATTATATTAAAATAGGTTTAAAAATAAATAACTAAATGTTTGTCCGTGATATTTTTGGAAAATGAGGGATTTTAGTAAGGAAAAATAGAAAAACTAACATGTTTTAGTTAAAAAGGGTAATTACCCGTGATATATTTGAAAAAGTAGGAGAATTTGTTAGAAAAAATAATGTATTTTAGGTGAAAAAGGTAATTGGTTATAAATATGTAATATTATTATTTAATAATATATTTATATAAATAAGTAAGGTTAATTAAGTAAAAACACGAAGTACATGAGCAATTAAGTAAAATCACAACGTACCATACCGACCAACCAAACTTTTAATGTTTCGTCTATTATATAATAGTATTGATATAGAAGTATAGATTATTTGTATTTGTTCAAAATATAAGTAGACATGTTAAAATAGGAGAAACATTTTTAAATAATTAAAATTATTAAAATCGGTTTTAAACGAAATAAATAATAGTTTGTTCGTGCTATTTTTGGGAAATAGGGGGTTTTACTAACGAAAAATAAAAAATAGTAACATAAGTTGAAAAAGGTAATTATCCGTGATATTTTTGTAAAAAATGAGATTTTGTTGGAAAAAATAGAAAAATTAATATGTTTTAGCTGAAAAATAAGTAGGATTTAGTATCTCATTTGAGGTAAGTGATAATTAGATATATGTTGTTTGTGATAATTTTAGAAAAAGAGATATTATAGTTAGAAAATATAAAAAAGAATATACATTTTGGATAAAAAAAAGTAATCGGTTAGTTATTAATAATTATAATATTATTATTTTATTTTATTTTATTAAATGGAACTACCCATGATATTTTGGAAAATGAGAGATTTTAGGAAAGAAAAGTAGAAAAGTTAATATCTTGTAGCTAAAAAAGGAAATTAGTTATTTTTTAATAATTATAATATTATTATTTTATTTTATTGAACAAAATACTATTTTATCCAACGATTCTCATTGATTTGATTAGAAAGATCTAATGACTATGGATTGAGCGACCAAACTAGGAAGGACCAGACTACCAACGAAACTTTCAATGTTCCGTATTTAATATAATAATAGCTTAAAACTCGTGTGATGCACAGATTATTTTAATAATTACTTTTTTATTTTTTAAGTTTTAATATTTTATTAATTGCATTTGTTAAAAAAACATAGGCATGTTAAAATATGTAAACTTTTCTATATTAAAGGCATTAAAATAGGGTTTAACTTAAAAAAGTAAGGGTTTGTCTGTGATATTTTTGGAAAAGTAGAGGTTTTAGTAAGAAAAAAATAGAAAATATAACATGTTTTAGTTGAAAAATGTAATTATCCATGATATTTTTGCAAAATGATGGATTTTATTAGAAAAAATAGAAATTACGTTTAATATTTTATTAATTATATTTGTTAAATAAATAAGTAGGCAGGTTAAAATATGTAAATATATTCAAATAATTAAAAGCATTCAAATATGTTTTAAAATAAATAAGTAAGGTTTGTCTATGATATTTTTTGAAAAAGTAGAGGTTTTATTAAGAAAAAATAACATGTTTTAGTTAGATAAAAGGTAATCACCCGTGATATTATTGCAAAAGAAGGAGATTTTATTGGAAAAATAGAAAAAACATATTTTGTTTTAGCTGATAAAGGTAACTGGATATAAATAGGTACTTTTATTATTTAATGATATTTTTTTATAAATAAGAGTAATTAGATAAAAACACTTACCTACTTTTATTATTTAATGATATTTTTTTATAAATAAGTAAGGGTAATTAGGTAAAAACACTTACCGTTTATAAATAAGTAAAAATAATTAGGTAAAAAAACTTATCTACTTTTATTATTTAATAACATTTTTTTAATAAATAAGTAAGGGTAATTAGGTAAAAACACTTACCATATTGTTTCGTCTATTATATTATAGTATAGATAGATACTATAAATATGGTATAGATAAATATTTGAACTATTTAATAATCAACAAGACCTAAACACTGCTCATAAATAATAAGCACATAAATTATTATACCAATAGAGTAAATTATAAATTATTATATAACTAAATTGAAATAATTAATTAAAAAAAGGATGAAAATGAAATTGAACTCATAAGTGAATATAATCACATTCGAACGAAACTCTAATTTCTTCTATGCAGATAAATTATTATACCAATAGAGTAAAGACTAAATTGAACTAATTAATTAAAAAAGGGATGAAAATGAAATTGAACTCATGAGTGAATATAAGCACATTCAAAAGGAACTTAAAATAATTGACAAGCTTTAATTTTTGGGAATTTATCTGGAATACTACTCTTTAATCTTATTTTCAGTTTTACCACCTGCCAACTATTATTTCACTTATATACTTTACTTTTTTTAAAAATACTCTGCGGCGGCGTTTGTTTCTTCTTCTTGGTCATCAGTTTCTCTCTTTCAATTTATCGGCCCCGCAGGAGCTTTGAGTTGAATCATCGATCATCATCGTCAATCATCTTCTGTGATCGCGTAGCCATTACCATCTACAGAAGTTTGATCTAGATGTATGTATACATTTATGTATATGTTGGGATTTATGGGTGATAGCATTGAAACAACTTAACTTTTTATGTACTTAATTTTTTAATTAAGTAGAACATACTATCACAGCCAAAGTATGCTCTTGTAATCAGTATGCAATGTTATTTTAATTGTGTAATTTGGAAGAAGTTCACTTTCTGTGTTCAAGCCTCAAAGAATGCATATTAGATGACAACATGAATAAAGGTTACTGTCATAAGCATTGACAGTAAGATTACAAGAAGACAGAATGTTGCAAGTCACAACGGCATATTCACTCTGACAGCAACATTGGCGGAAGACTACGCGACAGCAACTGTAGCCCTCGACAGCACTCTATGCGGGGAACTCATACTGTCACCAAAAGCACATTCCTGTGACAGCAAGCTTTGCGGCAAAAGTAACTGTCTCAAGAAAGATCCATGTTCTATGTATCTTCTCAGTCAAATCCCGTGATAGTTTCAATGTTCAAGAAACAGGCGTGTTGCAGTATCCCTAAGCTGCACCAAGTCTGCAAGACTACGACAGAAGCTTCAAGCACTACAAAACAAAAGCGAATCAATTCAAAGAGCAAGGTCAAGTCTCTATTTGCTGAATTGTTTTAGCTGGAAATAGAATGAATCTAGGTTGCTTTCCTTGTATTGTATATCTGACATGTTAGCAATTTAGGAAAGTCACATGGGTAGACAATCTGTAAGAAGCTGCCACTTGATAATGACAGCAGCTTCACAAACCCGTGTTGACAGTGATAGGATTAGTTTATACTTAGACTATCAATTCATTCTAGAGATGTAACGAAGACAAGTAAGTGTCTTGAAGAAAACCGAAGCTCAAGAATTCTCTCTTGAGGTTGTAGCAACACTTTGCAAAATAAATAAAAACATTTATTTTGTGAATCCTGTCTTCAGATTATACTGTTTGTGAATGCATACATATTATTGATAACATTAAATCTTAGTTTTGGTTGTTGAAATTGAGATTGAATTTTATCAGTATTGCATTCATCCCCCCCCCCCCCCCTTCTACAATACACGAGGACCAACAATTGGTATCAGAGCAAACAGATTAACATACATATCTGAGATCACGACGACAATGCAGAAATCAAACAGTATCAAGATCCCAGCTTTTGATAAAGAGAACTACAACATTTGGAAAAGAAAGATCTTGTTGTTTATCAAAGCTGCGAATCCACTATACCCAGGTATTCTCGAGAATGGTCCTTTCATTCCAAGGAAGGAAATTGAAGCCACAACAGTAAATGGTGAAGTCATTCCTGCACATTGGGTTCCCAAAGATCCCTCTGAATTTTTAGAACCTGAGAAGGAGAAAATGGTGCTAGATGATCACTTGCAACTCATCTTGCTCGATTCTCTCATGTTGGATAAAGCCATGTGTGGAAGTGTGATAAGCTGCACATCTGCCAAGGAGATGTGGATCAGGTTAGCTTTACTATGTGAAGGAAGTGAAGAAGTTAAGGTCAACCAAAGGCAAATACTGATATCACAATATGAGGCATTCATGGCCAAGCCTGGTGAAGACTTAACTTCCATGTTTGAAAGGTTCAGTAAGCTCTTAACTGAACTACAGATACATGGCAAGTACTATGACAGAAAATAATTAAATGTCAAGTTCCTACTTACACTACCTGATCACCTTGAACACAAGACAACAGCCATACGAGAAGGAAGAGATCTCAACAATATGACCTTTGAGACACTTTATGGCATTCTGAAATCCTATGAACTTGAACTCTTTCAAAAGAAAGCCATACAGAGTGGAACAAGGAACAAGATGGCTAATATGTCAAGTGCCCTAGTAGCACAAGTGCCAAGAATCACACAACCAAGTGAAGTACTACAAATCACACAACCAACCCCTGCACAATCCCTGAAGATAGAAGAGGTTGTTGAAGATGATGAGAAAGTAGTACTACAGCTCAAGGATGTGGAAGATGAAGACTTCTACACAATGGAGGAACTGGAAAGCATGGACAATCCTACTATGGCTTACATGGCCAAAAAGTTCAAGAACTTTAGGTTCAAGAAGGATAGGTCATTCAGGCCCCAAGGCCAAGCATCCAAGTTCAACAAAGGAAGTTCATCAAAGGCTGCTGTGGGAAGTTCAACCAAGGGAGGATACAAGACTGGATTTGTGGATAGGTCAAAGTTCAAGTGTTACAACTGCGGTGAACCTGGTCATTTTGCTACTGAATGCAAAAGACCCAAACAGTTTCAGAGGTTTGAGAAAGGAACTGGTGGATACTCTAAGAAGAATCAAGGTAGAGCCTATGTGGCTGAAGGAAAGTGTTGGGATGAGTCTGATGATGAAGATGAAGAAGAATATGTCAACCTAGCTCTCATGGCTAGCACTGATGAAGTAACATCAACATCTTCAAGTCATGTACCTTCACTTGTCTTACTTGATATGTCCATTGATGAGTATAAGAAAACCATTAAAGACCTAAGTGCTGAAATGTTCAATGTCTATACTAGCTTATCTGCTGCTAATGAGGAAATCACTAGGGTGAGTAAGCTAAATGAAACACTGAAGTCTGAAAATGAGTCTCTTGTTCTCAAAACCAGTTCACTAGACTCTTTAGCTCAGGAGAATGCTAGATTTAAAAATGAATTAAAATGTGCTAAAGAAGTTGAGGAATTTCTGAGGAATGAGATTGTTGAAAATGAATTCAAGATTAAGGCTTATAAATACTCATCTAATATAGTTCAGGATTACAATGATAAGCATACAGAAAATGAAACTGTTGGCATAGGTTTTTCATATGGTAGAAGACCTGGAAAGGAAACTGTGATTCAAGATTGTTCTGGAAATGCTGTTGTCAAACCCACCATTCTCAAGAAGGTTAAAACTCCTATTTTCAAAGCTGCAGAAATTGAGTTTGATGAAGAAGCCATGCTCATCAAACAAGAAATTCTTGATGAGGATGAAGGTGTTGACAGCACATCTAAGGATGGAAAAGATACTGTCACTATCCCCAAGACAGTAAACTTACCAAGCAATCAGACAGTAAGTTCAAAAGATGCTATCACAGTTGGCAAGACAGTATCTTCCAAAGATGTTGTCAAGAATGTTTCCAAGACAGCAACTTCCAAACCTTCTGTCAAGACAGTTGGAATAAAAGGTACTGTCAAGGAGAGTTCGACAGCAACTTCTGAACACACTGTCAATCCAGTAACTCCCAAGTCTAAGAATAGGAATGGTAAGGTAGGTGTCAATAAAGGAAATGGATACACTAATGTTGGAGGTGCTTCTAGGAAACTATGCAATAATTATGGATCTTCACATCATTTAACACATGTTTGTAATAAACCAATTGAGGATAAGATCAATGCTACTGAACTCAATGGTAACTTACACAGAACCCCCCTTATGCATCGAACTATGAGTGTCTGTAATAACATTGAATGTATGCCATGCAAGATCACTGCTATGAGTACATGCTTTAACTTACCTATTCTTACTACTGAAAAATGCTCATACATGCACACTGTTGAGACTTCTGAGCCTGCTAGCAACAGCAAAAAGGCTTCATCCACTAAGAAAAGGATCAAGTCCAATTCTAAGCCTATGTGGGTGAAAAGAGAAGTCAAACAGGAGGTTTTTTATGATTCTTGTGATTTTATGACTGGAAGAAACTCAGGAGACACTAAAACTGCAGGACCCAACAGGGATTGGGTACCATATGCAACTTAAACACATTCTGTTTTGCAGGGCAAAAAGAAAGATCAAGTCATGTGGATCATTGACAGTGGTTGCTCAAGACACATGACAGGTGATAAAGCCCTGCTATCACACTATGTAGAGAAAGCTGGCCCAATCATAACCTTTGGAGACAACAGAAAGGGTTACACAGTGGGATATGGCTGTCTGGAAATTGGAAATGTTGTCATTGAAGACATTGCTCTTGTGAATGGATTGAAGCACAATCTACTCAGTGTCAGCCAATTCAGTGACATGGGATTCAAGGTTGATTTTGATATGATGCTATGTAACATCTATCACAAGAAGGATGGGAGCCTCTCTCTAAAAGGGGTTAGAAAAAGGAAGCTTGTTTGTTGCTGACTTAAACTCAACAAAGAAGGATAAAGTTTACTGTTTCTACAGTAAAGCAACTGTTGGTGACAGTATGCTTTGGCACAGGAAGCTCTCACATCTCAACTTCAAGACAATGAATATTTTGATGAAGAAGGAGTTAGTGAGAGGGTTGCCCCAACAGGAATTCTGTCAAGAAGGACTGTGTGAAGATTGTCAAATGGGCAAACTAAGGAGAGATGTGCACAAGTCCAAGCAAATGAACACCAACATAGAAGCACTCAAGTTGATCCACATGTATCTTTTTGGACCAGTCAATGTACCATCTATGGCCAAAAAGAGATATGCCTTAGTAATGGTGGATGATTACTCAAGGTACACTTGGGTGAAATTTCTTGAATCCAAAGATGAAGCTGCTCAAGTGATTATTGATCAAGTCAGAGTTCTTGATAGAACTCCAAACTCAAGAGTCCAAATCTTGAGGAGTGACAATGGTACAGAATTCAGAAATGCCACACTTGGAAATTTCTGTAAAGATGAAGGAATTGTACAACAATTCTCTGCTGCAAGGACTCCACAGCAGAATGTAGTTGTAGAAAGAAAGAACAGGACTCTCATTGAAGTAGCTAGAACTATGTTGCATGATGCTAAACTGCCAACATATTTCTGGGCTGAAGCTATCAACACAGCTTGTTATACTCAAAACAGAACCATGATTAACAAAACTCATGTAAGTACACCTTATTGTCTGCTAACTAGGAAGAAACCTACTATCAAATACTTTCATGTGTTTGGGAGCAAGTGCTTTATGATGAAGGATAACCATGAGAAGAAAGGAAATTTGACACCAAGGATTTTGAAGGACTATTCATGGGTTACAGCACAGAAAGGACTGCCTACAGAGTTTATGTTATGGAACACAGGATTATTGAAGAAAGTGTTAATGTCACATTTGATGAAACCAAGTTTCCAGGACTGCATGAAGAAGGAAAGATGCAAACATTCAGATTTGAGAATCAAGGATACTTGGAAGCTGAGGAAATTGTTGATGAAGAACCTAGTTTCACTCAAATTGTTGAAGTTGACAAAGATACTGTCAATACCATCACTGTCAACCAAACTCCAGCTCAGTCACAGACCATAACTTCTAACATTCATAACAATGATGACTCTGGAGACAATGAAGAACATGGTGAAGACAATGGAATTGGTGAGCATTCAACTCAACAAACTTAAGCAACTGTTCCTGTACAATCAAGCAGCTTGCCCAGAATCACCAAGTGGAACAAGGATCACACAAATGACCTTATCATTGGTGACCCTACTTCTGGAGTGAGGACAAGGAACAAAGTCTCTGCTGATAGCATGTTTTCATGCTTCCTGTCTCAAATGGAACCCAAGACAACTGATGAAGCATTGTTGGATTCTGACTGGGTGATAGCCATGCAAGAAGAGCTAAATCAGTTTGAAAGAAACAATGTATGGAAGTTGGTTCCAAGACCTAAGGGAAATTCAGTCATTGAGACCAAATGGGTTTTCAGAAACAAGCTTGATGAAAATGGATCAGTGACAAGAAACAAAGCAAGGCTAGTAGCTAAAGGTTACTGTCAACAGGAAGGAATAGACTATGATGAGACATTTGCACCTGTTGCAAGACTTGAAGCTATAAGAATCTTTCTAGCCTATGCTGCACACTGCAACTTCAAATTATTTCAGATGGATGTCAAAAGTGCCTTCCTAAATTGAGAGTTGGAAGAAGAAGTGTATGTTGAACAGCCACCGGGGTTTGAGGATGCTGAAATGTATGATTTTGTGTACAAACTCTTCAAGGCTTTGTATGGACTAAAGCAAGCACCCAGGGCTTGGTATGACACACTTTCCACTTTTCTTCTGGAAAATCAGTTTACTAGAGGAGTTGTGGACAAGACACTTTTCTACAAACACCATGGCAAGGACATCATTCTGGTACAAATCTATGTGGATGACATCATTTTTGGTTCTACAAATGAGAAGCTGTGTGAGAAGTTTTCCTCTCTCATGAGTAGCAAATATGAGATGAGTATGATGGAGAATTGTCATTCTTTCTGGGATTACAAATTCTTAAACAACCTGATGGAATCTTCATTTGTCAAGCTAAATACATCAAGGAACTTCTCAAAAAGTTCAACTTGGAAGATTCATCACCTGCAAAGACACCAATGTCCACATCAACTAGTCTGGATCTTGACCCTAAAGGAAAGAAAGTTGACTCAAGCACCTATAGAGGCATGGTAGGATCTCTCCTATATCTAACTGCTAGCAGACCTGACATCATGTTTGCTACATGTCTCTGTGCAAGTTTTCAAAGTGATCCAAAGGAGTCACACTTAGTAGCCATCAAGAGAATCTTTAGATACTTAAAAGGCACTCCTAACCTAGGCCTTTGGTATCCTAAGAATACTGGATTTGATCTAATTGGTTACTCAGACTCAGACTATGCTGGATGCAAGATTGACAGAAAGAGTACTAATGGTAGCTGTCAATTTCTTGGTGGAAGATTGGTCTCATGGTTTAGCAAGAAGCAGCATTCAGTTTCTACCTCAACTGTAGAAGCTGAATATATTGCTGCAGGCAGTTGCTGTGCACAAATTTTATGGATGAAGAATCAACTTCTGGATTATGGTCTAGTGTTAAGAGACATTCCTATTTACTGTGACAACACTAGTGCCATAGCCATTTCAGACAATCCAGTTCAACACTCTAGGACAAAGCACATTGATATAAGACATCACTTTATCAGAGAGCATGTTGAACAAGGAACTGTGAAGCTGATCTATGTCCCAACTGACAAGCAACTTGCTGACATCTTCACTAAGCCATTGGATGAAGCAACCTTCAACAGGTTGATAAGTGAATTGGGAATGCTGAATCTGGTTACTGTCAACAATAGTGGACCGTTGAAATTGGATATTCATCCCACGTTTGACAGTAAATAACGGGCAGTAACTCACGTGTTATGTGAGTGGGTCAAGACACGTTCTCCAAATCCACTTTTTATGCACAAACGTTTGAGATACCCATTTATTCCCCAGTTACTCAGACATATCACTCACATCGAACTCAAGGCAAAATACTTTTCTTCAAGCAAAAAGCTACTTTCTCACTTTCTTCTTTTCTTGAATCTCCATGGCCCCCAAACAGACTCTCTCTCAAACAAACTTTGCTCGTATCTTTTCCCCAAATGATGCTGGTGAAGGTTTCAAAGGACTAGTGTTTTTCTTGAACAAGTCCTATCTTGGTTCTGCCATTACCTCAACACCCATTCTCGACTTAGACAGAATTGAGGCATTTTGGCAAACTGCTGTTGCTCAAACAGAGGATGAAAATCCATCTATTCGATTCACACCCAATGGGCAATACTACATTCTTACAGCTGAGGTCATCAACACTGCTCTTGGAATTACACTTCAAGAAGGCAGAGATTTTGCTGAACTTGCTAATGATGACTCTCTCAAGAAGCTCTTCTTGAAGATTGGGTATGCAGGCCCTATTCTCGAAGAGGGAAAAACCAAATGGTATCCGTCTGGTGAAATGGATAGGAAGCATCTGCGAAATGAGTGGAGTATGATTTTTGATGTCATGGTCAAGGTGTTCTCTACCAAGTCCATAGGCTGGAATGGAATACCCTCCTACATCAAGAAACTGACACATTCTCATTCTGTGATTTTAATAATGATGCCCCTCGTTTAGAGGCTTGCTCTGTTTTGAAAAAGAACACACACACTGTTATCTTCACAGAATCTCAATGCACATATTCCACTCTGTTTCACTCAGCACATGGTTGATCAAGTGTCCAACCTTGATTTTCCATTACCCCCTGGTTATGACTCTTTCACTCTTGAGAATGAAACTGGATTAGACCCAAATTCAGTTAACCCACATTCAACACCATACACTCAGCCTAGGCTCTCTAGACTTCCCAAAGCCCAAAGAGAAGCCTTGCAAGAATCCAGAAAACGATCCTTAGAAGCTGGTGTTGGTGGTAGCTCTGTTAGTCAAGAGGGAGACACTGCACTTAGTGCAGCAAATAAGGAAGGTAGTCAAACAGAACCCCCAGTGGTTTCCCCTGAGCCTAAGAAGAAGAAAGCTAGGAGAACCAAAACCACTATTAGCCCAGCTGCAGTTTCTCAACAAACTGTGGTTACTGAAAGGGATTCAAACACCTCCCTAGATGTGCCTTCTCAACAAGGTGCATCTATTGAAATTGGCCTGTCTCTCAAGGCACCCTGTACAGAGTCTGCACAAACTCATGGTTCACAACCTGAGGAATCTCCACTTGAAAAAACACACAGTGAGTTAGGGCACAGTGAGGATTTCTCTATTCCTTTTGATCATTCACATGTTTCTCTTGTGAATCAGCCCCCACTCTCTGCTACACTTTCACCTTCTTCCTTCCCTACACATTCTTTTGTTTCTTCTCCAAAACCTAGAGAATGGGACAATCCCAACCCTTCAGGTTTTGATCATCCATCTCCAATCATGGATGAGCCCCCATCTAGTGGTCCACAAGAACCCATTTCTCGAAGTGAAATGGACACCACTCCTCCAAACACTGAGCAAGGGCAAAGTGGTATTCTGTCAGAAAATGAAACAGCCAACACTTTGTCTGAACTCCAAGGAGCATCTTACCTTCAGGAAGATGCTGTCACAGCCTCTGTTGCTGTCAAGGACATTGGAAATGTTGATGTCATGGACACAGCTGCTGTCATGGGTGGAGAGAAAGATACTGTCAACACATGACCTACTGTCACTCCACATCCCAAAGATGCTGTCATGCCAGAACCTGCTGTCCACACTCCAAATGACAGTAACATTCCTGCCAAAGATGTTGTCCAGTCCTCTCAGCCAGATTTTGATGCTGAACTCCTTGAGGATGCCTCTGATGATGACCTACCTCTTGCCAAACTCTTGAAGGTACATTCTAAATCTTCTCCTTCAATGCATGTTAGTACTGCTCATACCCATGCATTTAGGTTGAGTGAGGGTGTGAAAAAGAAAAGAGAGATAAAAGAAAAGGGAGGTGAGAATAAAAATGAGAGGCAGCCAAATGAGCTGGCAAAAGGAGAGGGACTTGAGCATGTCCAGAGAGATCTTGAGGGAGCCCACACTATTCAGGCATTAGGCCTTGAGAGTCAAACTGTGAGGGGTGATGAGATCACTCAAAAACACCCTGAGAGTGTGAGAACCCCCATAGCCTCCAAGCCCCTTTCTTTTCCTTCCCTTCCAAGAAGGTTAAGGAATGGTGGCCCCTCTGCAAATTTTGGTAACAGGATCACAGCTCTGGAAGAACAATGTGCTACCTTGAACTCCAATATGGACTCTCTCTCTCAACTGGTAGTTGATGGTTTTGCTGCCACTCAACATTCTCTACAGTTCCTTACTGACCTAGTAGCTGCCAACTCAACTAAGGGGGAGAAGGTAGCAAGATCAGAATCTATATCTATTCAGGAATCAGGTGGAACTCAGGGGGAGCAAGTAACTGTGAAGACCAAAGGGGGAGCAAAACAAGGTTCTGGAGTCAAGAGTAAAGCAATGACAAAGGGGGAGCAAGTCAAACCAAACAATGAACAATCAAAGGATAAAGCTGAAGATCTTGTTGAAGTTGACTTGGATGGTGAAAAGGTGTTAATGTCTAAGGCAACTCAAGATGCAATGCCAAGAAGACCTGCATCTAGACACCCAATTCTACCTCCTGTGACAATTAAAGAACCAACTTCAGCAACTCAAGAAACTGCTCTACAGAAAAGATGGAGAGAAATGGAGGAACAAAATAAGCTTGGGAAAGGTAAAGGGAAACTGCCTGAATCCATCCATAAGGGACATACTTGGTCCAATGGTGCTGAGTTTGATCAAGAAGAAGCCAATACCATAATGGTGGATTACAGGGAGAGCACATTACAGAATCATGACACTGAATTTAGCAATCTAGTGGAAGAAGCAATGAATGCTCCAAGCAACAGTCCAACCAACACCACAAAACTGCTAAAGGATCAAATCACCAGTGTTAGTGTAATGGTGAATGATGAGAAAAGATGGGTTGTAAGTATCTACTTCACTTCTGACATATCTTATTTCATCACAATGGAACTATTGCAGAGTCTGCCAGCAAAGGTGTTGTGTGCAATGAAGGGAAAGATCAAGGCAACTCAAACACCATTCAATGAAGTTTTGAATATGCAAATCCAGAACATGATCACAGAGAAGATACCTGAAGTCTACACAAATCCACCATGTGTTTTCTACAGATCTACTACAAAGGATGACACAAGAAGGAACAGCTTTATGAATTTGATCAGTCCATCCAGGATGCAAACTGAATCAATTCTGAGAGTGTTAGATGGAATACTAAGCTCAAATGCCAATCCAGGAAGAGTCTTTGATGTTCAAGAAATCTACAAAATGCTGGTGTTGAGAGACAAGGTACTGGGAGCTAGAGTGAAGGAGCTAATCTCTAGAGCCAATGCCAAAAGAGCTGATCAAGGTGGAAGCTGCCTCTATGATGTTCCTTTTCAAGATGATGATGATGATGATGAAATTGGAGGTGGTGAAGCTTCTGGAAATGCAGGCAATGCTGGTGGAAGTAATTCTGGGAATACTGGTATTCAATCTCAGAATAAAGGCAATGAAGAAACTCCTAGTCTAGAAAAGAAAGATGCTGATGCAACAGATGAAGAGGAGCCAAGAATACTGGAAGCTTTGGAGGCAAGCATTCTTAGATGTGTTGTTGACTGCATAAATGCTGAAAAGGATGCTGTCACCAAAGATACTGTCGATAAGGAAACTGTCATAGAAGATGCTGTCATGGAAGACACTGTCGACAAAGGTACTGTCAAGGAAGGTTCTGTCAAGAATGAAGCCAAAGCTACTGTCAAGCCCAAAAGACTGAAAGCTAAATCAAAAGCATGGTTTTCTAGACAGAAACCTGAAGGAAAGCACAAGTACTCAGGAAAGGAAAAGGCCACTGGATTAGGCAGAAATCTTACGATGCCAATTCAATCAATACCTCCCAACAGTCTTAAGATACAACAGATGCAATCTAGAGAAATCAAGAGTGTTGAGGTTAAGATGGATGCAAATCAAGAGGTCACTGAGTACATTCTGTGGTGGGAAGAATCAAGATCTACCAAGGTTGATAAGGATTTCAATCTGATATCCACATCAACCAGTGGTAGGATATCAACCTTAGATAAAAGGAGAATTGACTTCTTCTACCTGGAAAGAATGGTAGAGTTGCTGGAGAGATATGATAATGTTCCAGAGTCTGTCATGGAACATATTCTGAAATATCAGGCTGATAGGGATGCTGAATTCTATCAGAAATTTGGCTACAATTTTGCAGATTTTGATGATGCTGATATTTCAGCTGATCTACCAGCTTCTCCTATACCATATCACTGGTATTATGAGTTTGATGATTTACCCACAGAAGAAGGGCAAACCCAACCCACAGAGGAAGGGCAACCCAAGCCAAGCAAAAGACCTGAATCTTCTCAATATTCTCAATATCAGTCAGAACTTGATAAGAAGGAAACTGAACTCCTGGAAAGATGCAAGACTACTAACAAGACAGAAAGTGAAGCTCCAAATTATCAAACATGTATGCTGGAAAATCCCCTAAGAATGAAGTACCTAAAAGAAGAAATCTATGTTTGCAGCTTGCACAAGCTAAAAACAACTATTCTGAAGGATTTACAGTATATGGTAGCTGGATCAATTCATCCCTTGGAGCAGATTTGTTCTGATGAGATAAAGGAAATATTAGAAAGGAGAAAAGGAGAATGTTCAAAGCTAGACAAGCAAAGGAGGATGTCTCTCAATGCTTATCCTGGAAGTAGATTCAAGCTCATTCATGAAGAACTCCACTTCAGAAGCTATCCATTTGATCAAGAGCAATGGTTGAATCTCAGGGATGCTAGTTCTCTTATCTCTCCTACTATCAAGAAGATTATTGAAGAAATAGAAGATGCTGCAGTCACTCCTGCTGAAATCTCTCTTGTAGAAGGTCTAAGAGGCTGCTTGGTAGAAGCTCTCAAAAGAGAGGATGTAACAAGACAGAAGAGGAAATCTCAAGCTAAGTAAAAATTCTTAATCCATTCTGATCCTGTTAGTTAAGTTGTCAGCATATATTGTAAATTTGTTGTTATTATCCATAAAAACAAATTGGGGGAGATTGTTGGGATTTATGGGTGATAGCATTGAAACAACTTAACTTTTTATGTACTTAATTTTTTAATTAAGTAGAACATACCATCACAGCCAAAGTATGCTCTTGTAATCAGTATGCAATGTTATTTTAATTGTGTAATTTGGAAGAAGTTCACTTTCTGTGTTCAAGCCTCAAAGAATGCATATTAGATGACAGCATGAATAAAGGTTACTGTCATAAGCATTGACAGTAAGATTACAAGAAGACAGAATGTTGCAAGTCATGACAGCATATTCACTCTGACAGCAACATTGGCGGAAGACTACGCGACAGCAACTGTAGCCCTCGACAGCAAGTTTGGAAACCTCGACAGCACTCTATGCGGGGAACTCATACTGTCACCAAAAGCACATTCCTGTGACATCAAGCTTTGCGGCAAAAGTAACTGTCTCAAGAAAGATCCATGTTCTAGGTATCTTATCAGTCAAATCCCGTGATAGTTTCAATGTTCAAGAAACAGGCGTGTTGTAGTATCCCTAAGCTGCACCAAGTCTGCAAGACTACGACAGAAGCTTCAAGCACTACAAAACAAAAGCGAATCAATTCAAAGAGCAAGGTCAAGTCTCTATTTGCTGAATTGTTTTAGCTGGAAATAGAATGAATCTAGGTTGCTTTCCTTGTATTGTATATCTGACATGTTAGCAATTTAGGAAAGTCACATGGGTAGACAATCTGTAAGAAGCTGCCACTTGATAATGACAGCAGCTTCACAAACCCGTGTTGACAGTGATAGGATTAGTTTATACTTAGACTATCAATTCATTCTAGAGATGTAACGAAGACAAGTAAGTGTCTTGAAGAAAACCGAAGCTCAAGAATTCTCTCTTGAGGTTGTAGCAACACTTTGCAAAATAAATAAAAACATTTATTTTGTGAATCCTGTCTTCAGATTATACTGTTTGTGAATGCATACATATTATTGATAACATTAAATCTTAGTTTTGGTTGTTGAAATTGAGATTGAATTTTATCAGTATTGCATTCATCCCCCTCCCCCTTCTTCAATACACGAGGACCAACAGTATATATGATATATATTTGGATCTAAAACTGAATGACAAATTTTTTTGGAGGTAATCAAGTTGTATTTCGGTTGGAAAGATAAAAGTTTTTGCAGGGGCAGAAATTATCTTTCTATAAATTTGATTAGATTTAGTTGATTTTGTTGTTTTGATTGGATTGTGTTGTTAAAAGTTTTTGATGTAGTTTTAATGTTCATATAAGGTTGATTTTGGTTGATTTAGACATTTTGATTTATTCTTTCTTCTTTTTCTAAATTTAATTAAGTTGATTTTATTGTTTTGGTTAATTTGTTAGTTATTTGTGAAGTTGCATTTGTTTAATTATGTTTTGCAACAATTTCAATTCAATTAAAATAGTTATTGCAACCAAATCAATTTTCAGAAAAATGAAAATAAAGTTACATTTTCGGTTGCAAATGTTGCAAAACGTATTTTTAAAAACAAAACTTAAAAAGCGTATTTTTGTAAATAACTTTTAACGACACATTATTTTTGAAAAAAAAATTATAAGAAAGGTACTCTTAAAAAAACCCCCTTAATTTTTTGTATGGGTATCACTTGTGTTCCATGATGTCAAAAGTTTAATTTTTCAACACGAAATTCCGGTAAAAAGGTGATTATCAGATAAATTATTAAGACGAAATTGTTAGGAACTATGTTGTTTCTTGATGATAACCAAAATGACTTAGTAAAAATTGTACAAGTATACGTAGACATCAACGGATAGCTTGCCATTGCAGCATCCATAGATGGGTAGCTTATCTATGGATAAGATCAAATGTAACATGCTTGTGTATTTCTGATGTTGAAGTTGAAGTAGTCTTGATAGGTTAATTGAGTCATGTTGACTATCAATAGATATGTAGAATAGGGAGGCGAATTGTATATAGTCGATGCCTTGTAATTTTGCATACATGAAATTGACTGTCTACGGATAGCTTGACTAGCCTTCTACGGATATGAACACTGTACTGTCTACGGATAGCAGTACAGGTTAATCAAGAATCTATCAACGGATACAACTCAGATAGCCTCTACGGATACTCTCTGTACTTGTGAAAAGGACAGTGTTGTCAGAGCACATGGGTTGACAGACTAAACAGATCATGGAAGCCAATATTTCTGGAAAGGTGACAAGAAGAAAGCAGCATTCTGTTTGCATGGTCAAAGGTAACATTTCCTTAAAAGACAATCAGCCAAGAAGGGCAAGCTACAAACACGGACCACTACTCGGGATAGAGAAACAAGGATTCTGAACACATGTACTTTTTGTATTATTAGTTGTTCAAGTATCCTTGTAAACTTGGGTTATATAACCAAGTTGTAGCATTACTCTAGAAATCAAGAAATCAGGTTTTAGCAATTTAGAGAGCACAAAGCAGTATCCTTGTAAATTGATGAAGCTAGAGTTGTGTATTTGTAGCTGTGTGTTTATTCGTAAACATCACAGAGATTTCTTCAATAAAAATCTCTCAGGTGGACAAAAACAATCCACCTGAATTTTTAATTCTTGTATCATCTTATTTGTGTTTTTGTTCTTGTTTTTGCTTTTCACATTTTCACTGTCAAGAACGAAAAGTTTTCAAAGATTGTATTCAACCCCCCCCCTTTTCTACAATCTTGGTTCAGTGTCTAGGAATAACAATTGGTATCAGAGTAAGCTTCTAACTTACAAGAAGTTTAAAGATCAAAGACAGCTGAATCATGAGTCAGAAGGATCATAAAGTTAAGATACCAGTTCTTGATAGAGAAAATTACTTTCACTGGAAAGTAAAAATGCGCCTACATCTTATGCAATGGATGAAGATTATGTAGAGTGCATAGAACATGGCCCTCATGTACCGATGAAGCCAAACACCTCATTAGCTCAGGAACCAACAGGAGCTCCAAGCACAATTCCAAAGCTTCGTGCAGAATGGACTCCTGAGGACATCGTCGTTGTTCATAAAGAAAAGAAGGCCATGAATATTTTGTTCAATGGTCTTGAATCTGATATGTTCGACAATGTCATCAACTGCTCTACAGCCAAAGAGATTTGGGATACTGTCCAAACTATATGTGAAGGGACTGAGCAGGTGAGAGAAAACAAGATGCAACTCCTCATACAACAGTATGAACACTTTCACTTCAAAAGTGGAGAATCTTTGAATGATACTTTCAGTAGATTTCAAAAATTGTTAAATGGATTGAAGTTGTATGGAAGAGTGTATCAAGTCAAAGACTCAAATCTCAAATTTTTCAGAGTCTTACCAAAAGAGTGGAAGCCCATGACTGTCTCCTTGAGGAACACTCAAGAATATAAAGACTACACTCTTGAGAGGCTGTATGGAACCCTAAAAACATATGAACCGGAAATAGAGAAGGATGAAGAAATTGAGAAGGTCCAAAAGAAAATTGGATTTGTTGCTCTAGTTACAAGTGTTGAAAAGGCTGAGGACATGAAAGAAGAAGCTGTTGAAGCTACGCCAAGCCAAAGTGCTTGTGAAGGTAGAGCTGAATCAAGAAAGTGCAAAGGGAAGATGATTGAAGAGAGTGAGCCCATCAATCAAGAGGAGATGGATGAGCTTGATGATCACTTAGCTTTTCTGTCAAGAAAGTTCTCAAAACTCAAGTTCAAGAGAAACCCTGATGTGGCCAGACCATTCAAGAAGGATCTTGTTGATAGGTCCAAATTCAAATGTTTCAACTGTGGAATGGGAGGTCACTTTGCAAATGAGTGCAGAAAACCAAAGTCTGAGAAGAGTGACAGGAAGTTTGAACCTGTTGACTACAAGAAGAAATACTTTGATCTTCTCAAGCAAAAGGGTAGAGCATTTATTACACAGGATTATGATTGGGCTGAAGACGGGAATGATCTTGAGGAGGACACAGGATTATCAAGGCAAGCTGGAACAAGCCTGGTGCACTTCCCAGGGTTCTCAAAGTCCCTCAATCTGGAAAGAAGATCCATCTCCAACCCTTTTGGATGATGGGGTTTAGAGACAAAGACAACTGTAGAAGATTCTTCAGGATAGAAGACCAACTGGAAAAAGCATCCAATGAAACTTTGAGATCAATGCAATCCAAGTTGGGGAATCAAGATGAAGAAGAGAAGATTTTCTATAGGAGGCTTCAAGCCCAAATTGAGGAGAATAATGCAAGGAAGGGAAAGAAAACACTGCCACAGAGAAAAAGATGAAATTTGCTCAGACTAGAGGAGCAACTCTGTGCACTTGTTTTGTAAGACTTTTTACTTTATATTTCAATAAATTCAAAAATATAATGAAGCTCAATGCAATTTCTGCTTTTATCATTTGTAATATGGCTGAGTGTTTTTGTTATCATCAAGGCTCTTGATTTATGGTTGTTATTCTATCAGTCATAAATTGGGGGAGATTGTTAGGAATATGTTGTTCTTGATGATAATTATAAAACACTTAGTAGATTTTGTATTAAGTCAATTTGTAACTGTCAACGGAATGGTATGCTTTACAGCTTTCGTTGACAGGTAGCTCATCAACGAAATGAGTGATGTAGCAATTGCATTGTACAATACTTCACAGTTTGATATGCATTTTGTTGTAGGTATTAGATAGGTTTTCTAAGTCATGTTGACTATGTACTAGATAGGCAAAATAGGTTGGTTAATTGTAAATACATTGCGCCTTGTAATTTTGCCTAAGTGATAAAGACATGTCAACGGAATGAAGATTACTCTATCAACGGAATGAAGATTGCTCTATCAACGAAACGAAGAATATACCATCAACGGAATGAAGAATAAAGCTATCAACGAAACACATCTCCCTACTATCAACGAATTATTATCACTTTTCTGAATAGTTGACAAAGTGATAGTGACAGTTTTCTGACAGATCAAAAGGAGATGTAGAAGTGTACTTTGCATTGGAAGCCATTAAAATGGTCACTGGAAATAAGGAAACATTCCAATTTCCAATTAGGTTCTTGAGTGTGATCACAATAAGCATAAAGACAAAAGCCAAGATCTCCAAGGACCATTGGACAAAAGGGATGAAAAGCAAGCTACTGGAGGTTACCTTTAGATTACTTTAGAGTAGCCAAAAATAGCATTGTAAACTTGGGATATATAACCAAGTGTAGTAGTTCATTTTATATATGAAGAGAGTGAGATAAAATAGTTAGTATTAGCTTTTTCAAGAGCACTCTCACTCTGTATCAAGAACTGAGCAGCTGTGATACATTTGTAACACAGATTATTTCCGTAATAAAAACATCTCAGTTGGATCCTCAAAACATCCAACTGAAATTTTATATTTGTTTGTGTTTTTATTTTCAGTATAGTTTTATTTCGAAAGTTGTTTTAAGTTTAGAAATATCTAGAATTGTATTCAACCCTCCCCCCCTTCTACAATTCTGTTAGGTCATTTGGGATTAACAATATCTGACTTCGACTCTACAAGTTCTGATTCCATCACTTGTTTTATGAGTAAGGCAAGCAAGGATGAAAGTTGGCTATGGCACAAAAGACTGTCACATTTGAACTTCAAATCTATGAATGAGTTGGTAAGAAGAGACCTAGTGAGAGGACTTCCTCAAATGGAATTCTCCAAGGATGGACTTTGTGATGCTTGCCAGAAAGGGAAGCAGAAAAAGATTTCTTTCATAAGCAAGCTGGATTCATCAATTGATCAACCACTACAGCTGTTGCATATGGACTTGTTTGGACCAGTAAATGTCATGACAATCTCAAAGAAAAGATACTGCCTTGTGATTGTGGATGATTTTTCTAAATTCACGTGGACTTACTTTCTGCACTCCAAAGATGGGGCAAGTGAAATCATAATCAATCACATCAAGGCTGTCAACAATCATCCTGATCTCAAAGTAAGAAGAATCAGGAGTGACAATGGCACTGAGTTCAAGAATTCCACAATGAGGCTGTTTTGTGAGGAAAATGGAATTATTCATGAGTTCTCTGCAGCAAGGACACCACAACAAAATGGAGTGGTAGAAAGGAAAAACAGAACTCTTAATGAAGCTGCAAGAACAATGCTAGGTGAATCAAAGTTACCTACTTATTTCTGGGCTGAAGCAGTTAACACT
This sequence comes from Heracleum sosnowskyi, assembly GCA_030848705.1. Classification (NCBI taxonomy): domain Eukaryota; kingdom Viridiplantae; phylum Streptophyta; class Magnoliopsida; order Apiales; family Apiaceae; genus Heracleum; species Heracleum sosnowskyi. Next base: position 119,638,937 of record CM061241.1, read on the forward strand.
GCATGTTTCACTCAAAATATTTCTTTGATCAACCAAGAAAAATGAATGACTCCATATCAGCTGCTCAAAGGAAGGAAACCATCCTTGAATTTTCTACATGTCTTTGGATGCAAATGCTATGTACTGAGAAATCAAGGTGAAAATCTTGGAAAATTTGAATCCAAAGCAGATGAAGCCACTTTTGTGGGATATGCAGCTGGAAAAGCCTATAGAGTTTTTAATCACAGAATCAACATTGTTATGGAATCTGTACATGTTGTTTTTGATGATTCCAGAATACAGGGTCTTACTGATGAGGGTTTTCATGAGACTCTCAGGTTCAACAATGAGGTGGAAGGTCTCGACTTTGGTGATGAAGATGATGATCATGAGGATGAATCAGTTCCTCCAAGAACGACTGTCTCCAATATGGGTAACTCAAGTTCTAATGAGCCATCCGTAGAAGGGACAAGGGAAGCATCCGTAGGAAGCCTGAATGAAGCATCCGTAGGAAGCCAAATTGGAGCATCTGGAGGCGGATCGCAACACAGAGTTACCACCCCATTAAACTCAGGGGGAGTTTCTCTAAGTCAAGGACCAACCTCACATGATCATGATAATGAGAATGATGCTGCATCTTCAAGACCTACACCTGCTACGAGAAGAAAATGGACAAGGGATCACCTATTTGAACTGATCATTGGTGATGCTTCTGCAAATGTCCAAACTAGAAGAGCTACTCAGGATGAATGTCTATACAGCAACTTTCTTTCTCAAGAAGAACCAAAGAAAGTTGAGGATTCTCTTCTAGATCCAGATTGGGTTTTAGCCATGCAAGAAGAGCTAAACCAATTTGAAAGAAACAAAGTGTGGAAGCTGGTACCCAAACCTAAGGACAGAAGTGTTATAGGTACAAAGTGGGTATTCAGAAATAAGATGGATGAAAATGGCATAGTCACAAGGAACAAAGCTAGATTGTTTGCTAAGGTCTATTCTCAAGAAGAAGAAATAGATTATGATGAAACATTTGCCCCTGTTGCTAGACTGGAATCAATAAGGATATTCCTAGCCTATGCAGCCCATGCTAATTTCAAAGTCTATCAAATGGATGTCAAGAGTGCCTTTCTGAATGGGGAACTGGAGGAGGAGGTATATGTCAGTCAACCTCCTGGTTTTGAAGATCCAGATTATCTAGAATTTGTCTACTTCCTACTCAAGGCACTCTATGGACTGAAGCAAGCACCTAGAGCCTGGTATGACACTCTGTCACAGTTTCTTTTAGAGAATCATTTCACTAGAGGTACTATTGATCAAACTCTTTTCTTTAGAAATGTTAATGGCTCTAGCATACTTGTTCAAATTTATGTACATGACATAATTTTTGGGTCTACAGATGAGAAGCTTTGCAAAAGGTTTGCCAAACTTATGCAAAGTAAATATGAAATGAGCATGATGGGTGAACTTACCTACTTCCTTGGCTTACAAGTTAAGCAAGTGAAAGAAGGAATCTTTATTAGTCAAGCTAAATATATCTTTGATTTATTGAAGAAGTTTGATCTAATGGATTGCTCTCCTGCTAAAATACCCATGCCAACTGCCACTAAACTTGAATTGAATACTAAGGAAAAATCTGTGGACATTTCAAGTTATAGAGGCATGGTAGGCTCACTTCTATATTTAACAGCTAGTAGACCTGATATTATGTTTGCTACATGTCTTTGTGCTAGATTTCAGGCTGATCCTAGAGAGTCTCACTTAATTGCCATCAAAAGGATTTTCAGATATCTCAAGGGAACACCAAACCTTGGCATTTGGTACCCTAGAGAATCTGGTTTTGATCTAATTGGTTATTCAGATGTAGACTATGCAGGTTGCAAGATTGACAGAAAAAGTACAACAGGCACCTGTCAATTTCAAGGAAACAAGTTTGTCTCATGGTTCAGTAAGAAGCAAAATTCTGTCTCCACCTCTACAGCTGAGGCAGAATACATTGCTGCTAGAAGTTGTTGTGCACAGATATTGTGGATGAAAAATCAACTAATAGACTATGGTCTGATAGTCAATAAGATTCCAATATTCTGTGACAACACTAGTGCAATTGCTATAACTGAGAATCCAGTGCAACACTGAAGAACCAAGCACATTGACATAAAGTATCACTTCATCAGGGAACATGTGATGAATGGTACTGTGGAACTTCATTTTGTTCCAAGTGAGCAGCAGATTGCAAACATTTTTACCAAACCACTTGATGAATCAACATTCTCCAGGTTGGTAAGTGAGCTAGGTATGCTTAACTTGTCCTAATCTATTTAAATGTCTGATAATTTGAAATGCAGCCAGTGTCAAAATGATTTTCATGAGAATTAAAACTCTCTGAACAAGAAGAATTTTGTCAAGTCAAAATTTCTCCCTCTACGGATACCTTCTTCCGTTGATGGTCATTTCTGACACTGGATTTTTCTTTTTCTACGGATATAGTTTTACACCTCTACGGATATCAAATCCCTAGGTAGAATTCTATCCGTAGACATTTTAGTTTAATCGTGACCGTTAAAGTCATAATCTTATCAGTAGTTACCTGCGTACAGTACGTGTGAGTAATTACGGTAAATTCATGACTTTACTTTTCACTTCATTATCTTTAAACGGACATTTTCTTGCCAAATTAGAGAATTTCTTCCAATTATTCTGATTTAATTAGTGAATTATTATGGGGAAGTATAAATTAAATTTTATTCTTAGCTCATTTTCTTCTATCCTTCTCCAAAAATTCACTAAGGCAAGAAACCCTCTTTTCTCTCAAGACTAATTTCTTTCTGCAAGCTCAAGCTATTACCAATGGCACCTGTAAGCAAGTTTATGTCACTCACTGGGTTCACCTATGAGAAGAACAACTTCACGGCTCTGGTGGACTTTGAGGAGAAGAGTGCATCATATCACACGGTGATGAGGTTCATTCAGAACTGCAAGCTCTCCAAAGCTATGCTCAAAGCCCCCACTCTTTATTTTGAGGTAATTGAAGCTATTTGGGAATCGACAGTTTTTGATTCTGTGAATGCTACAATTACCTTTGTTCTTCAAGGTAAGGAACATGTAATTAATGGTGATGTCATTTCTACTTGCTTGAATTTACCTGATAACAATAGGTTGGAAAATCATAGTGATACTGATATAGTTAACATGCTGAATATGATTAACTATGTTTTACCTACTGATAATCTGAGTAAAATTCAAAGAAAAGGAATGGTCAAAGAATGGAGCTTTTTCTTTGATGTCATTCTAAAGGTGTTTTCCGGTAAGATTAGCAATTATGATGTTGTTATTGCTTCCATGCTAGATATTGCTTTCATGCTTCTTAATGATAGATTTTTCAACCTTGGATATCTGATTCTTTATGAATTAGGTGCTAAGTTAGGAAACAAAGCATCTAGGAGTAAGAATATCTATTATGGTAGATTCTTTATGATGCTAGCTAAAGAATTCACCTAGGGCGCGGGCGCGCTTGGAGGGGGTGGGCGCCTTTGAAACATTCTGCCAAATTCTCCCTTTTGCTTTTTCCTCGACAATTCATGTTCTCTTCACTCCACAACCTCTTGGCTTCTTCAACAATGAACTATTAGCACCACATAACCCTAGAAACTTCACCAAACTACTGACAAAGCAACTATGCATACACTAACATAAAACACATCACAAACACCATGTACTTGAGAACAAAACGATCAATTTAAGCCGATTTAGGGTGTTCCAAATAGATATGAAATCCACTTATCACACCCCCAAACTTAAACCGATGCTTGTCCTCAAGCATAAACAGACTCACTACATATATATAATGCAATGCATGAATGCAACTAATATGAAAATGCAAACGATCCCCTCAAACTAACCATAACCAATCAACAAGCCAACATCTCAAGGAATGCAATCCTTCAAACAGAGTTCGAACAAATCCCCTTATACTAACAAACAAACACAGAAACGTGCGTGTGTGCAATGCTCATCAATATACTCCCAAACTAAACCAAGACCATATCTTATTCTTCACCAAAACAACCACAAGCTTATAAACAGAATGAACTCTAGACACAAGAAACCACTTAAAGACACCTCAAAATCCACTTGATCTAGACAGGAATTCATGCTTTATTACGACACACAAACAAAACTTATGCTTATTTGACCGTGCAATGGTTGAGACCCCAAAAGGCTTATACAATAATACCCATGTAGCGAGCGTTAGGTTAGTGGATCCCAGACCGGAAAAGTCTTAGGTCACTAGGCACAAAGTCCCCTAGAACTTAATTGATCGAGTATTAAAGAGCTCAACCTGATCAATTCTGCATAAACACAACTCTTTTTTTTCTATTTTTTTTTTCAATTTCGGAATGAGTGCGCTTTGCTTTTTCTCATCCCACCCTAGACTACTCATCTTTTCAATGAGCCGGCTACTAGCCATTTGACACCTAGCCTTATTGACAACTAGCATGAAATCCCTGTTTTCCCCTAAACTTAGACTTAAGTGCTTCTTTGTTTTCAAGAGAATAGAAGAACATTCTTAATATAAGCAAGTGATTAAATTCTAACATCCAAACAAACATGGTCTGATCAAATTCAAAAGCAACCAATGAGACTTGTGAAATTATTTTGTTTCTGGCATGCAAGTCAATTCATAGGAACTTAATCAACCCTCTATTTATCACTACCACACTCCCATCAACATCGACTCACCAACCAAGAAATATCCAAGTTCTAAGGGATCATGAAATATGCTATGCAAATGCAACTAAATGGACTCACATAATAGATATAAACACTAATGCAAATAGAATGCACTAAATGATAATTATGCAAATAAATGAATGAACTAACTACAAATGCGGTATGAATCCTATATGACACACACACTAATCTTCCCTAATTACCACCCCCAAACTTACAATATTCAATGTCCTCATTAAAGGTAATAAAAAGGAAAGATGCAGAGAATACCTAATCATCAGCAGGACCACCCTCCTCGGGTGGTGTATCCGGTGGTGGATAAACAGAATCAGCTCCAAAGGTAGGCCAAGCGATGTCAACTCCAGTAGCTCTGAATGCAGTACTCAAAGCCTGAGTCAACTCCTGAGAAAAACGGCTATGACTGTCATGCATCGCATCAATACGCCGAGTCAGCCGCCTATACTGCACATCCCCTAAACCAGACCTATCCACTTCACGCTGAATCCGAGATGCACGTTCCCTCCTTGCTGCAGGATCACGAGGTGGAACCGCTGCTTCCTCAGCATCCAAATCAGTATACCCCAAACCATAGTAGTCCGGGGCACCACCGTCCCAATCCTCCATCCTAGAAATCGTTGAATGATCGACAGGAGCACTCGGTAACTGAACCTGCTCCTCCTCAGACCAACGAACACCAACTGCAGCACACAACTTAGTAATAATGGAGGCATGAGGAATCGCCCCCGTTGTACCACCCTTCAAAAACTTCACAATACTCCTATAAAGGAGCTCTCCAAGATCAATGTACTCTTCATTCAGAATACCAAAAAGAACAATAGCCCTTTCCACCGTAACCTCATGCGAATGCGAAGAAGGCAAAATATTAGCACCTAAAAATAAATTCCAAGCCCTCGCATACCTGTTCATCGCAGAAGCCGGGAAAAGAATCGGCTCAGTGGTTCCAGCTTTGTACTTCCAAGCTGTGCCTGGAACACACATCTCCACAAGAATATACTCGAGATCAAGATCATCCCGAGTCTTCAAAGACCAATCCTCTTCACCCCTCTTCCTCTTAGGCAAATTCAAAACCCGATGAATCACCTTAGCAGTATAGTCCACTGTCAATCCCCGAACCACACTATAACCGTTCTTGTAGGCTTTAGCATTAGCATAAAATTCCCGCACGATAGACAACGGGACCGGCTCCGGCGCCTCACAAAAGGATTCGCAACCCCTCTTCGTAATCATACTGAATAGATGCCCATCAGTGGGTTGAGGCAAAAATCCCCTTTCTTTAGCCACAGCTTTGGATAACAACCGAGTGAATTCCAATTGAGCCTCCGGAGAAGAAAACTTCTCACCCCCAATACCAACACTTGACTCCTCTTCAGATGAAGAGCGACGAGTGCTGCTACTACCCGCTAATCTACCTCTCTTTGGTGGAGCCATGGAATTAGGATAAGATGAAAGTATATGTAAGGATGTGTATATATAGATTTGAGAGAGAGAATGAGATAGATGAGTTTAGGGGCTAGGGATTGTAAAATAGGGTTGGGGATAGATATGGTTATGATTATATAGGGTGAAAAACAAATAAAAACTGAATTTGGGGGATTTTTCACTTTTTCCTCGTTTTTTTATTTTTCTGGACAGGGACTGGGCGCGGGCGCGCTATAGAGGCGCGGGCGCGCTATAGAGGCGCGGGCGCGCTATAGAGGCGCGGGGGCGCTATAGAGGCGCGGGGGCGCTACCTTTCTGCCAAAATTTTTTTTTTTTCTGAATTTTTTTTTTTTAAACATGAAAAATACTTACAACAATAGCATGGGTTGCCTCCCATGAAGCGCTCGTTTTACGTCAATAGCTTGACGTGATACCTGACTCCTTAATCAGCTGAAACAAGAACCGCGGTTTCCACCTCGCGATTCACCCGTTCACCAAAATATGGTTTTAACCTCTGACCATTGACCTTGAATGCTTCATCCGGTGACTTATCAAAAACTTCCACTGCACCATGTGGGAACACTGTTTTGACCGTGAACGGCCCCGACCATCTTGACTTGAGTTTACCAGGAAAAAGCTTGAGACGAGAGTTAAAAAGCAAAACTAGTTGGCCAGGAACAAAGGACTTTTGCACCAACTTCTTATCATGCCATCTCTTTACCTTCTCCTTGTATAACTTGTGATTTTCATAAACCTGAAGACGGAACTCATCCAACTCATTAATCTGAAGCATTCTTTTCTCACCAGCAGCTGACAAATCAAAGTTCAACTTCTTCAATGCCCAATATGCCTTGTGCTCTAGCTCGGCAGGCAGATGACAAGCCTTCCCATACACCAGCTGAAATGGTGACGTACCCAACGGAGTCTTGTAAGCTGTTCTATAAGCCCAAACAGCTTCATCAAGCTTCAACGACCAATCCTTCCTTGAAGGATTTACCACCTTCTCTAGAATACGCTTGATCTCCATGTTAGAAACTTCGGCTTGGCCATTTGTCTGAGGGTGATAGGCAGTAGCAACACGATGATTGATATTATACCTAGCCATCAAAGTTGTGAACTTGCGGTTACAAAAATGCGTACCCTCATCACTGATGATTACCCTCGGAGTTCCGAAACGCGTGAAGATTTGCTTATGCAGAAAACTCAGCACCACTTTAGCATCATTGGTCGGTAAAGCTTTCACCTCGACCCATTTAGACACGTAATCCACTGCTAATAGTATATACTGATTATTGCACGACGAAACAAACGGTCCCATGAAATCGATTCCCCACACATCGAAAATCTCCACTTCAAGCAGCATATTAAGAGGCATCTCATTCCTCCTAGAGATATTACCAACCCTTTGGCATCGATCACATCTCAACACAAACTGATGAGCATCTTTAAACAGAGTCGACCAGTAGAATCCTGCCTGAAGTACTCGAGTAGCTGTCTTCTCTCCACCATAATGACCTCCATAAGTGGTGGAATGGTAATCTTGCAAAACACCCTCAGTTTCACTATAAGGAATGCATCTCCTTATCATCTGATCAGCTCCCTGTCTAAATAAGAATGGCTCGTCCCAACGATACCACTTCACATCATGCAGAAACTTCTTCCTTTGAGCATACGAAAATTTAGCTGGGATGACATTACTCACAAGATAGTTCACAATATCTGCAAACCATGGTTCTTCATCTTGCACCCCAAAAAGTTGTTCATCAGGAAAAGATTCATTGATTAGAGTCTTATCCCCTGCATACTTACTGTGGTCTTCCAATCGTGACAAATGATCAGCCACCTGGTTCTCTGTACCCTTCCTATCTTTAATCTCCAAATCAAACTCTTGTAGCAAAAGAACCCAACGAATCAACTGAGGCTTTGAATCTTTCTTAGAAATCAGATAACGAATGGCTGCATGACCAGTATAGACTACTACCTTCGTCCCAAGCAAGTACGACATGAATTTCTCAAAACTATACACAATTGCCAAAAGTTCTTTTTCTGTAGTAGTGTAGTTCAGCTGAGCATCGTTGAGGGTTTTGCTAGCATAGTAAATCACATAAAACATCTTGTCCTTTCTTTGCCCAAGAACAGCTCCCACCGCATAGTCACTAGCATCACACATCAACTCAAAAGGTTCATCCCAGTCAGGTGCAGTGATAATAGGTGTAGTAGTCAACTTCTTCTTCAACAGCTCGAAAGCAGCTAAGCAATCTTCATCAAACTTGAAAGGAACATCCTTTTCCAACAAACTACATAAGGGTTTAGAGATTTTGGAGAAGTCTTGAATGAATCGCCGATAGAAACCTGCATGACCAAGAAAACTGCGAATTCCCTTAACTGAAATTGGTGGAGGAAGATTTTCAATTGTCTCCACTTTGGCCTTATCTACTTCAAGCCCCATGCTAGAAACCTTATGCCCAAGAATGATTCCTTCTTGCACCATGAAGTGACATTTTTCCCAGTTGAGCACCAAATTGGTCTCAACACACCTTTTCAGCACCATGCCAAGATTATGTAGGCACTGGTCATAAGAAGTTCCAAAAACTGAGAAGTCATCCATGAACACCTCCTCATTAATGCCAATCATATCTGAGAAAATGGCCATCATACACCTCTGGAAAGTTGCTGGTGCACCACAGAGTCCGAAAGAAACGCGACGGAACGCAAAAGTGCCAAAAGGACATGTGAATGTGGTCTTCTCCTGATCCTCTGGAGCAATACAAATCTGATTGTAACCTGAATAACCATCCAGAAGGCAATAGAACTCATGACCAGCCAACCTGTCCAGCATCTGATCAATGAACGGAAGAGGGAAGTGATCTTTTCTGGTGGCTTTATTCAGCTTTCGGTAGTCCATGCAAATTCTCCACCCTGTAACTGTACGAGTAGGGATGAGCTCATTCTTATCGTTTGCAACTACTGTCATGCCTCCTTTCTTAGGCACACATTGCACCGGACTCACTCATGAACTGTCTGAAATAGGATAGATAATGCCTGCATCCAGACACTTAAGAATTTCTTTCTTCACCACCTCTTTCATGATAGGATTGAGCCTTCTTTGAGGATCCACTGTTGGCTTACTTCCTGGTTCAAGCGGAATCTTATGCATGCAATATGAAGGGCTGATTCTCTTGATATCCGCAATGGTCCAATCAATTGCTGACTTGAACTCTATCAGAATTCGCAAAAGTTTTTCTTCTTCACTACCTGACAAGTTAGATGAAATAATCACAGGTAAAGTAGATGCATCACCTAAGAAAGCATACCTCAAGTGCTCCGGTAGTGGTTTAAGTTCAAGAGTAGGAGCTTCTTCAATAGATGGCTTAAGACGCTCCTGAGATTTCTTTAGCTCTGCTATGCCAAGAGAATCGAATGGCATATCAATCTTTCTTTTCCAAGGAGAGGCATTCAAATACTGCAATTGCTCTTCTCTTTCTTTGTCTTCCATCTCAGAATCCCCTATCAGTACCTTCTCCAAGGTGTCTGAATTTAGCAATTGTTCAATCTCCGTGTACACCGCAGACTCAACCAAGTCCACTGAAAAACATTCTTCTTCCTCTATAGGGAACTTCATTGCATTGAACACACTGAAGGTGACATTCTGGTCATGCACCCTCATTGTAAGCTCTCCTTTCTGCAGATCAATCAAAGTACAGCCTGTAGCCAAGAACGGCCTTCCCAAGATAATAGGAATCTTCTTATCTTCCTCAAAGTCCAGAATAACAAAATCAGCAGGAAAAATGAGCTTATCCACTCTAACCAAAACATCCTCTACTATGCCCCTAGGATATGTGACAGACCTGTCAGCCAGCTGTAAGGACATAGTAGTAGGTTTAGGCTCCGGCAGCCCAAGTTGCATGAAGACAGACAACGACATCAGATTAATACTAGCTCCCAAGTCACACAAGCACTTGTTGAAAGATAGATTGCTGATTGTACACAGGATGGTGAAACTCCCTGGATCCTTGAGCTTCGAAGGTAACTTCTGCTGAAGAATAGCACTGCACTCTTCAGTTAGAGCGACGGTCTCCAACTCCTCGAGCTTCAACTTCCGAGATAGAATACCCTTCATGAACTTTGCGTAGCTCGGCATTTGTTCTAGAGCTTCCGTAAAAGGTATATTGATATGCAACTTCTTGAAAACCTCCAGAAATTTAGCAAATTGCTTATCCAACTTCTGCTTCTGAAGACGTTTAGGGAATTGCGGAGGAGGATAGACCTCCTTGATCTCTATATTCTGCTTCAGAACAGATTTCTCAGTCGAAAGGTCACGCTGTTCCGCTTCGCTTCCCCCCAAACTAGTTTTTTCCACTTTTTCTTCACTTTCTGGCAGAACCTCATGCGCGGGCGCGCTTCCTAGGGCGCGGGCGCGCCCACCTTCTGCTGGGAATCCAGAAATTTTTTCGTTTTGCTCTGTTTCTGAGTTCTGGTCACCCGTAACCTTTCCAGATCGCAAGGTAACTGCTTTAACCTGTTCCTTGACCTCTTTTTTGCCAGGATTAGCTTCCGTATCACTAGGGAGAGTTCCATGTGGTCTATTCAGCAAGGCATTGGCAATCTGGCCGATTTGATTCTCCAAAGTCTTGATGGAAACAGCTTGGCTCTTGCACATTAGCCTCAATTCCTCCAATTCAGACTTTTCATTAGATGACTGACCAACGTTGCCTTGAGACGGTTGTTGAAAACCTGGTGGTTGATACGGTTGCCTTGGAGCATATTGCTGCTGAAAACCAGAAGAGTTGAATGGCTTAGCTCCAAATGGCTGACCTTGATACTGCTGATACGGTGGTTGTGGCTGATTTTGACCACCCTGATTGTTACTCCAGCTGAAGTTAGGATGGTTCATGTTGTTCAGATGATAGGCATTAGGCACTGACTGCTGTGATCTCTGGAAATTGCTCAAAAACTGTGCCGATTCACTAGATATGGCACACTGATTCGTGTCATGTGCACCTGCACAAAGCTCGCAAACACTAGCCACCTGCTGAACTCCATAGTTATTCAGGGAATCCACCTTCATAGACAAAGCTTTCAGCTGATCTGCAATTGCTGTAGCTGCATCCACTTCCAGAATTCCTGCTACCTTGCCTTGTGATAACCTCTGAGTTGGATTCTGGTATTAATTAGCAGCCATCATCTCAATAAGTTCATAAGCCTCATCGTAGCCCTTAGCCCACAGAGCTCCACCTGATGCCGCATCAAACATTGGTCTTGATTGACCTCCCAGACCATTATAGAAACAATTGATCACCATCCAATCAGGCATTCCATGATGAGGACACTTCCTAAGCATCTCCTTGTAGCGCTCCCAAGCTTCACATAAAGTTTCTCCAGAATGCTGTGTAAACTGAGTAAGAGCATTCCTGATTGCTGCTGTTTTAGCCATAGGAAAGAATTTAGTGAGAAACTTCTGAGCAAGATCCTCCCATGTAGTAATAGAACCTGCTGGTAGAGAGTGCAACCAGCCCTTAGCCTTATACCTCAGAGAAAATGGGAAAAGTCTCAGCTTCACAGCATCTTCCGACACTCCGTTGAATTTGAAGGTGTCGCAAATCTCGATGAAATCCCTAATATGCATATTAGGATCTTTCGTTGGAGCACCCCCAAACTGAACTGAATTTTGCACCATCTGAATAGTGCCAGGTTTGATTTCAAAAGTATTAGCTGCAATAGCCGGCCTGACAATGCTAGATTGAATGTTATTGATCTTTGGCTGAGAATAGTCCTTCAAAGCCTTCGTTTCTGTTGCTGGTTCTCCCATAACTAGACTTAATTCAAGTTCTTCCTTCCGAGATTGAGAACGTGTTCGCATACACGCTCACTAAAGTAACTGAAACACACCAAACAAAGTAAAATTGATGAGTATAATCCAAGTCAGTGAATTTTAACGACCACTGATGACAAGCACATAAACTATATAAATAACACTGAGTCCCCGGCAGCGGCGCCAAAAACTTGTTCACACAAAATCACGCAAGTATACGCGGTCACAAGTAATATAAGAATAAGTAGAGTTCGTTCCCACAAAGACTGCTTTGGTTATTATAGTTATGCACTTATGCAACAATGTATAGCTATCGTTCAATGCTAAGACAAGTATCAAAGTTGTGTTGATTAACTAAATTAACTAAACAAAATACCAAGATAATATTAAACTAAAGATTGCTGATTAAATTACTTATGAGAATAAAACATGGGATCCTAACTTCATTAAATACTTCATCTAGAGTCTTTTGTCTTTAATCAATGCATGTGACGGTTGTGACAACTAATCGGATAACACGAAATCAGTACACGCTACCTTTCAGTATACGTATACCAAACCACTCAAACATCCACAAAAGAGATAGAAGTTGGGCAGACACCAATTATGCTTAGACCCTATATGTCTATAAGATTTGAAAACATAATGGTTTAACGAGCAAGTTATCCATTCAGATTACATAGGGCAGGTAAGATGGTTAAAATCACCTACGAATCATGCATGACAAACATACATAAACCTATGCTAGCATGGCAAGTTCTAAACCTCTATATCCACTTTCGCAATCAATAGAGATTAACAAACAATCTTAGATGTTAGCTACGCATCCAAGAAGAATAAGCACAACCAAACTAGGATATCAATTAGCCATCACACACACATCTTTAAAACAATTAACTACTAAAATCCATAAATAAATCCGTTAGAACCCCACGACGACGATTAGTTCATAATCGAACCGTTCATCATCGTGGGTTCTGATGAAAACATGATAATAATAAGTCTAGAATACTGAATAAAAGTGCTAGGGTTTATGAAAGAACAAACGAGAATCCAAAGTATCGCCTAATTAGAAGAATACAAAGAAAAGATGAAATCTAGATCTTCGTAATCAGCCGTCTTCTTGTTCTCCTCACCGGTGGATATATAAGTAGGTAGGTATATGGTTGTATATGAATGTATGTCTCAGAAATCGTCCACCAAGTGCTTAAATAGGCTTTTTTGCTGACTTGTTGCTGCTGGTTTCCTTTTCAAAATCGAAGTTGCCTTTTTCCAGAATGTTTCAGGGGTGGGCGCGCCTGAAGGGGGTGGCCGCGCTTGAAATGAATTCACCTAGGGCGCGGGCGCGCTTGGAGGGGGTGGGCGCCCTTGAAACATTCTGCCAAATTCTCCCTTTTGCTTTTTCCTTGACAATTCATGTTCTCTTCACTCTACAACCTCTTGGCTTCTTCAACAATGAACGATTAGCACCATATAACCCTAGAAACTTCACCAAACTACTGACAAAGCAACTCTGCATACACTAACATAAAACACATCACAAACACCATGTACTTGAGAACAAAACGATCAATTTAAGCCGATTTAGGGTGTTCCAAATAGATATGAAATCCACTTATCACTACCCAAACCCTTGAGGGGAGTGTGAAGGAGGTAGTGAGAGGTGAGGGAAGGGGTGAACATCAAAGAAACCCCAAGAACAAGGAGGGTGAGATAAGTGTGTCCCAGCCTAGCCACCCTGTGTCTTCTCAAAAAGATGCAGTGGTTGAAAAGGAAAATATCACATCCCTAGTGTCATCCTCCCAAAAGGATGTTACTATTGAAAAGAGTCCCCAACCAGGGACACAGAACAAGAGGGATAGGGACACAAGCAGCCCCACAAATACAACCATGGCCTATTCAAGGAGAAAGAGGTCTAAACAATCTGGGGTTACACAGGGATCACACACAGTATCAGTGACACCATCTCAAATTCAGTTTGATGTGGCTCCAGCAAATGTGGAGTCACAGCCCTCTTCTCTAATCATTCAAACTGAAACAGAAGCACCAAGCTCACCCACTTTCTCTATGGATGTGGATATGATTCATACATCACTTCCTGATTCTCCATCTTTAACCTTCTTGGAGAAGCCCCACTCTGAAATTGGTGATCATCATCTTATTGATGATTTGTTGGATCACCAATCTATCATTTCTCAGACTCTGGCTAAATCTGTGGCTTCAAATCTCAAATCAATCTCCACAGATTCCGCCTTAGTCTCCATTTCGAGAGCTACTTCTTTTCCTTCATCTACGGATATCTCTCATCCGTTGACAAGTGTTTGTCCGTCTACGGATATGCCCCAAATCAGCTATCCGTTGACATCCATTTCTACTGCCTCTACGGATACTCCCTCCACACTTGCACTTTAAACTCCAAGTATTTCTACTTCAAGTGTGGATGAGTTAGCAGTAGTTCAAACACTTCTAGGATTGAGGGAAGGGAGTGAAGCAACTGAGAGTGAGAGGCTGGTTTGCAACCAGGCAAAAGGAGAGGAAGAGCAAGAGAGACAGACTATTTCTTCCAGTCTGGTAAAAATGAGCAATGAGAGTTCCACCTTAGTAGGTGAAGGTGAGGGTGTGAGAGGTGTGAGCCAGGGGGAGCCCCTGATGCAAGAAAAGAGAGAAAATGATAGAAAAACAGGTACATGAGAGATAAGGATGGAAGACTCAGCCATTGCAAGTGAGTCAATGGATGTCAGTGATGCAGACAGGGAACGACTATACCAACTTGAATACCAAAATGTGTTGGAACAAGTCAACCTGAATGCTGAGACATTTACTCATCCTGACCCAGCCTATCAAGTCTTGGCTGGACAGGGCAATTAATGTGGAGGCAGAAAGGATGTTGAATTTAGTACACACAACTGAATCAATGTCTAGGGCAAAGGAAGCTATTCAGAATCTGCCTCGAGGAGCTGGTGAAGATTTCAGCTATGATGAAGACAGTGATGATTCTGAGAGTGGTGAAGGAGGAGATGAAGGCCCTTCTACTCTCCAAGAGATGCCTACTTGGTTGTTCTCCAACTCCTATGATCACAATGCCACCAAGTCAGTCATTCTCAGGAATCATCAAGGACAGCGTTGTCAGAGCACATGGGTTGACAGACTACATAGAGCATGGAAGCCAGTATTTCTGGAAAGGTGACAAGAAGAAAGCAGCATTCTGTTTGCATGGTCAAAGGTAGCATTTCATTAAAAGACAATCAGCCAAGAAGGGCAAGTTACAAACACAGACCACTGCTCGGGATGGAGAAACAAGGATTCTGAACACATGTACTTTTTGTATTATTAGCTATTCAAGTATCCTTGTAAACTTGGGTTATATAATCAAGTTGTAGCATTGCTGAAGCTAGAGTTTAGAGAGCACAAAGCAGTATCCTTGTAAATTGCTGAAGCTAGAGTTGTGTATTTGCAGCTGTGTGTTTATTCGTAAACATCACAGAGATTTCTTCAATAAAAATCTCTCAGGTGGACAAAAATAATGCACCTGAATTTTTAATTCTTGTATCATCTTATTTGTGTTTCTGTTCTTGTTTTTGCTTTTCACATTTTCACTGTCAAAAACGAAAAATTTTCAAAGATTGTATTCAACCCCTCTTCTACAATCTTGGTTCAGTGTGTGGGAATAACAGAAATTCGCCTTATATCGAGTCTCGCAGCGACCTTCTAATGTCATGGTGGTAAAACATGATGATACTAGCGTGACTAAACTCGATTAGTGTTGTCGGAGCCACAAAATTCTAATGAGTTTATAATAAAATAATTATGGGAGGATATATGCACATTATTATTATTGTTGCTGTTACAATATTAATTAAATAATTATTCAGATCGATATTGATCTAAAATCAACTTTGGACCATTAACAGATTCATAAAAGTTAAGTCAAGTCTTCACTCATCGGTGCAACGTCTTGAGATCTAAATGATCATCCGTTACCTATCTAGGTCATTGTTTCCGAAAGAAACATCTTATATAAAAAATCGGAAAAAATCATATATTATATTATAAAATTTCATAAATAATTTTAATTTTTTTTACATAAAATATATAATTTGATTCTAATGTAGAATATTAGCATATACAAACTTTATAAAAAAAAATTAACATTTAAAATTTGAATAAAAACATTGATTTAATGTTCTTGGGTATGATTTGAATCAATGAAAGTATCTTTCAACTAGCAAAAAAAAAAATTGATTCTGCTGCAGAATCATTTTCGATATATTTGATTCTACTGTAGAATCACTTTGGACTATTTGACTAACTTTTGATTATTTTTTTTAAAAAAAAAATAGTTTAATTTCATTTTTTGATTTAATAATTGAAATTTATAATCATATCTAATAAAAAAATATGATAAAAATATGTATTACAAATATTTATGTAATAGTTATTTTCCGATTAAAAAGTTCTCTCTTGAATACTATCACCTATCTATGTATAGATATTGCGGTAGTTAGAAGCAATTATCATATAAAGCTAACAAAATCATTATAACAATCCCACAATTTGGTAGCCAATATAAATGGTCCTTGCTTGGTTAGCAAAAAAAATAATTTGGTCACAATCGGCAGCCAGTCACCTAATAATGCCGATATATGTTACGATGTTACCCTGTGCTTGCCTCGTGTTACGCCATATTTTCGGTTGCCTCAATTATCTCCTAATTTCCCAATATGAATCTAGTAATAATTAATTTCTTAACCACTAAGTAATATCCTCTCTCTGAAACGAGGAAACAATCAATCTAAATCAATCAATTATAGAAAATATATCCAAACGATTCTTTCAAATCAGGAAAGAATCACAACGCTAATATAACTCTAAAAAGATAAAATCAACTTATCTCAACATATCCCTTAACAATCACAGGGATTAAAAATATTATCCTATCACAGAACTGCGTTGGCTTGATCCCTATATATAAACAGGGTACGCAGGCATCTTGGAATAGGATCCGACACATCTAACAAGTCGAGACACCTTTCAAGTCCAGCCCCAAACATCCAAAAATCCCAAATCCCCCTATTTTCACAATTTCGTTATTCCAGCAATCCCCGAAATTTGTTATCACCAAATTCCTCCGTTAACAATTGGCGCTAGAAGGAGGGCTAATTTTTTGATTGTGGAGGACAATCAATCTATACAATACGCATGGGGGGTTATTATGGATCTGGAGCGGCTTTAATGGAGGAGCTAAACGGTGGAAGCGGTGGTTCGTGGTTCTATTCAAAATAAAGATAAGTTTTCTTATGATTTTGTCCATACAAATAAGCTATCTTATAAAATTCGTAGTAAATTTATTACATGTTAGATTTTGATGATTTTTTATGATCCGGATAGCTTTTGTGATTTCCTACAACTTTCGTTCTTGGTGTTTTCTGAGATTATGTTTCGATCTATTCTCGAAATCACAAAACATAATCAGGTCCCGTTTTTCAGTATTGAGAAGTTAATCAGCAGATGTTTTATTCGATTCCCGATTCGTTATAAGTCCGTTTCTGACGGTCCATATATCATCGGAAAGCTCTTTTCGTTTCCTGCAACTTTCATGTTTTGTGTTTTCCAAGAAAATATCGTTTACGGGAACAAAAAGGTAAAAAACGGATCTGGACAGAATCTGAATAATGGAGATGTGAAAGAATTGTGATGCAATATTCGTAGCACATGATTTGATTACTTCACTAGCTCGTGCATGGACAAGGGTAATGTTTTTGAAAGCTCTCTTTTTCAAGGAGGATAATATTTTTGAAGAACCTATTTCGAGTAGGATAATATTTTTGAAGACCTTCTTTCGAAGAAGGATAATATTTTTGATGACCCTATTTCGAGTAGGATAATATTTTTGAAGACCCTCTTTCGAAGAGGAAATTATTTTTGAAGACCCTCTTTTGAAGATGATAATCTTGTTTGAAGTCCCTAAGTGGTGATCGTTTTTTGAAGACCCTTCGGGGTAATCTTGTTTTGAAGGTCATGCATCATTCGCATCATGCATTTATTAATATCATCATGTGCATCATTCGCATCATGCATTCATTCATATCATCATGTGCATCATACATTTACTCGTAAACATTGGACATTCTTAGATTTTGTGGTTGTCTCTGTGTGATATTTTCGAAGACCCTTATTTGCGTAGGGTATTGCTTGAATTATTTTTGAAGGCCCTTTTGTAAGGTGTTGCTTGGGAATTATTTTTGAAGGCCCTTCTTTAAGGTGTTGCTTGGAAATTATTTTTGAAGACCCTCTATTGAAGATGTTAATATTTTTGAAGGCCCTTCTTTGATTAAGGTGTTGCTTGGAATTATTTTTGAAGGCTCTTCTTTAAGGTGTTGCTTGAAAATTATTTTTTAAGGCCTTCTTTATGAAGGTGTTGCTTGGAATTATTTTGAAGGTCCTTCTTTATGGAAGGTGTTGCTTGGAGTACCTTGGTAAACCCGTACTTCCGGGGTGCTTATCCGTACTTTCGGAAAGCTCACCAAGAATATAGTTCTTCCCTTTTCTTAAACTCTGCTTAGCATAGAGTGTATAAGAAGGCGATGTTACTCTTCCCTTTTCTTAAACTCTGCTTTGCATAGAGTGTATAAGAAGGCGAGGTTACACTTCCCTTTTCTTAAACTCTGCTTAGCATAGAGTGTATAAGAAGGCGAGGTTACTCTTCCCTTTTCTTAAACTCTGCTTTGCATAGAGTGTATAAGAAGGCGAGGTTACTCTTCCCTTTTCTTAAACTCTGTTTTGCATAGAGTGTATAAGAAGGCGAGATAATTATCTAATTCTCATTCTCCTACACTTACAAAGTTACTCGTACATATGTTCTTCTCACATCTCGCATGTTGTCTCTCTCGCAAGCACATACATATTACGGGCACATCATGTTGTCTCTCTCGATTTTACAGGCATATTACGGGTAATTATCTTCTTCATATTATCTGCTAATCTTCTACTCCTAGTTGTTTCATTGACTCAGGAAATTCGGAAGATCAAAGCACGCTTAGTTCTCCAGTCCATCAAGCTGCACTGAAGAACTGGGGGGTAGTTGTTACGCCACAATTTCGGTTGCCTCAATTATCTCCTAATTTCCCAATATTGATCTAATAATAATTATTGTTTAACCACTAAGTAATATCCTCTCTCTCAAACGAGGAAACAATCAATCTAAATCAATCAATTACTAAAAAAAATCTCCAAACGATTCTTTCAAATCAGGAAAGAATCACAACGCTAATATAACTCTAAAAATATAAAATCAACTTATCTCAACATATCCCTTAACAATCACAGAGATTAAAAATATTATCCTATCACAGAACTGCGTTGGCTTGATCCCTATATATAAACAGGGTACGCAGACATCTTGGAATAGGATCCGACACATCTAACAAGTCGAGACACCTTTCAAGTCCAGCCCCAAACATCCAAAAATCCCAAATCCCCCTATTTTCACAATTTCGTTATTCCAGCAATCCCCGAAATTTGTTATCACCAAATTCCTCCGTTAACATTTACCGAACCGAATTAATTATTTCGGTTAAAATCGATTACCGAATTAGAAAACCGAATTAGAAATAAAAGTACGAATTAAAATCGATTATTAACAGAAACATCGAACATGTCTTTTAATACAAATAAGGAGTTTCAATCTGAAATAAAATGCTACTAATACATAAAATTTGAAAATTGATGTTTTTAAACAAAGTAAAGTTTCCTAATCTCCTAGAGACTTAATAGCGAACTACAACTGGCAAAACACCAACAACAACTCAACAACAAAATACTACATGAATCAATAATTGAGAAAAAAAAACTAGGGTTAATAGTATAAATGACATATCATATATAAATATAATATATATATATATATATATATATATTATTTTATATTTTCGGTAATTTCGGTAATTTGATATTACAAGTAAGAAAAATATTATGATCGATCAATTACATTATACACTCGGAGTTATTTAAAATTATAGATCTAAAAGATAAAAAATTAAGTTATATAAATTATTTTTTGTACATTGATTGGACAATACCTTTATCGATTCTCATCGTTACGTAAATAAATATTAAATTTCCTACGATGCCAAAAATTTAAAGAACATGACTGATGCAAATAAGTATGTCACATGACCAACTGAGAGCCGGTTATACTTTTGAAAAGAAAGGAAAGAGAGAACTTTATTTAACCCGTGTTTATTGAATATTTTAATACAAGAAAGACAAAACAATTAGATTAAATTATTAAACAATTAACTCCAAAATTTAATTTCCATAGATTTACTGAGAATAAAAAGAAAAACAGGTATATTTATTAAACTTTATGTTCTCTTAACTTCAGTTATTTTTCTTTCGACTAGAAATTTAAGATTCAAAGTTGCCGCAAGACCTGTAATAAATTCGTACACGTTCAGTGAATCAGTCTAAATATGACATATACAACATGTTTATAAGTTAAGAAATATCCTATTTTTAGTGCACGAATAATTTTGAATAAATCAAATTATCTATAAATTAAATTAGGGACATTGCGAGAATCGATAGAAAATAACACGTGACTGGGAATATGCTTTACCGGATTGAGAATAATGACACTAGAAGATGCAACAGGCTCCCCTCCTAAATCGGAGCCTGCTAAATCATTGAGTCAGACAAAGGAACTAGCACAGCTATTCAGAGTTTTCCATACCGCTGCTGACAAACAAAAAAAGGACATCATGTGTTACCGTAAAATCCCATATGATATCAACGCATGGATGCATGCACACATATATACATAGCGGGTCTAACTTATATCATCCCAAGTTCACACAGGGTGCAGCCTCGGAATGATATGGCATGCCGAGTTCAGAACAAATTTGTGTGCTATCAAAGAAACTAAAGTTTTATTCGAGGTACATGAGAACGCAGTTACGGATCACTTACAACCAAAATATATGTGATCACCGGCATCATCGGAATCTCAAACCATCAACAAAAAGGCAAACATGACACGATCTATCGTCACCCGAGTGTCTAAACATTTACTAAGAAATGGGTGCTTCCGGTTGCATTTTAGTTGGCTCATACATTTAAATTACAATGCTTATGAGTTCTTATATTTTATTTCAAATAAAGTCAGTGTACAATCATAATTTTCAAATTCTAAAAAATCAGCACTTCCACACATTGATAGAAAAAGCCCCGTGCCTCGCACGGGTTATTATTCTAGTATATATTTAAGTAAGAAACGTTGTATCTTAAAATAAATAAATGAGAACTGTTGAACATAATATTAAGTAATATTTTATATTTTAATAGATAAATTGTTATTTTTCAAAAATGCAATGTTAGAAATTCGTCAATAATATATTAAAAAAACCGTATTTTTAATTATAAATATTAATTAAATTAAATTAAATTAATAATGAGTACTAAAAATAAAATTGTGAATTGATATAATAAAAAAATAATAAAAATATATGTGCATTACACGAGCTATAAGCTAGTATAACAAAAGTAAGTAGGTATACATTAGCACTTCATCGTGGTTTGAGGGTAAAAATGTAAATAACAACGATATTCTACATTGAGATTTGCGTATTTATATTCTTTTTTTGCTAATATTTGCGCATCAATTTTCATATTTTCCTCTATCGAGCATCAGGTGGTCACTTGTAAACTGCAAGTCTGCAACCATCAGGTGTTTACTTTTTTTCTAAAATTTCGTGTACAATTTACAGGAACCGGACGTGTTCACCCTTCATGTTAAAGAAATAGATATCCTTTTTTCTTATATTTTCTTGTTTAATACTCCTATGTCGTACATTGAAAGTGATCATACCTCTCGTAGTACTCTGTTTTATAATCTTATTATATAATAAGTGTTGTAAGGAGAATTTCGTACAACAATATGTTGGAGGTTTATGGAAAGTGGTGGCTGGACTTGTATGATGACTCCTTATATAGGGATCAAGCCTCACGTATTTCTTGAAAAACAAGTCATTAGATAAGCCCATTCAGTCCAAGCCCATAAATAGTCAAAGTTTATCCATCCAATGTTCCCATAAATAGTTCAAGGTTTATCAGTCCACCTCACATTCCCATAAATAGTTCAAGGTTTATCAGTCCACCTCACATTCCCATAAATAGTCCGGTCTTCACACGTTTTTCTACAATCTCGCGGCATCTCCGCATTTCTTTCCATGATTGCAAGTCTGTCCCGTGTCAACCAAGAAACATCAATTCCATAAATAAGAATTTCCATATTTTGGGCTTCACCCATGGTGCGAGTTAGCCAGGCTCGCACCGCACAAGTCATTATATAAAAATACACAAATTAGATGTTACCTTTTCATAGTTAAGCGGTGCGAGCTCACCTATGTTCAATCATTCTTATCTCTGATAAGTAGTGCGAGCCCATTATTTCATAATGGTGAGAGCCCGAAGGATTATGGTGAGAGCCCAAAATATAAGGATGCGAGCTCATCAAGGTGAGAGCTCATAAATGTATATTAGTTCAACATACATTGGCGAGCCCATCATTCATTAGCGGCAATCATCCACAACTTCATCAAGTTCTCCAAGTTCATCCTCCAATTCTTCACAAAGTAAGTATTTCGATCCCAAAAATCCTTTTCTCCATACATATTTTATGTTTCTGCGATACATATCATTTGTTCGAACTGAACAAGTTGCGAATTGAGTTCCCTTGTCGAGGCGAACTCAACCCACGGTTCGAGTTGAACCTGGGTTTGACACGAGAATAAGATCTGTGTTCACATCGAACACAATAGTCTTTTCTGTCCGTGCGAGGCGAGGACACTTAGCATTTTTTTACTTCTTTTTCCTATTTTAGGGGCACACACTAACTTTCACCATCTTTTTCAGATGTTGAGTGTGACCCCTTCCATGTCCGTCAGTTCGTTTGGTAGTACACCAAGCCTGACTCGTTCTTCAGCTACTCCGTCCCCTTTGAATCAATACCCTCCTGAGCTTAGAGGTTCTAAAGAATTCCAGCGTGAATTGACATCCATCTCGGGTCGTCTAAGCCAACCCATTTCCCCAAATTCGGACATTACTCCTGAAGGGGCAGCTAACATAGCCAGGATAGAAAATGCGATGTGAGCCAGTGGATCCAGCTCGCTTGGACTCCAACTCGATCCAAACTCCGCTCCAGAAAACTATACCAGGGAGAATGATCTATATTCATGGAGGGACAAAAAGACAGGGCCAAGTATTTCCAGCTCGCTTGGTCTCGAAGATTTAAACAATCGTTCGATGTGACCCATAACGACGAGGAGGCCAATGTCCGTATAAATCAATTGTTTCAAGAGAGAGAAGCGAGGCTTCACCTCGCACCGTCTTCCGCAAATCATCCCATTGATATTTCGGAGTCATCCACAGACAGTTCCTTAGGGAGCACATTCTATGATAAACGCAAAGGAAAAACAATAGCTCGTACCCCATCCCTTCAAGATGAGCTCAAACAGAATGATGAGGATGATGATACCAGCTCGCACTGGTCATATGACATCCCTTCTAGCGAGGAGATAGCAGATGTATCAAAGGAAGTAGACATCTGCAACTATGCATATATCCCCGAAACATCTCCTGTTCCTTATAAGCCAATCCAACAACCCGAGCTCGAAGGAGAGGTGTTCCTTAAAAAAACGTATAATCCCAGATGGCGATGAGAGCTCATCTTCTGTCCATGAAAGTGGAAAATTTTTGGCTTGTCGAGACATGTCCACCTCGTTAACTGAAGATGTACTACGCGACCTCGTGGATCAATTCAGGCCAGAGGGTCGCATAATCCTCCCCGCACCGCACATGAGATGCTATCAATTCAATCATCCAGAAAATGGAGGACGAGCTCCTCGCATGGTTCTTTCATCCTTTCTGCTAAAGTTGGGTATTAACGCGCCCCTCCACACCTTCATTCAGGAAATCCTCGAGTACTATGGGCTCGCACCGCTACAAATCAACCCAAATGGTTATAGGTCTTCCATAGCTCTATATATTCTCTATAAAAAGCAAGGCTATCCTACTATCACCGCTAGACAACTTGGATATTTCTTGAACTTGAAGCATTCAGCCGAATTTGGCTACTTCTATCTCCCTGTCTGGCCGTATTATAATAAGAAGAAACTAATCTTCGGGGGGCCAATCAACTCAGGTAGATGGAAGGACCCTTTCTTCTATGTTCATGAAGTTCCCCGAGTCCAAACTCACTTCTATTATGACCCCGGTAAGTAACTCTTTTCAGCCCGCATCGCGTATTTCGCCTCGCACCACATTTTATGCCTCGCATCGTTCTTATAGTTTATTTTTATTTACTCAGAACCTCCTGTGAGAACGCCCTTGCAAGGTCAAGAGAAGATTAACGCCGATAATCTCTTAAACATCCCCGTCTCAGAACAGAACATTAGAAAATTGATTACAACTGCCAACCTCGTTGAGTACGGCTTTTTAAAAGAAGGGACTAGATTAACTCCCAGCAAGAAATCTAGAAGAAAAAGGAAAGGTAGGTTTATACTCGATGCGAGCCTCCAGCTCGCACCGTTATCCTGTATGTCATTTTAATTTTGTACGTTTTGTCAGCATATATTATTGACTAACTCTTCTGTCTTCGTTTTATTTCAGCAATGGCCATCTCCCTCCAGTTCGAACCGCTCTTATTGTCAGCCAAACCGGCTCGCATGGTGAGGGCTCGCAAATGATCGTTCCTAAAGAGATCCCTCCTCAGTTCAAAACTACTTTTACTGAATATTTGAAGACTAGCGGGGTCTCTCCGCAAAAAAGAAAAACAAGACACTCTAAGGACATTCTTCCTGAGGCTGATCCATCAAAGCGGGCTCGCAAAGATTTACCTCCAAATCCTCAAGGGAATGTGGTAGCCAGTGCCCTGGTTCGACTCGCAGGCCCGCATATTTCTGAAGGCGAGCTAAAAGCTTGGACCACGGACTCATTCGAGGCCAATAATGATGCCCTCACCAAGGCCACAGCCGAGGCGTTCATAAGGCAAATTAACAGGCATAGAGAGCTTCGCACAATGGGTCAAGCCTCTGCTCGTCTTGACAAGGATAAGAGAATCATGAGGAACAAACTAGACGAGGCGAGGAAGGCCAATGTGGCGTTAGTGGAGGAGTCCAAGCAAAGCATTCTCGATGCGACCACAAGTCTTGAAAAGGACTTGCGCGAGTCTAGGGCACTTGTGGAAAAAATGAAGGGGAACAGTCCAATGTTCTGGATGATGCCACTTCTCAGAACAAATCTTTAAAAGCCCAAGTTGCTGAGCTCAAAGCCAAAGTTACAGCTCTTGGTAACGAGTTCGAGGCCAAATTCACAGCGTTAGAGGCGAGCCGGGATGCAGATGTTAAAGATGCAAAGGCCCTAGGCTCCAAGAACTTTATGAAGGGATTCATGGCGAAAGTCCCTGAGTTTGACTGGAGTCCTCTAGGTGCTGCCACAGTGAGTTTTACCGAGAATCTTCGCAAGGAGATGGAGGAGGAGGTTGCGGTTGTAGAGGAGGCTCGAACCGTTGAAGAGGCCCAGCTCGCACCGGAATCTCAGCTTGTTCATAGGGCCAATGAGGAGACTCCTCAAGCTTAAATTTGTTTTAACTTTCTTTAGGGATGCGGGCACCCCGTTTGCCTCGCAATCTGTTAACACTTAATTGTCTTGGACCAAAAACACTTGTACTTTTCCAGAATCCTTGCATTTTCTCCAAGTATTTTGTGTTCGCCCATGATTTTGAATGTTTCATATTCATGTCTGTACATTTCTTTCTGCAATTATTGTTTTGAATGATAACTCTCACAAGGTTCACCTTGCACGGGATCACTTCGCCCATGGTTCCTCCTCGCACAAGGTTCCACCTCGCACAAAATCCCACTTCGCACAAAATCCCACCTCGCACAAAGCTCCACCTCGCACAAAATCCCACTTCGCACAAAGTTGAGTTCATATATATATATATATATATTACAACTTGCATGAGCTCGTTTCTAAAGAGACCTAGCCTCGCACAAGCTACTTTTCACAACCGATGGGCCGAGGCCCAATCAAATGTACTTTATTTACAATCTTCTGAAAACATAAACAAGTGCATTTACCTTGGAGCAATTTATGATAGTAAAGAGAAAATTTACTTAATGCATGAAAACATACAATAAATCTTAACTTTATTTAGATAATAAAGCTTCAACCTTCTTAGATAATATGATATACCAGACTTAGACTTATTACATCATATGTCAAAGGGAGGTGTCTATATGACACTACCCCCGAGACTTAGGATAAATATCAATGCATGCTAAGTCTTAAATAGATATAAACTACTGATAATATCTCCTCAAGTGCTCAGCATTCAAAGCCCTCGGTATAAGCTTCCCCCGCATGTCATTGAGATGATAGGTTCCCTCCCATAAAACTGATTTAATTTGATATGGGCCTTCCCAATTTGCACCAAACATCCCATGATTAACCACTTTGGTGTTAGGCATAACTCGACGGAGAACCAAGTCCCCTATACGGAAAGGTCGAGCTCGCACCTTACGGTTATAATTCCTGGCAGTTCTCTGGTGATATGCTAGCAGCCTTGCTTGTGAGTTAACCCGTACTTCTTCAATCATATCCAAGTAGAGACGATGATTCTTCTCACTATTCTCCGGGTCATAATGAGCTCTCCTAAAAGATCCGGCTCCCACTTCCACCGGGACCATAGCCTCACATCCATATACCAAAGAAAAAGGGGTCTCTCCCGTTGTTGTTCGGGGAGTGGTATTGTAAGACCATAAGACTTGTGGAAGCTCTTCTGGCCAATTTCCCTTAGCATCCTCTGTTAAATCTAAATAAATAATCTAGGATCATCTTATGCGATATTATCAAGGTTAAGTAATAAACTGTAGCGCGAAAGCGTACCTAATTTCATGACGGTAGATATGAATACGGATTATGGGACTTGATCTTCCACAGACTTGATTCGCCTCTAGCCGTATCTCGCTCAACTTGATGGGAATAGAGGAGTAGAGGTTGTGAATAGTCTTGGGGACCAAAACCCTATTATGTTCTTTATATAGTTATCCAATTAGACCCCATTAACCCTAATCAGATTACTATTGGGTATTACACATTACAAAGCCCATACCGAATAAGATGTTATTGGACCCTTTATTTTTAGACCACTTAATTAGTCCAAATATAGAATAAACATTAAATATAATTGTATTTAATTTGTAAGCCCATATATTGTGATTATTAATAAAATAATCTAACAATCTCCCACTTGAGCTACAAATTATACCAAACAACAATTACATTCAATAACCTTAAGTGCGCACAAAATTGTTTATTCTTTACAATCATCTTCCTTAGTCAATCTGGTCCATCTCATATATAAACATGAAACCAAAGCGACATTCGTCACATCAACGTAACTCGATCCTCAATGATCACCACATAAATATACTCAATGACATAGATCAAGTATGGATGTGTAACTGGAAATTACATGTAATGTGATCTCAATCATGCCTATTTCCAATTGATCCTTAATACCTTAGTGAGATCAATCTTTATTCTTTCAACTTTATGTCAAAATCACAATTGAAAAAACAATAACTCATTTAGAGCAATAATAGAGAGATAAAAAAAACTAACTTTATTCTGCAGAAAAACGCATTGTATCACAATAGTGTCAAACTAAAAACTGAGTACCGAATATAAGAACAAAACAAAACTCCCACTAAAACTGAATATCCTCCTATGAGGCAACACCAATATGAGTAATATGCCTATGAAGACCTTAGGTGTCAAATAAACTTTAGTTAGTGGGTCTGGTAGCATAAAATTTGTTCTTACGTGCTCAATAGACACTATATGATTGTGTACTCTCTCTATAACTAAATATTTAATGTCTATATCATTTAGACGTAAAAAAAATATAACCATATGTAGATTATTCTTTATCTACGCAATCTGAAAGATCAGAATCGGAATACCTGATGATCTCCAAAATTTCTGACTTTCTATAAACGAGCATGCAATATTTTTGTTCCTTACAAGTACCTCATAACCCGTTTAGTAGCAATCTAATGATTCATTCCGGATTTACTCGTATATCTGCTTAACATACCCATAATAAATGCCAAATCCGGTCGGGTACAAACTTGACCAAACATAAGACTCCCAATAGCCGAAGTATATGGAATGTTCTACATCTCTTTTCCTTCATAATCATTCTTAGGGCACTGTTTGAGACTAAACTTGTCTCCTTATGTTGTTGAGTTTGTTCTTGTTGAGCATCGTCTTGATTTTCAGTAGGAAGCTGTATAGGTATATCCACATTGTTGTCTTGAACTTTTGGATCATATAAAAAAACTGATTCTTCCTCAAAGACAACATCCCTAACTATATTTTCCCCCTCAAACTCAACATCATCATAATGTACTCCCGAATATTTCCTTTAGCTTTATACCTTATCTGAACAAGATCAGCTAAAACCTTACTTGTCTCAGCCTTTTCGTTTTTTTTAAACGCTTTTCAAGCTCATCAAGGAAATCCTTTAAAAATACCTCATCGGAGTCATCAGACATACCGCCCCTGAATGCTTCAGGAATGCTGCCACTTCTCAAAGTTCAATTTATCAGTAACAGAACTTTCATCCGTAAGAGAAGCAGGTTGTTCTTTCCTTATAGCATAGTCTAAATCCATGCAGCCGAGAACTAACAGAACATTATCTTTCCAGCTCTTAAAGTTTGTGCCGTTAAGCACGGGAATGGAGTTCATGTTGGTAGTTATAGTAGCAGCAGTTGCATTAACTAGTAATTTGGAACAAACAAAAATTAAGCTCGCAATTTATTTTTTTTTCAAATTCATACATAAAAGCATGCATAAAAATAAAACATGAATTTAAAAGACTAAAGTGTGTGGGCCCATTTAAACAAGATACCTAACACAACATTAACATTTAGTCTTTGGACATAAATATTAACTTGCAAATGATACTCTCCACGCAGAAATCAAATATTAATAATAAATTCGGTCAAGCAACAAACCTTCCTTTGGGCCGGTTAATTACTCACATGAAAAATTGATAATTATTACATATTTATTCCCGCACGCATATTCATTATTTGGCCATTAAATAACCTTCCTTTGGGCCGATTATTTTAACGCATAAATAATAAATACACACATCCTAGTATTTCAAAATAAACAAATCTACACATAAATATTACTTTGGCAATATTTTGCTTCAACTCACTTATTTACGAAATAAAAGGACAAGATAAATAATTATCTCAAATAAAATATGGTACCCAAAATCCATATCATCGTAAAAGAATATTAAAATTATAACGGAAGTAAGAAAGATTATAATAGACGTAAAGAAAGAACACAAATATGCAGAAGAGAATTTTTTTTTTAATGTTGAGGATACAGATTACAGCATACAGATACAGATCTAGGTTATAACCTAGAGAGTTAGAGACAGATATGTTATGTCCTAAAGAGTTATATAACACTCTCTAGACGGATAAAGATTATCACTTTCTTGGATGATAAGTGTTATTCTGAGGATAAGTTTTATTCTTGACGGTGAATAAAAATTAATTCTAAATCATTGATTGTATGAATTATTTCCGTGTCATAACGAACAATTACTGATTTTTAAGACATATTCTAACAATTTTTGAAAAAATTCCATATTTCTACGTGTTCAAAAATTTCCAAGAAAACGAGGCAAGCACAGGGTAACATCGTAACATATATTGGCATTATTATGCCGGGGTAGGTGACTGGCTGCCGATTGTGACCAAATATCAAAACGTAACATGATATTTATGTAAGGACCAGTTTTTTTTTGCTAGCCAAGCAAGGACCGTTTATATTGGTTACCAAATTGTGGGATTGTTATAATGATTTTGTTAGCTTTACAGGATCTTTTAGGTACCACAATATCTATACATATATACGTGGTATTTAAGAAAGAACTTTTAATATAAAGTTCATATAAAGTTCGGAAAAAAATCATTACATAAATATTAATAATACATATTTTTATCATATTTTTTATTAGATATGATTATAAATTTTAATTATTAAATCAAAAAATGAAATTAAATTACTTTTTTTATTATATTTTTTTAATAACACCCATACAAAAAATTAAAGCTTGTCAAATATTATTTTAAGTTCTGTTTGAATGTGCTTATATTCACTCCTGAGTTCAATTTCATTTTCATCCTTTTTTAAATTAATTAGTTCAATTTAGTCTTTACTCTAATGGTATAATAATGTATGTATACAAGAAATTAGAGTTTCTTAATTATTTTAAATTCCATTCGAATGTGCTTATATTCACTCATGAGTTCAATTTCATTTTCATCCTTTTTTTAATTAATTAGTTCAATTTAGTTTTATAATAATTTATAATTACATTTTTCAACTTATGTTACCATTTTTTATTTTTCTTTACTAAAATTCCTTATTTCCCAAAAATAGCAAGGGCAAACTATTATTTATTTCGTTTAAAACCGATTTTAATAATTTTAATTATTTAAAAATGTTTCTCCTATTTTAACATATCTACTTATATTTTGAACAAATACAAATAATCTAAACTTCTATATACTATCTATAATAGACGAAACATTAAAAATTTGGTTGGTATAAAAAATATATAATATAAATAATAACCTATTGTGTTTAAATATATAAATTGAAATATATTTCAAAAAAAATATAATTCAATTTTTATTTAAAACAAAATAAATTGTGTATATTATTATTGTTTCAATATTTTAATACACATGCAAAGATTAAAATGACGGAAATAGCACATTTTATATTGTTAAAATACATACAAGTATTATATCTTATTAAAAAAAATTGCTGTGCCAGTATTACGATCCCTTGAATTCATGAAAGTAGATGAAGTATCCTCTGCAACCCTTTAAAAAAAATTTATACCAGGCTTTGCTCGTTTTCTTTACTCGTTTAACTAAATTAACTAAATTTGGTGAATAATTTGGATTTTCGGGACATGTTAACCCTTTTTTCTATATGCACACATTACACGTACATATAAATAAGTATACCTTAATTTAATTAAATTTTAAAAGTTTCATATTACTATATGTTTTTGAAAAGATTCCATATTTCTATGTGTTCAAAATTTTCCAAGAAAACGAGGCGTTAACGGAGGAATTTGGTGATAACAAATTTCGGGGATTGCTGGAATAACGAAATTGTGAAAATAGGAGGATTTGGGATTTTTGGATGTTTGGGGCTGGACTTGAAAAGTGTCTCGACTTGTTAGATGTGTCGGATCCTATTCCAAGATGCCTGCGTACCCTGTTTATATATAGGGATCAAGCCAACGCAGTTCTGTGATAGGATAATATTTTTAATCCCTGTGATTGTTAAGGGATATGTTGAGATAAGTTGATTTTATCTTTTTAGAGTTATATTAGCGTTGTGATTCTTTCCTGATTTGAAAGAATCGTTTGGATATATTTTCTATAATTGATTGATTTAGATTGATTGTTTCCTCGTTTCAGAGAGAGGATATTACTTAGTGGTTAAGAAATTAATTATTACTAGATTCATATTGGGAAATTAGGAGATAATTGAGGCAACCGAAAATATGGCGTAACAACTACCCCCAGTTCTTCAGTGCAGCTTGATGGACTGGAGAACTAAGCGTGCTTTGATCTTCCGAATTTCCTGAGTCAATGAAACAACTAGGAGTAGAAGATTAGCAGATAATATGAAGAAGATAATTACCCGTAATATGCCTGTAAAATCGAGAGAGACAACATGATGTGCCCGTAATATGTCTGTGCTTGCGAGAGAGACAACATGCGAGATGTGAGAAGAACATATGTACGAGTAACTTTGTAAGTGTAGGAGAATGAGAATAAGATAATTACCTCGCCTTCTTATACACTCGTGCAAAGCAGAGTTTAAGAAAAGGGAAGAGTAACCTCGCCTTCTTATACACTCTATGCTAAGCAGAGTTTAAGAAAATGGAAGAGTAACATCGCCTTCTTATACACTCTATGCAAAGCAGAGTTTAAGAATTAGTTAAGAGTAACATCGCCTTCTTATACACTCTATGCAAAGCAGAGTTTAAGAATTAGTTAAGATTAATCTCGCCTTCTTATACACTCTATGCAAAGCAGAGTTTAAGAAAAGGGAAGAGTAACCTCGCCTTCTTATACACTCTATTCAAAGCAGAGTTTAAGAAAAAGGAAGAGTAACCTCGCCTTCTTATAAACTCTATGCAAAGCAGAGTTTAAGAAAAGGGAAGTGTAACCTCGCCTTCTTATACACTCTATGCAAAACAGAGTTTAAGAAAAGGGAAGAGTAACCTCGCCTTCTTATACACTCTATGCAAAGCAGAGTTTAAGAAAAGGGAAGTGTAACCTCGCCTTCTTATACACTCTATGCAAAGCAGAGTTTAAGAAAATGGAAGTGTAACCTCGCCTTCTTAAGAGGTAGAACTCTCTTTTTGGTGAGCTTTTTGGAAGTACGGATAAGCACCCCGGAAGTACGGGTTTACCAAGGTACTCCAAGAAACACCTTCCACAAAGAATGGCCTTCAAAATAATTCCAAGCAACACCTTCAAGAAGGGCCTTCAAAAATAATTCAAGCAATACCCTCCGCAAATAAGGGTATTCGAAAATATCACACAGAGACAACCACAGAATCTAAGAATGTCCAATATTTACGAGTAAATGTATGATTCACATGATGATATGAATGAATGCATGATGCAAATGATGCACATGATGATATTAATGAATGCATGATGTGAATGATGCAGGGTCTTCAAAACAAGATTATCCCGAAGGGCCTTCACAAGACGATCACCCCGTAGGGACTTCAAACAAGATTATCATCTTCAAAAGAGGGTCTTCAAAAATAATTTCCTCTTCGAAAGAGGGTCTTCAAAAATATTATCCTACTCGAAATAGGGTCATCAAAAATATTATCCTTCTTCGAAAGAGGGTCTTCAAAAATATTATCCTACTCGAAATAGGTTCTTCAAAAATATTATACTCCTTGGAAAAGAGAGCTTTCAAAAACATTACCCTTATCAGATAAGGATCTTCCACACTTATTTTTGTCCATGCATGAGCTAGTGAAGTAATCAAATCATGTGCTACGAATATTGCATCACAATTCTTTAACATCTCCATTATTCAGATTCTGTCCAGATCCGTTTTTTACCTTTTTGGCCCTGTAAACGATATTTTCTTGGAAAACACAAAACATGAAAGTTGCAGGAAACGAAAAGAGCTTTCCGATGATATATGGAACGTCAGAAACGGACTTATAACGAATCGGGAATCGAATAAAACATCTGCTGATTAACTTTTCAATACTGAAAAACGGGACCTGATTATGTTTTGTGATTTCGAGAATAGATCGAAACAAAATCTCATAAAACACCAAGAACGAAAGTTGTAGGAAATCACAAAAGCTTTCCGGATCATAAAAAATCATCAAAATCTAACATGTAATAAATTTACTACGAATTTTATAAGATAGCTTATTTGTATGGACAAAATCATAAGAAAACTTATCTTTATTTTGAATAGAACCACGAACCACCGCTTCCACCGTGAAGCTCCTCCATTAAAGCCGCTCCAGATCCATAATAACCCCCCATGCGTATTGTATAGATTGATTGTCCTCCACAATCAAAAAGTATCCCCTCCTTCTAGCGCCAATTGTTAACGGAGGAATTTGGTGATAACAAATTTCGGGGATTGCTGGAATAACGAAATTGTGAAAATAGGGGGATTTGGGATTTTTGGATGTTTGGGGCTGGACTTGAAAAGTGTCTCGACTTGTTAGATGTGTCGGATCCTATTCCAAGATGCATGCGTACCCTGTTTATATATAGGGATCAAGCCAACGCAGTTCTGTGATAGGATAATATTTTTAATCCCTGTGATTGTTAAGGGATATGTTGAGATAAGTTGATTTTATCTTTTTAGAGTTATATTAGCGTTGTGATTTTTTCCTGATTTGAAAGAATCGTTTGGAGATTTTTTTTAGTAATTGATTGATTTAGATTGATTGTTTCCTCGTTTGAGAGAGAGGATATTACTTAGTGGTTAAACAATAATTATTATTAGATCAATATTGGGAAATTAGGAGATAATTGAGGCAACCGAAATTATGGCGTAACAGTAAATAACCGAAATTATTTCGGTTCTTAATTCGGTTATAGATTTTGCTCTTATTCGATATTCGGTAACCAAATTATAATTCGGTTCGGTTACCGAATAACCGAATGCTCAGCTCTAATACTATAATCCTTCGAATGTATTTTTATTGATATTTGCATGTATGCATATTTTAATTTACATGCATTTATCGCTAAAGTTCGTGGTGTACGAAAATAAATAAATTATTGTGTTGCGAATCATTGTGGGATCGGGCTAAGCCACGCTAAGAAGATGCCGCCTTCGTGATATACATTTTGACAAATACACTATTCCACCGAACCATATACTCCATTAGGGATATTTCCAAATGAACTTAGTAAATGTTTAGACACTCGGGTGACGATAGATCGTGTCATGTTTGCCTTTTTGTTGATGGTTTGAGATTCCGATGATGCTGGTGATCACATATATTTTGGTTGTAAGTGATCCGTAACTGCGTTCTCATGTACCTCGAATAAAACTTTAGTTTCTTTGATAGCACACAAATTTGTTCTGAACTCGGCATGCCATATCATTCCGAGGCTGCACCCTGTGTGAACTTGGGATGATATAAGTTAGACCCGCTATGTATATATGTGTGCATGCATCCATGCGTTAATATCATATGGGATTTTACGGTAACACATGATGTCCTTTTTTTGTTTGTCAGCAGCGGTATGGAAAACTCTGAATAGCTGTGCTAGTTCCTTTGTCTGACTCAATGATTTAGCAGGCTCCGATTTAGGAGGGGAGCCTGTTGCATCTTCTAGTGTCATTATTCTCAATCCGGTAAAGCATATTCCCAGTCACGTGTTATTTTCTATCGATTCTCGCAATGTCCCTAATTTAATTTATAGATAATTTGATTTATTCAAAATTATCCGTGCACTAAAAATAGGATATTTCTTAACTTATAAACATGTTGTATATGTCATATTTAGACTGATTCACTGAACGTGTACGAATTTATTACAGGTCTTGCGGCAACTTTGAATCTTAAATTTCTAGTCGAAAAAAAAGAACCGAAGTTAAGAGAACATAAAGTTTAATAAATATACCTGTTTTTCTTTTTATTCTCAGTAAATCTATGGAAATTAAATTTTGGAGTTAATTGTTTAATAATTTAATCTAATTGTTTTGTCTTTCTTGTATTAAAATATTCAATAAACACGGGTTAAATAAAGTTCTCGCTTTCCTTTCTTTTCAAAAGTATAATCGGCTATCAGTTGGTCATGTGACATACTTATTTGCATCAGTCATGTTCTTTAAATTTTTGGCATCGTAGGAAATTTAATATTTATTTACGTAACGATGAGAATCGATAAAGGTATTGTCCAATCAATGTACAAAAAATAATTTATATAACTTAATTTTTTATCTTTTAGATCTATAATTTTAAATAACTCCGAGTGTATAATGTAATTGATCGATCATAATATTTTTCTTACTTGTAATATCAAATTACCGAAATTACCGAATTAACCGAAAATATAAAATTATATATATATATATATATATATATATATATATATATATATATATATATATATATATATATATATATATATATATGATATGTCATTTATACTATTAACCCTAGTTTTTTTTTCTCAATTATTGATTCATGTAGTATCTTGTTGTTGAGTTGTTGTTGGTGTTTTGCCAGTTGTAGTTCGCTATTAAGTCTCTAGGAGATTAGGAAACTTTACTTTGTTTAAAAACATCATTTTTCAAATTTTATGTATTAGTAGCATTTTATTTCAGATTGAAACTCCTTATTTGTATTAAAAGACATGTTCGATGTTTCTGTTAATAATCGATTTTAATTCGTACTTTTATTTCTAATTCGGTTTTCTAATTCGGTAATCGATTTTAACCGAAATAATTAATTCGGTTCGGTAAATAACCGAAATTATTTCTGTTCTTAATTCGGTTATAGATTTTGCTCTTATTCGATATTCGGTAACCAAATTATAATTCGGTTCGGTTACCGAATAACCGAATGCTCGGCTCTAATACTATAATCCTTCGAATGTATTTTTATTGAAATTTGCATGTATGCATATTTTAATTTACATGCATTTATCGCTAAAGTTCGTGGTGTACGAAAATAAATAAATTATTGTGTTGCGAATCATTGTGGGATCGGGCTAAAGCCACGCTAAGAAGATGCCGCCTTCGTGATATACATTTTGACAAATAACTATTCCACCGAACCATATACTCCATTAGGGATATTTCCAAATGAACTTTAGTAAGAATCTCTTCTTCTATAAAAGGAGGGGCATTTGGAGTGAAAATTCACACTCATAACATACAACCATCACATTCTAAAAGTCTCATTTGATTTGATATTTACAAACACAATTAGTTTCAATGGCAAGAGCAACCGCTGCTACTTCACTTGTTCTGGTCTTTCTTCTATCGTTCGTATTATTTTTTTCTTCTTTCTCAGATGCGGCTTCATCTTGGAAATCAAAGAAGCAGCATAAACCATGCAAACACTTGCTCTTATATTTCCATGATATTATTTACAATGGCAAAAATGCAGCTAATGCCACCTCTGCCATTGTAGCTGCCCCGCAAGGCGCGAATTTAACAATTTTGGCGGATAAATTTCATTTCGGAAACATTGCAGTTTTCGATGATCCGATTACTCTTGATAATAATCTTCACTCTCCTCCGATTGGCCGTGCCCAAGGGATGTACATTTATGACACTAAAAATACCTACACTGCATGGTTAGGGTTCTCTTTTGTTCTAAACACCACAGATTATCAGGGAACGATTAATTTCATCGGGGCGGATCCGTTAATGAATAAGACCAGGGATATTAGTATCGTTGGTGGCACCGGAGATTTCTTCATGCACCGCGGAATTGCCACACTTATGACGGATTCGTTTGAAGGGGAAGTGTACTTCAGGCTCAGTGTTGATATCAAGTTTTATGAATGCTGGTAATTATCATTCAATAAATAAATAATTACCTACATTAAGATTATATAAAATACAAGGAAGTTCATGCTAATGAGTTGGTGAATGCGATCAAGTTTTGGAGCTTTTGATTTCATGTTGCGATTGGAATGTACTGAGAATCTTAATAATTTTATAATAAATCGAATTTTGCTCGATTGTGAACCCTGATATTTATTATGGTTAAGTTGTCAATAATTTTACAACAATTTTATTTATCAATTTAAATAATTGAAAGCAGAGCATTGTTAAATACAAACCATAGTCTATAGCTCCACTTGAAGAATATTCCCTGTTCGTGGGGAATTGGAAGTTCTTAAGGGGGGTGTATTCAATTTAGATTTTAATGGATTGATAAAAATCTGTAGATTTTAACAGATTGTTGTTGATTTTAATTTTACGTAGATTTTGGCAGAGTTTGTGTAAAATCTTGTAGAGTCTTGCTGATTTAAAGTGGAGTTTCTGACAAATCCTTCAAAATCTCATTAATTTTAACAAGATTTCAAGACATGCAAAATACACTAGCAAATCCTTGAAAATCCACAACTTTATCAAATAAAAAAAAGTCCATGGACTTTTGAATACCACAAGATTTTAATGTATTCTTTAAAATCCATATTGAATACCATTAGATTTTAAAGGACTTTTTAAAATCTAAATTGAATACACCCAGATTTTAAAAGACTTTTTGAAATCTTTATTGAATACCACAAAATTTTAAAGCATTTTTTAAAATCTAGAATGAATACACCAAGATTGCATAAATTCATAAAAATCATTTAAAATCCCAATTGAATACACCCCCTAAGTTTCTTCATTGAACAAGATTTGGCACCTTCTGATTCGATAGTAATATACAAAGATATTACTCAGTTTCACAGTAAAATGCAAAGATAAGTCTTGACTTTAATATTGGTAACTGGAACGAGCACTATATGGACCAGGGGGCGCACTATTTATAAATGAATCCTTCTAGGTTCTTGTTTTGTAGAAATGGTTTGATCCTCCCTCTCTGTTACTTGCGCCTAAATAATTGTGTTAGGAATCAAAGTCTA
This sequence comes from Heracleum sosnowskyi, assembly GCA_030848705.1. NCBI lineage: Eukaryota > Viridiplantae > Streptophyta > Magnoliopsida > Apiales > Apiaceae > Heracleum > Heracleum sosnowskyi. The sequence goes on from CM061241.1 coordinate 119,677,172, forward strand.
GCATTGATGAATGAATTTCCTTTTCAGCAATTGTGTTGTCTAAATGTTAAATTCTTCCCGAGGAGTCCAGGGTCGCTGATTCCTGTAGTCTCGCAAAACTGATACGGATATGAATTGATATCTCACTTTGAATTCAAGCATACATTAGTATGATTATAGACCCGCAAAATTGTCATGTTAATGTCTTTGCTTTCTGTGTAGGCAACTGTCTAAATTTGATAATTAGGCCGGCCACCTGGAGCCAATGTTCTCCGTGCTTAAAGTCATACTGATTTAAACCAATTTCAAGATCACTAGTTCAACACAATACTGATAGGATACAAATAGCCCAATTAGTAATCAAGACTCACAATAAGTTCAAAACCGGCCCCAAGGCCCAAATTTTGAGAATAAGGAAAATGAGTCCTGACACGTGGTACCTCAGTCATGATTAAGGACTCCATCTGGCACCACAATCATGACTAAGGTCCCCACTTGATAATGACAGCTATTGATCACTAATGATTGACATCAGCATCTCAGAGTCGTACAAGCACACGCCACCACAATTTTCAGCTGGACACGTGTAATCCATCTACATGAGCTATGTGTCCCAACTGCATAGAAATCAACGTTCATGATTGCAGGTACCTAACCCTAAACCCTAATGCTGGAACTATAAATAGCCCAAGGAAAGAAAGTTTAGGGGTTAGACTCTATCACTTTACACCCCCTCTATTTTTAGATTAATTTATTTCCTTATCAACTTTTCCAAAGTCTACTCTTATTCTCACGCCGGAGGCGTCGCGGGGCAAAAACCCTCATCCGGTGTTGTTTTGCAGGAACCCACCTGCAGCAGAACCACATTCCGAGCGTGGGATCTGGCGAGAAAGGACTAGATCGGAATCTGGAGTTATCAAATACTACTTGAAATTGATCATTAGTTGCTGTTATGATAGATTTTTCTGGAAGACAGATTTGGTGATGCTGATATGCTAGTTGATTATATAGATTTTAGACAGCATGTGATGATGTTACTTAACTTTAAAATTTTAACCACAGTTTATATAGATTTTATTTTCTTTTCAGGAAAGTTGACTCTCTCCATCGGATTATAATGACTCAATGTCACAGAATTCAGTTGAAATTTTATTCACTTGTGTATTATTTGAAATAATCGCAGGCATCTTTTGGAGATTCAAACTTGCTAGATGCTTCTTCCAGTGATGGGGGAAAAGCGGATGAAGATCTTCGTGTTCTATCATCAGGTAGAATGGGTTGTTTCAGAAGATGGTGGCTCTGGGATGCTGGCTGCTGCCAGCGCCATTGTTATCTTGAGCATTGCTTCCTCTAGTCATTCTGCACTGCATTCTACAGTAAGTACTACTCTTAACTCTCACCAATGTAATCCAAAGTTCGTCCCCGCCAATCTACAGATGAATGCCATAGCTACCTCCTACTAATATTCTTCAAAATCTCGTTAAAGTTTTTCCGGATTCTGTCATATTTTTTACTGATCTAATTCATCTCTCACATTTTTCCATTCAATTCCCAACCCATTCGAGTCTATACAGCCCAACACAACTTGAGACAGTACTCTGTACCTAACCTATTTAGCTTCTCCAGAACAGAATATGATTTTCACAAATAACCTAAAAATATATCACAAGACTGCAGCTTAGATGAAAAACTTTAGTCATTTGTTATTTTCGGAAGACCTGGTCATTTCTGTAAATAGGCATCATGTACCTTTATCCTGTCTGATATAAATACAGAGTCCTTATAATTTTCTGAGCTTGGCTTGAAATTGATTGTTGGCTTCAGGCCTCCAGAAATCTAGATTTTTAGTATTTAAATCAGCAATGCAAGTGTTGGCTTGCATGGTATTCTACTGCCAGAAACTTGTTCTTTTCTTAAGCAGCACGTACGTGCTGCAGCCTCTTCACCTCTTGGAGTCATCGGTGGAGCACGTGCTGCAGCATTGCTCATAAGAATGCATACCTCCATTTTGAAGAAGAGCACATCCCTAACTGTGAGCAACTAAGTTAAGGTCTCTTAAAAAATTTAATACCCAAGGCCTAGTCAAAGAACTTACAAGTCTCTCTGACAATAGCAAAATGTCTCTCAAGAAATATCACTGGATTTTAAATAGCTTTAGCCTTGAAATGGCAGCATAAAACTACTCTGGCATTTGGAACGCAAGTAATCTGAAACTATGTTTTATTACTCGCCTCTATTGGAATTTTCTCTTAGCAAGTGCAGCTGTCCATGCAGTAGTACTACTGAACCATCCCCGTCCTTGCGATAAGGTGGTATACAGTTTACAAACTACAAGAATCAAAGAGGTTCTCAACTTTTCGAAAGACATGGCAATACTGCATCAGGGACTCGTGCTACTATTGTTCTCGTGCACCTTGTTCTCTGAGGTTCGGAACACATTCCACCTATATTAGAACAGGAGGGTAGCTAGAAATTGGTAATTTGGAATCTAACTGTATAATTTGGTAAAATAAATACCCAATTTGAAAATTCTAGCATTTTTCTTAATTATATTATATCCTATATATAATTGGCATAAGAGAGTTTAGGTGGTTTGGTCGTACTAAATCAGTAAATTAATAATTATTATTAAGAAAAAAGAAAAAAGCGACATACAGTATACAGAAGTCAGGAGATAAAAGAGGAAACATGTTGCAAGTGTTTATTTTTCCTTTGTCAGTGTTGTAAATTTATAGAAAACAGTATTAAGATATTTGTTAGTATCCGAATATTATAGTAGTGTTAAAAAAAATATAAAATTGAATATTATAAACTAAAAACTATATAACTTCTTAATTTTAATAATTTAAAATTTACAAAGACATAAAATTTCATCACTAATATACAGTATAAATTAAGTAACTGTGTTATTAAATAATAAGTTCAAGGTTCGATTCTTGACGAGTACAAACATTTTTAAAAATTAAAAATTAGTATACAACTTATATTTACTTTAATATATGATTAAAAATAAACAAAAATTTGGAAAAATAAATAAAATTTATAAAATATATTTATATAAATAATTTATAAATCTTCCCGTGCATTGCACGGGTATAAAGCTAGTTTTAATAACAAGAGACATTTCGATGACCACGTTGATTAAAAAACCAATTCAAATGCGCATTGCAAACCCTTTGAGGATCAACTTGAGAGCAAGATGTGCGAGTAAAAGAGTAGGCAAGAAAAAGAGTGTAATTTTAGGAGTAGTGTTAAAACACAAAAAATTGTTATAAAATAATATGACATGATTGCTGCGGGGTATTTTTTGATTGGTGTGAATTTAATCTGTCACGTGTATTTTGTAAAATATTTATACTTATTTTGAGAACTCTAGTATTATTCTAATTTTAATTAGTATATTTTGATGACCTTGCCAACTAATGAAAAGACAATTGTTTTTGTTGGTCCCTCCTCACCACTGTTGAGCCCGTACGTTGTTGATCTATTCGATGTACACCTGGGATTCGTGTAGTGTAGTCGTGTACTTTCTTGTTTTGTGTACTAAGAGGTTAAACCATTAACGAAATGAAATAAGTTCGTGTACCCATTTTGTAAAACGAAAACGAAACGAAAAGTACATGAAATTTGTCGTGTACTTATTGTGTACACGAAAACGAAACAAAAAGTACACGAAAGTACCAGAAAAGTACATGAAAACGAAAACGAAAACGAAATAAAAAGCACACGAAACGAAAACGATAAGTGCTGAGTGTCCATTGACCATGACCAATACATACAGATTATTTTAAGTATTTATGAATTATGATATGCAATATTTTGAGTATATAATTTTGTATAAAAATAATACATACAATATTTATTTATGATATGTATTTATATAATTTTAAAATATTTATTTATTTATTTAATTATTTCGTGTACTTCCGTTTCGTGTCGTGTACCCAAAAGTAACCCAAAACCGACATTAAATTCGCTCGTATAATTTCATGTTTGTGTACTGAAAATGTTAAACCAAACTCATAATTTTCGTGTCGTTTTCGTGTTACGAAATTATCGGCTCTAATTCGATGCTTCATCTGTCCATCATAACATTTGCAATATCGAAGATATGGCTTATCAGGACGAGAAGAAATTGCTACAAAGATTTGAAACACAACGAGACAAAACACGTGCCTCCGAATAACCGAATATCAAATTGGATATTCTTTTAAGTCTTCTTATATTATTATTATTATTAGTGCAAACTGCAAAGTAGATATATTCAACTCTCATCTTCTTATACATCATTATTATTATAAGCAAATTAACTTTTCGCTCAGTTTATCAGCCATTTCTTTTTTTGCACTATACGATAATATTTCGAGTTTTTTTTTTCTTTTTATAAATATAATACAAAGCAAATATTTAGGATAATTTAAAATTAGTATGATTTTTTAATTGTGTAATAATGATAAATTACCATCGATAACTGCAATTATGGGAACAATATGCCCGACAACCGTAGATATGGAAGAATATTTGCGTACTCGAGTGTTTCAAAAGACCACGTATTATTCTTGACACTTTTTTCTTCCAATAACCGAAATTTGAGAGCAAAATAAATATCTAAAAGGGCATTTAGAAGTTTAAAAAATATCTAAAAAAATCATAAAAAGGACGAGAAAATCTAAGTAGGCCCAACACATTGGATGGCTAACAGATGTAAAATGTATTGATTCTGTGTAATGAATCCCATTCTAACACCTTATTTTTCCTGCTTCTCATGTAATTTCAGGGCTTTTTGACACTTACATTTTTCTTAAATACTTTGAATTTAACCATGATTGTATTTTCTTGAAAATTACGTGTATGTCCTCAATACAATAATAGCAACTACCTAGTTATTAATTCCTAAAATAGTAGTATTGACTTTTGTAGTGATTTTTTGTACTGATCCCGAGATTTACTCAAAGAGAAAAGGAAATACAGTAGATGGAGCAAGTGGGGTCCAGAGGTGATTTGGCGGAAAGGCACAACGAGCGGTGACGAGGCGCTGCCAAGGAGAAGAAAGTGGCATCCAGAGTAGTAAATGCGCAATTATTAAATTATTATTTAATATTGTCAAAAATCAACAGATTCCAATTTAATATACGAACATTACGTAGAAAACAGTCTAGGTTCATTCACCGGTCGGCGCGTAAACTTGGGGGTCTTCTCGGAGTTACCGAAAGACCCAATCTCGTTTCGCCACGCCCCTTTACTTATTTCTATTTTTATGTGGTGGGTTGGTGCCCGGTTGCTTCAAATTTCAAGGTTGCCTCACTCTCCACTTTAGAGCAAGCCCACTCCACTTACCTATATTTAAATCTCTAAAATATTACTCCATTTGTCCCTCTCATTTCTTTACATTTTCCTTTTTGGTACATTTCTCTCATTTCTTTACATACCAAAAATAGTAACATTTTATAATATAAAATCTAATCACATTCACTATTTTCCTCCACTATACCTACCTTATACACACTTTATACATTAAATATTGATTAGTCCCACCACTTTACTCATTTTTCTTACTTTTCCCTATTAATTTACACTTTTTCTTAACCTCCGTGTCGTCCCCTCAATGTAAAGAATTGAGGGGGACGGAGGGAGTAGTAATTATTTGTAATTTGTGGTAGCTTAGAATATATACTCCCTCCGTCACATCCATTTCTTTACACTTTCCTTTTTGGGATGTCCCATCCAATTATTTATATTCCAAAACTTTCCCAAAATAGTAAATTTTTATAATATAAAAGTTAACCACTTCCACTATTTTCCTTCACTTTACTTACATTAAATATTAATGAGTCCCGCCACTTTACTCATTCTTCCTACTTTTTTCACTACTTTACTTATTTTTCTTAACCTCTGTGCCCAAACCAAATGTAAACAATTGGCCGGGACAGAGGGAGTATATTTTTGAGTAAAATGCAGGTCGTGTACCTGAAGTTTGGGCTTTGTGCAACATGTGTACCTGGATTTAGACAAATTGCAAATTGTGTACCTGTGCTTTGAAAAGCAGTGCAAAATGTGTACTAACGTTAACTTCCAGTTAACACCGTTTGCGAATATAGTTAAAATTGAATGGTTTTTCAGCACTTTGTCAAATAAACGACTATAACTAGGGGTGTTCACGGGTCGGGTTGGTCGGGTTGGCCGGGTTGGAGGCATTTTTGTAACCCGACCCAATTAAATCGGTTTGAAAATTTTCAACTCAACCCGCAAAAAATAATTTCGTAACCCAACCCTACCCATTGTATATCGGTTTGGGTCGGTTTGAACAGGTTAAATAATATTTTAAAAAATTTAAATATTATACGATATCACTCATTTTGAAAATCTAAATAAAATTAAAGTACGTTTAACTTAAGTTTTTAGTATTAATATTTTATTTTGATTAACATTATAATTTTAGTAAAGTAAATTATGTCTTATATCATATATATAAACACAAAATATAATTATATATCTATAAATGAAAGTATAATACATTTTTTAATGTATAGTTATATATAATATATATACATATATTTTTAAATTATCGAATAAAATTGTAACTTAAATCGGGTTGGGTTGGGTTGGTCGAAAAAATATAAAACCCATACCCAACCCATTTAAATCGGTTATAAAAATTTTCAACCCAATCAAGTATCGGATTTTTTTTATCGGGTTGGTTCGACCAAAAAGAGGGTCGGGTTGGTTCGGTTTGACCGGGTTGACGAACCCATGAAACACCCCTAACTATAACCCAAATGGTATATATAAACCTGATACACATAACCGAGTTATATCTTCCCCAAATTTAAATCTTCAACCCTAAAAAAGTAATTAATAAAATTTGGTAATTGATGAATGAAATTTGTCATTGTGGACGTTTAGTGGTTCAAAGAACAGCATTGACTAATGATAATGTTGGTAGGAGCTTCGTGAGTTGTATTCAAGGTCGTCTAGGCTGCAACTATTTTCGATGGATCGAGGGTCCTGTTTGTGATCGTGGTCCAGCAGTGATATGTGGTTTGTTAGGAATAGTTAGAGATCTTGAAGGGGAAATTGAAAATTTATCTCAAGGGGTGGTTGTCATGAACACATCGTGGTGAAGAAATAGGGGTCATCCATATGTTCGATTTGGTTTTACATTGTTATTGCATTTTGTATTGGTTTATTTTTTAAGTTTGCAACTAGTAGTGATGATTGTGCTTCAAATATTTAATCTTTCCCTTGATCTTAAGTTTAAGTAATGTAACCGTGTTTGAATGAATGAAAATTGTTTGCTGTTACTTTTTTGGTTGGATTCATAAGAGCTTGTAAACATAAGTTAAAAAAAGCCATTTATTTAGATAAGATAATGATGCAGAGAGTACATGACTTAAACAGATAATACATGAACATAATGCATCAATTATGCCATCTTGTCTGCATCCAAGAGGCCTTGAATGGAGGGTGGTGCCACAAACAGAGTTTGGAGGCCACCATGATCATAAATTGTCTTAGTGGCAAGAGCAGCAGCAGGGAGATTTGGAGAGGAGGGAACGTGGACAATGTCACAGAGGTCCCAATCTTCAGACATGATCTGCCTGATCATGTATACCAACTCAAACATGTCAAAATTTTCATCAGGGTTTAGCACCTGATGAACAACTTCCTCACTCTCACATTCGAGAATGACAGACTTCTCTTCCTTCTCTCATGCCATTCTCAAACCATACCAGATGAACCAGAGTTGTGCAGTGATTGGCACTGTTAACCCTATCATGCTTTTGCATCCCTCCATCCACAGCCCATTGGAATCCCTCATAATGCACCCAACTGATGCCCTCATCTCAGACCTGCGAAAGAAACCCTTAATATTGACCTTCACAACCCCTACATTTGGTTTGCTTCAGGTAGACATTTCGATGAAATAAAATTAGAAAATGTATTGTGTTTGTTGCAATGCCAAAATCAGTAAAAGAGAGGTGCAATATATAGCTAAAAATGAGTAAATGCATACACTCCCAAGGTTTGAACCACCAATCAGAGTATCAACCACTTTCTTAGAAACTTGACATAGTCAAAACATGAAATGAAGTATTGTCATTTTCCAATACAAGTAGTTGAACATAGTCAATTAGCCCTAAACATGCATTGGAGATTCTACTATCCAACAACTTAAATACCAGCTTATCAATTTAATAATAGAAAAGTATGTTACAAAATTAACAATCTCATAATTATTACAAAAGTAACATAAATTTCATCCATTTAATGGATGCCAAAAAAATTAATAAGCTGCCAAAAATTAGTAACATATTTGTTACTAATGTAACTGACTAAATCTTCCATGGGGGCTTCTTGCTTAAATTAGCTTTCCTAGCACGAACAGCTGCCTCCAAAATTTTCAAGTTGGTGGTTGATTTGCCTGATGTACTAAACTTGTTTGGTTGAATCCCTAGGGGGTATTGGACATAACAGCTGGTTGAGAATATGATGTGAAAATACCACCTTGGCTTTCAGCTTCATAAATAACTCCCACCTTGGCCTTCTTCTTCACTTTTGGGTCTTTACTTGGTACTGTAAACATGTTTTTTGGTGGTACAGTCTCATCAGCTTTTTTCTTGTTTTTTGTTGTCTTTTTTTTAGGTCCAGTTTCTGGTCTCTTAATAGCACTGCCACCACCTTCATTGCCTTGCTGTTATTGGTCTAATTATTGATGTTTGTACAATTTCTAAGATAAAATTGAAAAACTATTAATTTAAAACTGCAACAAAACATTAAAACTATTAAACTAAAAATTGAATTTACATTTAGTGGGCAACCTCTTGCATTGTGCTTTTCTTCCCCACAATAGCTGCATGTCACTGTGGTCTTTTTCCTCACTAGCTTAGTTGCTCCAACAACATATGGTTTAGGATCATTCCTAGTGTCCCTTTTGTTTTTGGGTCTACCAGGTGCAATCTTAACTATAGGAGGTAAAATAGCATTTTTTCATGTTTTTTCCCAGTACTGTTCAGAGTTTATTGGCTCAATGGTATGTGTGTAGCATGACAAGAACATTGCTTTAGTATAAGTCTTGTGAATGTGCTCTGAAATTTCCAAATTTCTCCACCCTATACATGCACAAGCATGATAACATGACAGACCAGTGAGCTAATATTTTCTACATGCAGAAGTGTGATTGTCCATGTCTACAACCATTTCATGACCACATTCAGTGACAGTAACCAAATAAGTTGAGTTCCCTGACCATTACACCATACAACCCCCTATAAAAGACATGGCCCTGATCATTGCACCATACAAAATATTTGCATAAATACAATGCTAAAATTAATCACATTTATATATAATAAAAAGGGGTAATAGCTATAAAAAAAAATCTTACTTGTTTACTTTTCTCATTGCACCAGGACATATTGGATTAAGGGAGTAAGTTCTTAACATCTTATCCCTTCTTGTTTGAATTCTGACCATGGCACTCTTGTGTAAACCTTGTAGCAGGCCAATAATGGGAAGATCTCTATATGGGCCAATGCTATTGTTGAAAACCTCACAGTGGTTGTTCACAAACATATCAGAAAGACAAAAAACCCTAAAAACACTTCTAATCCACTGTGATTTAGGTTTGTCCATCAACCAATTGTAACACTTCTTTGACAGCTAAAGTAATGAGCCAACAATTAATACTAGTAAAATAAAACAAAACAAAATTGAAGTTGCATATATGAACTTAAGTTATACCATTTTTAGCTCCTCCATATGTTTTGTGAACATATACTCAGTTGTGGCCCTTGCTGCTAACCACAACAAGTTTCTCAACATAATACCCTTATGATCTTTAACCATATTCCTATATAGGTGCATAACACAGAATCTATGCTCTGAATTTGGTATCACAGTAGATAATGCATTGATCAAACCCTTTTGTCTATCTGAAATGAAGGTCCAACTTGCAGAATTGACAACACCAACATTCCTATATATGTTTTGTCTATCAGTATTTTCATCCTCTACAATGGCCCAACTGATTGGGTACATACCATCATTAGAGTCACAACCTACAACAGAAAGTAGTTGCCCTTCATAAGGTCCCTTCAAATGACATCCATCAAGCCCAATTAAAGGTCTGCATCCAATTTTAAAACCTTTTTTAATAGGCCCTAAACACACATAGATTCTCTTAAATCTCCTCTCCTCCATACCTAATACTTGATCTTCAAAAACTATCTCCAATATGGAATCAGACATTGCCTTCTTAACCTCATTGACATAATCCCATAACATAATATATTGTTGAACATGATCTCCATTTATAACCTCAAGTGCCATTCTTTTAGCCCTCCCTACCATGAATATGGTCACTTCACAATGCCAATCATTAATAATTTTTTTCGAAATGAAGCAAGGGGCCATGTGGGATTCATCCTTATATCATTATCATAATGTTTTGCTAGCCATACATCACGCATCTGTTTTTGCTTAAATGTTGGTGCATATGTGTGATTGGGCACAAAAGTCCTCACTTTGAGTGTAGGACTGTTCTTCACTGGAGTTGCATAGATTTTCCATTTACAGCCACTACCCTGACAAACAAACTGCACTCTTGCACCAAAATTCCTCAATTGTTTCAAACCCTTTCTATGCACAATTGCATGTTTCCTCACAGCAACCCTAAAAGAATGAGCACCACATAACAACATTCCTAATTGAAATGGTGGATCTCCCATATCTGTTTCTTCATTAAACACAAGATACATGATCTCATCTTCATCAATGCTATTTGCAGCCATTCTTTCTTCATCACTACCACCATAATCACTAAAGTTTGATTCAGGGTCATGGTTCTCTTCTTCAATCACAAATCCAGTCATGGTGGATACATCAAAGTCACAAGCACCAAAGTCCCCACCTTTTTTCTTATCATTTTCATTTTCTATAGGCACATCATTCTTGAATGCAGTCACATAATCATATGTACTGTCCATGTTAGAACTGTCACCATGAAAGCTTACAATATCACTACACTCCTCTACTTCATCTTGTATGACAGTGTCATCTTGGGGCACAACTGCATCCACCACATCTTCATAATCACTAAAGTCTTTGTATATTCCCTCAAGCTCCAACAACTGATTTAGTTCATTTTTTTCAAATTCTTTGACTTTAGGGTCATCTATGAATGAAAGATCATAGTCTTGTGAAGGGAGGTAATCTTTTGTTGTTAGAGTTTCCCTCACCACATAAACATACATGATTTTCTTAGGTGGAATAGCTTTACACAATTGTAAGACATTAACATCACTTGCCATGGGGCACAAAGCAGTTAAAAAATCTGAAGCTGGAACCTTATAACTCACTTCAACATAACCACTTTCACCGAGTTCATCAAGCATATTACATATTTCTAAATAGCTCATCTCTACATCACAATTATCAACATATCTAATTGAACCACCAACATAAGTTTTTGGGTCCTAAATAAACACACCCCCATAGTGAAATTTAAGGCTGAATTTATCAGTATCTGCATATGCATGAAAATGTGGCAAACACAAAAAGTCAGAGTGCAAATTCTAATTTTTTTCCAAACCGTAATACTGAAAAACAGTGCAAAATACAAGATATTATTGTTTTAAAAATCAGTGACACAACAAACATATATAACAACAAACAAACATAACATACACACTACTACTGGCAAATATATTGAAGTGGATATGCATATGAATATAAAAAAACAAGAAAATAAAAACACTCACTGCTATAATCCGGAGTCTCTTCAGGAGTGTATGCATCATTATCATCCAACGATCTTAAAAACCAAGTCATCGCCACAACCCAGATGAAAATCGCAGATGATCAAGACATAGATTTGATTCTTTTTCATCCAGATTGTTAGCAACTAGTCGAGCAGCATGAAAGATCATGCATGGCTCAAAGTTATCATATTCCTTTAGCCCAACGGCCTCGGCAAAACTATGTGCCCTTTCATCTGATACCGCAGCTAGTGTTGGAGAATATGCTATCCATTCTCTGTTGGCACGAATTGTGTTGGCATGAATTGCATCTACACGAATGAATAAAAAGTAATACAGTCAAAGATTGAATAAAAAGTAATATTTTAATAATGAAATAAAAACATGTTAAGATAAAATGAAAACATGTTAATAATTAATACATATAAAATATTAAAAAATAATATTAAAATACATCCGATTTATTTCCGATTTATCTTTCCGATAAATCCCCGATTTCCGATAAATCGCTATACGGTACCTCAACCGATTTGTTCCGATTTCCGAAATCTACAACCATGGTAAAAAGTGAAAATGGAACTATTTTTAAAAGAAAGAAGCGTTGTTTTTATGTTACTTTAAATAAATTGATGCATATAACTTAGCAAAAAAAAAAAAAAAATTGATGCATATAGGGTTTTAAAAATTTGTGTCAGTGAACATAAAGCTTTTTTATACTCCCTCCGTCCCAGTGAATTCTATACACTGGGACCGGGCACGGAGACTAAGAAAAGATATAAAAAATGAGTAAAATTAGATGAAAAGTGAGTAAAGTGGTAGGAGCTATCAATATTTAATAATAGATTTGAGATAGTGGAGGAAGTAGTGGGTGTAATAGTGATTTATATTGTTATAGAATAGAGATAGTGGAGAAAGTAGTGGGTGTAATAGTGTTTTATATTATTAAAAGTTACCATTTTTGGAATGTATAGAAATGAATGGGACATCCCAAAATGGAAAGTGTATAGAAATGAATGGAACGGAGGGAGTATGATTTAGCAAAAAAAGTCTTTTTTCATATAAGAAAAATATAAATATAATGGGTCCCATACAGAGGTTAGTTTCTTCCTTTCCCAAAACAGTAGTCAAATTTTTAAGGAAAATAGATAATCGTAGTTGTTAAGAAAAGGAAACGGCTGCCCTGCTGCCTTAACGTACGCCACTCTCTTTAAAGTGCGCCACTTTCACCGCCCTTTTATTTCTGGACATAATCACCCACACGCGCACATCTCACACAAACACGCTCTCTCTCTAAATCTCTCTACAACTCTCTCTCTCTCTCTCGTATCATTTCCCATAATAATCTCTCTCTTTATCTCTATCTCTCTGCCTATATATAAGTATATCTTGCCGGCGCCTCCACAAAGCCCTAGCTCAATCTCTATCAATTCCACAAGGTAATAATACCCACACATACATGTATCTATACACCTCTGTTTATCTTTACAACTATAACTTTACTTGCATAATCAACTTCAAATTTAACTTATTAAATTTCTATTTTTGGATTCAAGTTTATCCATATAGTTGATAGTTGATTTTATTAAATTTTGCACATAAAGTTTAAATCTTTGTGTTTTTTTTGTTTGTTTTTCAGGCTGGTGATAAGAATTGTGAATATAGTGTGTGTAACTATGTGTGTGCTGTCATTTTGGTGAAGATTAGAATTTTACAGCTCAACCATCTTCAAAGGTATAGACTTTAATCAATTAGATTCCAGAAAGTTCTGTTTTTTTTTAATTTCATTTTTTTGTATGTTTTTTTTGGTCAGATGTCATTTCTATGTGTTAGATTTAGCTGGTTTTCTGCTACAGTTTTTCATGTTGGTAAAAAAAGAAGCTTTTCCATTTGAATGAATATGTTTTCTTCATGGGAATTTGTTTAATTCTTACTTGAAGACATTTTTTTCCCAATTTTATCTCATTTTCTTTTTCTACCCATTGCTTAATCTTTTGTGAAGAGTTTGTTATTTTTTTTTACTTGAAATGGATCTTGAAAGCCATGCTTACATTGTTTTACATTCTTTTTAAGTAATGGGGGGTTGGAGTTTCCTTTCAGTTTGATTCAAAAGAAAATATTAAAATTGAGTGGTTCGCGATATCTACATTTATCATGAGTTATAGCACATGTTATCCTGTATGAGTATGTGGCAGTGAATGTGCTTGGACAACAATTGTGCAGGTGATATGTGAGCTTTTTCCCTTTTACATACGGAAACTTCTGCTAGATCCAGAATAATGACCCTTCATTCATAAATTATTCACTGATGATAAAAGCATCTTAACCTCGTTACTAATACTAAACTACTACCTGATTTACCATTAGCACAATTTAATGAGTAATTCATCCGTTTGAATATTCCTAGACTGATCAAACTTGTTCCGGAATAATTGCTCCATTGAATATGTTTATAATGTTGTATGAAATTTTTTGGTTTGGGAATATAATTTTTATGGATGGGTTGTAAATGAACTTTACTTGGCCTTTTTGTTTTTACAATCATTGAAGAGGTTTAGGTGTTCCAGTTACAGGCCTTCTAGATTAATTATGTGTTTATTGTGGAGCAGGAATGCAGGATGCTGGACAGTCATGTGCTTGAGATGAAGAATTGATAGTTTGTGATATCTTCTTTAATTTACTGAAGCTCATTATAAATCATCAAAATGGACCGTAACGACACGTCAGGATTTGTTAGCGGGGGTTGTATGTGCTGTAAAGACATCTAATTCTAATTCTAACCCTAGAGCTTAGTTTATTTTGTATATAATTAATATAATCCCGGAAGTCAGGTGAGCTATTCTTTTGGTATAACATTTGCTTGAGACAAGAGTGTTTCTTAAAAGGAGTTGGTTGATGGATGCGAGATTCCGTGGTCAAGGTTTTGTTGTCAAACCTGCTTTAAATTCATTGAAGAATCTGCGCAGCACCAGCCATGTTGGAGGAGCTGGATCTGCAGCTGATTGTGCAGATACCACATTGCGACTTGATTTTCCCGGTTCATCAGTCTCTGCGGGCCTGTCGGCTTCAAGAGGAATTAAGAGAAAATGGAGCCTGTCTGGTGGATCTGGGGATCAACTAATTAAGTTGCCACTATGTCTTGGATTAGGTCATTCTTCAAGTTCCTCAGATAGCAAGGGAAGTTCAGCTACTGCATGTACCACAGTCTCTTCTGCTAAAGAAACTGACGAGGGGTCATCTATGGATCTTGAATTGGACTTTTCTCTCCATCTTGGTAATGAGAAGGTGGCTAATCCAAAGAACTGTGCCATCTCCAATCATAATGCACCTATTATGCGGCCTAAGGTTAATCTGGACTTGAGTTTGTCTTTTACGCCTTCTGCCTCTGATATTTCTACATCTCATCCTTGCTCGAGTGCATCTCAACATGTCGTAGAATATTCGAAGGCCGTTGGTGGAACAAATCATAAAGATGAAGGGTCAGCTTCCTCCCATTGGAAGAGAAGAAATTATGTTCCACCAAGTCTCTTCCTCGAACAGAGTCTGAGAGAACTCAAACCAGCTCCAACAGCTCCAGAGATCTCTTCCAGCATAGTAACAACACCAAAAAGCTCAGTAACTTGCACTTCCGGGATTACACAGCAGCGTAGCAATAACACAAAAACATGTCAGTTTCAGGGATGTGGAAAGGGAGCAAGAGGTGCTTCTGGTCTCTGCATTGCCCATGGCGGTGGTAGGCGATGTCAGAAGCCTGGGTGCCATAAAGGAGCAGAGGGTCGAACTGCATATTGCAAGGCCCATGGCGGCGGTAGACGGTGTGAGTTTCTAGGATGTACAAAGAGTGCAGAAGGGTGTACAGATTATTGTATCGCCCATGGTGGTGGTCGGAGATGCAGTCAAGAGGGCTGTAGTCGTGCTGCCCGAGGCAAATCTGGACTGTGCATTCGACATGGGGGTGGAAAGAGGTGCACAAAGGAGAACTGTACAAAAAGCGCTGAAGGTCTCTCTGGTCTTTGCATCTCACATGGAGGTGGTAGAAGGTGTCAGTATCCAGCATGTACAAAAGGGGCTCAGGGGAGCACAATGTTCTGCAAGGCCCATGGCGGTGGCAAACGGTGCACCTTTGAAGGATGCACCAAGGGTGCAGAAGGAAGCACACCTTATTGCAAGGGCCATGGTGGGGGGAAAAGGTGTTCTTTTAAAGGTGGCGGGGTCTGCCCAAAAAGTGTGCATGGAGGTACCCTTTTTTGTGTAGCACATGGGGGTGGTAAGAGGTGTGCTGTGTCTGAATGCACCAAGAGTGCCAGAGGCCGAACGGATTATTGTGTCAGACATGGTGGGGGGAAGAGGTGCAAATTTGAAGGGTGCAGCAAAAGCGCACAAGGTAGCACTGACTTTTGCAAGGCTCATGGGGGAGGGAAAAGATGCTCTTGGGGCCATCAGGGTTCAGACTTTGGCAAAGACGACAACCCTTGTAACGCATTGGCTAGGGGAAAGAGTGGACTGTGTACATCACACAGTGGCTTAGTACAAGACAGACGAGTTCATGGAGGTGCTACAGTGGGTGTTATGGTCCAGGATTCAAGGACTTCTGACATGACGAAAGAAGTTATTACTGCTGAAGACACCAATTGTGATTATATGATGGACAACACTGTTGTGCCTATTGCTGGATCTGTTGGGTCTGCATGGAGGGATGGCAGTCTTTCAGTCGGATTAGGTGCCGCATCAGTTCCGACTGTCGTTCCTGAAGGGAGGGTGCATGGAGGTGGCCTTATTGCATTGCTGTCAGGAAGTTCGGACTGCATGTTAGACAGCAACAGAAACTTCGTTGTTGGTCATCCTTCTGAACCAGGGAAATTGTATGTGATGCCACCAAAATGGGTGTGACGCTTTTACTCTACCTCTGTTTCTGCTCATCTATATTGGGGGGATTCTTCTGTATTGTGTTAGTTTTTTTGTTTCAAGATCATTATGTAGTTCAATGCTCCACAATTTATGTCCATTAATTATCGAAGCAGTCAGAGATTTGGAAGTGCTCTAGCTGAAAAAGCAAGTATACATCAGTAAGGGGAATCTGAGTAGGATTATATGTTTCTTCTCATAGTGCTTGCTGGTGATGTCTCTCTGAGTATGTTCTTGTTTGTCAGTTCGGTTCTTGTAAATGTCTTCGTCATTCAGACAATTGCTGTAATGATAAATAAGTTGTTTTGATTTGTGAATGGCAGTTCTATTGTATGATGGTATCATGTTGCTTCAATGTTCATGTGGTGTTTATTTACATTGTACTAGTGACCCTTTCCCTTTGGTGAAAAGGAATTGTCTTTATTAGAACTCTTTGTTAGGAATAATACAGTATTTGATGATATTTGCAAAGATGCAGATAAACAGACATAAACTAGAATGCTTGTATTCAACCCCTTTTTACAAGTATTGTAGTGGGATAACACTCTCGAGTACAATATTACATGTTTATCATCTGAAAAGTTTCTCATAAATTTTACAAAAATTATCATTTTGGGGCTGAATTATTTTATATCGCAGAAGAACGTTAAACTTTTGCAAATCCATAGTATCTGCTTTGTCTTCTAATATACTGTGGAACATGGTACACATGGTTTCTTTCCTTAGAAGTAATATTTCAATTTATGCCATTTTGGAGAGCTCATCAACTGCTTCAAAAAGTGATGAAGCTGACAGAAATTTAATTATCAATATTGTTGCAGTGCTCTCTAATTTAATTATCAATATTGGACCATACTTGACTGTTTTCTCATCTCAATTGGCAGGTTTTTCTTGACCAGCTGGAGAGAATTCAGCTCAGCCGCTTTAGTTTCTAGTTCGGCCACTTGCTTCCAGAGTTCAAAGAATATGGGTGTGAAGGAGTGAGATAAGTCGCAAAGTAGCGTAAATGAGTTATCGGGTGCTTCATCACTAGAAACAAGGAGTCAGGAATGCAAGTAAAGGTGCGTTATAGTTGTTCTGTTGTTCTGTGATGACTTCTATTAGGCCAGTGTTGATGCTTCTTATCACGTCATTTATATTATTCCAAAACATCAAAGAAGCTCTGCTTCTGAATTTGATGCCTCTTGGATCTCTGTATGGAGTGTCAGTCTTAAATTGTAGGGCGTTAGTATACAAAAGCAAAACGGTTAGCATGTCAACTTCCGTGTCCACTATAAGTACAACGATTTGTTCATTTGCAGATACTATTAACAATTTTTGTTGGTGAATTTTTTTATATACA
The DNA here is from genome assembly GCA_030848705.1 of Heracleum sosnowskyi. NCBI lineage: Eukaryota > Viridiplantae > Streptophyta > Magnoliopsida > Apiales > Apiaceae > Heracleum > Heracleum sosnowskyi. Next base: position 119,695,151 of record CM061241.1, read on the forward strand.
AAATTGGCTAGTAAATAGGTTTCAACTTCCATTGTTTTTTCTCTCTAGACTCAGATTTTTTATTTAGTTTTCTTGTATTGCAGATAAAACCTGTTTTCGTTATAGCCAAAGATTAAGAGATATGTGATTCTCAAATGCATAATACAAATGTGAACTCAGCGCAGGCTAAAGACTCAAGGAGAGCAGAAAAATCCACCATCATGAAGTGAATTGCACCGAGAGACCAACAATCATGTCTCATAAGGTAGGATATCAATCGCCCATTCAGAAAGTACTGCCTACATCTTTTCTCTCTTGCTCAAAATTTTCCCTCAGACTCTCGAAGGTGGCTACTGGTTTCTATTTATAGAGAGTCACACTGGTTTCTATTTATAGAGAGTCACAAAACCTAATCCAGCTGGGGAAAAAATCATTGTAAAACGCCAGATGAAAATGAAGAGATGTTTAACAAATACAGATTCCGATAATTGGGGAGACGTATGTGAACTACAGTAGAAGTTTTGAATTGTGCTGGTGAGACAAGATACATTTTGTCCAACAAAGACAACCTTCATTGCAAGACCTAAGACTAATTTCATTTTAATCTGTGATACTTTAAACAAGTTAATAATACTGAAGAGTATGTTCCAAATTTACATTTTTTAATCCCTCTTTCCTGTTTCTCGGTGGCCTAAACACAAGCACCGGGTTAATTTCTCTCAGGAATTCCAACTGTGTATTTTGTTTTACCATCACATTTGTATGTTATAAACCTGTTCAAATCGTGTGATGAAACTGGTTCTGTCCCATTTTCTGATCTCTCGTGTTCAGCCTCACGATAATCGTGTTTTGATGTAGGTCAGGGCCTTTCAATATTTGATTGTTCTCGTTGAAATATAGTATAAGATCCATTTGGGGTCTTCCTCTAAAACCTTAAGGATGAGCTGGTTACTCAACATGGTATCAGAACTCTGGTTGACGGGGGTCACGAGTTCGACTCCCTGCCACACCCAATATTCTCACAATTTATGAGGGACACAAAGGCAAATTAATGCCCCAAAGATGGGCGCCCGTGATCCACTCTTCAACCCAAAAATGGGATTTTGAGGGAGAGTGTTAAAATATAGCATAAGATTCATTTGGGACCTTCCTCTAACACCTTAAGGTTTTAGATGAGCCGGTTATTCAACAGTTCTTTAAAGATTTTTCATCTTGATATACTTTTTTTCTGACAGTCTTGCTCAGATGATCATAAACATTGTAATCTGTAGACATAGCAGCAGTGCACAAATATTGGTTTTGGTTGTAAATTGTGATGAAATCACTCAGGCCCCAAGCCCCAGGAAACTTACACTTACACACAATTGCATGAGTTTGTTATTTACCACCGGCGACCTTTAAATATTGAAACATTGACTTGTAAATATTACCCCCCCCCCCCCCTCCCCTCCCCTCCCCCTCGTTCAAACTTGTAAGTATATACTTTTCAAATTTTCTTTCAACATTTAAATTTTTTGTAACAAAATAATTTGTAAAATCAGTTTTTAGTACACCTTAAAATATGAGTACAAATAAAACAATTAAGTTAGGACGGATTGAGTAAAGACTTATACAGACGCCACTAATTTAGGATCAATTAATAACTTGTTTTTATATCATTTTCAATTTTTTTATTTTAATTTCCTAAATTATTATTCCAAAATTTATGATAGTGTGTTAGTAGTGTTTATGTATGTAAAGATTTATTTTTGAGTAAATATACAATAATAAAATTTTCTTTTAATAGAAAATCGAAAACACTGTTTACAATTTAAAGGGCATAATTGTCTTTGTACATTAATTATAAATTTTCAGACCGGAGTAAAGTGGATACATACTCTCTGTCTCTCTGCCTTAATAGTGAAGTGGTTATAGAAAGTTGTAAAAAACACCGAATTTGACTCCCTCCAAGTCATTCACAATTCCCGAGGCAAGTCCACATCAACTTTCCCCAATGGGTAACTGCAACGCCGTCCCTTACTACGACGATCAATCTCCGCTGCAAGACCACCCTAACGCCGCCGCACAACCACCATCAACCGCCTCCAACATCCTCCACATCCACCCTCCGGTCTCAGAACCACCAGCACCCCGTCCATCTCCGCCGCTCTCCGGCATCGGTCGCGTGCTCGGCCGGCCAATGGAAGACGTACGCGCCACCTACATTTTCGGCCCTGAACTCGGCCGCGGACAATTCGGGATCACTTACTTAGTCACGCATAAATCGACGCGCAAGCAGTACGCGTGCAAATCAATCGCCACACGCAAGCTTCTTAACAAGGAGGACGCTGATGATGTTCGGCGAGAAGTGCAGATCATGCATCATCTCACCGGGCATCGGAATATAGTGGAGTTGAAAGGCGCTTATGAGGATCGGTATTCGGTGAATTTAGTTATGGAGCTTTGTGCAGGCGGGGAGTTGTTTGATCGGATCATTGCTAAAGGACATTATTCGGAACGCGCTGCCGCGGTGTTGTGTAGACAGATGGTTACAGTTGTGCATAATTGTCATTCGATGGGGGTTATGCATAGGGATTTGAAGCCGGAGAATTTTTTGTTGTTGGATGCCACGGAGAATTCGCCCTTGAAGGCTACTGATTTCGGTCTTTCGGTGTTTTATAAGCCTGGTATTACTGATTTAGAATCCGTAAATTCTAGTATGTTAGTTAATTTCGATACAGTAATGCTGATTTTAATACATCCGACTCGGAAGTAGGTTAAAGTTTTCTTACACTTTAGTCTTAGAAATCAGTGGATTATCATGGATAATTTGTATTAAATATCTTATATGTAGAGCAAGTGAGATTAATATTGATATGAATTGAAGTTTATGAAAGTGAAAATTGTAAATTAAATGAAGTAACACTTTGAAATCTTTCCGCATACTACTTTTATCCGTTTCAAGCTTATATGAACAATGTAGTGTTGTTAAGATTTAAGTAGACATTTGGATGCCTTGATCTTTGGATTTCCTATGAAGCTAGTTTTCTTCAACCAAAATTTTGTTATGCATTGTGTAATGCAAGCAATTGTTGAGTTTCTCAACTGCTGTTTTCTTGAAAATTTCCATGTATTTTAAAATCCTGAGTAGAACGAGTTCTTACAAATAAGTTCCCCGAAGCTGAGGACGACACTCCGCATTTGTAGTTAAAGCTCCTTGCTAGTTGTGTAGATGTTTAGAGATCTTTGTGTGTTCTTACATACCCCTGTTTTCCCATGAATATACACTGTTCTTGGAGGATCAACAAATATCTTGTGGTACATGAAATTTTTTAGATCACAATATTTATTTATAGGTTATATGGTCTTTTTGTTGGTCCATACTTAGATTGAACTCTATTATTAGATATTATGTACTTTTACCTGTATTTGGGACTCAACTACTCTAGTATTTCTTAAACTGTACGGTTAATTCGTTGATACAGGTGATGTCTTTAAAGACCTTGTCGGAAGTGCATATTATGTGGCCCCTGAAGTGCTGCGACGGAACTATGGGGTCGAGGCTGATGTTTGGAGTGCTGGGGTGATACTTTACATATTACTTAGTGGAGTCCCACCATTCTGGGGAGGTATGTAATCTGTTTATCTAGTGGAGTCAATATAAATGGATTGAAGAACTTGGACAACTTTTTTTTTTTTTTTGAACTTGGACAACTTTTTAATCAAGTACATTATGTATTCTGATAAAAGACAAAACTGGCCAAAGTTCAGCACAACCATTATGTTACATGGCACTTGAATAATAAATTATTGAACATATCTGATTTAACATAGGCCGGAAGTTGCTAAATACTGCTCCAACTTGTCGTGATAATTTCTCTTGTCTAATTGCTAGTTAATTGCAGATAATGAGAAAAGTATCTTTGATTCTATTCTAAGGGGACATCTCGACTTTTCATCTGATCCATGGCCATCAATATCAAGCAGTGCCAAAGATCTCGTGAAGAAGATGTTACATTTTGATCCTAAAGAAAGGCTTTCTGCAGTTGATGTCCTAAGTAAGTTTAACCACAAGGCCAATACGCAATGAAATAGTTGAAGTTTTTAGTCCAATCATAATGTAATACGGAACTCTTCTTCTTAGTACTGTCATTAGTGAATGACTCAACCGCTTGAAATGCAGATCATCCATGGATGCGAGAAGATGGTGATGCATCTGATAAGCCCATTGACATTGCTGTCTTAAGTAGAATGAAGCAGTTCCGTGCAATGAACAAGCTAAAAAAAGTAGCTCTAACGGTAAGGTTATTTTCTTAAATTTAATTTGTAGTATATGATTGTTTAGACCATCTTTGTCATTTTAACTTCTGACTTCGTGCGCCTAATCAGTCTTTCCTCTTGAGATCCTAGGTAATTGCTGAAAATCTTTCGGAAGAAGAAATTATTGGTTTGAAGGAGATGTTCAAATCTATGGACACGGATAACAGCGGAACAATCACTTATGAAGAGTTAAAGGCTGGTCTTCCAAAACTGGGTACCAAGCTTTCCGAGTCAGAAGTGATGCAGTTAATGGAAGCGGTAAATCTCTTTCCTTTACGGTTAGATCTGTGTATTTAGCTTTTCTAGTATAGTAACGCAAAACCAATTTGTGCCTATTACTGCGAAAACAGCATTAGTATTGTGGGATATAATCTTTTAGCGAAACTTAATAAGCCACCATTACATGCCAAAACAAAAAAAGTATGAAATAACCGTTGGCATTGAAATCTCTTAAACTATTTAATTTAGGCATGTTATGATGGAAATGGAACATTTAGTTACACGTGCACAGCCATTGTACATTGTATTAGGTCAACAGAATCATCTATAATCAGTCCTCCCATGAGCTATACACACAGTAGGCTGGAATTATTATATCTTTTTTAAACCAAGTTGGGTTCTTGGCATGGCCCTGCTTCTCCTTTAAGTATACATAACATTTAACAGAGTTTATTCACCCCACCTTGGCAATCAATGACTTTAACACCAATCCAAGATAGTTTTGTGACCTCATACTCTCTCTTGTTCAATGTACTCAATTGCTGACTATATTTTATACAGTATCTGTGTTGCCTAAGAAGTATTATGTATAATTTTTCACTCTTTTCTTTTTTGCTAATGAAACAATTGTATTAAGGAGTTATGTTTATGTAAGTATGTGTAACTGTTATCAGTCGGTAAAGAGGTAAATCTTGGAAGAGTGATGTCGTAACACTTATTTGGTGCTGCACAGTTGCAATTTGTATTAAAAAGCATTTACTTGATTGATCTTGTTATCCACTCCACTTTATCTATTAATTCACTTTCTTGTAGTGTCCTAATCATTGCTTAGACCTCTGTATGTTTTGCTAACTTTGGGTGGCTACGTGCTAATAAAATTAAAAAATACCTTTTCTTCATAACTTCTTCCTCTTAAACACACAGAAATTATCAGTTATTGTTTGCTTTCAGGCTGACGTGGATGGAAATGGTACAATTGATTATATTGAGTTCATAACAGCGACAATGCATTTAAACCGAATGGAAAGGGAGGACCACCTGTACAAAGCTTTCGAATATTTTGACGAGGACAAGAGTGGGTTCGTCTCCTCCCACTCCAACTTTAAGAATCATGTCATGTTAGATACAAATGCACTACGTCTTTTCTCCTTCTCCAACTTTAAGAATCATGTCATGGTATATACAAATGCACTTTTCTCCATGTCATTATTTCTGAGTATAAATTTGTTTGAATGTATCAGGTTTATCACAATGGAAGAACTGGAACATGCCTTGAAGAAGTATAACATGGGTGACGAGAAAACAATTAAGGAGATAATTGCAGAAGTTGACACCGATAATGTATGGATTTTCTCCTTGGTTCATAATAAAGATAGAATATGTTTTATGGCATTTGCATATACTATCAAAATAGACTTGGTGGTAGGTTAGGTTACCCATGCCTACCCTTTAAAAATAAATTATTGAACCGTATTTAAGATCACAGATGTAAAGAAATTTTTCCCTATACCTAAGATATAACTAAAAAGGCAAAGCCCGCCTTTATTCTAGAAACTGAAAGTTATATATTTTGTCAAGGTTGAACGTTTGTTGTGATACAACAGTTTCCCCAATTGGATATTGTATGCTAAATATGATATTGGATGGTGCATGCTATCCCACCCTTCTCATGTTGTCTTTATGCTACAAGGCATGAACCACACCAAAGTTTATGTTTAAATCACTTGCTCTGTATTGGCTTTTCGTCAATAACAGAACCTCATCTCTGTGCAGGATGGGAGAATAAACTATGATGAGTTTGTAGACATGATGCGAAAAGGCGACCCTGAGCTGGTCACGAATAGGCGTCGCAAATAAGAAACTTTTTTCTGAGCCCATCACTCTGGGTAGCTAGTTGGGTTAAATAGCCTATTTAGCATCTTATATTACTTGAGGAGACACTTCTCAGCTTAAGGATAACAGGAAATACAGGCCATCATTTGGTATGCCCAATGGCGTATAGATTTTGCTTATACCGCTCATCAAGTGGACAGTGTGGGTTGAGTGCTCCTATTTTTGCTTGAACTTTTAATGTTGATTTAAGATTGACAACCTTGGAGATTGGAGAAGTCGTATATCATCTTAGATCAGGTCATATTTGTTCAGGTTTCAGATTGGCAGGCGCCATTCCAGTTCACTGCTTCTAAATACATATATTTTACCCTCTTGCATTGCAATCTTGTTTTTTCTTTGGAGCCATGTTGCAAACTACAGACCGTGGTACTGTTTTCCTTGATGATTGTGAATGAGGGTATATACAATTATTGTGCAGAACCGGAACTTTTTATTCTGTATACAGTTATTTTTATGTATACAAGCTTTTATACACATCCGGAAAGGGTTAATTGCAAGCTGTTGAAACTTAAACTTTAGTTAATTCCGGGGAAACTCCTAGGTTAGTTGTATACAAATGTGAGAATTGGCAAAATCTGATTGTAAATTGTATGGTCTGGAAAGGCAATGACAGTAAAGCAATAGCACATCATATCAACTCCTGAAACCAAAAAGAAGCTAGCTATATAACACTACCATATTAATTATAACCAAAACACATGTCATTTTATGGACTACAAGTTGAGATACTATAAATATGATGATTAAAACAAGCAAAATTCATTTTACCAAAAAATTAGCACACATCTTGAAAGGACACATAAAAGATCAGATCAAGCAGATTTTTGTTGAAAACTTGTTTGAAGCTTTGCAATTTGCATACATAAAAATCATACACATACAATACAAGTTGTTCCAAAACAAAAAAAAAACCTTAAGCTTGGTCTTCATGTCTTGTTCTTTAAAAAATGCTCCTTTTAGTATTGATACCATCTTCCAATAGAAAATTTCCCAACTTTCCTTTAAAATTCCTTCATTTTGGAAACCCCTTGGAAATTCAGAGAAAAAGCTTCTTCCTTGAGCTTTACAAACCCTAGACATATTTAAATACACACACACACACAGTAGACTTGAACAGGATTATATTCAACAGGGTCATTGTCATTTTATTCAGTTGGTTCAGAACTCAACTTATGCTGAAGTTTAATTGCACTTGCTCTCTCTCTAGGCGCCCCCTTGTCTTACCAATTAGGGCTTCTCAACGTTCCCAAGCTTATTTTCCACTCACCCATTTTGCTGAATCTTATCATTATAGATACCCTTCAATTAAGGTAATTTACCCATAAAGATTCAGACTTTATGCATATATACATGTTTGTCATTTCAGTTTAGTTGTTTTCTTCTTGTTTATTGTTCTATTGGGTGCTGCTTATTTGGATTATTCTATCTTTCCTTTGTATATTTTGCAATTAACAAGTGTTTCGATGTTGGTGAGAGGAATTATATATACTTGAGTATGCTTCTGTCAACTATGGGGCAAAAGTTTATGTCTTTGTAGGTAGTAGATTTTGCGGTGTTGTTTGTGAAAGAAATTAGGTGTACTTGAGTATGTTGTAGAAAATCATAGGGCAAAAGATTATGTCCTTGTGTGAGTTTAATTCGTGGTGATATTCTTGAATGTGTGTTCTAGTTGTGATATGCTTGAAAGTGTGTTCTAGTCGTGATTTCTCTTTTATGTGTTTATGTTTAATGGGTTAGGTTGACTTTGTAGAGGTGGAAAGTTTCGTGCTTTAGGCATGAAAAATCTTCTTCGGATACCTCAAACCATGAATCTACTGATGAAATTCTCCATGAAGATTTGCGGGAGTCTGATTTCACCAAACCAAGTAGTCCAAAAGAAGATTCGGTTTCAAATCTTAGAGAGGTCAGACCCTTTTCTGTATTTTAGTTTGGTTCTAATGTTTGCGGGGCTCAGTTTGTTACTGGTACCATGGCGGGGAAGTTGCAATGTTGTTATGTTTGATGATTTTTGCAAGAGTTTCCATATTCATATACTAGTTGGATCATAATAATTTAGTAAATTACGATCTGGTGCGGTAATGGTAAATATCTCCGTTTTTTTCCTTTTGTTTCTTAGTATGTATTGCATTCACTTGCTTAAATGCTCCAACAACCGGAAACCCTAATTACAAAAAATGTTTGTTCACCATGTAAGAAATACAGCACTCTTACAACATAAACTAAAGAAACATGCTGTTTAAAGACCACATTTTTGTACCTCAATTTATTTTAAAAGTTCAAATGTTTTCAAAATGCAGAAATAACTATTTTCCTTTTTTGACTTTTCTGATGCAAAATATTGTGCACACTTCCATAGGTGGGTCATGTGGCCAACTTTAAACCATTAGAACAAGTTGAGGATTGGTAAAAGTTGGAGATAAGAATTCGTTGAGCGAAGAATAAGACATTCTTTAAATATTTGAACGTTCATTAGTAACAAGTTACTCTCTATTGATCCAAGTGGGCATGTACTTATTTATTTAATCTCTGCATATTATCAACTAAGAAATAAGTCGATACTGCCTTGTTTCGGATTGAAAAGGAGTCGAAATATTGGGATTTGGGATTTATGCTTCATTGTACTTTTGTTTTCAGGCTGCAGCTGCAGTACGTGGAAGTATTGACAAACCGTGGGATGTCCCATGGACGTTAGAGACCATCTTGCAGGTAGTCTGTTTCCTACCTGAAAACTTGAAGAAATTATAAGGAGTCGGTATAATGTTCTAATAATTTAGTCCAGCAGTTAATTGGTGACTAATTGATTAAGAATGTAATGATTCTTGCACTTGACAAATAACAAGTATTTCTTTTATTTGCTTCTTTGTTAATAACCCGAGTACTAGTAAAACCTCCCATCCATTGATATTTCTTATGCTTAGGTTGGCCTTTACGATCTCAACTCCTATCTTGTATTTTCTGTTTTTTCATGTAGTCAAGTATTCTATTATGTCAGCACTTGGGCATAGATTGTGGAAACTTCCCTCCAAGTAATGGATGATTTGTTTTTAAATAAAATTGCAATTGTGTTTTGTATAATGATAGAATATCTGATTAGTCTGGTAATCCTTACTCGCTGGTATCTCTACTTTCCAAATTCCAATATATGAGTTTGCCCTGCTTCATTCTTATGATTTACTTACAATATGGTTCTTGAACAAGGACTGCTTGAAATTCATTTCGAATAACTACATATTTTAAAACAAGTTGCTAGAGTATTTGGTGGCATACAATTTATAGTTATCAAGTCAACTGGATGTTTCGTTGATACTTAGTCTACACGTGGTTTTTCATAAATTGAGGACCAGAAAATGGTTGTACTGGTGCAGGTTTCACTTCTTTGGACGACTGCATTTTGGTTTGTGGGATCTTGGTTGGTTCCGTTTGGAGCAGAGATAATGGGCTACAACAGGGCAACTTTGACATATCGAGGCCAAGCATTCCTGAGTCTTATAACAGACGTAATGGAAGGTCTTGCTGGAGGTGCAATCTTATACCACAGCCTATCAAGGTATCGGCCCCTTCCATCAGATTGGTTCAGGTTCAGCTTAAAAGGTAATTGGCTCTTCGATGTTGTTGTTGGATGCCTCATGTTTCCATTGGTTAACCGGCTGTCTCAATTCAATCTTGATCTATTGCCTATTCTTCCTCCGACTTCTGTCTCAAGTATTGAGCAATCGATCATTGCCAAAGATCCTGTGGCTATGGCAGTGTATGCGGTGCTACTCATGGTGTGTTCCCCTATATGGGAGGAGTTGGTGTTTCGAGGTTTTCTTCTCCCGTCATTGACCAAGTACTTGCCAATATGGGGATCAATCTTAGTAAGTTCAGTTGCATTTGCTTTAGTACATAGGAATATATATAGGATGTTACCACTGATCTTTCTTGGGCTTTTAATGGGTGTTATCTATACACGGTCTAAAAACCTATTACCGTCAATTCTCCTGCACAGCCTCTGGAATTGCTTTGTTTTCATGGCTTTAATGAAATGATTTTCTTTACTTGCATCTTACTATTACAAACTGTCTCATCTGTGTATCCCATTTGAAAGCAAATGCAAAGCAGTAGCAGGACTTTTTAGAACAGCACTCAGTAACACCTGAAAACCAATTTATTACATAGAATTTTAAATTTGTCAGCTGCATCTGAAAAAAATGGTCATTTTTTCTTTGTTCAAGCAAAGACAACTGTTGAGTTGTGTCATTATACGACTAACGGACCAAGGGATCTTTGAGAAAATTAACTTATTGGATAAAGTTCTCCACGCCTATCCTGTCATCAGTTTCCATGGGAGAAGATTCTGGCAGCCGCATGAGTGGATTTGTAATTAAAATGTCAATAAACTTCAGACAACTCTAAGATTGTAGGGCTTATGAAGTTGGGGAAAAAAAATACACAAACCTAATTTGTAGTGTGTAGTTGGCTATCCAACAATTTTAACTTGGATACTTTCTTTAGTTTTTCTGTGTTGTGCTTGTTGTGACCGTCAATCATACAGTTGTTTTCTATTATGTTATAATTTGGAAAATTGTGCTTGGCATGATGGTCAAGTACGGCTGAGGTTTAAAACATCGCACCATGCACGATAGTCATTGGGTCTCGGATTTGAACCCTATAAAGAGTTTAATGAAAAATATATGTATGGCTTCATCATAAGATTAAAAAAAGAAAAACTTATGATAGAAAGGTTTTTGTAAACTGTGATTTTAGATTTGCAATCCTGGATGTATTTAGAAAAGCTTCAACAGCACATAAACTGTACTGATTTTTAACAATGTAATACACCTGCTTACGAACAATAATTGATTATTTTCAAAGACTTCAGCAAATGTAAAGATAGATTATACAAATCTTAAACGGTGTTCATGCCCACTAGAGGTTCCTAGAAATAACTGGACACATTTTTAAAAACACCAATAGCTCAAAAGCCGATACTCCCTGTCGATCCAAACTTGATGAAATCTTACAAGTACGAAAGACGCATCAAAGTGAAACACATAATTCCCTTCAAAATTTTCATAGACACCGGTAAACAATAGCATCAGCTATGTCTCGCAAATGTACATTGACAATCTCCATCAACAACAGTCCAGAAAAGTCATCCTTCATAGAAATCTTGTACCACAACATACTCTTGTTCTACAAGCTCCTTGTCCTTGACCACTTCTGATTCGTAATAAGACCTCAGAAAGGCAATTACGAATTTTTCATATATAACATTCTAGACTCTGAGACCATCTTAAATGTTATAAGTAAGTTATAACTATTTATTATGTTAAGCCTAATTAAGTCGAGCCAAAACTCACAAGTTTCCTTCGGTATTGTGCGCGAGGGTGGGTCAACTGGTCAAAGGATGCATCTGGCAAGAGTTAGAACTAACATGAAAATGATAGGTACCGCTATGTATATCATATTCATAACTTTGTAGGTACATGCACAATCATATACAGTACATGACAACTATTATATGTAAACCAAAACCTGAAATGAACTATGATAAAAAGTCAAGTTTGATAGAACTACTTTGTCACAAATTCAACCCAGCAAAAACCCATTGAACAGCTTCTACTGAGTTTTCTTCTTTTCTTTCCGAGGTCCTCTTGGGATCTTACTCAGAACCTTTGCGTCGAACACTGCATATTGCTTTTTGATCTCAACCATCACTTTCCCCACGAAAGGGTCCACCTTGTCCTCATATTTCTCATAGAGAACGGGCACCGTGAAAAGCACTACAAGCCCTATATCATGACCAACATGGCATCAGTATACATATAACTCATAAGCTCTGCTACCTGGACTCTTAATTTTACCTCGATTACCCGTGACAGACACTTGGACGCTTATTCCAAAAATATGTAAAATTCTAAATATATTTTAAGCTCGTAAAAAATATATTTAATCAGTGTAGGATTTACCGATGTAAAACAGAGTCAAGAAGTTAAAGTAAGTTCCCAGAATTGACAAGATCCACAATCCAGTCATCACCTGTTTAATACAACAAGTTATAACGCCAAACAGACGTACGAGAACATGCTGTATCTGCAATATATTTCCTTCCTTATAGGTAAGTGTATCATATATATATATATATATATATATATATATATATATAGGTCATTGCTCCATGAAGAACACTCTTATATAAAGAACAATAAAGAACACCATAGAATCTTACATAAATTGCATGTTGATTCTAATTTTCTCACCAAAAAAGGTTTATTACGAATAAAAATAGAATCTAACAAAAAATTAGAATCAAATAAAACATGATTACATGTTAATTTCATTGTGATAAATATATATACAAGATTCTGTACTGGATTATATGTAATGTTTAATTTTTAAATTTAGATGAGATTCTACGTTAAATTCGATATGTTAGGCTTAATTGTTGTTCAATTTTATGATTCTAATTTTAAAAAATCAATTTTTATGAAAAATAAAGTGTTTATGATGGTGTTCTTTATTGTTATTTTTATATAAGGTGTTCTTCCTAGAGTGCAACTCTATATATAAATACAATAAATGACATACAGATAAAAACTTTTTCAGATCTTTCCCAAGTGCAATTTGCCGTATGACTGCAAAAGCGCTGTTAATCTCAACTCTTAAAGAAGCGGCAAGTTGCCTAACCAGCTCCTCTGAAATGGACACTTCTGGAATCTTTGGTGGAGACCTAGCAACAACAACCAACAATCAAACTTAATGTTTACACCAAACAAGATTGCTCAAGAGCAAGGATCAGCTTACTTGTTGATAAATGTAGTAGCATTGGACCACAAGAACATTATAACCAACGATGCTATTAAGCCATGGCAAACAAGAGTGAGAAAGTAATATTCCATCACTTCAAACAGGAACCAAACCACTGTTGCCCCGCCAAAGACTATTCCCGATACCTTCTTATTCTTCCAAAGGAACACATCCGCAGCTAAGAGCACATATAGTAAAATGATCAATGTTCGACACAAATGTAAATACATAACTTTGCCATGCAGTACTGCTAATAATCAAATCCACCGAAAGTAATAAAAGCAATCATTTTCGCACCAATACATAGCCCCATCTTAGTCATCAAGTTAGGATATCTTCAGTGCTAGAGTAGCTATCTAAATCAACTACAAGGTATTATTACAAAAATATCAGTACTTAAACTAATCAATTAACTCGTCAAACGTAGCACGCCAACAATTCAAAGAGAACACCAACACTAGCTATTACTCTCAAGTTCAAATTAAGCTCAAAGAAAATTGCCATCACGGATGTTCAACCCCTCACACTGCCAAGAACCTAATAACTATGATATCAGTCCGCGGAATCCAATCCAAGCCGGAACTAACTACCAGACTCGCAAAATTCGTCCTATACTGAACCAAATCAAGAATCACATACAGCTATATATATTCGATAAGTAAAGTTCACTAACAACACTAATCTTTTACTAGATACACAATCAAGCATCACAAAATATATTTCACAATCAAACTAAACAATCAACTTAGATTTTTGCTAAGTAAAACTCATACAACTTGGAATTACTAACAATAATAACTAATAATAAAATCAAATTTTAACAAATTAAGAACAAATAATAACAAAATGAAATAAATTATAAAAATGACATACGTTTACCACCGCCTAGGACTTTGTGCACAGGCTTTTCGCGTCCGAAGATCCGATACACTTTGGACTTGAACGACGCCGTTTCGTCCGAAGAATCATCGCCTTTGATCACCGATTCAACCTTATCCTCGTGATCTAACATCTCTCAATTCCCAAAAATCAAAACTTTTTCTCGATACGCGTGCTGTGTATGTCTATGCTGTGTATGTATAATTTTTATTGCATATATACTCTTGCATTACTGAGGTTCTACGACAGGTTTAAGCTAAATCAGGTTTAGTCTTGGACATAAAAGATTCTGTAGCAGTTGTGATTTTGATAGATTCTTATTCATTCAGCTCAGCCCCACGTCATTATTTTCTTTTATTTACGTGAGTCATGTTCCTCCCGAACCCTTAACCTAAAAACTCTTAAAACTCTATCTTATATTTTAAAATAATATATATTTATTATATGTATGTGATGGGTAAAGTTGTCCAAAAATACAAAATACATAATTTAGAGTTAATTAATAGTTAATTAACAATAATAATCGTACATCGATATTAATTACAAAATTCTCCATCATCATCATAAAATTCCTCCAATTATTTTTATCAATTTTTGTGAAAATATTCAAGTTATGGTATAAACACAATATCAAATAAAGTGTTCAACAGCTGAACATTTAAATACAAGTAACTTCAGTTGCAGAACTTTAAAATTTATGTGTTTGATTTCAAATTCGATTGCATGACTTTTATGTTCAACAGTAGAACACAAAAATTATGGTATAAAAATAATGTGAATAACATTGTTCAACAGCTGAATATTATAAAAATAATCAAGTTCACTTGTAGAACTTCGTGAAAAAAAGTAAGTTCAGTTTAGAACTTTGAAGTTCATATGCATAACTTTTAAAATTCAGTTGATCTAGTAATAATCCAACGTCTTGTAACAGTTCTAAGATTCTTTTTTAGTGATTTGTTCTCTCTTGAGTATAACCTTTATTTACGTTATTTTACGTAATCATTTTAGTATTCTCATTGCCTAATTTTAACTCACCATAAAATATTACTACGATTTTTTTGTTATAAATATCAATCCAAGCTTAAATATTTATACCAATTTTACTGATTAATCCCATATAGATAATAAATAATAACTAGTTGATAATCGATGACAAGCACGGGTCTAACATTAGTTGATAATAAAATATTAATAAATATTATTAAAAAAAATACTTGTTTAAACATTGTTTTCTTTATTAATAAAGCAAATAAGCTAATGAAATAAAAGTAAATAAAAAAATCTTGTATAATTACGTAGTTGTAAGGAATCGAACTCTGGGTGAATTTAAAGAATTTGAATTATATAAATTTTGCATAGTTATGTAGTTGCGAGGAATCGAACCCGGTTTTAGTGATAACCAAATTTGATATTTTTGGTACTTTAGTATCGCACGCCATTTACACATTGTTTTACTTAGTAATAAATAATATAGATTAAAAAATTATGGAAATTTTTAGGTTTAAATCTGATCGATCCCATATAAATTAATGAATAATATTTATTAGATAATCCTACGGCTGTTGATCAATTATCATTTTAAATCCTTTATAGATGGTCATAGTTCACGAGTGATGTGCATGTTTGAGATATCTTAAAAAAGTTGAATTATACCTTAAAATGAATAAGTGCCATATAGGTGATAAGTGGATGAATTATTATGTGTTTGGATAAATTTACTTATAAGTTAGTTACAAATTTGTTAATTTACATTTTAAAAATAATTATTAAATACAATGAGCTAAATACATATATTTTAAATTAAAAAAATATTTAAAAATACAAATGTAAAAATATGAAGTATTAAAAGACAAAAATATCAAGCAATAAGTCAATAAGTTAAGGAAAATGTACGTTGTTACTAAGGGTCTGTTTGGCCGCCAGTACTTATGCATTATAAATTGATAAGAGCTTATGAGGGGTGTTTGTATACTCAGTTTATTTGATAACTTATAACTTATAAGTTGATAAGTTGAATGTTAGAAATCACCAACATTTTACTTAACTTATCAACTTATTCTTTGATTTCTTTATTTTTCTAATATTTTATATTTTTATATTTGTGTTTTTAAATATTTTTTTAATTTAAAATACAAGTGTTGAAATCATTATATTTAAAAATTATTTTTTCAAATTTAATTTAGCAAATTCTTCACTAACTTATAAGTAAATTTATCCAAACACCCGTATAACTTATAAGAATTCATCAACTTATCACTTATATGACACTTACTCATTTTAAGTTATAAGTCATCCTTGCCTTTCCTCAAAGACACCAGCTCAGCCTGGGAGTCGGCCAACTCCTTCTCCTTCCTAGCCAATGTGGCCTTCAGCGAGCCCACCTCCTCTTGGGACTTCTCAAACTTGCCTTGGTTGGCCTTAGAAGATGAGCGCCAAGCCTTGGCTTGAAAGATAGCCCCTTGGAAGTTAGCATTATCCTACAAAGCAAGTTGCAAGTCAATACAAGATAGAAACTTGAAATACATTATTAACTACGAGGAAAAAAGAGGAAAAATACTTACAGCAGCAATCGCCTGAGAGCCTGCATGCTCCACACCCTCCAAAGTGGAGTTAGAAACGAAGTCCTTGTAATCACAAGGAGTCAGAGAGTGATAAGACCACTCCACATCATGCTTGGACACTCCCACCACAGTGTCCTTCTTCCTAAGACCCCAGTTGGGGTGCCAAACTGCACTCTTGGCCGAGGAAGGCCCCTCGGCCTCATCAGTAAGGTCCACATGGGGCCTTATAAAAGCTGGAACACTGGAAGCACGAGAGCCCTTCCCTCCCAAACGCGCCCTCTTCATCCTTGCTGTCTCCCCGTCTTCGGGCTCGTTGGTCTTATTAATAAAGACCGCAGTTGTAAAAAACACAAGGAAAGAAACAGTTGGTATAAGATAATCTTAAATAAACAAAGGAAAATATGAGGTGAGAATTACCCTTATCAGAAACGTTTGAAAGTCCCAAGGACTTAAGCTAGAACTCGTCCAGGAGCACCCAAGCCATTGTGGCATAATCATCCTTTGTGAGCTCAGCATATGCATGGGCCTCCTCATCATTCAGGATGATATTACTAGGGCTACCATCTGAAACCCTACTAAAGGAGCTACGGAAAAGGGTGCCCCAATCCCCTCCTTCCCAAATCAAATACATAAACTCCTCTTTCCATTTGGGGTTATTATCTGGAATGGATTTGGGGTGAAATATGGGGGGAGTGGAAGGACGGTGGTTGATATAAACCCAACCCAAAGTAACGGCTGAACTATTCTTAAACTGGAAAATTCTCCTAAACAAATCTACAGATAAAGGAAAATTGTTCTTCAAACAAAGAACAATGAAACATATAATGATTCTCCAGGCGTTTGGAGGAAGTTGGCAAGGGTTAATGTTAGAAATGAATACTACTAGAAACTAGACAGAGGGGGGGTGAATGGATAGTTTGATATATTTTTCGATTCTTGAAAACTAAGTAACAGACTGTATATGATTATGATATGTAATATGCAGAAAGTAAATAACACACACAATCACTTTAATCTACTTTGTATAAGCAAATTAAATACTACAGCTCTCCAAGAAATTCACAATCGAATTTCTGGCTTCTAAACAAGAACAGTTTGAACTTGCTTTCTTACAGAGAAAAGAGCTTAAGATAAAAACTATGTGTATCTCTCTTACAGCTCACAATAGGATGTGCATGATATATATAGGCCCTATACAAACTAGTGCACACACCTATTTTTTTACACAGTTACCCCTTGCTGAAAGTCCAACTTGTCCTGCCATAAGACGTTAACTGTGTCAGGAAGGACCACCTGCTTTTCGGAGTCTTTCCCGTTTCTGTAGCTGCTTGTCTCTTATCTTTCTCTCCAAGTTTAGCTGTAGATTTGCCATCTGTTCTTTGGACCACCTTGCCAGAACAAATGCTTCAGTATTTGTCTCTTTTGATTCTTGATTCTGTACCTTGATTTGTCTTGTTGTAAACGGCTAAGTGTTGATATCGTGAACTCCACTTCATTCCTAACTTCGCGATCTCACTTGTGAGGACTTCGCGATATAGCCTTTGAAGACTTTGCGACATAGGTCATTTGAAGACTATGCGACATAGGTCATTTGAAGACTATGCGACATAGGTTATTTGAAGACTATGCGACATAGGTCATTTGATGACTATGCGACATAGGGCTTCTGAGGACTTCACGATCTAGGCTTCTTTGACTTTGCTGACTTCAACACTTCACGACATGTGTCTTGAAGACTTCTCGACATAGTACAAAATGGACTATGCGATATAGTACTTCACGACATGGATATTGGTGACTTTACGACATAGCTTTCTTCTGACTTTGCTATATAATGCCTTAGACAAATTTCTGCAACTTATTTCTTCATAGCCTTATTTATCTCTATCCTGCTGCATGAACACTTCTGAACTTCTACCAGGACAATTATTCAATGGCCTATTTACAATCTAGATGCAAGAAACTTTACTAAGCTCATTATAACTTTGAGCATACATGATCAAGCTAATGTTCATGAGAACAAGACAAGTACATTTAGAGACCTATACTATATCCCAGTGATAGAACTCACTAGGTCATGTAATGTGACATAGTCACATAGTGTAGGCTTGTTAATAGTGGTATTCAGACATGTCTTGAGCCTAACAATCTCCCCCAAATTGTGAGTAAGACCCTTAGGCACAATTTCATGTCTGATAACAAGCCTAACTAACATAAAAAAGAACAAGTATAAAGAAGATAAAGTTAAGAACAGAATTTGATAACAACTTGGAAATTTAGTCTTACAGAGATTCTCCTTGAGCTACATAGCTTCATTTTCCAATTGTTTCTTTAAGAAATCATCATAGACTTTCTTCTTCCTTATTTCTTCATTCTTCTTTATTTCAGAGATGGCCAGTAAAATTTCATCCCTTGCAATCAGTTCTTCAAAGAGAGGAGAACCTTTTAGATCTTCAGCTGCTGTTCTGAGGGCACTTTCCACATATGAATGTATGAACTCCATCCTTATCTTGCTTATTCCTCCATAATGATTTTTGTACTCAACAGTATAAGGATTTTGCTTTACCCTGCACAGCCCTTTCTTCCTTAGCTCCTTTGCTCTTTCTTCCATCTCAGCCATCTCCTTTTCTTTCTCATGCCTCCTTTCTTCATTCAGCTTCTTTATATTTTCTTTATAGTCAGAGTGCATCTTCATGAATCTGGAAATCTCTATTTTCCACACCCTTTCTTCCTTTTCTTCAAAATTTAACAAGGCATTGATTCTTTCTTGCTCATAGGTGTCAAAATGTTGCCATCCCCCTTGTTTCATTATTCTTTCTCTTCCATCAGTGTACTTGATCTCTAGATGATCCAACTTCACTTTGACTTCAAAGATCCTTTGAGCCCTCAAAAATGCTAGGGCATCTTCATCATAGTCCTCATCTAGTGGAAGCACATTGATGCCAATAACCTTAGTGAGTTTTCCAATCTTCTTTGTTATCCTTATCCTTCTGGGTACACTCTTGATCTTCAAATGCTTCACAAGAGATACCTTTCTGGAACAGGGAGATTTAGTCTTCAGTGCCACATCACTTGGAAGTAGCTTCATTCCTTTCCCCTTCATCCACTGTAACACTCCACTAGCTGTAACTTTGTGGAAGTGTTTTCTTGAAATTACTTTAGTGGCTTCATCTTTCTTCTGTGGCAATTCAGGTTCAGAAGTCATGGATAATAATTTTGGAGGATCATTGCTAACAGTACCCACCCTAGACTTAGAGTCTTGTATTGTGGTTAAAGTGCTGCTAGCAATGTCCTTGACTTGCTGAATTCCACTTCTTGTTTTCCTGGTTGTTTCCTTTGTCCCTTTGGAGTCCCTCTTGTCATCACCAGCATCTTTTGATTTCTTAGGATATTTGCTCCTGCTGCTCTCACTAGATCCATCCTTATTTCTCCTTGTCTGAGATCTCCTTTCATAGGTTTTCTCCTCATCATCATCCTCCCCATCCTTCTTTTTGCTCTTTTCTTTGACAGATTCAGGAATGGCTCCATGAATCAGAAAAGATTGTAGAGTTCGAATCATCTCTAGTTCCTCAGCTGTCCTAGCTCCTCTCTTAGCTCTCAGCATTTGCAGCACCTGGTTGATCTTTGCATTGTTCTTCATTAAAAGGTCTGAGGGAATTACTAGTTGGTCAATACTACTGTCTTGAGATAGGCTTTGGTAAATTATTGTCCTTGGCTTGGATATAACCTCAGGCAATCTTTTATTCTGGTCCATCTTCAAGTCATTGTAAAGACTTTCATTGTTCATCCCATGCTTTTCAATCAAATCCAGAATGATTGACAGCTCAGTAAATCTCAGTTTCTCTAGAGTTTGAAAAGCTAGGTGCCACAAGCAGTTATCCTTGCACACCATGATTATCTCTCTTAGATGAACATCCTTGATTTTCCTTACTGCCACTGTGAAATACTTGATGCTTTCCTTGATCTTCTGTCTGTACATCCTTGCATCTCCTTGAGCACTGCTGTAGATGGCTTTCAGAAACTCCAGGAAGGCCTCATCATGATAGATGTTTGAGTTGGCAACTTCCTGTAGCTTGGCCTCTATGATAATTTCAGCTTTGACAGGTTTAGCATTGGGAGTAGGTTGAGTAGGTTGAGGATTTGAGATATCTTTAGGCATTGTTGATGGATAGTAGGTGGTTGAGATTGTGCTCTTCTGACCTTCTGCACTTATGACCTCTACAGGGGGAAGAATGATTGGCTTTATGGTTTCTTCAATGAGTTTGCCCTTGCCCTTATGCTTTGATTGCTTGGCAGGTACTCCCCCTCTTTGTTTCAGAATGACCTCCTTTTGTTTCTCCCCCTTAGGCTTGGGATCAGACAAGATGTCTTGAGCTTCCCCAGGGATAGGCAGGTTCATTTGTTTCATCATTGAAGTCAGCATCTGTTGTTGCACCAGTAGGATATTGGAGGTGTTGTTGCCTTGGTCATCCAGTTTGTCATTGAGCTGTTTTAGAGAGTTGGCAAGCTCCTTGTTTTCATCTTTCAGAGAGGCCACTTCTCTTTCAAGACCATCCACCTTTGAGAAGAGCTGTTGAGACTTGAAAGAATTGAGAGATTGCTCCCTGAGCTTGGCAAAGTCAAATTTGGAGATGTTTGACAGAGGGACCTCATCCACCAATTTGTCACCATACTGATTCTTCCAAATTACATTCAGCATTGCATTTGAGTTGATATTGGCCTTGACTTGATTTTCTAGGGTTGTAGCCAGCTTCCTGATGTTGTCTGTGACCATGGCCAGAGAGAGGCCCATCATGTTCACAGTAGAGTTTGTCTTCTGGATTTCTTTAAGGATACCTTCCACCTTGGGAAAATCAGAGAGATATGAGTTTCTGAGCTGAGTGAGGGATCTGTCTATCACCTCCTGGATTGAAGAAATCTCTGATTGAAGCCCTTTCCTAAGATAGTGCAGAGCCTTTAATTGATTCCTGTAGACATCATTAACAGCATCATAGATGGCAGCAGGAGAGAGATCCTTTGCATTGGAGCCCAGAGAAGTTAGGTATTCTTCTCTTAGAAAAGCTAGGGCATCTTTGAGCTTGAGAGTCCTCTTAGCATCCAACCAGGCATCCACATTTCCCTCTGGTTCAGCTGCATCCACTATCTTCTCCTGCTGAGCTTCAACATCCTCCTTGTGGCAGAGTAAAATGGCTTCATAATCAGCATTTGGGAGATTGGAGGTGAGGAGATGTTGAGCTATCTTTGAGAACTCATCAATCTGTGCCACATGGAGATCTTGTATGGCTTCTTCAGTCATTTTGGAAGGCACATATGATGATCCTGAAGGCCTGTCATGGTGCACAGGCTTCAGCCATTCTGACATAGTGGCCTGAGCCAAGTGAGAGCTAGTGCTAGGCACTTCATGAGATGTAAGATTTTGAGTCTCCCCCAGCCTTGGAATGGCTGTAGGGTCTAATGTTGTCTCCATTGAAATGGGATGTGTTACAATAATAGCCCTATTTGTCTGTGAAGACAGTTCCACATCCCTAAGGATGGGAGAATTTGGCATAGAGTCTCCAGTGAAAACTGGTGAATCCTCCATGTTTGTGTTGGTGTCATTAGGATATGCCCCAACATGCATTCCCTGACCAACTAAATGTGGTTCCTGGGTGGTGAGCATAGTGTCATGCACCATGTCACTTGAAATTGGCTCAATCACAGGAGAGAATTGTGATTGATCAAAGGCAAGATTGTCATTGGAATGACTCTCTTGTTCAGAAGAAATTTTTATGAAAGAATCTGAGAGAGAAGTGGGGTTTAGATTAGATTGTGGCAACTCCCCTGAGAAATAGGAAGAGTTTCAACAGTGATGTGCTCTCCACTCTGTGTATTATCAGCCTTATCACTCCTAGGGTCAAGAGTGAGGTCTTGACCCTGTGCAGACTCTGTACAAGGTGAAGTGGGGAGGCTGCTCTTTTCAATGCCAATGACCTGTTGAGATGCCATGGACAGTAACAGGTGTACCCTTTTTTCCACATCTGAATCCTGTTGGGAGGATCCAGTGGTAGGTTTGGATTTGGATTTCTTACTTTGTCTGGTGAGAGGTGACTCAGGATTCTCACTAGCTATCTCTACAGATTCATTTATCACTGCTAGGGCTCTCTTCTTTGACTTCTTTTTAGTAACACCAATCTTTTGAGAGATTGATGCACTTGGCTGCCTAACTTCTATGGTACTGTTTGCAGTGGGGTTGCTGGATGGGATGGGAAGGCTGGGGTTAGACTGTGTAGCTCCTTCAGTCTCAGCCTCCCCTGTCCAGGAAAGAGCATGGTATATGGGCTTATCAAGTGGATAAGACTCAAATGTGTCCTGCATATGCTTGGTCACACTTAAAATCACATCCACTTGATTCCTTGTGTCCAATGAGCCAAATAGTACTTTGGACATGGACTTGGAATAAGCCATTTTAGTGTTATCTATACCCTCCAATTCATGGACATTTGCATCAAGAAAATTTAAAATTACTTGAAGGAAACGAGGGTAAAAGATGTCATTACCTCTACCACGAACGGTCCTGCCTAGCCTCTGAGCCAATTCTTTGAGAATTATGGCTCCCACATTGATCTCCTGGTTGTTGGCCAAGGAGTAGGCTAGCTTCACAGCAATGTGACTGATATGGTCCCATCCTGTCTTCCTGCAGAGAAACACCTTCTGGAGTGCGTCAAACAGAAATGACCACTCCCTTCTTACAAACTTCTTATTCAGCTTTCCAGTATCTATCTCATCAGCATACCGAATGAAGGTCATGAAATCTATGATTTGAGCATCTGTAGCTTCTTGGTCATGACCCTCCACCTTGAACCCCAAAGCTTCATTGATTTCCCTTTCACCAAACTAAAAGTGTTTGCCTCCAATTGAACAACTAACCTCCTGGAATGAGGTTCCATCTTCCCTAGCCATTGTTGATACCAACGTCGTTCTCCAGAATCCTTCCAACACATCGACATACAAGGTAGGGTTTAGGGTTAGGGCTTGGCGTAGGTAGGAAGTGTTCAAGAACCGTACAAAACACTTGTACCTTGGGTTAGCCTCAGCCTCAGAGGGAATGGTGAGAAGATTGGTTTCTTTGGGAATGGTTAAAGGGATAGAGGATGATACTGTTTGAGATTTGGGTGCCATTTCGAGAGAGAGAGTGAAAAAGGGAGTAGAGAATTTGTGCTTAGGTTTGAGAGTTTGAGAGCAATAGACAAGATGAAAAGTTATGAACGGTTAGAAAAGGTATTTATATGATAGAGACACTGCGATATGGAGTTATGAATGTGTACAGTCTATTTGTATGTCGCGAAGTCAAAAATGGCATGTACCGCAAAGTCTTGCACAGTATATCGCATAGTCTCAGAAATGAACTATGTCGCAAAGTCCTCAAGATGAAAGGATCGGGGAGACTTTGCGATATAGTAGAAATACCCTGTCTAAAGCTCTCTTTTAGGAATTTTAAGCAAATTGTTAGACTTTTATCAAATTTTGAAATAAAATAAATTTAAATCAAAATTCTGTCAAATGTGGAGACTTGTCGATATAGTTATTCTAAGTCGCGAAGTCATAAAATGAACTATGTCGCAAACTCATGAAATGAACTATGTCGCGAAGTCTCACAATCTCAACAGTTTGCGATATAAGTCTGTTTGATTTGAACTGTGTCGTAAACTCTGAAAATCATCTATATCGAGATGTCTCAAAAGCTCACAACTTTACCAACAAATGTGATTTTGAAAAATATGCAGTAAAATACTGAAATATTTATAAATCATATCTCAGCTAATTTTCACTCCAAACAAATAGAGCATTTAAATACAGTGAAAATTTACTGCTGCAACAATTTACTAGCATACTTACTTAGAGCAACTAAATGAAGGATTGAGCATTCCAATTTCACTCACAAGTCTGTTGAAGACTGCTTCATTCAGAGGTTTAGTAAATATGTCAGCTAATTGTTTCTCAGTGGGAACATAAGAGACTTCTATGGTACCATTTGCAGCATGTTCCCTAATGAAATGGTACCTGATCTCAATGTGCTTTGTAGTAGAGTGATTAACCGGATTGGCAACTATGGATATTGCACTAGTATTATCACACATTAGTGGAATGTGTTCTAACACTAGCCCATAATCCATGAGTTGATTTCTAATCCAAATCAATTGAGCACAGCAACTTCCAGCAGCAATGTATTCAGCCTCAGCTGTGGATGTTGCTGTGGACTGTTGTTTCTTACTAAACCAGGACACTAACCTTTGACCTAGGAATTGACAGCTTCCAGAGGTGCTCTTCCTGTCAATTCTGCATCCAGCATAATCAGAATCTGTGTAACCAACCAGGTTGAACCCAGTGCCCTTTGGATACCATAGCCCAAGATTAGGAGTCCCCTTCAGATATTTGAAGATTCTTTTGATAGCCATCATGTGAGATTCCTTGGGATCAGACTGGAACCTTGCACAAAGGCATGTGGCAAACATGATGTATGGCCTGCTAGCTGTGAGATAGAGTAAGGATCCAACCATTCCTCTATAGACCTTGATATCAACTCTCTTGCCTTTCTTGTCTTCATCCAGCTTGATTGCAGTAGACATAGGAGTTTTAGCTGGGGATGACTCTTCTAAACCATATTTCTTTAAAAGATCCTTGACATACTTAGATTGGTTTATAAAGATGCCATCCTCCCTTTGATGTACTTGCAGGCCTAGAAAGTAGGTTAACTCTCCCATCATACTCATTTCATATTTGCTTTGCATCAACTTAGAGAACCTTTCACAGAGTTTTTCATTTGAAGAGCCAAAGATGATATCATCCACGTAGATTTGAACAAGAATGATATCATTTCCATGCTTCTTGAAGAATAGGGTTTTGTCAATTGTACCCCTGGTAAATTGATGCTCAAGAAGGAATTGAGATAGAGTTTCATACCAGGCTCTTGGTGCCTGTTTGAGTCCATAGAGTGCCTTGAGCAGTCTATACACAAAGTTTGGGAAGTCATCACTTTCAAAGCCAGGTGGTTGAGACACATAAACTTCTTCAGCAAGATCACCATTGAGAAATGCACTTTTCACATCCATTTGATACACCTTAAAATCTGAGTGAGCTGCAAATGCCAGGAAGATTCTGATGGCTTCCAGTCTAGCTACAGGTGCAAATGTCTCATCATAGTCAATGCCTTCTTGTTGACAGTATCCTTTGGCAACCAGTCTAGCTTTGTTTCTTATTACCACTCCTTCTTCATCCATTTTGTTTCTGAACACCCATTTGGTGTCAATAACATTTTTTCCTTTTGGAGGAGGTACTAGTTCCCATACTTTGTTTTTCTCAAATTGATTCAACTCTTCTTGCATGGCAACAATCCAATCAGAATTCTTCAAAGCTTCTTCAATTAATTTAGGTTCCTCTTGTGACAGAAAGCAGCTATACAGACATGTATTTAATGTTGCCCTTCTTGTTCTAACTCCCTCACTAGGATCTCCAATGATTTGATCCCTAGTGTGGGCTCTGTCCCATTTCCTTGTGTGCCCCTGTTCATTTCCTTGATCTGTTCCAAGCTCATTTTGGTTGAAAGGTGCATTCTCTTCTTCTCCCCCTGTGTTTGTGAACCCTTGCACAGGTGTTTGAAGAAGATTGTCAACTTCAAGGATTTCATTCTCTAGAACAGTTTGAACAGGGGATTCATCTTCACTTTCAGAATCCTCAAGATAACCTTGATTCTCAAATCTCAATGGCACACTGTCTTGATCACTTGTTTTCAGTCCAGGAGTTTTCTTGTCATCAAAGGTAACATCCATGCTTTCCATGACTTTGTGTTGCTCAGGTACAAATACTCTGTATGCTGTCCTTTCCAGAGAGTATCCAATGAAGATACCTTCAAATGCTTTTGCATCAAATTTTCCAACATGCTCAGAGGTATCTTTCATCACAAAGCACTTGCTTCCAAACACATGCAGGTGCTTGAAGGATGCTCTTTTTCCAGTCATTAATGAGTAAGGAGTTTTGCCAGACTTTTTATTGATTAATGTTCTATTTTGCACATAGCATGCTGTGTTAACAGCATCAGCCCAAAAGCTAGTGGGTAGCTTTGCATCCAGCAGCATTGTCCTTGCAGCTTCAATGAGAGTTCTATTCTTTCTCTCAACTACTCCATTTTGTTGAGGTGTTCTAGGAGCTAAGAATTGTTGAGAAATTCCTTTATCTTTGCAAAACTCATACAATGTTGAATTTCTGAACTCAGTCCCATTATCACTTCTCAAAGCAACTACAGAGGAACCAGTGTTTTGTGCTTCTTTGTCAACTCTCTTGATATGCTCTATTATGACTTGGGGTGCTTCATCCTTGGAGAATAGGAATTCCACCCAAGTATATCTTGAATAGTCATCTACCATCACTAGAGCATATTTCTTTTTGGAGAGGGACATTACATTCACAGGGCCAAATAAGTCCATGTGAATTAGCTACAGAGGTTTTGAGTTTGTATTGAGCAACTTGTTCTTGTGACTGGATCTTTTAATTTTTCCTTTCTGACAAGCTTCACATGCTCCATCTTGCACAAACTCCAAGGCAGGCAAATCCCTGATAAGTTCTCTCTTGGTTAGAGAGTTCATTGCCTGAACATTCAAGTGAGACAGCTTCTTGTGCCATAGCCAGAATTCCTCATTTGTGGCTTTAGTGTAGAAACAGCAGATTTCTCCCTTATCTGCAGCCTTGAGATTAGCTACAAACAAGCTTTCTTTCTTCACACCAGTTAGAACAACTTCACCACTTTCCTTTTTTGAGATTGAACAAAGGTCTTCATCAAATTCCACTTTGAAACCTCTGTTGGTAAATTGTCCAATACTCAAGAGATTATGCTTCAGTCCTTCAACAAATGCTACATCTTCAATAATGACATTTCCAGATTTAACACTGCCATATCCCATTGTATAACCAATGTTGTCATTTCCAAAGGTTACTGATGGGCCAGCCTTTTCCTCAAAATGTGATAGCAGGGCTATATCACCAGTCATGTGACTTGAGCATCCACTGTCCAAGATCCATATGACTCTTTTATTCCTGTTGCCCTGCATTCACAAAGTGACTAAGTTGTTTTTGGTACCCACACTTGGTAGGGTCCAGTTGATTTAGAAACATTTTTATTAACAATTCTTCTGTCATAAATTGCATTTCTCATAGTAGGAGACTTCACTTTTTCTGTGGCTTTGGAGTTTACACTCTTAGGCTCACATGAAGTTTTCACCCTCTCAACCCTGATTGGGGACCCTGCCCTATGAGAATGCATGAGTGTGTGTGATTCACCAGATTGTGCAGAGTCAAGTTTATGTTTAAGAGATAAACAGTTAGCAATCACAGTCACATAGCATGTCATGCAGTTTGGCTTACCACAGAAAGAATCATGACTAGAATTTATGCTTGCAGAAAGGTTACTTAGGTTGTCAACTTCAACAATTTCAGGCTTACTACACTTATGAGTCAAATGATTAACAGATAGGCATTTTTGACATTGTTTCCTGGGAGCATTTGGCACATAAGCATAGTTGTTTCCCTTGTTAACACCAACTTTACCATTTCTGTTTTGTTTCCTTTTCTTAACAACTTCTTTCTTTGCTTTAGGACTCTTGACAAGATTGTCTTTGGTCTCTTTCTGATTGACAAGTTCAGGAAAGGAAGAAGTGTTCTTAGCAGCCTCATCTTCTTCAAGTAGTTGTTGCTTGATGATCAGTAGTTCCTCATCAAACTCAACAGCACTCTTTCTGAAGATGGGCTGTTCAACACTTGACAGTATGATTGGGGCATTTTTGTTTGTAAAAGTTTCCTTTCCTTTGCCCTTGACCTTCTTCCTTCCCTTGTCATTATCATAGTCAAAACCAACTCCAACCTTGCAGTCTTCAGTGTGTTCCTTGTGGTAGGTTTGAATAAGTTCAGAGGAGTTTTTGAAGCTTCTTAGTTTCAGTTCAGTTTCAGCAATTTGTTCTCTAAGGGCTTTCTCTATCTGCTCAGCACAAATCACTTTGTTTTTAAGATACTCAACCTCCTTTTTCAAACCATCCAGGTTCACAACCATTAACTCAAGTTTCTCATTCTTTTCTGTAAGCTCAACATTCTTAGCAGTTAGTCTATCAATTTCTTCATTAGCTACTAACATGCTAGTATGAATATTAAACATCTCAGTGCTCATATCTTCAACAGTTTGCTTATATTGAAGGGAAGTCATATCAAGAGAAGTAAGAATGGGTACCTGACTTGAATCACCATCATCAGAAAATGCCATCAAGGCATAGTTTGAGTACTCTTGTTCTTCTTCTTCATCAGAGTCATCCCAGCATTTTCCCTCAGCAATAAAAGCTTTGCCCTGTTGTTTCTTGAGTAGAGCCTCATACTTAGCTTCAAGCTCTAAGTATGCTTTGTCCTTCTTGACTTGTTTAGGCTTTTTGCACTCAGTGGCAAAATGCCCAAGTTCATTGCAGTTATAGCATCTTATTTTGGTCCTATCCACACTTCCTGTCTTGTATCCACCCTTAGCAGCACCAACAATCCCTTTTCCTTTATTGAAGGTGTTTGAGCCACTAGATCCACCAGTGTTTCCAGTATTGAACTTGGACCTGAATGGCTGCTTTCTTTTAAACCTTATGTTAGGATATCTCCTAGCCATATAAGCAAAAGATTTGTTTTCCATTTTGTCCAGTTCTTCCATGCTGTAAAACTCATCATCCTCAGACAAATCATAGACAACCTGGGCCTCATCACCAGTGTCTTCAACTTCCAGTTCCTCAATCTTGACCTGACTGATTTTAAGAGAGTCCATTCTTTGACTTAGGTTGTCAGCAATAAGTGCACAGGAGGTATTAGCCACTAATCCTTGCTTTGCTTGAATAGATCTCTTTTGAAACAGCTCTAACTCATATGTCTTCAAAACACCATATAACACATCAAAACCAATCTTTGTTAGATCTCTTTCTTTAAGGGAAGAGATTCTTGGTTCCAAGTGATCTGGAAGAGTTAGTAGAAACTTCATATTGAGCTCTTCTGTTTCATAGTGTTTGTCATAGAGTTTGAGCTCGTTTATCAGCTTGTTGAATCTCTCAAACACTTCTGTGATTCCCTCTTTTGGCTGAGCCATGAAGGCTTCATATTGTGAAACAAGAATCTGCTTCTTGTTCTTTCTTACTTCAGTAGTTCCTTCACAGAGCACTTCTATAAGATCCCACATCTTCTTGGCACTAGTACAATGAGCAACAGTGCCATACATGTTGAATTCCATAGATTCACAAATGATAAGTTGAAGATGTCCATTCAGTGCTACTTTTTCCTTTTCAGGATCAGTGTATTTTGAGGGATCTTTGGGCGCATGTTTAGCTGGTACAATCTCAGTGTCATTGGTTGTTTCACCAATCTCGATCATTGGAATGAAGGGACCATGCTTTAGAATATCTAAATACATGGGGTTAGAAGCTTTGATGAAAAGCAACATCTTCTTTTTCCATAAACTGTAGTGCTCCTTGTTAAAGGGGGGAATCTTGATACTGCTTAGTTTCTGTGAACTCATTCTTGATCTTTTCCTGTTTGTACGTTAACAGCCTACGCTCTGATACCACTTGTTAGAAATGAATACTACTAGAAACTAGACAGAGGGGGGGTGAATGGATAGTTTGATATATTTTTCGATTCTTGAAAACTAAGTAACAGACTGTATATGATTATGATATGTAATATGCAGAAAGTAAATAACACACACAATCACTTTAATCTACTTTGTATAAGCAAATTAAATACTACAGCTCTCCAAGAAATTCACAATCGAATTTCTGGCTTCTAAACAAGAACAGTTTGAACTTGCTTTCTTACAGAGAAAAGAGCTTAAGATAAAAACTATGTGTATCTCTCTTACAGCTCACAATAGGATGTGCATGATATATATAGGCCCTATACAAACTAGTGCACACACCTATTTTTTTACACAGTTGCCCCTTGCTGAAAGTCCAACTTGTCCTGCCATAAGACGTTAACTGTGTCAGGAAGGACCACCTGCTTTTCGGAGTCTTTCCCGTTTCTGTAGTTGTTTGTCTCTTATCTTTCTCTCCAAGTTTAGCTGTAGATTTGCCATCTGTTCTTTGGACCACCTTGCCAGAACAAATGCTTCAGTATTTGTCTCTTTTGATTCTTGATTCTGTACCTTGATTTGTCTTGTTGTAAACGGCTAAGTGTTGATATCGTGAACTCCACTTCATTCCTAACTTCGCGATCTCACTTGTGAGGACTTCGCGATATAGCCTTTGAAGACTTTGCGACATAGGTCATTTGAAGACTATGCGACATAGGTCATTTGAAGACTATGCGACATAGGTTATTTGAAGACTATGCGACATAGGTCATTTGATGACTATGCGACATAGGGCTTCTGAGGACTTCACGATCTAGGCTTCTTTGACTTTGCTGACTTCAACACTTCACGACATGTGTCTTGAAGACTTCTCGACATAGTACAAAATGGACTATGCGATATAGTACTTCACGACATGGATATTGGTGACTTCACGACATAGCTTTCTTCTGACTTTGCTATATAATGCCTTAGACAAATTTCTGTAACTTATTTCTTCATAGCCTTATTTATCTCTATCCTGCTGCATGAACACTTCTGAACTTCTACCAGGACAATTATTCAATGGCCTATTTACAATCTAGATGCAAGAAACTTTACTAAGCTCATTATAACTTTGAGCATACATGATCAAGCTAATGTTCATGAGAACAAGACAAGTACATTTAGAGACCTATACTATATCCCAGTGATAGAACTCACTAGGTCATGTAATGTGACATAGTCACATAGTGTAGGCTTGTTAATAGTGGTATTCAGACATGTCTTGAGCCTAACAGTTAATCCCAACATCAGCCAAAAGCCTGGGAATAAACTCATGGAAAGGGAACCTGAGTCCCGCGACAATGGCATCCTTATAAATGCATAAAGCATCAGGACGCCAATGGAAAGAACGGTCCCCTGGGCCGGCTGGAACTAACCTATAGGGGAACTTAATCCTATACATCTTATTATAGTCCCTTATTTTATCAATTTCGTGAAACTTATTACTGCAGTCAAAAGAATCTAACAGGGACACAGAAGGATATTCATCACTACGTTCTAAAATCATATCTTGAAGTGACATATGAGAAGAACGAATGATGATACCTCTCTTAGAAGCTTTGTTCATTTTCTGAAGGCGTTGAGCATCTTTGTCAGACATCTTCAAATCTTCAAACCTTCAAGAGAAATCCCAGAAAAATCTCCAGAAAAATCTTCAAAACTTCAAAGAAATTCCCAGGAAATCTTCAAAGAAACCCATAAATCTTTAAGGGATGAAGGTGAAAACCCAGAAATCTTCGAGGGATGAAGATTGATCCCAGAAAAAGAAGAACACCACCGTACAAAAGCTCGCCGGGAATCGCCTTACCACGGAATAAAAGAGAGAAAATCTAAGAAGACTAGAGAGAAATTTTCGGAAAGAAAGAAATATGAAGTGAAGAAAAGAGTGAAAAATCACTCTTTTATAAACAAAGTGACTGGAAACCCTACCGGTTAAGGAAGGGCAACCGTCTATAGCCAGTAAGGCCCATAAAATCCATTTATGGATTACAAAGGCAAAAGCCCAAATAAATTAAGTATCAGGCAAATTCGAAGCCCAAAATAAGAAAGGCCCAATAAGGCCCAAATAATTCAAGTCCAAATTAAAAATTGGGCTAATTAAGCTTGGAATAAAACCAAGGCAATGATAAAAAAAATCGAGGTCGAAAAGACCCTTGATCAACATCGAAGGCTTGAAGTCGAAAGTATATGGGAAATTGAGGTCGTATCACTCGACCTCACTCCCAAATAAACTCAAAAATTAAAGATTTAAGGTCGAAAAACCCTAAATCGAGGTCGCACGACCCAAGTCAAAAATACACACGAAATTGAGGTCGTGTCCATCGACTTCGCACCAAAAGAAAATCAAAAAATTGGAAAAACGAGGTCGAAAAAACCTTAGATCGAAATCGATTGGTTGAGATCGAAAATACACTATAAATCGAGTTCGTGTCCCACGACCTCACCCTGAAATGAGGTCGAAAAACAGAAGGATTCGAGGTCGAAAGAATGAGGTCGAAAAAGACCTAGAAATTAAAGTTTAAAATGACCTAGGAAAATCCTGGTCGAAAACGCATGGAAACGAGGTCGACACGTCGAGGTCGAAAAAGGCCTACGAATTGAAGTCGACAGCTTCGACCTCACAACCAATCGAGGTCGAAGATATATTGGAATGAGGTCGACAAGGCGAGGTCGAAAATGGCCTATGAAGTGAAGTCGACAACTTCGACCTCACAACAAATCGAGGTCGAAATTGTATTGCTTCCAGGTCGAACAGGTGAGGTCGAAAGTGACTTGGAAATCCTGGTCGATAGCTTCGACCTCACAGCTGTTCCTGGTCGAAATTGTATTGCTTCCAGGTCGAGCAGGTGAGGTCGAAAATGACTTAGAAATCCTGGTCGACAGCTTCGACCTCACAGCTGTTCCTGGTCGAAATTGTATTGCTTCTAGGTCGAGCATGTGAGGTCGAAAATGACTTAGAAATCCTGGTCGACAGCTTCGACCTCGCAGCTGTTCCTGGTCGAAATTGTACTGACTTCCAGGTCGAAATCCTGGTCGAAATTGTACTGACTTCCAGGTCGAAATCCTGGTCAAAATTGCACTGCTTCCAAGTCGAATTCCTGGTCGAAATTGTACTGTTTCCAGGTCAAATTCCTGGTCGAAAATGACCTAATTTGAGGTCAAAAATGGCCTTAAAATGGAAAATTTTGGAAAAAATACACTATAATTTCTACAAAAACCCCAGGGGAGATTTTTCCAGAAGTTGGGGGGCAAATGATATGGACAGAAAAGTAATTATAGAAATATAATTGACGGTCCAATGAAAAGGCTCGATATTTAATGCCCAAATCCCTAATTATTCATTAATTTCGTAATTAATGAATAGGGAAAATATACAGCTCATTAAAAGAGCCCAAATTATGGAAATCTTATCAAAGAAGGATCCGGAATCCCAATTAAAGGAAATTAATGAGTCATAGCCTTTATCAACAAGGAAAAGACTTCTCCAGCAAGAAATACGATGTTTATCCAATATCAAAAAGGAGACTTATTCGCTAAGTCTCCTAAACATACCATAAATACTAGGCTCCAGACGCCTATATAAGTTCCCTGATCCTACAATCAGAACTACGTCTTTGGCTTGATTCTCAATAACGATTTGAGATACGTAGGCATCTTGTGAGGACCGATTTAGTCTCGAAACACAAGTGCAGCCATTAAAGCTCGAAAGCTCATTAATCCTAGCATTAAATTCACAAGTACGTTTTTTAATCCACAACACATGCGGAACTAACGAAATTATCTTTAATTTAATGATGGTTTAATAATTATTATCTAACTTGACCTGTTTACCTACCCATAAACCGAAAAGAAAAGATGGTTAAGAATTTTTACATAAAGAATTCAATTCAATATAGAAAACCAATTTATAATTGGTTTAAATTATCAAAACACACTTCTTAGTATTTAAATATAATCATACATTTAATCAAATACACATTTTAATATAAGTATTATATTCAAAATTATCGTTTCTGAATATGAAACCCTCAATATTTTAATAACATTTTGATATTATCCTTTTATGTTTGTTATATGTAAAATAATATAATTATAATTTGAATTAATCAAATTGTTATGTTCCTTCAGAAAAAAAAGTGTTTAAATTTAAAGTTTGTGTAGGTTCACGTGTATCATTGTTAGTATGATACACATGAGCATAATATTGATAATTTTTAATATTGTTATCTTGATATTTGGTTTAACAATTATTATCTAATTGGAACTATACATAAATTCAAGAAAAAATATATTTAAGAATTTTTACATAGAAAACTTTTAAATTATCAAAATACACTTTTTAGTATTTAAATATAATTATATTATTAATCAGATACACTTTTTAATTTTAGATCTAACATTTTTCATCGATCTATTTAAGATTTAACTGTAATTATTAATTTGGTCGTATAGTGATCGTACACGGACCAAATCGATTTTAATTTTTTCTTAAATTGATTTGAATATTTTATTGAAATAAAAATAGAATTTATAAATTTAAAAGAATTAGGAAAAAAATTAAATTGGTGCAACAATAAAAAAAATATTTATTAAAATTTAGATAATCACTTTACTGTTTGGGCTCTATCTTGAGTTTTAGACAACAAATGTTAACGATTTTACAGTCCATGCGAAGCTAACAAAATTATCTTTAATTTAATGATGGTTTAATAATTTTTATCTAACTGGAACTATCCATAAACTAAAGAGAAAAAATAATTACGAATTTTTACATAAAGATTTCTATTCAATATAGAAAACCCATTTATAATTGGTTTAAATTATCAAAATACACTTTTTAGTATTTAAATACTATCCTATTATTAATCAATTACAATTTTTAATATTATATCTAACGGTCCTCATCTATTTGAATATTTATAGTTTTATAATCCAACGGTTCATATACTTTTGGTAGTACAATGACCGACCAAAGTTTTGGATAAGATCTCCTTTACGCTTATCTATTATATATATAATAGAGCAACTAGGTAGTTGGATGAGACAATTTATTCAATGTATAATTACCAAATTACCCCTGTAATATATTAATGATTTTTTTATTTAATATGTAAGCATTAACTGTTTCCGATCTTTATTTCATAACAATGAGTAGTAATTAATGATTTTTTTTAATTTAATATGCTTGTATTAATTGTGTCTACTCATTATTACACAATAGTCTATAATTAAATCAATTCATTGGCATTTTTACACTAATCATCGAGCAAAAATAACATAATAATTTAATTTTTAAACACATAATATACTAAAATTTTCAAATAAAGCAATCTTGTATGAAACTATTTTCATTACTCGTAAACGTAAATAGTGCATACCCTAATTTATACAAGTATGCTTGTATTATACAAGTTAAGAAAGTAAATCTGTTACCTGTGATTTTAAAAATCGATTGACTCGGCCAAGTACACAGATGAGTACTCGGAACTCGATTGTCAATCAATTTGAATTTGAGCTCGTACTTGGATGTTGAAAACGATTACTCGGATTTTGAAGACAAAATTAAGCGGAACCAATTTTCAAGTTTTTGAACCTTATCTATTACATATTTAATACATATTTACTATAACAATTAGGAGGTTTGTGAGTCATTTAGTTCAACTTAAAAGGACAATTATAAAAATTACTATAGCAATTAAGAGGTTTGTGAGTCATAATTAAAAAAATTGATATTGAAACAATTATAAAAATAACATGATTTCATGACTTTAATTCTTAATAATTAATGTGACATAATTTCATGTCATGTTAACTGTGATATAATTATAAGAAAGAAAATTTTTCATCATCAATTAATTTAGAATATACACGAAAAATCATAACGAGTAATAATTCTTTTAAGTTTATCAATGTATAGTATAAGTATTTGTGTTTTTTAAAGAACATACTATGCATCATCAAATATTTACCGGTAAATTATACAAAATTATTGAAAAAATAGGAATGTTAATCTCATAATAACTGTCACTAACTTAAAAATATCTCACAAATACACCAAAATTAATCACAAATTACATAATTTTTTAGAGTATACCCGTGCCTCGCAACTAGAGAGTTTATTGGGCGAATTTATTCACTGTTAAAAGACAATTATACCCTTCAAGGTGTAAAATTACTTTTCAACCCCTATTCTATTTACTTTATATTAATATCTCTATTGTTAATACATCTTGATATCTCTAATCATTAATAACTAATCTTTATTAAGTACACTAATTATTTTGTATTTAATATTTGCATATAAATGTACATATGTTATTTTTTGTAATATATATAATTTAAAATATTAATAAAATTTAATTAAAAAGATAGTGATATTGAGATAATTATAAATATGAAATGAATTTGTAATATCAATTTTTTAGTAACATAACATGATTACATGTCATGTTAATTGTTTTTTAAAGGATTGACGAAATATAGTTATTCATTACTAACTAAATTAGAGTACGCGTGCAAAATCATATCGAGTAATATTTTTATAAATTTGATACCATGTAACATGATCATCTGGGATATAACAATACAAAGCCTTAGACCATATGAGAATCTAAAAATATATCGAATCGAACATATTAATCACCAAGACGCATGTGAGGGAAACAATGCAGTGATGTCGATTTCTAATCGATATAATTTTTAGAAAACAGAAATCTAGATTAGTGAACGCAATAACTAAGTACACCAACTTTCAGGGAAACTAACAAAATCTAAACTAGATCTAAAAAATAATTCTACAATCGTAACATGTCTTGAAATGCGTCTTCATCCATGAAAAGTACGAGTGATCTGTCACAAAGTCCTGGAACGAACATCAATTAGAAGATATAGAGTTAGAATGAACCGATCAAAATACAGATCCAAAACAAAAGTTGAGAAGAAAATGTGGAGAAGACGGGGAGGAAAGAGAAAGGGCGGACGGGGGAGGAAGGAAATAAAAGTTGAAGAGACTAAAAGAAGGATAAGATGGATGTGAGAGAGAGAGAGAGAGAGAGAGAGAGAGAGAGAGAGAGAGAGAGAGAGAGAGAGAGAGAGAGAGAGAGAGAGAGAGAGAGAGAGAGAGAGAGAGAGAGAGAGAGCGGAGGAGGGGAAGAGAATGAAGCTAAAGTTTTGGCACATAAATCAAGAGAGAGAAAGAAAGAGGGGGGGGGGGAGAGGAGAGCAGAGAGATATTTCGGGGGGGGGGGGATGCAATAATTTTTCAATGAACTAGGGAGTTCAATGAGTCAATTTATTCAATGCGAAATGACAATCATACTCTCAAATTACAAAGTTAAATTTTAATCTATATTATAATTATCTCATATAAATATCTCTATTATTAGTTCATCTTAATATCTATACCTATTTGATAACTAATCTTCATTAAAGTATACAAATTATTTTGTAATTAATATATATATATATATATATATATATATATATATATTGTGTGTGTGTGTGTTATTTTAAGTTATTTAAAAAAACAAAAAGTATATATAATTAAAATGTTAATGATGTTGACATAGTTATAAATATGATATAATTTTGTGTCATGGACTTCTTATTAATATGATATGAAATATGTTACTTGTTTGTTTTTCAAGTGAGCGATGAAAGATAGTTATTAATCACCAAATAATTTTAAATATGCATGCAAAATCATATCGAGTAATAATTTTATTAACATGTAATATGGTCATTCATTTTTGTTAAAAAATATACTATGCAACAACAAATTATTATGAAATCGATAACAATTTACTAATATCTAAATATTACTCGTGTTTACGCGAACTTTCTACTAAACAAATACAATATATAGAAAATAGGGAATTTAGTCTCGCAACAAATACTGTTAACTTAAATTTTCAAATAATTCATAAAATATGTCAAAATTAATGAAAAATTACGCAAGATTATAGAGTATGTCCGTGCCTCGCACGGGCTATAAAGCTAGTTATATATAAGGAGTTAATAAGTTGAAATCATAAGTTAGGTTGGCAAACACCCCTCATAAACTATTAGGGGTTTATAAATCATAAGTCGGCTTATATTTCCGTTGCCGAATATGCCCATAGTCTTATTATTCACCGTAGTTAATTTAGCCACGCATTGCGCGGTCTTATAAATTCTAATTTTATTTCAAAATACATACTGTATTAAGTTGCACGACAGCACAGGATAAAAATATCTCGATTTTCTTTTGATATTGTCGTTCGATGCACCGTATTAGCGTAAATTACTAAAAAAATTATATTATGTCTACTATAAATAACATATTTAAGAAAATATACCTTAAATATATAATATAAATTTTACATTCGTTTAACTTAGCCGACTCCGTAGTTACAAATTTCAATATTAACAACATTTTCATAAGGAGTTGTATTAATTTTACAACTTAAATTTTTTTAACTAATATTTTTTACATGTCCTTTATCTATATATTACCTTAAATTTTAAATTTTTTTAATTTCACATACTTGAATTATAGGTACTTATTTTTCTTGATATCATTTGTGCAATTTTAGTCCGGGAGAAAAAATTATGTTCGACTCAAAGAATAACTCTAAGAAAATGATTATAATTATAATTCAAATAAAATAGATGAAAGATCAAATCTTTATACAAAAAAACAATTTAGGATGTAAATTTTTGTAAATTCGACATATTGAAATAGCATAAAAATACAATATGTAAAAGCGGAAAAGTTGTCGTATTCTTTTTCTAACTTCTTACAATTTTAATTAAGTTCAAAAAATTAACCTAAATTTAATTTATTTTTTTTTAAAACTTGCATAATATTGAATGAAATTCTTCTCACTGATTTGCGCGAAGAGCATTAGAAAAAAAAAACTTGTGGGAGTAAAATGTTGCTTTGAATTTTAATTCTTATATTCAAAGATCAACATGCGCATTGGTTGATGGTCGAAGTAAAAGGTGGAAAACATTGTCACAGTTGGGGATTGATGTCTGAATCTGCCACAGAAGACACTTGTTAACCGCAGGAGGAATTTGGTATTAATTAATTTTGAGGTATATTACCGGGATAAAGATCTACAAAGGTGGTCATTCGTTGATAAATTCGTCGGAGTATGGTGGTTGTGTGTTGTTATAGCCAAAATTCGGTATTGGGGTTTTAGGATAAATTCGGGTCAAGTAATAATCAATTAGGGATATCCAAGATACAATTAGGGATTGAATTGGTACAAGGGAAGCTCAGGGTTCGTCCTCATAAGGGAGAGGGCGCGCCCCTTTGGCCGTCCAACCCTTTAGGACGTGTAGTCTTTGTGTGACTCACAACTTCACATGAATGGATGACTTGACAGAGAATAGGAGCAACACTGATATTGGATTGACACAAGGAAGCTTAGGGCATGCCTTCAGTAAGGGAGAAGGCGCGCCCTCTGTCCGTCCACCCCTTGAGGGTGCGTCCTCTTGGTTTAAAGTAGCTACTTGGTGGTGAAGGATGGCTCCATTGGCTTGATAATGGCAAGATATTGAAGACTTCTCCCTTAGGATGTCTCCTAAGGGAGGGATGTCCGTGATTGAAGGTCTCCAGGAGTTTTCCTGATGATGATGTCCGTCATTGAAGGCCTCCAGGGGTTTGCCTGATGATTGAAGAATTCACTCCTAGGATGTTCCCTAGGAGGGGGATGTCCGTTGTTGAAGGCCTCCAGGGGTATGCCTGATGATTGAAGGCATCCTCTTGTATTCAATGGGTGCGTCCTCATTGGGGATGTGGGGTAAATCTTGGTGTGTGCTTTGGGAGCTCTGTTCCTGTACTCAATGGGCGCGTCCTCATTGGGGAACTTTGGAGTAATCCTGCAATTTGCACCCAAACGCTTGGGATCACTTGTCCTGCAATCTGGTGGGTGCTTCTCAATCGGGGGACAAGGATGTCTCTTCCTGAGAAGCCTTTCATGGGATGCCTCTTCCTGAGATACCTCTTAGTGAGATGCATATTCGAGAGATGCCTCATATTGAGATGCCCCTTTCTGTGGGTCGAGATTCGAAGTATTCTGCAACCGGAGAGTGCCGCCTAAAGTTTTAATAAAACTTTTGAGGGTGAGGCCCCTGAATAGTCATGCAAGCGTTTGATAGAGTATGTTCAATAAGATAATGTTTTGGTTGATTGAAGACGGGCAATGACTGTATAGTAGACTACAAGGTAAATTAATTACCTCCTAGTCTAGGGGGGTAGTCCATACATACTTTCCCTAGTCCTAGTTGAGGTAATGAAATTTTAAAACTTTCGAGATGGTTTGTTTACAGGGCGCTCTCTCTAAGGTGATGCGCCCTATAGGATGACGCGCCCTCAGTTAGATGGTGAGATGCGGAACTCTTCCTTGTAAACATGCAAGTATGATAATCAAGAAGACATATTATGAGAACATAAATCCGGCAAACATATTCCGTAAAATTACCAAAAGCATAGTCAAATCAAATACAACTTGCAAGGCTTAGAAGTGAGGACGTGCACCTCAAAAATGTTCAGAAGACTTAGTAAAAGAAATAAAGATCATATCAAGCCTCAGGACGCGCCCTGAATGTCATTAGCAAGAGGAGTAGAGGTGTTTTCAGCAACAATATCATTTGTTTTAGCAGCATCATCCAAAGGCTTTTCAAGAACAACATTGGCCTTAGGAGATTGATTTCCCTGATCCTTAGGATCTTGTTCACCATCAGGAGGTGCATCCTCAAAGGACACGTCCTCGTCTCCTTCAAGTGGTCCAGCCTCAATTCTAAGTTTGATCCATTTGGCTTTGATGGCCGCAGCTTCATGAACTTTGAATTTCTTAATCCATGCAACTTTATCATCACCAAACTTGGAGAAGTCATATCCAGGATCAACTGCCACGAAGCCAGAAGCAAAGATTCTCCCTGAAATGGAAGACGCGCACTCGGTAGAATGGAAGACATACTCCCAAATCCCTGAAGAAAATTAGAAGGTTGTGGACGGGCGCGCCCTCAGACACACAAGGTTGAGAAGTGTTCTCTGTAACTGTTCCTTGAAAGATAGATGTTCTGCCAAAATACTTTCCATCGATTAAATGAAATAAAAAGACATGGCAGCCCCTTTAGGGCACACCCTCTGAAGAATGAGATACCGTCGCCACTGGTTGATATGTTTTTTCCAAGTATGCCTTGACAAGAGACAATGTGAAGAATGTACATATAACAAAATTAGTAGGAATGGTGAGCCTTGAACTCATCAACGTACTTGTCTGTGAAGATAAACAAGCAGTATGAGTAGAGTTACGGAGCGGTTGCGGAAGAAATTGCCTTTGTGTTAGCAATTGTGTTGCTGGTGGAAAGATCACCTCCATTGTCATGACGCGTCCTCATTGCCTCCGAGATTTTCTCAACTTCTTCATCTTTGTTTTTCTGGGCTAGCTCCCCCTTCTTAACTTCAATAGATCCAACCTTTGACACTTTGAATTCAACTCATTCGACCTCAGAAGACTCGTGTGGATTATTTGACAAATTCTCATAAGGATTTTTATTAATTAAAGATCGGTGATCGAGCTTTCGTTATGGCCGCGCCTCCCTCAGGGCACGCCCTCCAATATTGATGCACTCAGGCGAATCTCTAATGTGCATTTTTATGCCCAAATATGGTCATTGGCTCTAAACAGACACATTACGAGAATTGATGAAAATATTAGGCTCACGATTAGTGGTCCAGAAATATTGTGCAGCTCTCCTACGGATATATTGACAAAGTGTCAGGAAGGAGGAGAGGACTCCTCCACCTCATATCAGCAGACAGGACTCCTCTCCTCATATCAGCAGACAGGACTCCTCCTTCTCATATCAGCAGAGAGGACTCCTCCTCCTCATATCAGCAGAGAGGACTCCTCCACCTCATATCAGCAGAGAGGACTCCTCCACCTCATATCAGCAGAGAGGACTCCTCTCCTCATATCAGCAAAGAGGACTCCTCTCCTCATATCAGCAGAGAGGACTCCTCTCATCGTATTCGTATAAAGGCATTCTCTCATCATATTAGTAAGAAGCCAGACAAGAAGAGAAGACTCCTCTCCTCATATTAAAAAGGAGGAACAGGCGACATGAGATTACTCCTCTCCTATACTAAAAAAGAGAAAGACTTATGTGACAGGAGAGGACTCCTCTCCTCATACTAAAAAGTAGACAGACAAAAGGAGAGAACTCCTCTACTCCTCTCATCATATCAACAAGAGGCCTTCTCTAATGATACTTTAAGAAGACTTGAAGATACATGTGGGAACATAAGCTCACATGTTAGCTGGAGAGAAAATATTATTGTGATAACTTTTGACTACAAGGCCGTATAAGATCGCTTCACAAGGTCCCTACGGGACTGGATTGCGCTTTGAAGGACCCTTCGAGGGCATCACTTACATATTCTTAAAATCACATCACATTAAGACATCTTTACAAGACATCTCATAATATCAAGGCAAGAATGCCCATGCCCAGACCCTCAAGGGACGCATGGGTGTGTCATTATTAGAATTTTTGAAAGAGGACGCGCCCATAGTTTAGGACGCGCTCAAAAGAGAACTATTCTGGAATGAGAGAGAAGAAAGATTATAAGGAAGGGCAAAGGAAGATATTAGGTGGAACACGTAGAAGCCATCGGATGGAATAGTATAACTGATTAGACCACCATACAAGTATATATATATATATATATATATATATATATATATACAGGGGTGTATCTATATTTACACAGGCTACTCCATTTTTTGAATCTTAAGATAAATGAATGAATCTGTACCCCTTAATGATAGAAGACGGGGCGTCCTCTCGATAAATAAATATTTTACTTGAGGATGAGCCCGGAGAGAGGTTTATGTGCACAATATCTCTTGTTTCTTATGCCGAGTTAACTCATGTAAGCTTAGAGGTGTCGTGTGCAGGTAGTATCCCTCTCTAAACATTAGAATTATCAAAAATATATTATGGAAGAATTAAAGGACGCGCCATCTGGAAGGATGCGCCCTATTTATATCATCAAAGAAAAAAGAAGCTCGAGGACACTTCTTGAAGAAGAAAAGGTTATAAATAGATTTTGGCACTTTGAAGATTGAGAATTTCATGCTTCATCTCTGATTTCACATGGAATTGGGGGGTAGTTGTTATAGCCAAAATTCGGTATTGGGGTTTTAGGATAAATTCGGGTCAAGTAATAATCAATTAGGGATATCCAAGATACAATTAGGGATTGAATTGGTACAATGGAAGCTCAGGGCTCGTCCTCATAAGGAGGAGGGCGCGCCCCTTTGGCCGTACAACCCTTTAGGACGCGTAGTCTTTGTGTGACTGACAACTTCACATGAATGGATGACTTGACAGAGAATAGGAGAAACATTGATATTGGATTGACACAAGGAAGCTTAGGGCATGCTCTCAGTAAGGGAGAAGGCGCACCCTCTGTCCGTACACCCCTTGAGGGTGCGTCCTCTTAGTTTAAATTAGCTACTTGGTGGTGAAGGATGGCTCTATTGGCTTGATAATGGCAAGATATTGAAGACTTCTCTCTTAGGATGTCTCCTAAGGGAGGGATGTCCGTGATTGAAGGCCTCCAGGAGTTTGCCTGATGATGATGTCCGTGATTGAAGGCCTCCAGGGGTTTGCCTGATGATTGAAGAATTCACTCCTAGGATGTTCCCTAGGAGGGGGATGTCCGTTGTTGAAGGCCTCCAGGGGTATGCCTGATGATTGAAGGCCTCCTCATGTATTCAATGGGCGCGTCATCATTGGGGGTGTGGGGTAAATCTTGGTGTGTGCTTTGGGAGCTCTGTTCCTGTACTCAATGGGCGCGTCCTCATTAGGGAACTTTGGAGTAATCCTACACTTTGCACCCAAACGCTTGGGATCACTTGTACTGCAATCTGGTGGGTGCTTCTCATTCGGGGGACAAGGATGCGTCTGGCATTTGGGGTAAGTCATGGCAATACCTGCAACTACTTTGGTCAGGGAGACAGCTGGTAGCGGTTAGTGTCGGCTCCTAAGTTGGGTCGATGCCGTATCCGTGAAGTCCCTAGATTGTAGTTGAGCCTTGGGCCTTTGTGACTAGGCCTCATCGTTGGACATTTCTAAAGCGAGTCGAAGACCAATTCCAGAAGATGGATCAGGTATCCTAGTGGGCCTCGGAAATCAGAAACCTGCCCATATAGGTTACTTGCTCCCCAAGAACTACGTAGGGCTTGATCCCCTATAAATACGGGGTACGTAGGCACATTGTAAGGGGTTGGAAGCGAAGAGCTCAGCGAGCCACCACCAAGAAACCCCTTACAATCTCAGCCCCCAATTCATCACAACCACCACACTGCGACGAAGAACCACCGTCATAGATCTTGATTCCGGCGACAAACCTCAAACTTTGTTAATACCAAATTCCTCTGCTAA
Source organism: Heracleum sosnowskyi (assembly GCA_030848705.1). Classification (NCBI taxonomy): domain Eukaryota; kingdom Viridiplantae; phylum Streptophyta; class Magnoliopsida; order Apiales; family Apiaceae; genus Heracleum; species Heracleum sosnowskyi. Next base: position 119,739,872 of record CM061241.1, read on the forward strand.
CATGTGTAATTGATGGCTGAGATTGCTTAGGGTTAGTGGTGGTTGTCTCAGAGCTCTCAACTTACAACCCTTCGCAATGCGTCTACGTACCTCTATTTATAGGGGATCAATCCAACGTAGTTCTCGGAGAACAAGTAACCTACGTGAGCTTGGTTTCTGATTTCCGAGGCCCACTAGGAGACTTGCACCACCTTCCAGAAATAGACTTCGACTCGTTTTAGGAAAGTCCAACGATGAGGCCTAGTCACAAAGGCCCAAGACTCGTCTATGATGTCAGGATTTCACGAATAAGTAAACTTCCTCCGTTGAGAACTAGTCATATCCATTACCAACTATTTTCTTATCTCATAGACGCAGGTATAACCATGACTTACCCCAAATGTCAAACGTATCCTTGTCCCTCGAATAAGAAGCACCCAACAGATAACATGACAAGTGATCTCAAACGTTTGGGTGCAAAGTGCTGGATTACTCCAAAGTTCCCCAACGAGGACGCGCCCATTAAATACAGGAACAGAGCTCCCAAAGCACACACCAAGGTTCACCTCACATCCTCAATGAGGACGCGCCCATTGAATATAGGAGGATGCCTTCAATCATCAGGCAAACCCCTGGAGGCCATCAATCACGGACATCCCCCTCCTAGGGCACATCCAAGTAGGGAATTCTTCAATCATCAGGCATACTCCTGGAAGCCTTCAATAATGAATATATCTCCCTTAGGGCGCGTCCTAAGGGAGAAGCCTTCAATATCTTACTAGTACCAAGCCAAAGGAGCCATCCTTCACAACCAAGTAGCTACTTCTAACCAAGAGGGTGTGCCCTCAAGGGGTGGACGGCCTAAAAGGGCGCGCCCTTACCCCTGTGAGGGTAATCCTAAGTCTTCTTTATGCCGATCCCGTGTCAATGTATTTATTATTCTTTATCAAGTCATTCATTCATGTCAAGTTGTCAGTTCACACCAAGAGAACGCATCATTAAGGGTTGGACGACCAAAGGGGCACGTCATCTCTCCTATGAGGACGAGCCATGAGCTTCCCTTGTATCAATTCAATCCCTAATTATATCTTGGATATCCCCAATTGAATTCTACTTGACCCGAATTTAACCTAAAAACCAGACACCAAATTTTGGCCAGAACAATACTGAATAAGAGTATCATGATTTTGCCTTGAACGATTTATGAGCGGCCACCTTGCAGTTCCATTGCTTAGCTTTTATTATATACTTCATATGTCCCTCTCATTTCTTTATATAGTTTTTTTACACTGTTTGACATGCATTTCAAAGCTCCTATAAAGTATAGTTCTACAACTTATTTTCAAAATTTTCTTTTTCTAAATAAAAATTTAAACATTATATTTTTATTCAGAAAAAAAAATCTATACTATTATATTAAAGACGAAATATTGAAAGTTTTACAGTCTGGTCCTGAAAGTTTTTGTAGTCTGGTCCCTCCATTCATAGCCGTTAGATATTTCTGATCAAATCGATGAGAACCGTTAGATAAAATATTAAAATTATTATATATAATATCTTTTCTATTTTTCCTAAATATAACATCTCATTTTCCAAAAATATCGCAGGCAGTTTCATTTAATAAAACAACATAATAAGGTTATAATTGCTAATAACTAACTCATTACCATTTTTAGCCAAAATGTATATTCTTTTTTATATTTTCTAACTAAAATTTCTACATTTCTATTTTTTCTAAATAAAACCTCTCATTTTCAAAAAATATCACGAACAGTTCTATTTAATAAAATAAAATATTAATATTATAATTATTAATGACTAACTGATTAGTTTTTTTTCCCAAAACGTATATTTTTTTAATATTTTCTAACTAATATTTCTCCTAACTAAAACCTCAAAAATATCACGGGCTATTTCATTTATTAGCATAAAATACTAATATTATAAATCCATATATCTATCTATACTATCAATACTATTATATAATAGACGAAACATTAAAAGTTTGGTTGGTCGGTATGGTACGTTGTGATTTTACTTAATTACCATTAACTGTATTTCGTGTTTTTAGTTAATTAACCTTACTTATTTATAGAAATATATTATTAAATAATAATATTACCTATTTATACCAATTACATTTTTTTCCCAAAATACATTATTTTTTCTAACAAATTCCCCTACTTTTTCAAACATGTCAATTACCTTTTTTAACTAAAACATGTTAGTTTTTCTATTTTTTCTTACTAAAACCCCTCATTTTCCAAAAATATCACGGACAAACCTTTAGTTATTTATTTTTAAACCTATAATATTATAATTATTTTTTAAAAGTTTAACTATTTTAACATGTCTACTTAATTTTTTTAACAAATGCAATCACTAAGAATATTAAAATATAAATAATCAAATACATGTTTATAACCAATTACTCTAAAACACATTATAAATTTTTTCTAACAAAGCCATTTCTTTTCTAAATACATCACGGGAAATTGTCTTTTTCAATTTACTTTTTCTATTTTTCTCACTAAAATTCATTTTTTTCCAAAAATATCATAGAAAACCATTTACTTATTTATTTTAAAACGAATTTAAATACTTTTAATTATTAAATTTTAAAACCTCATTTTCCAAAAAATCACGGGCATTTACCTTTTTAAACTAAATATATGTTACATTTTTTATTTTTCTTACTAAAACCCCTCATTTTCTAAAGAAATTATTATTAAATAATAATATTTTTATAATAAACTACCTTTTCAGCTAAAATACATTACCTTTTCTATTTTTTATAACAAAATCATCTCTTTTTCTAAAAAAATCACGGGCAATTACCTTTTTCAACTAAAACATGTTACTTTTTCTATTTTTCCTTACAAAAACCCCTCATTTTTCAAAAATATCCCAGAAAAATCCTTAATTATTTATTTTGAAACCTATTTAAATATTTTTAATTATGGGCACTTACCTTTTCAGCTAAAACATGTTACTTTTTCTATTTTCCTTACTAAGACTCCTTCTTTTTCAAAAATATCACGGGTAAACAGTTATTAATTTATTTTAAAATCTATTTTAATACTTTTAATTATTTCAAAAAATTTAACACTCCTACTTATTTTTTTAGCAAATACAAATTAATAGAATATTAAAACATAAATAATAAAAATAATAATTATTAATAACAATCCGTGCGATGCATAAATAATTTATAAAAGTATAAATAATTTATGAAATTATATTTTATAGGAGATTTAAAATGTGTGTTAAGCCCCCATCTCCAATATAAAGAATTGAGGGGACAGATGAAGTAAATAGATTCTTTCAATCGATTATGAACTGAAGATATAATCAGTGATTTAGCGAAAATTAACAATAACAAATATTTTTGAGTACTAGTTAAAAACCCGTGCGATTCACGGATTGTTAATTGTTATTTTATTATTATTTTTTTAACTGTATTTGTTAAAAAAATAAGTAGGCATGTTAAAATAGCTAAACACTTTTAATTAATTAAAAATATTAAAACAAAATTTAAAATAAATAAGTAAAAGTTTGTCCGTTATATTTTTGGAAAAAGAGAGGTTTTAGTAAGGAAAAATAAAAAATGTAACATATATTTAGTTCAAAAGGTAAATGTTCGTGATATTTTTGGAAAATTAGGTTTTAAAATTTAATAATTAAAATATTTAAATACATTTTAAAATAAATAAGTAAAAGGTTTCTTGTGATATTTTTAGAAAAATAATGGATTTTAGTGAGAAAAATAAAAAAAAAAGTAAATTGAAAAAGGCAATTTTCCGTGATATATTTAGAAAATGAGGGATTTTGTTAGAAAAAAATCTATAATGTATTTTAGCTGCAAAGGTAATTTGTTATAAATAGATATTTGATTATTTATATTTTAATATATTTAGTAATTGCATTTATTAAGAAAAATAAGTAGGAATGTTAAAATAGGTAAACTTTTAAAAAATAATTATAATATTAAAATAGGTTAAAAAGAAATAACTAAAGTTTTGTCCGTGATATTTTTGGAAAAGGAGGGATTTCAATAAGGAAAAATAGAAAAACTAACCTATTTTAGTTAGAAAATGTAATTGTCCATGATATATTTGAAAAATTAGGGGAATTTGTTAGAAAAAATAATGTATTTTATGTGAAAAAAGTAATTGGTTATAAATAGGTAATATTATTATTTAATAATATATTTCTATAAATAATTAAAGTTATTTAAGTAAAAACACGAAGTACAATTAAGTAAGGGCAATTAAGTAAAATCAGAACGTACCATACTAACCGACCAAACTTTTAATGTTTCGTCTATTATATAATACTAGCTTATAACCCGTGCGAAGCACGGGTTTTTTTTAATATAATTTAATATTTTCTTCATAGTAAAAATATTTTTATATATTATTGTTTTTGTATTAATAATAGAAATATATAATTATATAATTGACAATATTAAGAAGATATATAATTAAAAAAAATACAATATTAATGATTAAAATATATGTTATACTAATTTTTATTGTTAGGCATGTTATAAAAGGTAATATATTTTCATTAAAAGGTAATGTGTTTTAATTATAAAAGATAATCAGCTAGTTACTATATTTTATATTATTTTATTTTTTTACTGTTTTTATATTATTTTATTATTTATTAAATAGAATAAATGATCGTAAACCAAAACATTCAATTTTCGGCTATTTTTGGAAAAAGAGATATTTCAATAAGGTCAAAAGGAGAAGGTGACATGTTTTAATTGAAAAAGGTAATTGTCCGTTATATTTTTGAAAAATGAGTAGATTTTTATTAGAAAAAATAAAAAAATATATGTTTTAATTATAAAAAGGATTATCTAGTTACTATTTTTTATTTTATTATAAAAGGTAATATATTTTCATTAAAAGGTAATGTGTTTTAATTATAAAAAATAATTCGCTAGTTACTATAATTTTAGATGATTTTATTATTAACTATTTTATATAATTTTATTATTTATTAAATAGAATAAGTGATTGAAAAACAAAACTTTCAATTTTCAGCTATTTTTGAAAAAAAGGGAGATTTTAGGAAGGACAAAAAGAAAGGTAACATGTTTTAATTTAAAATTTTAATTGCTCATGATATATTTGGAAAATGAGTGGATTTTGTTAGAAAAAATGTGTTTTAATTATAAAAGACAATTATCTTATTACTTTTTTTATATTATTCAATTATTTTTAATTAAAATAAATGACCGAAAACCAAAACTTTCAATGTTTCGGCTTTAATAATATAATATAGATAACAATATTACCATTACATATTTATTTTCCATGTGTTATGTTTAGAAGATGAGTTGTTTTAGTTAGAAAATGTAGAAGAGATAATGTGTTTTTACTGAAAAAGATAATCAGTTATAAATATGTAATAATATTACCATTTTATATATATGTTACCTATTTTATTTTTAGAAAAATGAAATTGGTTATAAAGAGGTATTTGATTATTTATATTTTAATATTTTTAGTAATTGTATTTGTTAAGAAAAATAAGTAGATATGTTAAAATAGGTAAACTTTTAAAAAATAATTATAATATTAAAATAGGTTTAAAAATAAATAACTAAATGTTTGTGTTGCCCAGTGAATAACAATTGTAGAAGGGGGGTTGAATACAATTGTATAAGATTCTCGACTTTATATAACACAAATATGAAAGATCATTAACAATAACAATAACAGCTTTATTAACTTTGATATAAAACTGTTACAAACTCTCTTAAGAAATTCTGATGTTCTTAAGAGCTGCTAGCTTACAAAAACTCTCTCAAGAAATTCTGTTCTTAAGAGCTTCTCTCCGATTATGTTCTCTCTCTCTCTGATGAGTACATAAATCGAAACCAAAACTGTGTTTATATAGTGCACACAGCTTCTCTATCAATAACAAGATAAGTCCTAATCATAATAAAGATAGAAACATATCTTTAATCGATAGCTGCATTCTACAAACCAGGAACAAACTTCCATGTTTATCTAGACTCCAAATATAACTCGAAGTAGGAATCCTGATCAGCTTCAAGTCCTGATGATCAAACCTGATCATAGTCTGAGTAGGAATCCTGATGATCAATAAGATACTGACGCTTGATCAAATACTGATGACCATGCAATACTGATGACGTCAGCAATCCTGATCAGTTGAGTCTAGCTTCTGACGATCATTGAATTCTGATCTAACAATCTCCCCCAATCTCATACTTTGTGAAATAAAGTATAGATTCCAAATATTCAATGATGTCAAAAACATGTATCAAAATGTACAAGTATCTTCAGAAACAACTTATCTGTTTAAGCTTTTTGATAGAACAGATTCATCTTCAAGAAGTTGGATAATAAACTTTCTTCTTTTTCTTCAAGAATTTGAATCAGTCTTTCCTTAAGATTTCTGAGTTCTTCATCTTCCTCATTAATCTGGTAGATAGCTGCTCTGAGATTCTGTATGGAGTTTCTCTGTAGACATTGAAATTACTGTTTCCATCCAGTCTTCTTCTTATAGTTGACAAAATCATGTCACTCCATTCTTTGTACACTTGGTTCTTCCATCTTAACAGATAGTGAACATATTTCAGTTCCTGTGTAGTTTTCATCAGCAGATCTTGAATAGATAGAATCTTCACACTACCATCTTTCATGAAGTACAGAAGCTTTTCTTTCTTTTCAAAACCATCATGACAATCTATAACTATATCAACAGCTAATAAATTGTTCAGGTTTTCAGAAGTTAGAGTACCTCCAATTTCTGTCAAGGAGTAAGGATCAACATATGACATATTCAGATATTCACCATCTCTGTGTCCAATACCTCCTCTTGAATTACTTGACAATTGCTTCAGATTTGAAAACATCTTTAACCAAAGTGTTTTTGATCTAGCCATATCAGACAAATCAACAACACTTGAAGCGCTTGTAATAATTCCACCAGACTGAAAATTGATAGGTGTATCACAACTTAATGTGCTAATATGTTTCCACTTCTTGTCCTTTTCCTTTTCAAAAGCATAGCTTCTTTCCAGCGAAGATTCTTGTCTGCTTGAGTTCCTCCACACTCTTCTGTTTGAGAGTTTAAGCCTTTGTACATAGAGATTAAAATCTCTATTTGTTCTTCTTGTAATATCTCTTCTTCTGGCTTCTTCTTCTTCATCTACTTCTTTGTTGTGACAATCAACAACAGTAGATAAGATTATCAAATCAACCTCTTGCAGAATTTCAGATTCGTCAGGATCTTGAATATTGTCAGGATTAGAATCTTCAATTTGATTTGTATTGCTGAGAGTTGATTTTCTTGATTTTCTTCTCAATTCAGGTTCTTCTTCAACAGTTCCATCATCACCAAAAGTAGATCTGTCAGGAACTACTAGAGTTTGAATAGGTTCAGGAATTTCTTCAATTCTTAACCCTCTAGACCTTGTCTGTCTAGGTAATATTTGAGTTGAAGAACCTCTTTTACTTCTTCTAGCACCTCTCCTACCTCTGCTTCCTCTACCTCTAGCAGGAGCAGTATAGCTTTCCATTGTCTCTCTTTGTAGTCTCAAGAATTCTTCATGTGAGAGATCTGGATATTCTTCACTTGCTGTAGAGAGTGTTTTTCTTGCATATAATTGTTGAACTCTTTTATCAGTGTGATATAGAGTAACAATTCTGCCGTCTTTTGTAGAAAACTTCTGGAATAAATTTGATGCATCTTCAGGATTATCAATAATCACATCTTCATCACCTTCAGGAATTGTAGCAAGAATTTGTCCATGACCATGTGTCAGGATTTGATCTTCCGTCAGGATCTGAGATTGCACCAATGTTCTTACTGTCTTAACTCCAGAATCAGAAACATGAGTTGACTGCGTTGTTTGACTTTGAGAAGTTTGGATTGTCTTCATAACAACAGCATCAGAGGTTTCTCCTTGTATCGCTTTGTCACCACCATCATCTCCAGTATCATCATCATTATTTCTTAATACTAGATCAGGTGTACATTTTGTCTGAATAACCTTCTCCCCCTTTTTGACATCAGGATTTGACAATAATTGCAAAATTAAGGAAAGAGAGGCTTGAATTTCAGTTACCTTAGTATCCAGAGAATCAATTTTTTGATTGATTGAGGTTTGTTCTGAAACAACAGATTTCACTTGGGATTCCACTACCCTTAGTTGAAAAGTAGTAGGCACCTTTGTAAAATTATTAAAGATATCAGTCCTCACTTTTTCAGTTGAACCCTTGATAGAATCAATCTCACTTTTCAGGCTTTTGGATAACAGAGTTGTAGCCTTCAGATGATTCTTCAAGTCTTGATTCTCTATAGACTTCACTGCATTATAGGCATGTTCAATAGCAGAAGAAAAACTGATAGATTCATCAGAATTGTGCCATGAAGTGTTCCATTCATTCTGTCTAAATGCCTCTGCAGGATCAAAGAAAGGAGTAGAAAAATCTTGTCTCTGATCTTTCCCAGTGGAAGCTTTGCCAGCCATATATGTACTTGATGAACCAAAATTAGTTCCAAGACTAATCTTGAGTGCTGTAGCAAGCTGTTCCTTCTCTTTTCTATTCTCATTATCATCATCACTATCATCATCAGAATTATCATCATCAGAACCATGAGATATATCAGGAGCAGGAATTGCAATACCTTTCAGTTTATCCTGAGATTCTGAGATAGGATGATCTATTGGTCTTGAACGAAGTGGCTGTATCAAAATAGGTTCATTATCAGGAGCACCACTAGCGTCAGGATGAACATCGTCAGGATTTGATATGCTTGCATCAGTATTTGCTACCAATGGTTCTTGTGGAGCTTGAGGTTCAGAAGCTTCTTCAACACTTTGAGCTAAAGGTTCTTGTGTGCTTCCCTCATTGACAATGTTCTCGACCAATCTTTCAACAGAAGCTGTAGCTTTGCCTGCATCTTCACTTGGAGAAGATGGTTCTTGTGTAGCTGGAATGTTGATGTCTTCATTCTCCCTTTGAGAAAATGGTTCTTGTGTGACCATTCCACTAGCTAAGCCTTCACCCAAACTTTGATTGAGTGGTTCTTGTGTGGCAGGATCAACAGTAGCTGCTGAATTACTCTGAAATTCAGGTTCTTGTGGGCTTGATCCTTTCAGCTTCTTCTGTCTCTGATAGACTAACTCTTCTGCATTCCTCTTTTTCTTTGATGTAGGTGTAAGACCAACCAAGGAAGCAGTTGTAGAAACCTTCTCCCAAGAATGTCCTCGAATCTGAGATGGAGAGGCTGGAGAGTCTGATAGAGAGACAACTTTTGTTGTTGCATCAGGAATACTAACATCAGGATTTAATGTCTGAATATCAGTATCCTTCATTTGCACTGTCAAAGGAATATGATACCTGCTCTTTGATAATTTCCTTGTCTTTTGTGGTTTTGATGAAGGTACCACAGCTTTAGTAGCAGTATCAGCAACTTCCTTGTTCACATTCATCACAGAAGATATAGGTAAGTCATCCTCTGAATCACTTTCATCAATCAACCTTAACTTCCTTTTCACAGGAACATTCTTAACAACCTTATCAGCTTTCTTGACCAGGACCCCTTGTACACCCCCTTGTATCTTCTTTTTAGTGAGTGGTGTAGAGGAAAAATCCTTTGAACCTGATTGCCTTCCAGACACATCAGTTCTAGCTGATTTCTTTGATTTTACAACTAAAGTCTTTTGAGAGACAGTAGAGGTGGTTGTTAACTGTTTAGACTGTTTAGGTTGCATGCTTGTGTCAGGAACAAGGTGGGTTGGTCCTTGTACCATAGCATTAGAAAGTAGTCCATAACAAGTAGGCATTTTCTGATGTAAGAAAAACCTAACCTCATCAGGAATAAAAGCATTTCCTATGAAACCATTTGCCTTATCACTGTTGACTAAGGACTTAATATTATTCTCAGTAATTCTACAGATTGGTAGAACTACATCATCCTCAAAAACAACATTAGGACATAAGTGATTAAATATCAACTGTAAAAATCTAAGAAAACAGACAGAACCCAATTTATCTGATTTCCTATCACTTAAAGCTTTTAAGATAAAAGACCCATAATCAATTCCCTCTTGTTGGGAATACCCCTTTGCAACTAGTCTAGCTTTATTTCTGATAATGACTCCATCAGAATCAGTCTTGTTCTTGAAAATCCACTTTGTACCAACTATTGATCTATTCTTTGGTCTTGGTACCAGTTTCCAGACTTCATTCCTTTCAAATTCATTCAGTTCTTCTTGCATTGCAGTAACCCAATCAGCATCTTTAAGTGCATCTTCAACTTTCTTAGGCTCCTCCTTGGATAGAAAGTTATTATATAAACATTCATTCTGAGTTGCACTTCGTGTTTGAACACCTGCATCAGGATCTCCAATTATCAAATCAGGAGTATGATCTTTTGTCCATTTCCTTGCTGGTGTCAAATTGTTTCTTGAAGTAGATGCTCCCCCTGGATTGGTGTTATCTTGATTGAAAGAATTTGATTGATTTGAAGCTCTCCCTGAATTATTGCTATGCCCTCCTGATGTGTTATCAGGATCTTCACTTGAATCAGTATCTGAAGAATTCTGTCCTGATGATTGAGTTGACTCTGAACTTGTAGTTGAATGCCGTTGCTCCCCCTCAACATTAGCACTACTAGTTGTATCACTATTGTTTGTATCATCAGTATTAGCACCATCAGTATCTGGTGTGTCATCAGGATTTGGTGACCCATCAGGATCTGATGTATTGACAGGATCTGATTCACTTTCTTCAGGTTCCTTGGAAGCTTCATTTTCAAATAACAATCTATCATGCGAGTCTTCAATGATTCCAGTTATCTTCTTGTCATCAAAAGATACATGTATTGACTCCATGACAGTTCTTGTTCTCAAATTAAAAACTCTGAAGGCTCTTGATGTAGGATAACCTATGAATATTCCTTCATCAGCCTTTGTTTCAAATTTCCCTAGCTGTTCAGGATGAGTTCTGAGAACAAAACATTTACAGCCAAACACATGCAAATGCTTCAGACTTGGCTTCTTCTCTTTGAGAGACTGATAAGGAGTGACACCATGCCTGTTTATCAATGTAAGATTTTGTGTATAGCATGCTGTGTTGACTGCTTCTGCCCAGAAATATGTAGGTAATTTAGCTTCTTCCAACATAGTTCTGCCAGCTTCAATAAGAGTTCTATTCTTCCTTTCTACTACTCCATTTTGCTGAGGTGTGCCAGGAGCAGAGAATTGTTGAATGATTCCTTTGTATTTGCAGAACTCTTCCATCTTTGAATTCTTAAATTCAGTACCATTATCACTTCTCAGAATCTTGACTTTGTACTTTGTGGTTGTCTCAATCATCCTCACATGATCCAACAGAACTTCAGGAGTTTCATCTTTTCTATGCAGAAAATACACCCAGGTGAATCTAGAATATTCATCAACAATTACAAGAGTGTACCTTTTCTTACTGATGGACATGATGTTGACTGGACCAAACAGATCAAGATGTAGCATGTGATATGGTTCTTCAATAGAGGATTCTGATTTACTCTGGAATGATGTCCTTCTTTGTTTTGCTTTTTGGCATGCATCACAGAGTCCATCAGGTGTATATAAAACATTAGGTAATCCTCTTACTAATTCTTTCTTAACCAACTCATTGATGTTGCTGAAGTTGAGATGAGAAAGCTTCTTGTGCCAATTCCAACTTTCATCTACTGAAGCTTTACTGATGAAACATGTAGGGGAGCCATCAGTATCTGAGAGAATGTTGGCTTCATATATGTTACCATGCCTGTAGCCAGTTAGTGCTATCTTCCCTGTTGCTTTACTGACTACTTCACAATGTGTGGAATAGAGATTGACATGATAACCTCTGTCAGTGATTTGACTAATACTCAACAAGTTGTGTTTTAGTCCCTTCACTAGAGCTACTTTTTCAATGATGACATTTCCAATGATTATATTGCCATATCCCAAGGTTTGTCCAATGTTGCCATCTCCATAAGACACAGTTGGGCCAGCTTTTTCCTCATATTCTGATAACAGGGCTTTGTTTCCAGTCATGTGCACAGAACATCCACTATCCATGACTAACACATTTTTCCTTTTACCCTGCATCAGAATAGTAAAACACTAGTCAGAATGTTTAGGAACCCACACTTGTTGGATTCCTTGTTCATGCATTTTATTAAATTTAACAGCAGAAGACTTTTTGACTTTAGCAGTCCTGACAGGATTTACTCCATCAGGATTTGCTTTGTCAGTATCAGTATTAACAAAAGCATGCTTCATTATGACATTTTCAGTTCTATCAGACTTTGTACTACTTTCAAACTTAGGCAATGGATCATAAAAGTTATAGTACAAATCATGATACTCTTTACATGTATAAATAGAATGCCATAGACTACCACAATGAAAACAGGACTTCTGCGGTTTATAGAGTACTGATCTATTCCTAACATCAGACTTAGGAATATCAGTAATCTTCTTCTTACTCTTCTTACAATCAATAGCAAGATGATTAGAGTTACCACAGTTAAAACAACATTTTCTAGGTGCATTTGGGATATACTTATAACCATTTTCTTTATTGATCCCAACTTTACCATTCCTGTTTCTCTTAACAGTAGCTTCCTTTTTCTTATCTGTAACATCACAGATTTTATCTTTAAGCTGTTTCTGAGACAATAGACCTAGATTCTTAGTGACTTTGTTCACGACAGGTTTAGACTTTATAATTTTAATTCCTTGAGTAGAAGAAGATCCCTTTTCAAAAGTAGAATTGGAATCCTTACCAAAAACAAAATTAACAGGAGTAATCTTAGATTTGGTTGAGTCTATAACATGTCTATAGGTCTTTGGACTGACTGTCTCATCAATGACAATTTTCTCTGCTAATTTCTTATCTTCATCTGACTTATATCCTAGACACTCTTTCCAATTCTTAGAGGTATTAATCTCATGAAATTTCCTACCAGAGTCTGTCCAGGTTCTGATTTTCTCATTAGCATATTCAAGTTCTTTTTCAAGGGAAGTACATTTAGATGTCATCTCTAAGTGCATGTGCTTAACATTATCACATTCTTTTTGTACTTCTTGCATACGAGAAAATTCAGCTTCTAATATCTCATTCCTCTTTCTAAGGTCAGACATCTCAGATAAGATTCTAGTATTCTCAGCAGTTTGACTTCTAAAGCTAATATGTAATGACTTTAGAAAACGTCTTAACTCAGAAGCATTATCAGTATCAAAATCAAAGATAGTATTTAGTACCTTATCATCAGGAGCAGCAATTACATCAGCATTGGCCATTAACGCATAGTTGACTACCTCAGTATCAGATTCTGAGGAAGAGTCCATCCAATCCTTGCTTGATGTGATGAGTGCCTTTGTCTTGTTGCATTCAGAAGCAAAGTGACCCATACCATTACACTTGTAGCATCTAACCTTAGACTTGTCAAATTTGCTACCCTTGCTGTCCTTCTTGATATACTTGTCTTTGTCTGCTTTGAAGGTCTTTCTCTGTTGAACTTCAAGATCATGAGTTCTTAGCATCCCATAGATCTCATCAAGAGACACAATGTTCAGATCATACTGGTGTCTAATGATTGAGGTCTGAGTATCCCATTCTTCAGGTAAAGCTCTAAGAAATTTGGTGTTTGAGTCTTCAGTTTCATATACTTTGTCAACTAAGGATAAGCTGTTCAATAGTGTCAGGAATCTATCATATAGATCAGTCAGGCTCTCTTCAGGTCTTGCATCGAATTGTTCATATTCTTGAATCAATAGAGCCCTTCTGTTTTTCTTGACAGATGCAGATCCCTGGCACTGAGTTTCCAAAGTATCCCAGATTTCTTTTGAAGACTTGCATGCAATCACTCTGTTTGACATAACAGCATCAAGACCATTGTGCAAGATATTCTTTATCTTTGGTTCCCTGAGTACATGAGCTTTTTCTTCTGGAGTCCATTCAGATTTAGCTTTGACCACATAATGTTCTGGTACAGTATCTGTTCGTTCTACGAACTTTGTTGGTATATATGGTCCATCACGAATCCTGTCCAGATTGTCAGGATCCATAGCCTCCAGGTACATCAGCATCTTTACCCTCCATGTGGGATATTCTGATATCTTCAAGATGGGAATCTTCATGCTTTCATACTTGGTTGTCGACATCTTTAGATCGTATCTGATTCAGAATTAAATCAGTTTGCTCTGATACCAATTGTTGCCCAGTGAATAACAATTGTAGAAGGGGGGTTGAATACAATTGTATAAGATTCTCGACTTTATATAACACAAATATGAAAGATCATTAACAATAACAATAACAGCTTTATTAACTTTGATATAAAAATGTTACAAACTCTCTTAAGAAATTCTGATGTTCTTAAGAGCTGCTAGCTTACAAAAACTCTCTCAAGAAATTCTGTTCTTAAGAGCTTCTCTCCGATTATGTTCTCTCTCTCTGATGAGTACATAAATCGAAACCAAAACTGTGTTTATATAGTGCACACAGCTTCTCTATCAATAACAAGATAAGTCCTAATCATAATAAAGATAGAAACATATCTTTAATCGATAGCTGCATTCTACAAACCAGGAACAAACTTCCATGTTTATCTAGACTCCAAATATAACTCGAAGTAGGAATCCTGATCAGCTTCAAGTCCTGATGATCAAACCTGATCATAGTCTGAGTAGGAATCCTGATGATCAATAAGATACTGACGCTTGATCAAATACTGATGACCATGCAATACTGATGACGTCAGCAATCCTGATCAGTTGAGTCTAGCTTCTGACGATCATTGAATTCTGATCTAACAGTTTGTCCGTGATATTTTTGGGAAAATGGGGATTTTAGTAAGGAAAAATAGAAAAACTAACATGTTTTAGTTAAAAAAGGTAATTGTCCGTGATATATTTGAAAAAGTATGGGAATTTGTAAAAATAGTTAAACACTTTTAATTAATTAAAAACATTAAAACAGATTTTAAAATAAATAAGGGTTTGCTCGTTATATTTTTGGAAAAAGAGGAGTTTTAGTATGGAAAAATAAAAAATGTAACTTATATTTAGTTTAAAAAGGTAAATGCCCGTGATATTTTTGAAAAATGGGGTTTTAAAAATTAATAATTTAAATTATTTAAATATGTTTTAAAATAAATAAGTAAAGAGTTTGTCCGTGATATTTTTAGAAAACGGATGGATTTTAGTGAGAAAAATAGAAAAAGTAAATTGAAAAATGCAATTTCCAGTGATATATTTAGAAAATGAGGGACTTTGTTAGAAAAAATCTATAATGTGTTTTAGCTGAAAAGGTAATTGTTTATAAATAGGTATTTGATTATTTATATTTTAATATTTTTAGTAATTGCATTTGTTGAGAAAAATAAGTAGGCATGTTAAAATAGATAAACTTTTAAAAAAAGAATTATAATATTAGGTTTAAAAATAAATAACTAAAGGTTTGTCCGTTATATTTTTGGAAAATGAGGGATTTTAGTAAGTAAAAATAGAAAAACTAACATGTTTTAGTTAAAAAAAAGGTAATTGTCCGTGATATATTTGAAAAAGTAGGGGAATTTGTTAAAAAAAATTAAAAAATAATGTATTTTAGGTTAAAAAGGTAATTGATTATAAATATGTAATATTATTATTTAATAATATATTTCTATAAATAAATAAGGTTAATTAAGTAAAAATACGAATTTAAGAAAGGATAATTAAGTAAAATCACAACGTACACCGACCAAACTTTTAATGTTTCATATATTATATAATAGTATTGATAGTATTGATTTAAGTTCAAAAGATGTTACATAATGGGCCTCAAGGTTACTAACGCTGGGCCTAATGGGCCTGAAGGTTACTAACGCTGGGCTACTGAAGTGATGATGATCGGATGCGTGATGGACCGATAATTAATCAGTGATTTTTTTTCACATTCGCGAATTATTTTTCAATTTTAATTTTTTTTATTTACAGATTTTTTTTTACGAACAAATAATTTGTTAACAATTGTTTGTTGTGGATTAATACAAATTTTTTAATACAAGACAAACGAAAACAAGAACTAATACTTAAAAATTGATTTACTTGAACTCTTTGCTAAGGGAAAATAAGGAAAACTTTGACATGAAAAGCCAAGGAAAACAATAAAATACATTTCTAGCAAATTTCTACTAGCATTTCACCTTTATATCTTTCATTACCTATTTTTAAACTACTTGATGACAAAAAATGACTTGATCTTTTCATATAACCTCCTAATAATCAGTTAATTATCATCAAGCGCGTAAAGCAGGTCAAATCGTATATATTAATTAATTTCTTCTTATTAGTATATCATTATTTTTGATATAAAATTAGTGACAGAGAACAAACATCACACATAACCGATTGATGAAATATATGAGGATAAACCCAGTATATAACTAAACGTGCGGACAACTCTATGTCTGATCCTTTCTACTAGCTAGTAGTTAGTATAGCTAGTTATAGTAATTAGTGATTTCGATATATTTGCGCTTGTTCAGTATCATTACTTGTAGGTTTTGATACGAGTTAGATTCGGTCAAATTTCGAAATGATCAAGAATTGAATTCAGGAATTGATAATAAGTCGATCATAAGTCCTTATATTATTTTATCATGACATATAACAAATTAATTTTACAGCGTTCAGATTGACGTTATACTTTGATAACTACGTACTATTTGTTAAATTAATGTAAATTTCCTCTATCTTTACAGGAAAGTTAATCTAAGTTAAACTGGATGTTAAGCTGCTACATGTAAAACTAGTAGCTAGTTACTATATTTTTGTGAGAGCTACGTGCGTTAAATTAATGTATTCATTCTGGGGGGTAATGGACTTCAGACTTCTCCAAAATAACCGAACAACAAGCTAGATGTTAATTTCATGGGAGACCATATAGAACTATACAACTCAAGTATTTTAATCCTAGTAAATTATAGAGTGATGGACATATTTTTTATTAGTTTTGAAAAATATGTTCAGAATTTCGAGTTTGTAATTTAATGATCAAATTTATTTTTTGTTTTTTGAAAAAATGACTCACGGTAATTGCAAACGTGAAAATGAGTTTTTTTTTTAAAAGTGAAAAAAAAAAAATTGGTCATTATTTTGAAGAAAAAAAAAAGTTAGCAAAAGTCATTTTTTTAAAATACAAAAACTAAAACTGACTATTAATTTGTGTATTTGAAAATTTGGTCACATTTTTCAAATTCCGTATAAAATAAGGCCGCTAATAATGATTTCCATTAACATGGTTTTATGTATTTTAATTAATTAATTAAATAACGAGTAGATTGGATAAATTTGAATGTTTCAACAAGCATGCATGGCCATCCAAGCAAAAGAAAAAAGTAGGACAAACACAAGAAGAAATGTGAGCAACATAAAACCAAAGGGATGCCATCCAAAAGAATTTGATTCGACAGTAATTTATGGACAAATATAGAGTATTAGTATGATTTAGGGTAAATATAATCATAAACCAGTAGAACAAGTCAACAGGATCACACTAAAACCACTTCCAGTTCTAGTACCCGTGATGTTTCACCAATTTCCTGGGTATGAAAAAGTCTTTTTGCAAGTCAAGCTTTGAAAAAGAAACAAATTCATTAATTTGTTTAATATAATTGGTAAATTATCAAGTATTAATCAATTACGTCCGCAGACGATTTACGCGTACAATCTTCCATTTTTAGCTCCCTCCTTTCGTCTCACCCTCAATCCAAATATTCACACACAAAAATTACACACACACCTCACTGTATAAATAGCTTCATCCAACTTATTAGAATACCTAGCTAGATCCTCCATACATGGCAACTGCAAACGAAATATCTACCCTAGATTTAATCGAGCAACATCTATTTCTTGACATTTTTTCTCCCGTTGTTGACACCTCCCAACTCGAAGAATATACTCAATTTTTAGCAGCATCACCATCTTCTTCGCATATTTCAAACGACTCATCTTCTTCATCCTCGTTCTCATCGTCCTCGTTTTCGTTATCATCAACACAAATTAACTCATGCGCAACAAATTTCACGTATCAAATCAACCCTAATGAAGACTTCTTTTCGATTATGGGACATGATGAAAAGCTAGTCGATTTCACTACAGATTCTTCATCTAAGAAAAATAAGGCCAACCCTTCTAGGGTACGTAATAAAAGCGGTGAAGTCGATTTTAGGCACTATAGAGGAGTACGAAAGAGGCCATGGGGCAAATTTGCAGCAGAGATTCGTGATCCGAAACGCAAAGGATCAAGAATATGGCTAGGCACGTATGTGACGCCAATAGAGGCTGCGAAAGCTTATGATAGAGCTGCCTACAAGCTACGCGGAAGCAAAGCTATTCTCAATTTTCCTCTGGAGATTGCTAAATCTAGTGGCCAGCGGAATACTGTAACTCAGACCGCAGTGGGCAGTCCCCGAAATATACATAAAAACGAGGTCGCCGAGACGCATGAGAAGAAGAACAAATGTCAAAGTAATAGTAGTAGTGAAGTTTGTCAACCTCCGTTAACGTCGACATCTACGACGTCGTTCTGTTGGCCGGGGACTATGGCGGATATGTGGGTACATGATGAAATGAGTTTACAAGATTTTCCTCTTCTATCGCCGTCATTTCATTACTATTCGTCAATAGAAGAATCTCAACATCTTATAGTTTAATTAAAGTTGAAGCATGGATCGAGTGATAATTTCGTTACTTCTTTTCTTTGTTCTTTTAATTTAACTGACACTTTCGTATGTGTTGGTCATAAAATCATTACTTGCAAAAATAGCTAAATGGATATCTTCGTCTCTGTACTTGACCGGGTAGGGGTGATACTTTGTCCTACGGCTTTCTGAATCGTGCATACATCGATTAATACCGATGGATTTTAGTAGACCCGATAATTTTCGACGCAACACGAAACGACATGAAAATTTAGTGTTTGAGTTTGCATTTTTAGTACACGAACACGAAAGTACACGATCGAGATTTTAATGTAAATATATATTTTTAATACATATTTGTAAAAATATTACCGAAAATTTTAATATTTTAATACATTTACTTATTTATTTTTATTTTTATTATTAATTAGAATTACACGAAAAGTACACGAACACGAAATTACACGAACCCTAAATGAGTGGTTTTGGGTTTAGCATTTAGATACACGAAACACGAAAGTACACGATACGACGAATTGCCGGGTCTAGATTTTAGTACGCAAAAAACAAAAGTTTGATATAAAAATTATAGATGTATAACAAAATTGGATATGAAAAATATGCATGCAAGTTCAAAATAATTTGTATTACGACGAAAAGAATTCAATAATTGTTTATATTGAATTTGATCCAAACTTTAAAAGCAAAATCAATATATGTTTTACAATGTAGTGCTAGATTCAAGTCTGGACCTTTTTTTATTACAAATTTTTGATCTGGTATGTTGATTCGCTAATTGGAATATTGCTGGTTCGTTACAAGGTCATTTGATATTGCAGTTCGTTACAAAAGCCATTTGACATTGCAGAGTTTATTACGGTATAAATAACATCCTTTTACTGAAATATATATATATATATTTCAAAACATGTTTCGAGTCGGAAACTTTTATGAGTAATTAAATAATGTTACAAAATTTGAGGGCGCGAATTTACAACCCAAGAAAAAGATGGCATAGTAAAAAAATTTAGCTTGGGCCACGGCCATCTCCTCGTAAAACGACACCTGCTTAGTGCCTACTCCGTTATTATTGATTATGCGACGATTTTCGTATGAAGGGCAAAATTTTCTAAAGAGTTAGCTGGGCAACCTATTGTTATTGTATATTGTGTAGACTTTGGCTGAAAATTTTTCATTTTAAGATAAATAAGAGCATCTTCAATGAAGCGGAACTTTTAGCTAAAATATTAGTTGACATGCTATAAATAAGATTTATAGATATTATGTAAAATTTACACAACTCCAATGGTACAAAACTCTTAGAAAAATATTTAGTCAGCCCCAATAGATTGAGCAAATTTACTGAACCTCTAGGGACCTGTAGTGAAATGAACGTCACCTTACAGGTTTAACAAATTTTACATAATCAGTATTTTATATTATTTTAAACAATCATAATAGTCAATGTCGTCCATCGATCATTTGTTGTCAATTCTAAATTTTTTCGCACAAATGTAATAAAAATATATAGGCAATGGTGGAATCAAGATCATAAAATAATCGGTACTAAAGATAATTTTCGCTGACTTTCAAATGTTAATCATGCCTTAAAATTAGATTCGATAATTTTCGACACGACACAAAATAATACGAAAAATTAGTGTTTGGGTTTACATTTTTTGTACACGAACACGAAAGTACATGATCGATATTTAGTGTCGGTTTTGTGTTTATCCTTTAAGTACACGACGCGAAATACACGAAATAAATAAATTAATATTTATATTAGATATTTTAATATATTTATTAGATATTTAACATTTATTTATGTGATTACACATAAATTTATAATATTATTTGTAAATATTATGTAAATATATATTTTAAGGGCTTTTTTCATAAATATCCCATTCCAGAAATATTTTTGCAAAAATACTTTTTCAAAAAAAAATATTTTGCGAAAATACCATCTTATTTGCAAAAATATCTTCTGCAAACTGCAACCAAAATCAACCACAGATGCAACTTGTTAATAATGGTGTTTTTCCGGCGTCCTGATTTTAGGGTTGTAAATACCCTAAAATCAGGGTAGGTTAGGGTTTAGAGTTTAGGGTTTAGGGTTGTAAACAACCCTAAACCCTAAGTCCGTATACGAATTATTCGTCATTCTTAATATTTCTAAAATCCAAAATAGAAACATTGAACCCCATGGTAAACCAAGACCAAAAGTTTACCCCTTTTATTAATAATTTTTTTTGAATTCTTAGCTGTTTTTTCAATTATTTTTTAAAAAGTTGCATCTGGTTGCATCTAGTTTCAACCACATATGCAACTGGATGCAAACTACGTAGGTTGTATTTGGAAAGTTGCATCCACTTGCATCTAGTTGCAATAACACATGCAACCGAATGCAACCTATGTAGGTTGTATTTAGTTGCAGAACGTATTTTTGCAAAAATCTTTTTAAAAGATGGTATTTTCGCAAATTATTTTTAAAAAGAAGATATTTTTGTAAATATTTTGAGAAGATGGTAAAATCGCAAAAAAACTTTAAAAAGTGGTATTTTTGATAAATATCCTATTTTTAATACATATGTGTAAAATTACCTAAAATTTTAATATTTCAACACATTTACTTATTTATTTTTATTTCTATTATTAATTAAAATTACATGAAAACACGACACGAAAATACACAAACACGAAATAACACGAATCCTAAATGGGTAATTTTGGATTTAACATTTAGGTACACGAAAGTAAACTACATGAATGAATTATCAAATTTACTTAAAATAGAATTTCTACGATAATTTTTAGTCTAGTCGGGATTTCGGTCTAGATTTCGGGTCACCCTGAGCACATGTTCGCTCTTGTATATCATCAGTACAATTAGTTGTGATGTATGGGCTATGAACAATAACGTTGAACAGTTGAACAATATAAAGAGAGATGAATTTGTGAGAATAAAGTTTGTGTCGACTGGTGCGTACTACGTTGAATGAAGGCGTGAATGATTCGTGATATTAAGAGAAAGAGTTGATAAAATGCAGGTATTTCAATTTAGATATCCTGCTACTCTGTCGCGCTATGCTCCAAATATCTTGTGCGATAAGAGTATGAAATTATGACCAACAATATCACAAAATTGAAGATCTTGTTCTCTTTTTACGAACCAACAATTTGTTATTCAATGTTTACAACTCCTCCCAAGTCTCCAACTCACATTTTGTAGTTTTGTTGCACAGTCAGTCAGTCAGTCATTACCTCATTTCTCAAGTCTATGCTACTTTGACTATTTCCTATTTTGACTTTTCGAGTCGATATCGGATGGTTCTGTTTCGAAAATATACAAAGTATCTTTGGTTCTATTCAACAACTCTTCTACTTGTATATTCCCCTCGAATAATGCCTAAAGCAAAGTCAAAAGTCAATAACTCTTGTATACCAAAAACAATTTCTCAATTATATGGAAACTGGAAAAAATATAACTTAATTTTCTTATGAGTTATTACATAGAAATTGAAAGTATTTTTGAAAAAAGAAACTTAATACGAATTATTAATTTATTACATATTAAATTTTGGAGATTATAGTCATATGTAGTAGGGCCCTTTTCTAGCCTAATGGAGGGAAATAATAATTAATATAATATGTCTTTTCCCTTGACGAAATAATTGACCTTAAACTGTACTAATATAGTCAACCCCACAAAAAGAAAAAGAAAATAAATTCTGTACTAATCTAATGTAGAAGTCCAAGTAAATGATGTTCTGTCTTTTAGATAAAGAAAAAAGGAAAAGAAGATACCGCACATAAAAATAAAATCTCCACCGAAAGTTCTTGCACAACTTCTTTGAAATTCTTTATCAAACTTCAACCGAGTATTATTACTTAACTTGCTACTTGATATTCAGGTAAATGTTAAATTAAGGTAAGATTTTAGCAGTTTCTTTTTTTATTAATTAAGCTTATATGCCTTACAAATGAGTATATGTTCTTAACAAATCTCGAAAGTAAGCAAGAATCGAACCTTATACGACGAGAGATATCAACTAGTTTATACTTTATAAGATTCATTCATTGCAAATCCATTAATCTGCAGAAGTATTAACTAGTGTTTTCTAAGGTGCAACTATGCCATTGATTGACTTCACAGGACAAATAATACAGAGACGGGTATGTGTCTAAATATATTAGGATTAGCAAATTTCAATATAAATTGGGGAGACGTACTTTGTTGAGGTGAAAATATGAGAAATTTTCAACATTTCATTGTATCACCAAAATAGCATAATAGATTAGGCTAAAAAAGGACTAGAAAAAAAAAAGATGAAACATACAATCCAAACACACTAGGAAACACATGTATTATTACAATATTAATATCATCCTGTATGGAAAAAAAAACAAATGAAGTAGCATTTCTGCCAGAATGGAAGATTCTTGCATTATCCAAACCCATAAACATCTATAACACTTATATACAAACTGAAAATGTTTCTTCAAACTGATTTTTAGTACAAATGAATATTTACGGTAAACCCACCCACCTGGTTGCTCAAGACACAGCTGCGCTCTTGATGCATCTGTTCACTTGCCACCTTGTTAGTGTTGTGGCGGAGCCACAAACATGAAAGCCTTGTCAAAGCTGTTTGACTGGCATGTCGAACCCTATAAACTACACTCATATCTCCCCAAATATCTCGCCTCACACCACCAGACTTTCTGTTTGGGTCATAACCATCTAGATCCGCGCTGGTAACTAAAACTACTGAGCCATCATCAAATGCAAAGACATCTGTAGTTGTGAAGAACCTCCGAGGTATCAGCTCTGATTCAATTCGGTAATTCAACTTACAAATCTTCTTGTAGCTCGGATTACTCAATTTTTGCACTTTGAGATTGTAGTATTCATGGACAGCCTACAAGCAAGCAAACGGTCATGTGCAAGTCATTCAGATAATCCAATATTTTAACTGTACTAAAATATTATGTTCCAAAGAAATGTATTTGCAAAGCTGGTACTTGACATCTTTAAGGCACAAGTTGACACCGTAAAGTTCTAGTGAAGAACTTCCAGTTAGCCAAATAAAATGGTACACACCAAATTAGAGATTTGATTATTTGCCAAATCTAGCAGCATCGCAACATGAATCTCTTCTTGTTAGCTTAAATAAAAAGAATATAATAAGTTAAGATATTTTCCAACATGACAACTATTTGATATCTATCCGATGCGAGAAACCATCTTTGCTAAAACAAACTTTCATCATTCCATCACGTAAACACAAAGCCCAACAAATTAATAAGCATAACTTTTTCCTCGCAGCTTGGTTAAAAATACATCTGGTTGATATAATAAAATAAAAACAAAATCCTATGTCAATGACTCAACATTGGTCTACCTGTAACTGAGCAGGGGCTAATAGTACCCTCGGCCGTATCGATTTCACATAGTCATAAGCATCATCAGGTTTCATCTGCTTATGTTGCACCTGTAACAAGAATATATATTAGTGGGCATAAGTTAAGCTTAAATAATCTTACTTAGCACCTTCTCATGGAGTATTTAACAGCGAACATGGATCAAACAGATTTACAATAATGCACTCACCAAATAGCATATTACAATAGTTGTACTCCGTCCTCGACCAGCTTTACAGTGGACATAGGTTGTTTTCCCTTTATCTGTGTTCTCTATTAAAACAAAGTGCTTGTAGGTCAGAAACACGCAAGTTGTACTAAGGGTGCTGATATTGAAAGGAAATGTGTTTTTACCCCAACCCTAGTAGATCACACTATAGGAAATTAAACACTTTATTGTTATTATACATAACTTCACCCCTCTAATTTACGCATGTTAATACAGTGTCAAACAGACGAGACGAAACCTGAACCTTGCTTCAAAACTGAAAAAATAAAACTAAAAAGGACTGTTGTTGCACTAATATGATATAAAGCTTAGAGTTTAGTCAAGTCTACTCCATCTCCGAAGAACCATTTTACCATTTAAGAGCTTACCGTGAATGAAGCTCACGGCTCGGGATATATCTATCAATGATGGTGCAAATAAATAATCTCTGGTTGGAAGCACCAAATGATCAATATCGTTGGCCTGAAAATTTTAAATAACAATATATAAGCCAAATAAATTGCTAAGAAGGTCGTATACAAATATTAATATTAGTTACTATATTCATCAGATGAATCAATCTGCAATATGAAATATTGCTGCATCAAATAAGTAGAAGCATAGTCAGCAATTAAAAAAAGAGGCAGAAGCGTACCTTTAATATATCTTATCAGAAAATAGTTGAGCAAAACTAACATTGCATCATATTATAGAAGGAACACATATATTCCACTATTTCAGATCAAAGTCATACTCACCTCAAAGTTAAGAAGATTTCAAGCATTAACAGATTCGTAAAAGATTCTAACACAGCTAAGGCATAACTTACATATATGCAACTCAAAATAAATAACACAATCAATTAAGGAAAGAATAGTTTGTTTAGGTCTAAATGGTCTTGACGATAAAATTTTCAAGGTACAATTACTCACCTGGTACAAAGATGTAGGAACCAAAGTCTCATACGACTCATTTAGGGTGATCACTCCACAAACACCAAGCTCCTTTAGCCTTTTGACATCAGATGGAAATGGCACAGCACCCAATAGTAGAAACTAAAATGCACATGTTACATGGGGAAAAGATAAATAATTAATCACTTTTTTTTCAAGGTATCTCAATGTTCAAACAACTTGCAAAAAAAAAAAAAGAACATGATCTGGCTCAACAAATTAGTCAATTCCGGACAAGGCAGCATAACTACTGTTCGCAAGATAACAATGTGCATTTCATAACTTAGTCTGTGCCTGTTAACAGCGGAACCAGGATTGGGGGGGGGGGGGGGGGGGGGGGGGGGACCAATTTAAACTATGTCATATTTTTTCAAAATTTTTACATTAAAATTCCTATGAATTTGTATAGTGTTGCATTGGAGTGAGTTTTACACCAAAAGTTACACCATTTTGGTGTTATAGTGTTGCATTGGAGTTGCTCTCACCCCACCCCACCCCAGTTTCGCCCCTGTCTGTTAAGTTAAATCATAGTCCATAAAGAATTGCTGATACATCTTGGAACTAATCACCAGTATGACCAACTTCATGACAAAAAAGAAAAAAAAACAAATTGAAGGCTAAAAAGTACAACAAATATACTTGTACACTAAAAAAAACATATGCAAATTTAAACTTCTATTAAAATTTGAAACCAAAGAATCAAATACAACAAGAACAATAAAATGTCAAATGGAATTCCGATAAAAGAATACCTCGTCGATCCGATCCCACCACCGAAACTCAGTCTGAATCTTATTCCTAACAACGTTATACAAAAGTGTCGGATAAAACAACGCTCGAGCCCCCGCTCCGACGAGAGCCCTCTTTGCATCATACATGACTATACCACTACCCAACACCTCCTCACCAGCTGACACTTCCTCATCATCCTCCTCCAACTCAACCCCATCTTCCCATTCCTTTATATACATCATATACACCACTTATCACCAAATTAATAATTAAAAAACAACCCTTTAATTCCTTAACAAAGATATAGATCTAAAAGCTTAATCTAATTGAAAACACCAACAAAGAATCTCAAACAATCAATCTTTAAACACCCTATGTATCCTTGTAGACATACATAACCATGATATAAACACCAAAGATTAAACCTTTACAAGCTAATGATTAACCCATCAGAAAAACAAAACAAACTCATAAGAAAACATAAAATTAAACCAATTATAGAAAGAAATCAAGAATGATGATGAATTTCATAGAGTCAAACGAACAAAGAGGGGGATAAAATGGGTAAGAATAGAAGAAAACCCTAGATTATACTCAAAGTGGGGGTGGGGGATCTATCTGGAGTGTTTTGGATATTGTGGGATAGACTTTTATTTTTATTATTTTACTATCGGTATATATATTATACATTTTCATGTATACAGGTACAATTTGTTATTCATTAATTATACGTATTAAGCACATATTTTAAATAATAAAATATATGTAGTATAAATTTAAAAAGTACACACCTAAAAGCATTCGCACTCATTCCCGGTCTTCAATCCGTTAATTCGTCAATTTACTTGATGGAGTTTATTACTATGCAAATAAAATTAATTATTTTACCATTTTTTATGCAGCAGTACAAATCAAAATAGTTAATCCGTCTAACGAATCAATGAATTGATGGAGTTTTATCAATGTAACAATGTTTTTAGGTCCATCAATCAAATTGATGGTCATCAATCCATCAATTTTTGATGGAGTGGCTAACGGATTGGCAGAGTTCAATCTTATTGACGGACTAAAAAAGTAATGTTGCATAACTAAACTCCGTCAATTCGTCAATCCGTCTAACGAATCAACTATTTTTTTTCATTGGTGCATATGCTCTAAGATTCAGACAGTCATATCTATACTATTACTATCTATCTATACTATATACTATTATAAGCAAATCAGCCTCTATTTGGTTATTTGGTAGTTTGGTAGTTTGGTAGTTTGGTCATCTAAATAATAACCCTTAGATGTAAATATAGATAAAGAGTAGTGCTAGAGGTACCGAATTGGGGTACCAAAAATTGGTACAAAATGATGTGGCAATGGTGATGTGTCATTTGAAAATGTTTTTATTGGTGATATTAATGTGAATGCATGTGGGTCCACTAATATAGAGCCAATGGGATTCTAACACATGTAATTCGGTACATCTTTTTTTACCAAATTCGGTTCCCCTAGCATTATTCATAGATAAATGAGAACCGTTGGATGTAATATTAAAAAAATATTCTTTTCTTGATATCTAAAATGATCTCACGGGTTCAAGATTTGAATCCCGACAACAACATATTATTATTAAATATTTATATTATCTATTTTTCTAAGCTACATTCAAAAGTTCAACATATTATTTCGTCGATAACATATTAAGAATTTTTAAGATCAAAATACAAATAATTGTTAATAAAATAAGATAAAAAATCATATAAAAAAATACTATTATAAACAAACTACCCTCTATTTGGTTGGTTGATAGTTTGGTCCTCTAAATAATAACCCTTATATGTAAATATAGATAAATGAGAACCGTTGGATGTAATATTAAAAGATCCTTGTTTTTGTATAGTTGTGCACAATTACCAGAAGAAAGCTCTAAAGCATTATCAGATCTAATGCAGAGAACAGTAGTATGAAAATGATTTTCCACATAGTTGAGAAAACTTGCCAAAACAGAATGTACCTCAGACTTATGCTTGATAAGATGAACCCAGGTATATCTGGAAAAGTCATCAAAAATGGTTACAAATTGAGTACAACCAGTAAGAGACTTAGTTTTGTAAGGTCCCCAAATATCCACATGCAATAGTTGAAACACAGTTGTAGATTTTATCTGACTGATAGGAAAAGATTTCCGAACTTGTTTTGCTGCTGGACAAACTTGACAAACAGTAGAAACTAAACAAGTTTGAACAGATGTAATAGGAACAATCAGCTTCAATTTATTAAAAGAAAGATGCCCCATCCTAAGATGCCAGTTGAATTTAACAGAAACAAATTGTGTTACAGACGCATTAGAAGGATGTATGTAATACACATTAAAAGGATCTTGATTACCTTGTAAAGTAGCAGCCATATCTCAAAAATCTCAGGAAAAAAATGTTTAAACTGAATTACTACAAAACTGTTTGACGAAATGTCTCAACGAAAAAATGTTGCAGATCAAAGAACGAAAGAACTAAAACCTTAGAAATTAACAAAGATTGATAAGCAAACACGAAACTACACCATTCTAATCAAGAAATGGCACAAATCACTAATGAACAATCAAGAAACCGTTGAATGAACAGAAACAATCAAGAATTAAGCTGAATTTTCAGAATCTAGCGAAAACAATTAGGTTTAGATCGCTATGATTAAACTATACATATAACTGTGTATGTATATCGTAAGTGACAAAAAAATGGTTTTCAGAAAAGAAAATGATGAATTTTAGATTGAGATATCAACGAAGATAACACGAAATGGAAAAAAACACATGTATTTAGCCTATCTCTGAACAATTCGTCATGAAAACTGGTTTAGCAAGCTCTGATACCATGATAATTTGTGAAATGAAGAACTGAGTTCTTGTATTGAAAGTGAAAAGTAGTTACAATATGATTTAACACCAGACTCTATACAAATTGCTTGGAGCCAAAATTTGTTACTCTTCTAACTAACTGAATTGACTGATATCAAGATCAATACCAATAGTCTTGGTAATTACGTCCACGCAACCTATCTGTGCAACTCACTTGTTTCCTCATTACCAAAATCTCTCTCCCAAAAGGAGCAAGGGATGGATAAAGATCTATAACACTCGCATGTTTGGTTTAATTTGATTTTAGTTAGCATGGTTTGTGATGAGCTCATTCCATCCCAAAACTTAAATCTTCACTCTCCTCTTTTTTTATTAAGCTTCTCAGGAGTCTTCTAAAGGTACAAACAGGCTTGATTATCTCTAAACAACACAGACTAGCCTCTACAAAAGTCCAAGACAATTCTCGAAATCCAAGTAAGTTTTATAACCAGATTCTTAACAAACCTATCATTTTCCCCATCACAATCCCCTGAATCCATCGATCAAACTCTACAAACTACAAGTTGGGAAATTCTCCAGTTTATCTTTGTTGATATTTATGGCCTATATAGCAAGCACGACGTTGAAACAGAAAAGGACTTTCATAGTGCTAAATATGATAATGCTCAATCATGTGTAGGTTATTGTAGCTCCTGAGGACTTTGTTCTTGACCAAGAACAGAGCAACACTCATCCTCAGATAACTTGAAACAAATGACGAGTCTAGTTTTGTAGGTTTCTCTCTAGATAGGTCTAGTTCTTCAATGCAATTTTCAAAAATTTCTATTAATTCAAAAACATTGAAATTAAGAGTTATGAGTCCAGCTCCTCCAAATCTGGAGGAGAACGTTTAAGAAAATATTGTTCTTCGACTCTTCGTTCACCGGTTCCATGAAAATGAAGATTAGGAAGGTTGGAAATGAAAAATAATACAGGATGTCCGTTTTCTTTTTTGCCTCCTTCAATGGAGGAATATAAATTAGTCAAGATTGAATCACCTACATTTTGCTCTCAATCAATTCCACATTCATATCTGATATCCCTATTCCCCTGCAACTCCATCGTTTCTCTGAAAAGATCTTTTAATGACAAAAGAGATGTAATTTTTCCTAGGAGGGCTCTGAAGAGAAGTTTGGAAGTGTGCCAAATAGAATTAGTGGAAAGAACATCAAAGGTGATTTGCAAAACAGAGCAAAAACAGCAATGCAGGGTCGATCATGCGAATTGTGACAACAGTAGTATTTCAGTGGAACTTCAGAAGATGAATATTATGCAAATTGAGATGCGAATGTTGGCTTGAAGAATACATACAAACACCGAAGGAGATTAATTTCAGAACTATAAAGAAACGCCTCCCAACATTGTGGATTAGGTTTGGATGACGAAGTCCATCAATCATCAAATAGAATAAAATTTAACACCCATTATTTTCTCTTGTTTTGTCATCGGAAGCATGCCTAACCTTTAATCACTCGTTAATTCTGGATGCATCATTTGGTCACCTGATTAACAAACTCAACTTTTGATGCGAAGCAACCCTGTCTCGTTTATATATAGGCTTTTGCAACTTTATGAGTTCCCAGTTCTAAACCTACAACCTTTGTAACTTCACATTCTGAGACCCTACCATATTACATTACAACCACCAAATCCTACATCTCATAGATAATTTACACAAACGTACGACAATATGATATCCAACTAAAAATATATTCTTCGTTGCATATTTCACAAGTTTTAAACCTACCAGAATACCCTTGACAATCACGATCTATGGTGGACTGCATTGAGCGGCTGGGGAGCAGCAGGCGCGATGGCCCAAGGGTTAAAAGGGACCCGATGGTGATTTGAAGTCGAATGCCGTGGCTGAACTGGTGTCGTAGACGGTGAGGCAGCCGATGATGGTGGGGCTGAGACACGCTCACATGAAGGGCACATGGTTAGGGTTGTGGGAGGAGCCATTTGCATATAAAATTGCGGGGATGATTTAAGAGCCCTCAGGTCCTGAACCTCCTTCTGCAATCTCCTGTTTTCCTCTGTTAGATTCTCACAGCATCTCTTTAAGAACTCGCAGTCAACCTCAGTTTGCTTCAACTTAGTCCTGAATATAACAAAATGTTCAAACTTTAATCATTGGCACAAAGTCACAAACTAACTCTACTACTAACACACATAAATTGTGAATATCTACCTCTGTTCAACTTTGAACATTTTGAAGCCAATAATTCTTAAAT
The DNA here is from genome assembly GCA_030848705.1 of Heracleum sosnowskyi. Lineage (NCBI taxonomy): Eukaryota > Viridiplantae > Streptophyta > Magnoliopsida > Apiales > Apiaceae > Heracleum > Heracleum sosnowskyi. The sequence continues at coordinate 119,771,006 of CM061241.1, forward strand.
CTTCTTAATCATTACAGTATCTGCCTTTTCTTACTGGCTCGTATTTTAGCATTGCTAATGGTTAGCAAGTATTTCTACCCAATATAATGCACAAGACTTATGTATCAACTAACAAAATCGCAACCACATCTTCACCGTAATCCACAATAATCGCTTTTTTTTCCTCTTGTTTCAGTTCAAATTTCAGCACAGAAATATTTCAGCACAGAAATTTATAAAGAAAAATAATATCATACATAACAATTTAAACAAGGCCATGTATTTATCCAATCAAATTTACATTTCATGTCGCTTATTAAGGATATTGAAACTAAAATACCAAAAACACCCTTAAGAATAAGCCAATGTCTCACCTTGCCCTTCTGTTCTGAAACCAGACCTCCACCTGACGAGGTCTCAAACCTAGTCTCTTTGCCAAAGCCAACTTCTGCTTCTGCAAAACAGGTTTAGGAGCATCCACACATTAGAAAATTACTAAAACACCCTCACCCCTTACACACAAACATAGACAATTAGACATAATTACATAAACATCCACACAAAAACATGTAAGTAAGATAATATTATTATTAAACTTACTGGATTAAGTGTATTGTGTTCTTTAAAGCTATCTTCGAGAATAGCAGCCTGATCTTTAGAAAGCCTCAGTTTTTTCCTAGAATTGTCACCATCTTCATCATCACAATCTATAATATCATCGCTGTTGCCCAACTCAGACCTCTCGAGACTTCTTCTCTTTCCACTTAAACTTGAAGATATTGTACTGTTTGGAGAAGACACTGCTGCTTCTTCTTCCATCTCTACCATCATCGCCGGTAGCCGGTTCACGTCGATTCCCTTCAAGAACGACCTCGTTTCGACTCTGCATGTCTCAAACAAGCTCCGATCTGCAGAAACAGGAGAAAAGAATGAGTTAGTGAGGTGTAGATCTGGTGAGAAAATGTGAAAGTTTGAGCTTTTCTGAGTGCGTGCAAGGTGTTTGATAAAATGTTTATGAGAAAAATAGTGATAAAAATGAGATGTTTTTATGTGGGAAGTTTTTTTTAGTTAAAGGGTCTTTGGAGATGAAAGTTACCTGAGGTTTGTTTGGGGAGAGACGTGTTGTGGAGGAGGTTGAAATGGGAATGCGTTGTGGAAGGTGTTTGATTTAATTTAAGTGGTGATGAAGATGATGAAGGTTGGTGGGTTTCTGTTTGGAAGTTCAAGCTTAGGGTAAGACCCAAGTGATCCTCTCTTTGGTGTATCATCATTCTTGTCTATATGTATAACCTTCCTTGAAGTGTTTGAGTGTTTTCAAGAACTCACTAAACAAGCTAAGGTAATTAGATATGTAATGTATATGTTGAGAGAGAGAGAGAGAGAGAGATGGAGAGAGATGGAAGGGGGTTGAGATGGGTTATATAGAAAGAAGAGGAGGAATGGGGTTGAGAAGGGGGAAGGGGGAAGGGGGGTTGAGCTAGTCCAATCATGACATGGTGGTGTCAGGGGTACCAATTCTCTCAATCATGGCTTTTGCCCCCCTTCACTTTCACCTCCCATCATTTATTCTTAACTCAATCATGGTTTGCTTTTTCCACCTCTCTGTTTCACTTCCTTGTTAGACTTTTTGGTGTTAACTTTACCCCCCTTTTGTTTCATTTTCTGTTTAGACAGTTTCACACCACAAATTCAAGATATTTTTTACCAGTAAGTTTGTGCAACACATACTAACTACATTAAATGAATACTAAATGTATGTAATGATAACAGCTATTGGCAAAGAGCAATGGACAAGCACAATTATTTTATGACTTAAATGCACTTGGTGTACTTGATGTATCAATAAAATGCACTTGGTGTATCTAAACTATCAATTAAACGCATTGTGTATTTGAATTATGCATTGCTGAACAATTTGTGTACTACGGTTAGATAGCTTAACTTCCGTTAGTAATTTAAACATTACATAGAGGTTCTTCTTGTCTTTCCACACAAATATAAGGACATCAAGTAACTACAAAAACACATGGGCTGCTTGCCCTTCCTCGTCTCTTGTGAATACTGGATGATGAGGAACGAAGAACTATGAATATCGTGGTATTGCAGATGAAGATTTGGACAACATTTTTGACATGATTAACAACGTTGATGAGGACTGGGTCGCCTTCTCTGGCATAAAGAGTAGGGCATGGAAAGCGGTCGTTTACAATTGGCTTGCTAGAACACAATGTAATCAGATACATAATGACACATATATAATTCAGAATAAAAGTTCTCTTTTCGGAATATGGAACAAACAGACAAGGTAAAAATGCCAAAAATTCTTAATTGAGGTAAATTGCAACATGAATGAACTACGAATTTTTACTAACATAAAAGGATGATCTCAAAATAAAAATCTGCTTGTAAGTGTTGTCCTGCTGATATAACTATTCAAAAATGTTTGGTTGTTGGTTTTAACAGTTTCAAAATGCAAGACAGTTTAAACTTTGCAATACTTCTATCATTACAAAAAATAGAAAACAGATCTTATTGATTCAAAAATGTCCCTCTTGCACACTGAGACATTACAGGTTGAACTATTTAAATAGAAACTTACATAATCTATTATCTATTATATATATAATAGAGCAACTAGAGGTTTAGTGAGACAATTTAATCGATGTGAAATTACTAAATTACCCCCTCATATATTAAGATGACAAAAAAATTGTTTCTAATGGGAATTGAACCCTTGACCTCTTGATTAGAAGTGACATTCCTTACCACTATGCTAGACATCTATTTTGATTGTATTATGAAACTCTTTTATAATATGTGCAAATACTCAATATTTTATATTCTATTTTGGTCTCTTCTTGTAATCTACTTAGTAAGGTAGATAATTTATTTTCACAAATGCCTTAAAATCATATATCTGACCATGTTAGAGAAAAACTCGCGCAAAATAAATATACAAAATGTTATAAACTGTAATTTGATCCATAAAATATGAAACTCTTTATTAATATCCGCAAATACTCAATATGTTATCCTCTATTTTGGTCTCTTCTTGTAATCTACTTGGAAATGTAGATAATTTATTTTCACAAGTGTCTCAAAATTTTATTTCAGGGAAAAACTCACGCAAAAATAGATATACAAATGTTATAAAATTGGATTTGATCCATTAAAAAAGAATTATATTAATATTTGTATATTGCATGTTTATTTGTATTAAGTACATAATGACCCATATTATATATACTGTTAGATTACAAATTATATATACTATCAGATTATATATATATATATATATATATTACTAAATTACCCTTTCAATATTATATTGATGATATTAGATTACTAAATTACTCCTCCAAATTGTATATTGATGATAAAAAAATTTGTTTTTAATAGGAATTGAACCATGACCTAGGTCATAGTGTGACAAATGTTGACATCTATAGCCAATATCAACTATTATATTCTGTTTTAATATTTATTTTAAAATTTAAAACGATCAACATATTTACTCCTTTTCAATTATATCCTTTTCTATAATAAGCGTAAAACGGATTTTTATTCATTATTTAACATTTATTACTGCTTCATTATAAGATTTTAACAACTTATAATTATATACGCATTTTTGAAATTTTAGTTACTAATATAGATTAAAACTGTAGTTTTATTATGGTCCAATATATTATAAGTCTCGTCCTCAATAGATAAATTTTGTATCTTGATCATTTTTGAAAAATATACTATTAGTATATAAAGTATTGAACCCAAAAAATGCAAAGAGTTTTCTCTTTCTATACTAATAAAAACATTTGTGTTGGTGATTTTTACAAGGAAGTTGAAGTTGTCATCATACAACTAAATCAAATATAAACTAATATCGCTTTGAATTTTTTGAATATCTATGATAAAATATTAAAAGTATTAAATGTTAAATTATTTGTGTCAAGTGTCAATTGTAAGGTGAAACGAGTAACTTATCATGAATGCTTCTTGAGAGGTATAAGTAATAGTTTTCTGAAATAAAGTATATCCACAACTGTACAATTATTGCATTCATCGTGTCTGCAGGGAGACTCTTCTTAAAATGGGCAAAGTGGTATGCATTCGTTTAAATGGTATATCCACACGTACTAATACAACTTATATTTCTACACGTTTACTCCATTATACACACCGATCAAATATTACAACATTCACTTAACGGCTACCCCCATGAACTACAAAAAAGTAAATGGAGTGCCAATGTTCCCCCAGTCGAGAGAGAAAGATCAAAATACAGATCTAAAACAAAAGTTGAGAAGAAAAAAGTGGAGGAGACGGGGAAAAAGGAAAGAAATGCCAAAGAGACAGTAAAAGAGGGATAAGAAGGATAAAAGAGGGGTCTCCAAAGAGTGACGCCGAAAATAAAAGGCAACCAACACCGTAGGAGGAGGCATGAGAGAGAGAGAGAGAGAGAGGGGCAAATAACATAAATAAATTAACCCCAAAAAAGCACAAACTCGACAATATCGATAAAGAACAATTTGTCACTGCCAGCTCAAACAACAACCCATGACAAATATTTACTTTATGAGCATACCAACCCCAAGTGCATTACATGCACAAAGCCTACAAATTTGGTTCAAGAATTCCATCAAACACATAATACACACTCTAAATAAACACAAACTAAACATTCAAAGAATGCATTTGAGTAAACAATTATGACGCAAACTAAATAAACAAAGCATAACATGCATTTCAGTAAATGTGTTGTAATATATTACGTCTTACTGAGGATCATCACATAAGAGAGGGGTCTCTAGAGAGTGACACCGAAAATAGAAGGCAACCACCATTGGAGGGGGCATGAAAGGAGAGAGAGAACGATCAAAATACAGATCCTAAACAAAAGTTGAGAATAAAAAGTGGAGGAGACGGAGAGAAAGAAAATAAAAGCCAAAGTGACCGTAAAAGAGGGATAAAAATGATAAGTGGGGGGGGGGGGTCTCCATAGAGTGACGTCGAAAATAAAAGGTAGAGAGGGGGAGATTTCAGGATGGGGTGGAGAATGCAATAATTTTTCAAGGAACTAAGAATTTCAATGAGTCAATTTATCGATGCGAAATGATAATTATACTCTCAAATTTCGAAATGACATTTTAATTTATATTATAATTATCTCATATCAATATATCTGTAACTCATAAAATACGTTGAAATTAATGAAATTTACGAAATATTTTAGAACATGCCCGTGCCTCGCACGGGCTATAAAGCTAGTTGTCTTAATATCACGTCATGATCTCAGCCTTGAGATCAGCCATGATCTCAGACATTATTCAAATATAACAGAATTAAAATAATCAGGGATTCACAAGAAGCGGATTAATATTCCATGCCAGCAGGCTTAAACATGTCTTCCAACAAGTTAAGGTCTATTATGCTCCAGAATAACTTGATCTCATCACATGTGTTTTTTTCTCTTGATTGCATCTCTTTCAAGGGTTGTATAGTTGTGCTCCCTTTCATTTTCACATCTTTGAATTCATGATCTGCCTTTTCAATATGTATATATGGATGTTGATTTGTATCAACATTTGGGAAGATCTTTTCGAGGTGGCAAAATTGACTCATTTAGACCCTTTCCATTGTCCACCAAGAATGCCATTTTTAGTCCCCATGTGATGTGTACTTCCAAGTGGCAATGCATGAACCGAACTCTTGTACATAATAATATATCATTAGTTCCTCTTATCAAGTGTTTGTGTTCCATAAATATGTCACAGTGTCACACATTCTAAAGTACCTGGATTATCTGCCCGAAATCTAATAAATGTCCATCCACCAGATGGTACACCTACTGTGTTCCTTTCAACAGGATCAACAAGGTTGAAATTCTTTGGATCTTTCTTCTGATTAAAGTTTCTGAGTCCTCTGCCAAATACGAAGAAATTGAATCCATGAAGATGAATAGGATGATTCTCCGGTGATATAACACTGGTGTATTGGAGAACAACTTGACCTGTAGCATTGTAAGGTAGCTTGTAAACTTTTGTACCACCTGTGGTTCCCAAATTTGCTGATGGAGTGTCTGTATAATTGTAAACAAAAGGTGGATTTGCTGGAAAATCAGTTGTAAAATCGCCACTAGTTTTGAAGCAATGTGCTTGAAGCAGAGTTGTAGTAGGCATGACAAATGTCACATTGTTTATATTGGCCACAACTCTGCTTCCGTTACCAGCTTTACAACTAGGACAAGGATTTATGCCTAATCCAACTGTGAAAAAAAGGGATTAATCAACTGTCAATGGTACTTTTGCTGGAAAAGATTTCGAATTTAAGCTTCGAAGTGACTGGATAAAGTTTTCGGAAATGGGGGTGGCATTTTGTGGTGGTGGCTTTGTGAAAGTAGTTGGGGGTATTTGTAAGTGTTCCAGTATAATGTAAAGTTGTTGTTGTTGTCACATTTTCAACAGCTATTAGAGCTCTTCATTAAGTGCAACATTAACGATTCACAATATGTACTAGAGAAGATAGAATGTTTCCAAACCACATTCCGAACCCCGAGGACAAAGTTGCCATGGCCTTGACAAGAGCTGATGTACTAGAGAATTCGACTGATCTTAGCATTGTTTTCGACATTGATGTAGATCGTAGTGAAAATGGTTCGTGCTGAAACTGTGTTTCCTATGAATGTAGGGCTAAAGTTTCAGATGAAAGAGATGGAGAATATGGCTGGGTACATATAAGGCAAAGATAGAGGAGGGAAATCAATAGAAAGAGATGGAAAAAAGCTTATAAACAATAAAATATAAAGTGATTTAACGGGGTTAAGTCCATCTAACGGTAGTACACAAATTGTACTAAAGTGCATACATTAGGCACACAATGTGTTTAATCGATAGTTTAGGTACACAAAGTGTAGTTTTTGCATACTTTAAGTACACAAAATGCATTTAACTCTTATTTTATAGGTCTCTTCGCTTTTTGGTGTATCAGTATCACCTTCTTATCTTCGATTTATATACAATGGAATGCAACAATGTTGCTACAAATTCAAATGAAATCAAAGAAAAAGCAAAATGAATTGCTTGATTTACTTTACCGATGTGCGTGTTTGGGGTATATTAAAAAAGTTGAATTATACCTTAAAATGAATAAGGGCGTGTTTGAGGTATCACAAAAAGTTGACTTATAGCTTAAAATGAGTAAGTGTCATATAAGTGATAAGTTGATGAATTCTTATAAGTTATACGGGTGTTTGGATAAATTTACTTATAAGTTAGTTAAGAGTTTGCTAAATTAAATTTGAAAAAATAATTATTAAATACAATTATTTCAACACTTGCATTTTAAATTAAAAAAATATTTAAAACCACAAAGATAAAAACATAAAGTATTAAAAAATAAATAAATCAAGTAATAAGTCAATAAGTTCAGAAAAATGTACCCCATTATTAACATTAAACTTATCAACATATAAGTTATAAGTTGAGGTAATAAGTTGGGTTGACAAACACCCTCCGTAAGCTCTTGTTAACTTATAATGTATAAATAATAGCGACCAAACAGGCCATAAGTGTCATATTAGTGATAAATGGATGAATTCTTATAAGTTGTATTGGTGTTTGGATAAATTTACTTATAAATTAGGGTCTGTTTGGCAACGGGTTTATAAGCCGATTTATGGCTTATAAACCCGTAAGAGCTTATGGAGGGTGTTTGCCAACCCAACTTATGACCTTAACTAATAACTTATATATTGATAAGTTGAATGTTAATAATGAAGTACATTTTCCTGAACTTATTGACTTATTACTTGATTTCTTTGTTTTTTAATACTTTATATTTTTATCTTTGTATTTTTAAATATTTTTTAATTTAAAATGCAAGTGTTGAAATCATTGTATTTAATAATTATTTTTTCAAATTTAATTTAGCAAAATCTTAACTAACTTTTAAGTAAATTTATCCAAACACCCGTATAACTTATAAGAATTCATCGACTTATCACTTATATGGCTCTTACTCATTTTAAGCTATAATTCAACTTTTTTGTGATACCCCAAACACGCACTTAGTTACAAATTTGCTAATTTACATTTTAAAAATAATTATTAAATACAATGAGCTAAATACATGCATTTTAAAATTAAAAAAAACATTTAAAAATACAAATGTAAAAATATGAAATATTAAAAAACAAATAAATCAAGCAATAAGTCAATAAATTAAGAAAAATGTACGTTTTTACTAACATTCAACTTATAAACATATAAATTATAAATTGATTTATAAGTTGGATCAGCAACCACCCTCTGTTACATGTTTATAAGCTACTTATTATCAATTAGCCAAACATGCCCAATGTTATAAATTTAATATTTTCTTACATATCATTTGATGCTCTTACCGAATATGGTCAAAACTGAATTGTTTTGCCGCCAGTTAAACGTCGTGTATGCTCTTTTCTACCTTGCAAGAGAATCCGTGAATTACTTTCCCTTGGTTGTACTTTAACATTTTTTTGTTGGAAGTAATATTAGTATTGTCAATTGTGTAGTCAATTACTCAAACAAAGTATACATACTAATTTTTAATGGCTGCCGTTTACTATTTTTTATCGAACACTAAGATGAACAAAATAAATATATAAAATAATTATGAGAAAAGTTTTATAGAAATTACTATTTCATTGGAGATTTGAAGATCATATATGTTCTGCAATTAAAAAATCATAAAATAAATCATATTTTGTAATAAAAAAATAGCAAAATGTACTATTTTGCATAACAAAGTTCTATTAAAATTATTATTTCATTAAAAATCTTGAAAATTATGAAAATTATGTATGTTTTGCAAACTACGTATAGATGTTTTGTAAACTCAATATATTTTGCAGAACAATAATCTTTTTCAATGTTCTACTTGCAAAACATATGGTACATTTGTCCCCCTCATTTCTTTACAGTTTTCACTGTTTGACACACATTTTAAGGTTCATATAAAGTATAGTTCTACAACTTATTTTTAAAATTTTCTTTTTTTGAATAAAAGTTCAAATATTAAATTTATACTCAAAATAAAAATAAAATAATATATAGAACTATACTTTTTAGGAGTGTGTCAAAACCCTACCCATTGTAAAAAATCTAGGGAGACACGGAGCATAATTTTAAAAAACTTCAATGAAATAGTAATTTTCATAAAATTTAATTGATAAAATATTATATTTCGCAAGATTTTACTTTCATAATGTGCTTCAAGTTCTCCAATAAAATGTGTGTTCCATAAAATTTAAGTCAAAATATAATATTTGTACGGGGTGATTCTTTTGGCGGATATTATTGTTCCATTCCTTTATCATTTTTAACCCTTAGTGCTATTTACATAAATATTCTTTATATAAGTATTAAATTAATACAATAATGTATAGAATAAAAAAAAGTGATTTTTACATATTTTCAATGCAAGTACAATTTATTTAGTGCTCTTTGCATAAATATTCTTTATATAAGTATAAAATTAATACAATAATGAATAGAATAAAAAAATGTGATTATTATATTTTTTTTCAATGCAAGTACAATTTATTTTCTAAATAATACAGGTACAACTTTTATGAATTACTAGATGGAACATTGTGTTACTGTTAATTGTTACTACATACCTACACTGGGGCGTGGACTTCACGTGGGGTAAAATACAAACGGCAACCATAAGTGAATAAAAGCATGGCCACGTCAGAAAAACTGACCTCATGTCACGTGGGCGAACATGATTTGTTGGTAGCCACGTGGGTCTCATATTTCGCTACCTATAATTTGTTACAGTAGTGGGGCCCACCTACAAGGCCGTGTGTTACATCTTGTTCCTTCATTAGCCGACATGCACTCTCCTACAATCATTTGAACTCACCACGACTCTTTTGAGGACACCGATCTCCTGTCCCAACACTTACAAAACGCGTGTAATCAACTCTCCACAGGGTTGTTTTGGTCTCTTTCTCTTGAAACTCCATCCATTTTAGAATAGAATAATTTAGTTTCAAAATTTTTAATTTAAAAAAAATAAATAATTATTCATAAGAAACTTAAATTTTGTGCTCGTGTATTATGTTCAATAGATTTAATTTAAAATGTACAAATTTGTCTTGAGGAACTTATTTTAAAAATAATATTTTTAACATAAGAAATTATGTAATCGCTTTTTAATCCTGTAGTTCAGTTATTGTCATTTGCTTCACAGTGGACGACTGGACGGTGGAGGGTGATTTCATCATAATTTACATCTTCATATCACATTAGGCTCCGTAGCATATCTGGTACATTTATGTACCATTTTTCCAAAAATGTTACAGCTGGGTTTAACATTGCAAAAATGGTACAGGGCGCCACGACCTGTGGCAACCCAAGCTAGAGGGCGCCACGGCCTGTGGCAACCCTAGCAAAGGGTGCCACGGCCCGTGGCAACCCTCTATATATATATATATATATTTTTTTTTTGCCGTTGTCAAAATTGTTTCATTTGTCTTAGCATCCATTTTCAAGCTTTAAAAAGTTGTTTTATAAATTATAATATTTGGTTTTTTTTAATTATAAAGTAGAACCGTCCTATTTTGTTAGAAGTAAAAAAATGAGTAAAAATATTAGCATGAATTATGATTTTTTATAAGCCGAACATGAGACCCTGAAAAGGCAAAAAAAAAATGGATTCACTATATTAATTATTGGTCCAAAAATGACAATTAAACCAAAGCATTAGATTTCTGCAAAATGCCTAGTTGTTTACTGAATGTATGCACCGTATGTTAATTATTTGTCCAAAAATGACAAGAAGACACTACTTTCAAGTTTTGTTAACGTGTCCCGTGAATATACAGGAAAAAGTAATAAAAGTGTGTATGCAGTTCTGATTTTTTTTTTGGCATAATATGAACCCGTGAATACATAGGAAAATGGTCTCGTGATCTAAATTATTTTCTTTAACTATTAAGAATTTTAATTCTCATATATAACCTATAAATACCCTATGCTCATTATGATCATCTTTGAAAAATGGTAAATGGTTATACTAGTGGTAATATTTTCAGAGCCATGGGTAGAAAATGGTTATGTGACGATGATTTTGTGTACTCAATGAACCCTAATCATCGTTACTCAAGTCAGACAATAACAACAATGCAGAGGGAGTGGGAGTGGCGTACGCAATGTCTTTCTTGTTGTGTTGAACAATGTCACTTGCATGGACTTAGAATACCGAAACAACGCGCTATAATGATGCAACGCGGTACTCCACAACAACTTGAAGTTGCATTGTTTCGTGCACGAGAGGAAGAGAACCGAATGCGATTGCGCTTACATCGACATAGTCTAGCAGCAGATGCAAGGATGTTTGCAGAGGATGGAGACATGCTACGTGCAAGACAGTATCACCAATGGAGCGTGAGTGTTGATAATGACTCAGACAACTTCATGTCCGACGATGACTAAACTATTGTACTTTTTAATATTCAAGTATGAGTAATTGTTCAATTTATGACTAGTTTTGCATTGTTAACTAAATTTGCATGTCATTAAGTTTCCAACATTTGAGAGAAGAAAAAATGGAAGTGATATTAAAACCACATGAATAGGAATTGAAATAAAAGTACATGTCGGAAATGAAATCACACAAAGCAAATAGTACAAATTCATATGAAAAATTGCAAAGTAAGTGTAGCAACGTCAAACTGCATTAGGACGTAGTGGGCAAAGTTTGCTCCTTTTCGTATGTCCTTCTTGCTTACAACGGCTACATTTTATCCCCGAATGCGACTGGTCCATCTCAGTACAAATTCTTACAGACTCCCCCTTGTTCCCACGTTTTTTCTTTATCTTTTTGCAGGCTTCATCGGGTACCAACTTACCATACCTCTGCCATTGTACCGGTAAGACGTAGTTCCAACACTCAGTAGGATCCAATGGAAATATGATAGGCTCCCATAACTTATGCAATTTGGAAGTGTAGTGGTAAGGTTCAATCCACTTTTTTCAATCAAGATTATCTGCCAAACAACCAGTCAATACATGAGAACAAGGCAAATGGTGGCAAATCCACTTTCCACAAGTGCATATTTGTTGACTCATGTCCACATTTTGGGTGCGCCCCCCCCCCCTTTGTGCATCCTTTAACCCGATAGCGTTGCGTAACAACTTTGAAAATGCCTAGTTGTTTACTGAATGTATGCACCGTATGTGATTTAGCCTTTTCCATATATCTGGTTATCATATTCTCCGTCCTTTGGCATAATTGTTGACCCCGCTGCATAGCATCGACAGTTTGGTTTCGCTGTGTATTGACAATTCTAACAGTCTTGTAGAAGATATACTCCATCATTGCCGTAGCAGGAAGGAAACGAGCCATTCTTATGCTACCATTGAAGCCTTCCATCACATTTGTCGTGGCTTGTCCATAACGAGCACCACCAATATCGTAACATATGGTCCACATTTCTGGATTAATGTCTGCTAGGTATTGCAAATCAGGGGCTGATATCGCGCCTATTCTCTTCATGTATGCATGGTGTTTTCTGTACTGGGGGGTAGTTCCAGCTTTTCACATCAATTGTTTTAACTCTCCACCGGGATGTTTACTGGAGAAGTTACTTCTGACATGAAATAAACAAAACCTATGAATCCCGTGAGGTGTTGTGAATCCATTAGTCGGGTTACTCATCGCTGCTAGGATTCCAGCAGCACGATCAGAAATTATGCAGACATTTAACCTGTCCCTGCATACATGTTGACGTAGCAACTTCAGAAACCAAGACCAGTTTCTCTCGAATTTTTCGTCAACCAAGGCATAACAAACTGGATATTGATGATTATTCGAATCCACCCCCATTGCAACCAATAATTTTCCGTTATATTTTCCCTTCAGGAAGGTACCATCAATCGAAAGTACCGGGCGGGCATGTTGACAACCATCCATAATTGCGTGAAGGCACCAGAAAATCCGTTTACAAACAGAACTGTTGTTATCAGTTTCATGACGAACAACATCGATTACAACAGCAGTCCCAGGATTGGCATGTACCATTGCCATGAAAAACTGTGATAGTGCATCATATGTGGTAGTCCAGTTACCGTAGACCTCCTCAACAGCCAACTGCTTGCCTCTCCATGCTTTACAGTAACTTACACAGTGGTTGAATTCGTCATTAACCATTGTCATAATGGTCTTCACTCGGATATTTGGTGATTCTCTAACCTGCGACACATTCCACAAAAAAAAAAGTCAATAAAAGTTTTTTAACATATGTCAATGATGGTTGAGAATAAATAGCTTACATGTGGTTTAACAATATTTGCAATAAATCTTGCATAGATTTTTTTGTGATCCTGCGTCGGTAGATCAACTAAACAAGTGTGCTCCGTGCACTTTGTGATTTCAAACAATCCATGGATCTTTCTCTTCGCGGCTCTCAGTCTCCAATGACAATTTTGCACCACACACGTTGTAATAAACTGATTCGGATTGCTCCTCTCCATGATATATGTCCGATTGCTACTAATGTGCATTTGTCGTACAACATGAATTAACATTTGTTTGTCATTAAACATTTGACCAACGGAAAGATCTTCGGTATCTTCAGCTAAAGCAAGGTAGTTTCCAGCTTGGTTGTTTAATACCACTGGTGAATAATCTTCAGTCTGAAACCAAGTTGCCATCGGAACATGGTTCCTCAATACCTCTTTATCCTCCTCAGATGATACATCCTCGTTGTCATCACTGTTAAAATCTTCGGACTCCTCACTGCTTGAACCATCAACATTAAATTCAAGAGGATTATCATCTATGCATGCCAACTCTCTACCCGTCATCTCAGGATCCTCACCATGATGCGTTTGTTGCACTGCTTGGCTACTAGAACCCCCCGCATATCCGTGAAATTCTTCATTATTTTCACCTTCACCGAAAAAAGAGTTTGACCATCCCGTTGTTCCGAATTCGGGAAATTGGTTGCATATGAGTACGGATCCTGAACTTTAATCTGTTCGGCCTCGATGAAAACGGACACATCACCCCAACCCATCTGCATGGTCCGAGGGATACTCAACAACCTACCGACATCCACGTTGGAAGTAATATGACCTAAGTAATATCGCTTAACGACATTACCGATACCCATTTCTGGATGTTTATAACTTATTTTCAAATTCCAATGATTGTCACTTATGTTCATAACCTCATAAACAATTGCCTTGAATTCTTCAAAAGTTGTTCTGAACATAACATAACGCATACATTTTGGATCCAAGAAATATGTTATATCATCATCTTTCCTAATTATTTTTCCACCCCAAAAGAAATTCACATTGACACAACTTTTCATTTTCCTGATGTAAAAACATATACAACATATAAATATGTGAAAAAGACACATATAAAAATGGAAAATATATATAAGAAGAGTTATCCACAACTTTTGATTTCTTTTTAGAATTATATATATCAACTAACTACTTGTTTGCTCCAAATAAAAAAGGAACTTAATGTTGTATTGGAACTGAAATAACTAAAAGGAAACGATGATTACAAACCTTTACCAGAATTCATCAATATTGTTGCAGTGGTGTAAGATAAAGGGCTTCACTAGTAGTGGTGTAAGATAAGATATCCTAACTGTACTGATAAGGCACAATTAAACAAAAGAGAGAAAAACTATGATTATGCATAAGAGAGAAGAACTATTTATAGGGAAAAAGTTTTGATCTCTATTACACAAAAGTAATACAGGTGCATTATTTTTGCCTTGCAAATTATGAGATGTGAGGTGACAACTCAACTTTATTGTTGATGTGATCACTCGTCTTTACTTTATTGTAAAACCAACAGAAAAGCTCTGAAAAACCAAAAAATCAAATTTGCAGTGCCTGCAACTTTGCTTTATTGTAAATTTGATGTGAGAACACACTTTGGTCAAATTTATTATTGTTCTGAAAATGTAAAAGTGGTGCAGTCACGTCAACAGTAACATAAAACTTGCATTATTATCATGTTTCTAGATGTTGAGTACTTTAAAGGTTTTGTTATAGTCGTTTTCGGGTCTGAAAATATCATTATTCAAAAATTACAATTTTGTGTAGGTATCATTTTTGGACCAAAATTTTACATAATTACGCTTAATATTTTTTTTTATAATTTTGGATAGCAGCAAAGTACAATAGTTCAAGTTTAATTTAAAACAAAGAAAATGAAAATATATTTTTTGCAAGTACAATTTATAAACCTACAAAAGTGATTGTTAAAAAACAATTTTTACTAAGTAAACTTGTTTTACTAAGTAACCACGTGAGATAAGACAAAGGAAACAATTTTGACAGCGGCAAAAAAAAAAAAAAATAGAGGGGTTGCCACGGGCCGTGACACCCCTTGCTAGGGTTGTCACAGGTCGTGGCGCCTTGTACCATTTTTGCAATGTTGAACCCAGCTGTATCATTTTCGTAAAAATGATACATAAATGTACCAAAAATGCTGCAGAGTCCATTACTTACAGGCTACAGCAACACAGATATTCTGCTATTGAAATTATTGAACACTTGAACGAGCTCTTGAAATTTAGCTCACAACCACTACTACATTACAAGCGCCATTACAAAATACAAATATTTTTATGGCACCCTAGCCTACATCAATAATTGGCCAACCGTACCTTGTGACAAGACAATTCACTTCATTTTTTTATATTTTTTTTGGTAAGTAATTCTCAATTCTTTACCTTTCAAAAAATAATAAAATTTTATAATATAAAAATTAATTACATCTACTACTTTTCATCACTATCCCCTTTATATATTAAATATTAATTGGTCATATTATTTTACTTACTTTTCTTTACTAAATTACATTTTTTCTTAAATTTCGTGTTCAACCTCAATGTAAAGAATTGAGAGGACGGATGAAATACACTAAAACACGTTTAGTTGGTTGGTTTAGGTTTAAATTAAACCGGAAGAATAATGGCACGGTAGCAATATTGTACTTGGATATTTTGCAAATCTTAGACACTGTATGACTGTATCTGATAACTCCAAATCCCGAGCTAGGGCCTTCCCGGCCGATCCCACGCCTGGAAGCGGTGTCGCTGCGGTTGGGACTCTGCAAAACAACACCGGAGGGGGGTTTGGACCCTGGCGGCGCCTCCGGCGTGAGAATAAGTAACGGCTTTGGAAAGGGAGATAGGAATATAGAGAAATCTAAATATGGAGGGTGTGTGTATAGGTTAGGTGTGTAAAAGAGAACCCCCCTGCACCTTTCCTCCTTGGTCTATATATAGGCCCAGGATTAGGGTTTAGGGGTTGAACCTGCAATCATGAGCGTTGAATCCTAGGTAGGTAGGACACCTGGGTGATGTTGATGGATTACACGTGTCCAGGTGACGGATTGTGGCAGCGTGTGCCAGGCTCCTGCTGGCGTGTGGTTTAAATAGGAAATAATTATCCCAATCATTAGGAATCTTTACGTGTCGTCACCAGGTGTGGTCATCCGTCATGACCTAACCACGTCATGTGCCAATGTGTAGCCTTCATGTGAGTTATTGCCTTAGTCGCCAGGGATGGATTAAACTTTGAACTTAAGCCCAACCTGTGAGCTCGAGTTTTGTAGGTGAGTCCGGATTCCAATATGAGATCGGACTAGTAGATGAGCCAGGACTCCCATATGAGTTCGGACTAGTAGATGAGCCAGGACTCCAATATGAGTTCGGACTAGTAGATGAGCCAGGACTTCGATACGGGCTAGGACTTGAAGGTGAGTCATGACAAAAAATGAATCCAGACTAGTCAGTGGACCATGATTGAGATATGAGTCCGGGTTCTTTGGTAGTGATCCGGGGTCCAGGACGGGTCTGGGCTATACATAGCCTATCATTTGCCCCCCACTCCCTTATGCAGATTTTCTGGATGGGGGAGTAGAAGCTCTTGAATAGGTAACGCGGAAAAAATTTCTAACTGGATTGTTGCCCCCCAACCCGGATTGATATCAAAGATGGCAACCCGGGGTTGAGAGTGAGTCAAAATGAACGAATCCGGACCGTATGACATTTTGGCCGTTCGGGAATATGAAAGGATTTCAATATTTTCCCCCCTTTTGCTTTGAACAGGTGTTGCCCTTTTCTACCTCGGGAACAGACGTAGCGTGCTGTCACAATTAATACTCCTGTCTTTTCTTCATTTTTGTATTTTTCTTTTTGTACTTTATTTTCTTGGCAGCCAATGGGATTCTGCCAGCTGTCCTTTTATGTGCCCTTTTCACTGCCTTCTATAAAAGCCTCCTCACAGTTCATTTCTTCCTTTTACTTCTTTTTCGAAAATCCTCTTCACTCTTTGCCTTTCCCGACGCCTCTGCAAACCGATTCTCCGGCGACATATCGATCGTTTGAAGCCATCTCTTGCTCTCTGCATCTTGTAAGTTTCTCGATTTCCTTCGCTCGTTTTTCCTCTTAACCTTTATTCTCTTTCTCCGATTTGCAATTTGACATTTTGTCCGACTGTTTATATTTCGGTTTTGGGGGTTTTGGGAAACTTTTGGTTCTGTTGGATAAAAATGAATGTTGTTGGCTATAATGTCTCTGTCTTCGCTTATTGGTCTGTAAATACCCTTGCATGTGTTGGTTTTGTGATTTTCATTTCTGGGTTTGGTAGTTGTTCTTGATGTTCTTGGATTAGGAATGGTTGTATGTACTTGTATGTATATTTTGATCTTGTTTGTGTAGGATGTTTTGTGTTTAAGTGTTTCTGACTGTTTGTGTTCCCGTGTATGCGCAAGTAATCCGGATTGGCTTATGATCCGGGCCATCTCGTTGTATGATTTAGGATATTGATGGAAAATTTTTGGGTATAACCTGGCTAATATATGTATTCCGGATTTGGTAGAAATTAGGGTTTGAATGATAGCTGGCAGGGTAACATATGTATTTATGATTTGGAGCATATAATCCGGATTAAGATAGTAGAACTTACTTGAAATTGATCTTTCTAGGTTTATGGTTCGGACTAAGGCTCGTGCCCGTCGCGTACTTATATCCCTCTCTGACCCTTCTTCCTGTAGTGATCCTTCACCCTCTAGTAATCCGGAAGTAATAGAACTATATTGGTGTAAAATGGCTAAGAAGAAGAAACAATCCGGGCCTCTAGTAACCCAACTGTTTGTTCATGAACCTCCCTCTGGCGGTGTGCTCAGTACTCCGGACGGGTTTTGGTCGGACACCAGCTATTTCTTCGTAAAGAAGGATCCGGACATAGAGGAGGAGTTTTATTATAGGGATCTTAGTATTTGTTACAGAAGCAGACAAGAATTCGGACGTCCAGGGCCATACAGTGAATCCGAATTTGATGCTGCTTTTGCTAAAATGGGTATTAGTGAGGCTCCTTATCTTTTGAAAGAAAAATTTGCTAGTCTTCCGGGTGCTCAGATGGACAAACTGGTCCGGGCCGCTTTTCATTTAGGGCCTGAAATTAGCTGGAGATGGCCTCAACCCGGGGAGAGGATTTACCATAGACCTGTAGATGGTTATGTTGGTGTCTGGTTGGAGACCCTTAGGTCCGGGTGGAACCCTCGATGCCATCAATTTATAAAACACCTTTGTAAGTATGTATATAAAATTTCAATAATGCAAATTACCCCCAACGGGGTTAAGTGGATGACCTGGTTCCTCTCTGCTTGTAATAAGATGGGGTATCAACCCACGTTGCGACTTTTCCACCAACTTTTTAAGCTAGTCCAATCTAACAAAGAGCCTTTGTATGAGATCCGGTTCCGGGCTGAGGAGTGCGGTTATCCCTCTGGAACTGCCAAACCCGTGATACAGCAATCTACATTGAAGTATTGGGGTGGGGAGTTGATATTTTTGAAAGGCTTGGATTTGGAATTCCTGCCTCATATAGTTTCTGGAGTTGAAGCAGAAGTATTTGACACTTATAAGCTTGAAGGAGAAGCCTTAGCCCAGATTCATCGGTTTTGTGAGTGCCTCGGGTTTCAAATGACCCGGGATAGTTTCATGAAACATGATAAGTTGTTTGAGCTTGGATGTAAGTTGTTGTAATTCGTCTTTTTGTGAACCGGACTAATTCTTTTTATATACTGATATTTCCTTTTCCTTTGTACAGGTTTGCCTTACTTTCAACCCGAGCTGTACGCAATCATGTCTTCCAATGCCCTTGCCGCATCTTTTAGGAAACTTGGTGGTGTCCACAACACCAAAAGTCCGGGCGATGTTGGAGGGTCCGGTTCTAGCGCACTAAAGGAGGGAGGTGCCGAATCTGTTGCTCCGGATGCCCATCGGCCCGAACCTATGGTTGATGCTGTTGATGTTGAAATTGTAGAAGGCTTGGAGCAGCGGTCTGGGAAGAAAAGGAAAATTCACGTTGGAAAGAAAACACCTGCGAAGGCGAATGCCACCGTCAATAAAATTGTTGCCGATGGTGATGGGAAGGGTCCGGATAGGGAGCCTATCCGAATTGGAAATTTCACTCTGGAGCAACTTGCTGGCATGTGCGCCGATATCCCTACTGATTCGGACTTCAAAGAGATGGAAGATGCTGGGAGTAATGCTTGCCTGAAACGCCTTGTTGGCCACTGGGCCCATGTAAGTAGTTTCCTGTTGAAAACTGTCTTTATTCCTTGTAATTCTGTCTTTTCCTTTGTTGATTTTTGATTTTTATTTTGCAGACCGGTAGCTTAATCAGCGCCCTTGCCAGTGTTATCATTACTGAGCGGAAAACTGCACAGGAGTTTGCTAATGAAAAGGATGCCCGGCTTCGAGACCTTGAACTTGAAGTTGCTTCGTTGAAAAAACAAAGTGCTGAGAAGGAGACCGAGCATCAAGCTGAAATTGTTTCGGTTGAGAAGAGGGCTAATGACCTGGATGAGGTCAACAGGCAGCTTGTTGTGGAAAATGCTAAGACTCGCGATGCTATTATAACCGAGTTCAAAGGTGGTCCGGAATACGACCGAGATGTTGCTGATGCTGCTGCTCCCGAGATTCAACGAGCTTGGATTGTTGCCGAACGCCACGTGAAGACTGATCCCAATGCCAACTGGGATTCTTTTGTTGGTGAGTTTTTGGCTGCAAAGCTCGCCATCGAAGAAGGCAAAGGGGAGCCTCAGCCTTTCAATGGCCCGGTTCCGAGCTTCCTCCCGGCTTCGTCCAACCTGGATGATTACGGTCTCTAGTTCTTTTTTTTTTTGTACCTTAACATTTGATATTTGATCTGTAACCGTAAACTGGGTTTTGTTTCTGCTCACTTTGGGATGTTTCCGGGTTGTACGGCCACCCCGGGTCCCTGTTTCTTTAATCGCTTGCAATCCAACTCTTTACATTTTTATCACTTCTCCTTTTGTTCTGCGAAACTTATATTTCTCGTAAGCCCGGTTTCCTAGCTTAGTTGTGACCCGGATGTTTTGTTTTATGCGTAGAATAGAATCTAATATTTTCATTTGATGCATATTGCTCGTGAGTCCGGTCTCATGGCTTGGTTCTGAGCCGGACTGCTGATTTAGTACTTAAAATAGAATCTAAGATTTTATTTGATGCATATTGCTCGTGAGTCCGGTCTCATGGCTTGGTTCTAAGCCGGACTCTAGATTTAGTACGTAGAATAGAATCTAAGATTTTTATTTGATGCATATTGCTCGTGAGTTCGGTCTCATGGCTTGGTTCTGAGCCGGACTCTTGATTTAGTACTTAGAATAGAATCTAAGATTTCTATTTGATGCATATTGCTCGTGAGTCCGGTCTCTTGGCTTGGTTCTGAGCCGGACTCTAGATTTAGTACTTAGAATAGAATCTAAGATTTTTATTTGATGCATATTGCTCGTGAGTCCGGTCTCATGGCTTGGATCTGAGCCGGACTCTTTATTTGTTTTGGTGCGTATTGCTGGGGACCCTGGCTGCAATATTTGCCTATGGCTCCGAGCCAGGGTTATTAGTTTTGCATATTGCTGGGGACCCGGGCTACATGTTATGCCTATAACTATGAGCCCGGGTTGTTACAAAAAATTGAAATTTACTGAAAGTTTAAATATACATGATAATATGAAAAGAAACAAGACAACAAGACCGGTTTTATTTATAGAAAAATCAGGAATACAAAGCTCTTATTCTAATCTGGGCTTTTGGGAGCTCCTTATTTTTTATCCGGTCGCTGCAATCCTCTTACTGGTAAAATTTTCGGAGTCTAAGGCCATGCCAAGTATTGGGGACCTCAGATCCATCCATATGAACCAACTTGTATGTTCCGGGCCGGATTACCTCCATTATCTTGTATGGTCCTTCCCACTTTGGCATGAGTTTTCCGGTATTGGTAGGATCAGACGCCTCTGTATCACGAAGGACCAGGTCTCCAACTCGAAAGTTCTTAACCCGGGCCTTCTTTCCAAAGTACTCTCTAGTTTTTTCCTTGTATTTTTCCATCCTCTCAATAGCTTGATCCCGGACTTCGTCAATCAAAATCAAGTTAGTCTGTAACCCTTCTTCATTAGCTATTTCTTCAAAATTTATGGCCCGGTGGGAAGGATTTCCCACTTCAATTGGTAGTAAAGCTTCAGTGCCGTAGGCAAGTTTGAATGGGGTTTCACCAGTGCTAGTCCGGGGACTAGTCCTGTATGCCCATAACACGTTTGGCAGCTCCTCGGGCCACTTATTCTTGCTTTCTTGTAACCTCTTCTCAATTCCTCTAAGCAAAATCCGGTTTGTAACTTCAACTTGGCCGTTTCCTCTTGGGTATGCGACCGATGATTTTTTATGCTTGATTCCTCTTTCTTTCAGGTAGGCTTCGAAATCGGACCCCACAAATTGTGGCCCGTTATCAGAAACTAGAACCATTGGTAGCCCGAACCTCATCAGTATATTGTCCATAAACCGGATGCAATCCTGCTGGTTGATTGTTCTCATTGCCTTAGCTTCAGCCCACTTGGTCATGTAATCAATTGCCACCAGCAAATATCTCAAGTCGCCTTTAGCCCGGGGAAACGGACCCATGATATCAATACCCCAAACTGTAAACGGGATAGGAGACATGACCGAGGATGGTAAGACCGGGCTCTGTCTAGGTACATTGCTGAAAAGTTGACAATTCTTGCACTTTTTCACAAACTCAACAGCATCATTATGGATTGTAGGCCAGTAGTAACCCTGTCTTATAATCTTGTGTGCTAGGGCTTTTGCAGAAAGATGATCCCCACAAATCCCTTCATGAACTTCTTGCAGACAGTATTGGGCTTCAACCGGACTAACACACTTCAGGATAGGAGACGAGTAAGTCCGGCGGTACAAGAATCCTTCTTCTAGAAAAAACTTAGCAGCTTTTGCCTTCAACCTTTGAGCTTGGTTTTTATCAGACGGGAGGTCCCCCTTTTCCAGATATGAGACTATTGGGGTCATCCAATTAGGCTGGTCATCAATCTCCATTATTTCCTCCTGCTCCACCGTAGGTTTTTCCAACTCTTCGAAATAAACCGAGCTGTCCAGTTCTGCCGAATTCTGGACTAGTTTAGATAGAATGTCCGCCTCGGTGTTGTCTTCTCGATTTACTTGAAAAATTTCAAATTGGGGTATCACAGCTAGGTGACTTTGAACCAGGGCTTGATACCTTCCCAGAATTGGGTCCTTTGCAACATACTCTCCGGTCGTTTGCTTGACCACTATCTGAGAATCGCTGAAAATGATTAGCCTTTTTACTCTTAAATTTCGGGCCAAACGGAGTCCGGCTAGAAGAGCCTCATATTCTGCCTGATTATTGGTTGCTTTGAATTCGAATCCAATTGCTTGCTTTATCTTGAATCCGTCCGGACTCTTGAGTATGAGCCCGGCTCCAGATCTCTCACTTGTTGCTGAGCCATCTACATGCAACATCCAGGTTTCGTGATCGGGTTTGAGTTCCTCGCTGGGCTCTGTCTCCATTGAAATGTGAACAGGCTCAGGGAAGGAACATTCGACAATGAAATCGGCTAGGGCCTGGGCCTTGATAGATGTTCTTGGGACAAAGGTGAGGGAAAATTGACTTAGCTCAACAACCCAATTCACCAACCTCCCTGAGATGTCAGGTTTGTGAATGATTTTCCGGAGTGGTTGGTCGGTGATTACTTTGATTTCCCTCCCTTGGAAATAATGCCTGAGCTTTCGGGATGCAGTGACCAGAGCGAAAGCAAACTTTTCTAGGTTTGGGTAGCGGGTTTCAGCGTCTTTGAGCACTTGGCTCACATAATAAACTGGCTTCTGCTGGCCTTCATGATCCCGGATTAGTGCTGCTCCCACAGCCAGGGTTCCTGCTGACAGGTAAAGGCTTAGAGGTTCCCCGGGCTCGGGCTTAGTCAAAATTGGTGGTGTTGCGAGATATTCTTTAATAGATTCAAAAGAACTTTGGCACTCCGGACTCCAAATAATATCCTTCCTTTTCTGGGCTCCTTTGAGTAGGGTAAAGAAAGGTAGGCAGCGCTCAGCAAGTTTAGGAATGAACCTTCTTAAGGCCGCGAGAGATCCAGCTAGCTTCTGTATATCCCTTTGAGTCCGGGGTTCCTTCATTTCTCTTATAGCCTTGATCTTTTCCGGATTAGCTTCAATCCCTCTCTGGCTAATCATGAATCCTAAAAATTTTCCAGCTTCAACCCCGAAGGTGCACTTCTCCGGGTTAAGCTTCATATCTTGTTTCCTTAGGTTCTCGAAGCATTCCTTCAAATCAGCTATATGGTTTTGAACTTTGGTTGATTTTGCTATCATGTCATCAACGTAGGACTCCAGGTTTCTTCCCAGCTGACTCTTAAAGATCTCCACCATTGCCCTCTGGTACGTGGATCCAGCATTCCTTAGTCCAAATGGCATGAGTTTGTAGGCATAAACAGCCCGGTGTGTGATAAATGCAGTCTTGGCTATATCAACCGGGTTCATTTTAATTTGGTTGTAACCGGAGAAGGCGTCCATGAAGCTCAGCATGACATGCCCGGCTGTCGCGTCTATAAGCTGGTCGATGCTTGGGAGTGGGTAAGGGTCTTTTGGACAGGCAGCATTGAGATCAGTGTAGTCCACACACATTCGCCACTTTCCATTTGGTTTTTTGACTAAGACTACATTGGCGAGCCATTCCGGATACTTTATTTCACAGATGATGTCAGCCTTGAGTAATTTTTCAACCTCTTCATCGATTGCCTTTTGTCTTTCCGGAGCAAAGTTCCTCCTTTTCTGCTTTACTGGTTTCTTTCTAGGATCAACATCTAAGCTGTGCATAGCAACAGACTCCTGGAGTCCGGGCATGTCATCCGGGCTCCAGGCAAAAACATCTGCATACTCCCGGAGTAACTCAGTTAACTCCTTCTTGAATACGGTGTCCAGCCCGGTTCCAATTTTGACTTTCTTTTCCGGGTTTCCGATCTCTAGCTCGATGGTTTCGAGCTCGACAGCAGCTTCCACTTTTCCCATCTCTGACTTAGAGACATATTGTTGAACCCGGGCTTGTATAACCTGGTCAAGGTAAGTCTGGGCTGATGTGTTTTCTATGTTCTGGACTTCCTTTCCGGATTCTTTTTTCTGGTATCTGTGCTTTTTTCTGCTGATGTTCTTTTGGTAAGAATTTGCCTTCCTTTTGTTTTCCGGGTCAGTTTCAGCCATGACCAAAGCCTGGCCATAGCATCGGCTAGCCATCTCGAAATCTCCCCGGACTTCACCAATTCCTCCGGGTGTAGGAAACTTGAACTTTAGATGTGGGGTTGATGTTATGGCTTGGAGCTTTGTCAAGGCTGGCCTTCCCAAAATGACATTATAGGAGGAAGGAGTGTTGATGATATAGAATTTGACCAGGTTGCTAACCTGCTTCGGGAAAGTGCCAAACAGTACTGGGAGATATAAAGTTCCCTGGATTGGAACCAAGTTGTTCCCAAATCCATAGAGTGGGTCTTCTCTACAGTCATTCATCTTCACGCTCCCCAGCTGCATTCGATCCATGGTGTGTTTGAACAAAATGTTGACCGAAGAGCCATTATCAATCAGGACTCTTCTGACCTCATTATCAGCAATATCAAGTGTTACAACAAGTGCTTCATTGTGATTTGGATTAATTCCTTCAAAGTCATTTTTGCTAAAGCTTATAACCTGCTCCGGGCAAGATTGCACCATCATAATCTCATCACCTGAGTCCGGGCTCCGTGGAGGTGAATTGGACCCCCCCATAACAACATTGACCACATTCTTGTCTTTCCCGGACCCCTCTCCTCGGTCAGCAACTCTCCGGGCTATGTATTGCCCCATGTTGCCTTTTTTGATTTGGTCCTCCACAAAAAATTTCAAAGATAGACAATCTTCTGTTGTATGTCCATGGGTGTCATGGTAGTCACAATGTTTATGGACTGATCGGTTTTCCGGGGCTGTGAGCATTGGCTTGGGAGGGTAATAGAACGGCTTATCTCGTACTTCACTCAGAATATCCGCGCGAGCCCGGTTGAGAGGAGTCCAAGAGGGTTCGGGTCTGGGCTCACGCTTGGGTTTAGGCTGTCCGGACTCCACTTGCTGCCAGGAGTCAGGGGGTGGTGCTGGTAGTGTAAGCTGAGAGCTTTGGATATAGTTGCTCTGTCTGTTGGGTTTGAATTTTTTATCTTGATGGCTGTAGTTGTTTTTTGGTGGGTCTTGAGTCCGGGTCGGAGATATGCCCTGTCTGGTCATCCTCATTGCCTGTAGGACATCGGTTTCTTTGATGAACCTGGCGGCCATTGCATAGGCTGCCGCCAGGCTCTGTGGCTCTTTATGAATGAGATCCAGGACATATCTCTCGTTGTTATCCGGATCCAGGTTTCTTCGAAAAATTGTCAGAGCCTCCCGCTCGTCTAGGTTGGTTATGTTGTTAATAGCTTCTTGAAATCTTTTCATATAAGCAGAAAGAGCTTCCCCCCGGGCTTGCCTGACTGTCTCAAGATGGCACATGTGCATCTCATGAGTCTTGTTTGCCCGGAAGCGTTTGAGGAAAGTGTCACGGAACTGCTTCCAGCTGTGGATACTGCGAGATGGGATCCGGCTGAACCACCTCTGAGCCCCGGACTTGAGTGTGGAAGCGAAGAACCTGCACTTTGTTAGATCGTTATAATAATAAATCATTGCTATTTGCTCAAAATAGTTCACGTGCTCTTCGGGATCATCCAAACCATTGAAGGACTCAAAGTTGTAGTGCTTAATATTTTTCTGCCTTGGCGTTGCTTCCAAGGAATAGCTGAATGGTGTAAGTGTGTCCCCAATATCCAGCCCCGAGTCCTGGCCCACTTTTCTTTGCAACTCCTGTATCATGTTCAACAGGTCCTCTCTAGGTTCATCTTCATCTGAAATTATTTCTGGACTTGGAACCCGGGTTCTCCTCTTTTCAGTGGTTTTCCCCAGAATCCGGGCCTCCTCCTCCTGGATTCTTTTCTGGACCCTTAGATCGAGTCTAGCTTGCTCTTCCACTTGAATTTTTTCTCGCATCTCAGCTAGCCTTTTAAGCTTTTCGGCCTCCTCATCATGGTTTCGGCTGTGAGACCGATGAGACCTCCTATCGGTGTCTTTGTTCTTTTCCCCAATCCGGTCAAACACGGACCTAGAGCGGTGGGATCTTTCAGGGTTATGGGAGTTCTCGCACTGGTCCTGCTCTTTGTTTCTGGTTTGATTGTACAGCCGAATTGCTTCTGCAACCTGTTCACCAGTTAGGTGTTCCATCTGTCCGGGCTCAATAGCCAGATCAGTATATTTATATTTGTTTACTTCGATGTTTACCCGGGCGTCTCCTGGCCGGATTACCTGAGAGGCCAAGGTCAGGACTGGAGGTACCTGGTGACTAGCCTGACCAGTGACCGGGATGTTGGTGTCCGGGGCCGGGGTTGGGTTACTTGTGGTATGTCTATTTGTGCTCTTACTACCACGAGCCATGATTCCCACAAACAGATGTATATGTTTCTTTACGACAGAAAATTGAAACAACCTTAACAGCAGAATAGCCTAGGTTATATAACTAGCTTTCGGTTGGGTTGTATTTCTGGGTTATCGATCTCAATAAACAAGAAAACTGGGGTTTTTTTTTTTGTAGATCTAAACACAAACAATGTAGATCTAAGAAAGAACTAAAGCATGTGAGCAGGACTAACAAGATCTGGATTAAGTAAGGCTAAAAAACATGCATACATTGTAGAAATGGGCTAAAGAGTTCATCTTTACGGTTGAAAAGAGAGGGTTGGTTTAGATCTTACTGGGTTTGCAGGTGGTGAGTCTAGCGGCACCGTGACCACAAGACTGGGTTCCCCTCCTTCTAGCGCCAAATGATAACTCCAAATCCCGAGCTAGGGCCTTCCCGGCCGATCCCACGCCTGGAAGCGGTGTCGCTGCGGTTGGGACTCTGCAAAACAACACCGGAGGGGGGTTTGGACCCTGGCGGCGCCTCCGGCGTGAGAATAAGTAACGGCTTTGGAAAGGGAGATAGGAATATAGAGAAATCTAAATATGGAGGGTGTGTGTATAGGTTAGGTGTGTAAAAGAGAATCCCCCTGCACCTTTCCTCCTTGGTCTATATATAGGCCCAGGATTAGGGTTTAGGGGTTGAACCTGCAATCATGAGCGTTGAATCCTAGGTAGGTAGGACACCTGGGTGATGTTGATGGATTACACGTGTCCAGGTGACGGATTGTGGCAGCGTGTGCCAGGCTCCTGCTGGCGTGTGGTTTAAATAGGAAATAATTATCCCAATCATTAGGAATCTTTACGTGTCGTCACCAGGTGTGGTCATCCGTCATGACCTAACCACGTCATGTGCCAATGTGTAGCCTTCATGTGAGTTATTGCCTTAGTCGCCAGGGATGGATTAAACTTTGAACTTAAGCCCAACCTGTGAGCTCGAGTTTTGTAGGTGAGTCCGGATTCCAATATGAGATCGGACTAGTAGATGAGCCAGGACTCCCATATGAGTTCGGACTAGTAGATGAGCCAGGACTCCAATATGAGTTCGGACTAGTAGATGAGCCAGGACTTCGATACGGGCTAGGACTTGAAGGTGAGTCATGACAAAAAATGAATCCAGACTAGTCAGTTGACCATGATTGAGATATGAGTCCGGGTTCTTTGGTAGTGATCCGGGGTCCAGGACGGGTCTGGGCTATACATAGCCTATCAGTATCTATATATAATTGTCTGGGATGGATTTTGCAATTGATAATGTCCTGTCATGATCATATATAGTTTTATCATTGTTTTCCTTGAAAAAAAAAAAGAAGAAAGATCCAAGGTAACTTAGCACGTTAAAATGAAAAACTTCAAGATTGCTTAGGGATCGTTCCTGACATCGCATTCTGGTATAGTAAATATAAATTTCGCTTAGGCTAAATTCATACCAAATATTTGATTGCTTTGATTAAATTTTGAAACAAATATCGAATCCAGAAGATACGAACTTTGTATTGTGGAGTAATATAAACTAAAATTTAAGTAAAAGGTTAAAAATTATTAACTTTCTGCCTCTTCGGATTTAATTGCAGCCTAACAGGGTAGTCAATGGTGGTTCGGATCGGATCAACTTAAATACATATCTATATTCAATTATTTTAGCGAATTAGGATTGGATGAGTTAATTTAAATTAAAAATTACTTAATTTTGAAAAAAAACTATAATACCTTGTAATAAAAAACAAAGTAAATAAATAATAACATTTAAAAGTTTAAAATATGAACTCTAACATAATATTACAAATTTAAAAACAAATAAAAATTAGAAATTTTAGAATAGTATTGAGAAAAAAAAATGTTTGATAGGCTAAAGGATGATATTATACCTCGAGGAAATCTTATTTGACACTTTAACTAATAGTGTTTGTATAAATTATAGAATATAGATTATTAAAATTGAAAATTATTATTTTATAATACATGTTATACACTATATTTATATAAATATTATATTATATTATATACAATATTATATTATATTTTGAATTGGATCATTAACGGATGCGATCGATTTAAATTCATATTTGATTCATTTATTATCAGATTTTTTTTATCAAATTAAATTTCGGATCGAAGTTTTTTTGTCAAATTCATATTCACTAAAAAAAATCGAATCGGATCGGATCCCCGTTCCATTGATACTACGGCCTAATCATAATTTAAAGGATCATGGCTTCGATTAAAACTGTCAACATCGCATTAGGAACATGATTTAACTGATGAATATGATTTAACTCCATTTGAAAATAATTCCAGTTAAAAGTTTCAAGAAATAGTTCAATTTTGAAATGTCGAAAAGACTAATTCAGACCCCACGTGTACCTCTGACCCCACTAACATTCGCTCTCCGACAATCATATCATATTCATATCCTCCTCTCTGTCCGTACTAGGCGGCTTCTTCTCCCATGTGCTACGCACGTGATCTTGGCCCTTCAATGTTCTTAACCATTAATGCTTCCCATCTTGTGCCGCTCACAAAGATTCTGCCACAATCGTTCTCAACGTAGTAAAAAATTCTATAAAAGTTATTTAAAAAAGTAATATATTTACAATAATAATTTCATTTCATATAATAACGAAAGCTTCCAAGGTTCTAAACTTCTCATACTCATCCTGTTTTGTGTGTCCTTTTTTTAATAATTAGTTTTGTGTGTCCTTTTAGTTAACCCTTTTTATCAAAACAAAATTTTGAAAATAAGAGTTATGTTAGATAATTTAAAAAAATTCCAAAGATTGTTCCAAATTACGTGACACAACATGCGTTAATTTTTAATTTTTGAGTGTATAGATATGCATGCAGGATTCATTATTTTAATAAAAAAATTATTAATTACGCACAATACACATCAATATTTTGTACAAATTTTGAAAAATATTTTAAGTGCTCAAACATTTTTATGAAAATAAACATATAAATGCTACTTTGACAAGATACTTTTTTGCCCCTAGTTATTATGCCTATTTAATTCCAAAACTTTTCATGGGTTCTATTAACGGAGGAATTTGGTATTAACAAAGTTTGAGTTTCGTCGTCGGAATCAAGATCTATGACGGTGGTTCTTTGCCGGAAGGTCGTCGGAGTGTGGTGGTTGTGATGAATTGGGGGCTGAGATTGTAAGGGTTTTATTGATGGTGGCTCGCTGAGCTCTTCACTTCCAAACCCCTACAATGTGCCTACGTACCCCGTATTTATAGAGGATCAAGCCCTACGTAGTTCTTGGAGAGTAAGTAACTTATATGGGCTGGTTTTTGATTTCCGAGGTCCTCTAGGATACATGATCCATCTTCTGAAATTGGTCTTCGACTCACTTTAGGAATGTCCAACGATGAGGCCTAGTCACAAAGGCTCAACTACAGTCTATGGACTTCACGGATACGGCATCGACCCAACTTAGGAGCCGACACTAACCGCTACCAACTCTCTCCCTGACCAGAGTAGTTGCAAGTATAGCCATTACTTACCCCAAATGTCAGACGCATCCTTGTCCCCCGAATGAGAAGCACTCACCAGATTGCAGGACAAGTGATCCCAAGCGTTTGGGTGCAAAGTGTAGGATTACTCCAAAGTTCCCCAATGAGGACGCACCCATTGAATGCAGGAATATAGCTCCCAAAGCACACACCAAGATTTACCCCACATCCCCAATGAGGACGCACCCATTGAATACATGAGGAGACCTTCAGTACACAGGCATACCCCTGGAGGCCTTCAACAACAGACATCCCCCTCCTAGGTCACATCATAGGAGGGAATTCTTCAATCATCAGGCAAACCCCTGGAGGCCTTCAATCACGGACATCTTCATCAGGCAAATCCCTGGAAGCCTTCAATCACGAACATCGTCATCAGGCAAACCCCTGGAGGCCTTCAATCACGAACATCCCTCTCTTAGGAGACATCCTAAGGGAGAAGTCTTCAATATATTGTCATTATCAAGCCAATGGAGCCATTATTCAACACCAAGTAGCTACTTCAAACTAAGAGAACGCGCCCTCAAGGGGTGGACGACCTAAAGGGGCGCGCCATTACCCCTATGTGGGCAAACCCTGACTCTTTCTTATGCCAATCTCATGTCAATTAAATCAGTTAAATCCCTAATTACATCTTGGATATCCCAACTGATTATTACTTGCCTCGAATCTTCTCAAAAAATCCGATACCGGATTTTGTCTATAACATGTTTCCGATAACTTTCCATGCTCGTGTATATTTTAACTACATCATCCTCATCCACAATGGAATAACTTAGTGCCTGTTTGGGGTATCACAAAAAAGTTGACTTATAACTTAAAATGAGTAAGTGTCATATAAGTGATAATTTGATGAATTCTTATAAGTTATACGAGTGTTTGGATAAATTACTTATAAGTTAGTGAATAATTTGCTAAATTAAATTTGAAAAAATAATTTTTAAATACAATAATTTCAACACTTGTATTTTAAATTAAAAAAATATTTAAAAACACAAATATAAAAATATAAAATATTAGAAAAATAAAGAAATCAAAGAATAAGTTGATAAGTTAAGTAAAATGTTGATGATTTCTAACATTCAACTTATAAACTTATAAGTTATAAGTTATCAAATAAGTTGAGTAGACAAACACCTCTCATAAGCTATTATCAACTAACTTATAATGAATAAGTTGATGTTGACAAACAGGACCTTAATAAGAAAGACCGACTAAACAGCGGTGTATTTAACCACATGCTTAATAAGAATATGTGATATATTATGAACGAGTATTTAATATATGTGATATATTGCGTACCAATATTTACTTGACATATTTATTCGAGACGGCTAACTTTATTTAGTTCAAATTTTAGTTCAATTTTATTGAAAACTGATAAAGTTTAGGGTACTTGTCTTTCTGAATTCACACTTACGTAGTTACGTATGACCAAAAAAAGTATTTAAAAAAGGAACTCCGGCTTTGGGCATTAGGGGAAGATTTCCGAAGCAGCAAAAAAAAATAGAAACGGAAATGGAAGCAGATTTCTCCTTGCAGTAGCAATGGTACTAAAATGAAGTAGAGGCAAAACATGCAGAAAACGGTGGATAGGGTGCATGCTTGTACTGTAAGGATGCAAGTCAGGGATGCTGCTCGAGATCATGCTCCAGCAATAAATAACTGAAACAGAAAAAAAAGCTAGAGAGCAGAAGAAAGTAGGGAAAAGAGTGATAAAGGAGATTCCCATTGCTAACTGGAAACTTCAGACCAAGAAGAAAAAACCCTTGAGGCTACCTTAACTGTTTGTTTTGATCCTTTTTAGCTTCGTTTAAACTTTACTTATGCTTGCAAATTTTTGACTTGCTAATTTTCTGTTGATTTGTAATATTGTGAAATTGTTGGAACTTGCTCCTTCAGTAGGGATTTTCGTAAAGGATTCCCCACCTTTCTTATTTGGAAAATATTAGAGACACAAAATTTGTTTTCAAAATTCTTTCTAAATACACATGACAACTCTTAATTCATTGTAATAATAAGTGGACCCCCTGCATTCATACCAACAATACCAATCAAAATATTGTAAACTGCCACGTCAACCATAACATGTCATTTGGTAACAATTTTTTGTACCAAATTTTGTGCCTCCAGCACTACTCTTCTTATTTATCTATAAATTAAATGGTTAAAAGAAATTGTCCCGACAAACTTGTTCATATTATTATTTCAATGTTTGACTAATATACACATTTTAACAACTCGTCTTAATTTGATATAATTATTATGGTTAAACATGAAAATAAATTAATTTACTAATATTTTCTTAATATACTATACTAGGTTTTTTAAAAGATACAACTAAAAGGTACTGAGAAAGTATTCAACTGACATTTGCATTGCCGTTTCCAATAAAAATTGACATTTGCAAGGGTATCGTGCAGCTTCCACCGAGTTGTACCTCAAATTGAACGCCTCCATCATGATTGCCCATCACGTGTATTCCACGTGGCAGACAATGAACACAACGCCAGCAAGGCACACGTGTACTCCATCTGTACCCGCACGTTCACTTTTGTTCGCCGGTCAAACATTTTGGATCTCGTCAACGTTCGTATCCTCATCGTCTACTTCAAAACTGATTTCATCATTCGCTTCTCATTGTTTTTCATAAGTTACGGATTCATCGCAGCCGTCCGATTAAAAACTTTTAGTTAGTAAAATTATTACAACCTTTGATTAGGGGATACCCACACGTGCACCCG
The DNA here is from genome assembly GCA_030848705.1 of Heracleum sosnowskyi. Classification (NCBI taxonomy): domain Eukaryota; kingdom Viridiplantae; phylum Streptophyta; class Magnoliopsida; order Apiales; family Apiaceae; genus Heracleum; species Heracleum sosnowskyi. The sequence goes on from CM061241.1 coordinate 119,804,176, forward strand.
TGCATGTGCAACTATAACCGAGAAAGTTTGTAGGTTTACAGCTCTACCTCGGCCTTGATGTTCGTGTCAAGAAGATGGCAGTGGGTCCCATGTGTTTACCGGGTGAGCTGGTTGCCATGTGATTATACAAATCCCGTAATCAAATCTCGGTATTACAGTTAAGCAATAATTAATCCTAGGTCTAACTATGGGTCGCACGTGAGTTTTTGTGTAGACATGCAAAAGAAGGTTCATTTGTTTTCTTTCTCAAGATATTGGAGCTAGGTGATTAGGGTGTGAGCACATGATGCTTGCTTAATCACTAATCATAATTTGTGTATGAGATTATGGAGTGGCCTGATTCACCCAACTAATCATTTCAACAATTCAAATGATGACAACTTAATAAACAATTCTATAATTAAATGATTGTGTTTTGGACCTCATTTTCCAGGTGGAATGCACTCGATGACATTGATTTTTTTTTTATGTTTTGTCGGAAAGAACTTATCAGGGTATTTATCAGCTCAATTTATGTGATATGCAGGATCATAATTTGAATGTTAATATAACTTCTTTTTAGCCTAATTTATTACTTGATTTTTCTTGTTTTCTAATAAAAATTTATAATTTTGCATTTATGTTTTCATAAATTAAAATGCATGTTTTCAGATCATTATTTTAAATATTTAAATATTTAATTTAATTTAACAAAAAATTTATTAATTTATAAATAATTTTATCCAAACCCTTTATAATTTATAAGTATTTATCTATTTATCCCTCACATTTATAAGTATATATGCTTATATATATTTGTACCTATTCAAATTATATTCATGAACGAGAATTAAACGCATAGTTCTATTATATAATTTTTGTAATTATTTACACAAAAAAGCCACCAACTGCGAATTTGCGAGAACTTACGGAAAGACCACCTGAGCGAATCGACCGAAGGGATATGTTATATCATCATTTTCTAAAACAATTGAAACGTACTCTCGCCAATTTTGAAAAAAATTATCAGGGCCTTAATGAGTGTAAAGATTTTTATTTTTTTGGAACACAAAGTTTGCATTTAAATGGCCAAGTCATCCTCAATATTATATACTAACAGTTGAGCCAGAGAAATGCTCTCCTGGAACTTGGAGCCCAGTGTAGGATGCTCTGGCCAAAATGTGAGCCACTTGATCAGTAAGACATTCCCAACAACACAAAATATAGTCTACTCTGCCATTCCGAGAACTGTTTCAACCTCCTTAACAGTAAAACATGACATCCTTCACGTTGTCTCTGGTAGCAGGAACGGACCGCACAGCTGCAATTCCCTCCCTGGTAGCTCTAGCCTCACTACTTGAGTCGCAATCTTATGTATTTCCTTCCATATAGTAGCGGGCCCTAAACGCAGTCAGATGTGCTTAATAGGCTGGAGGAACTACAAAACATATTTGAAAAGAATATCAAAAAAACTGGTTTGGTTGAGAGAGGAAAACTAGAAGATGGTTGGTTGGACCGCCAATTAAGTGACAACATACCAATTGAAACAGAACGTGTGCATCTTGCATACCTAAGAAAAGAAAAAGGATATGAGCTAAATATAATGTACAGTTACAATGTATAAACCTCAAATCATAAGTTAATTGATGAAGAGCAAGAAACCTACGTATAGGTCAAATTATTAGTGAGGGCCTGAAGAGCATCAGCACTAAATTTGTTCTCATCGTACAGGACATGGTAGTGGGTAGGACAACTTGTGCCCTATCAGAAAAGGTTACCACAATTAACAAATGATTTTTTTAATGCTGTACAAATTCCATGTAATCTTGTATCACATGTTTACCTGTATACCAGCATGGTTACACAAGTAGAAATCGAACTCCGTCGGATGGCAGATGGTTGCATCTACAACAGTACCTGATTTACAAAAAACAATTACACTTTTTTTTTGAAGAACAATGGAATCAATTCATTAATAAAAAGCCATACGGCATCTACAAAGATAGTCGAGTCGAACAAACATAAAATAGAAACAATTGCCTATCCTCGTGAAGAGATATTCTAGCAATTTGTTGAAGATGATGTATTTACATATACCCGCTTTACTCACTTCGCCCGCTTTACTCACTTCGCCCGCTTTACTCACTTCGCCCGCTTCATCGTAACCTGTTTGAGCTATCGACCATGATTGCAATTCCATACAAACTTTTATCACTAAATCAAAACCAGCACTCACAACAAAGGAGAGAAAACAGCACCCACTCACAATGGAGAGAAAAACAATATTTAAATTGCCAACTAAAAATCCAAATGAAAAGATCTTAGTTCTGAAAAAACGAACACACGATAAGAGATAATCGATTCACTCTCGAATTCAATAAACCCCGCTTGAATTGAAGAAGAAAGAAAACCGAAAGCTACAAAGATTTAGATCTAAAAAAACAAACCAAAACAAACTAAATGGGTAGAAAATCTTACCCAAAAAAGAAGATTATTAAAAAACAAACTAAAAAAAGAAAAGAATTGGAGCTTTCCACCGGAGATAAACCGATGGAAGCCCCCGCCGGTTACACTAAAGAAGAAAAGGAGAAAGGGGGAAGGGCGGCGGCCTTTTACAGAGAGGAAGAGAAGAATTTTCAAACCCCCTTTAAAAAAAAAAAACAATTACACTTGTTAATTTTTTTAATTAGAACATGCTAGCTACTCAGCATAATAAAAAAATTATGAAGAAACAACGAAACAAAATTTCTAACCTGGTAATATGTTGCCACTCTTATCAGTTGATCTCCTGTCATTATGAACTGCTGAAAAAAGGCGGGTGTGATGCCTCTTCTGCACAACCACACACACACAGGAGGTAGATAATTTTCTTGCCGTGACTGGCAGGCCTGAAAAACAAACATATCTTCCCATTTATCGGGGCTTCAACTAGAGGGTACCAACAGTTAAGGTGGTGGTCACGGGTAAATTATAACATATTAACCTTCCTAATGGCATGCATTTCTTCCAGCAAGACCTGATTGAACTGACCTTCACTTACTCCATCCCTGAGGTACAGAGGAAAAAAATAAGATACAGCACAAAATAAGTAATAACTAGACATGCACATTCTGCGACAAAGCATGCCTGACCTGTAGAATATGATTTTGAGGTTGAAGATTTGTTGCTCTGCGGAATGCACGCAGATGGACCCTGCAAAATCCAATGAAAGATAAGAAAACACAAGTGGTTAAATTAACCGTTAAAGACAAACAGCAGTTTTTGAACTTGTACCGGATAATGCCACTGTGAACAATCCCCTTTTGGGGATCTGCACGAGTGCTGTAGAGGTCCCTAAATATTTCGTCCCGGTGACCCTGTGCTGAGTACAGTGCTCTGTACTTGGTGACCTAAGGCCAGTCCATTGATGCCAGTACCTAAAAGGGGAGGATCGGTCTTTTAATGTACAGAATAAATTTTAGGTATGCAAAATAAACCAAAAAACATACTGCTGCAATAGAAGCGCTGGAGTCCTCCCCTGGTGGCGGATGAGTCACATCTGCTCCAAAGATAATCGTTGGGGTTATTAACATTTTGACCCTCCCTCAAAATAAAAAAACGTACTTCCACACCCTTAATGTTTGGCATTTGTATATCCTAACCCTTTTTCATTTTTTTTCATTTTTTTCTTCCAATTTTACCCTCATAATTTCAATTTTGACCCTCAAAATTTGCATAACCCTTAAATAAGGACAACAAAATCTTCATACCTCCTTTATACTTGCTTCTCTTTCAGATGGCCGTTGACAGGTTGCTCTTAAGAGACTAGTTACTTGCCGCCCATTCAATTTTTTGGCACACCTTTGACCTTTGACAATTTTGCAAACCTGCGGTATACATGTTATTTGCCTGCAAATTCTGCACAGTTCCAATATCAGAAATTATGATAGATACGAACCTCCATAGGCATATATATAGGGTTTGCATAAGTTCCAGAATTAAGGGCTCGCAGGGATGTATACGTCAAAGTGATATTGTATTTCTTGCGGAAATAATCAGTAACATACATCGTCCCCCCGGTCTCATCAGTAAACCTGTTTAAAAGAGAGCACGCTTACCGTCAAAAAGAAGGAACTTTTGGCTCAAGACTAAAGGAGAGTACAAAGATAAACCAAGTGCTAAGCACACAAAAGAGAGAAGAAATTAAAAGAGCAAAGGCCTCACTTCCAAGCAGAAAATAAAAACTACATAGCACTCAGTGGGAAACTCATTACTCATCACAATTAAATTACATAATAAAAAGGAAATTCACATTTTATTAACAAAGGAACTTTAATAATTGAATAAAGGCCTAAGAAATGGGGAAAAAATAAAAGAACATTTGACGAGAATTGAGATCGTGCAAAACAATAGTTCATGGCTTCTTGCTAACAACAAACAAATTAGGGAACTTTTTAGACCTGTTTTAACACTTTAGTACCAAGTGTTTCCCAGATCTTCAGTCCACAGCTTGCCTAAAATTCTAAACTAAGACTGTTAAAGGAAATTGAAGAATTGTTTACAAACCAGTAGAAGAAGTCAGAAGCATCTTAAAGTCCGATTATCAGAAACAAAAAAATATGTGTTAGGTGACCAACTAAACCAAATTTTTAACGTGTTAGTAGAGTCTACTAAATGGATCTTATACTTTTAAGTTCTCTCCTCACTAGCACGAGTGAGCCACCAAGATGATTTCACTCGAGGACACAATATCATGAGCTCAAGATTTCTCCTATACAAGAGTTTAGTTACCAACCATGTCAGATGACCAAGTCTACCAAAATATAAAGGCTTTAGTAGAAGGTACTATCTATCTTATACCTTTAGCAATCTGCACATAAGTAAACACTAATCCAACATACAAAATCTGGATAAGATGTTCACTTGGCCTTTACATAATCCTCAGATTACAAGTTGACAATACAAATATACGAGGTATATGAACTCCATGTTAACGGACACCTTCTCGGTCTACTTTTATGTAAATACAGAATAATGCACAAAAGATAATCAACTTTAAATTAACAGAATTATATGTCAAATAGTACACCTCCACCATGACCCTACTAATACAACAGAGCATCAGGAAGTAAATTGAATATACAATTTCAACACAGAAGACTAACACAAGTATATGACTGGATCAGGATTGACAATAGCGACCAACACATTAACACACTATTATATCCAGCAAATCAGTGTTGATATGTTACATACAAACGTGTAATTCACAATTGCTGCATAATCATAGCTTAAAACAACTAATTAGCACTGACTTAGTCTTAATTAGCAAAAGACAAAAATAAAAAATAGCACAAACTAGTAAAGCAACGACTTTTTCTCAAAATTAAGTCACAATAGCACACCAACACATATAATACGCTAATATCTCAGGCAAATTGTGTTGACCTGTTGCATACAAACAATTGTTGCACAACAGTAGCTTAATACGAGTAGAGAGGACCAACTTATTCACAAAATACAGTCACAATCATAGCATAAAACAAGTAAATAGCAGACCTTTTTACAATATTTAGTGACATTCATAGCTTAAACAAGTCAGTAGCACGAACTTTTTCACATAATTTAGTGATAATCATAAGCTTAAAACAAGTAAATAGCACAGACTTTTTTGACAAATCTCAGTGACAATCATAGCTTAAACAAGTATATAGGGCCACTAAGTCTCCAAAATCAATGATCAGAATTTCGAAATAACCGAATAATATACATATATCACAATGAGCATTATATCATAATGAGCAGAAAGAATACCAGCGTAAGTAGAGGAGATGATTTGGAGGAGGAAAGGAGATGACACAACGAAGTCACTTCTCTCCACATCGCTATGATCTGCTCTTCTCTGTTTATTTTACAATCAGTGAGCTGCAAGAGTGAGATTTTTTTTTGGTTCCCTATGCATTTTGACATACACCTTCATCCTCCATGCAACAATCAGACGTCTCTTAAAGGCTACCAGGTTAAAGCAAGCTTGAAATCAACTGGCCTGACACCTCAGCTATAGTAATCTTTGTACGTTAGGTTAAAAGAGTAATGAGCAAGATTCAAACTGTATGAATCCAAGAAGTAATAACCAAAGACTAAAGGCCTAACTTGATAAATTCATCTCTTATACAAACTATTAACACAATGACATATGTAGGCTTAACTTGATACATTTATCTCTTACACAAACTATTAACATAACTTGATAGTGATTAATGAGATAGTTGAAAAACCCAAAAGTGCAAGTACTAGGATGATCCGAGTCAGAACTTGGAATATATTCAATTCATTGAACTTAGCATCAATGCAGCAGAATATTCAAAAACACGAAAGTCCTCGCATAAGTCCTGCTTGCCTGTCCTAATTACAAAAAAAGTCACCATTTTAAAAGAATTCTGAAATAATCTGGACCACATGATTTTATTGATCCAACAGCACAAACCCTATATATATTATATAACACAACAAATATAAGAATCTCTTATGCAAGGATGATTCGTAATTGTTATACTGATCATTTGATTACATTTGGTTCCCAACCCATGAGACCATATAGAAAATGTTATTCAATTTTCTAAACTGTCTGTGTCTTAGTTGTGCTTGGAATCTGAAACTTTTACATTCAAGGATGATAGTCCAACAGTAGCTGGATTTTTGAGCTGATCAAGCTGGTGCTTCCCGCGACGAAGTAAGTGTTCAATATAAAGAAAATTTTTGCGATCCACTTGGGTTGAATTGTGACGAAACTGTTCGGAAACAATTACTTCAATCTTTTTTCGATCTTCAGATGATTTGGCCCGCGCTGCTCGCAAAAAATCTCTATAAAGAGCAAGCACTTGCTTTTGCAACCCTGACAACTTTGGTCTACTGGAGGCGCCCATTGATAATTTTTCCAGCCACTTCTACATATGTTGTCCCAAAGGTACTCAAGAAAAGTAAGAACAAGATTGCAAAATCCGTCTATCACCTTGTACTGTATAGATCAAGAAGACAGGATGTTAAGAAAAATTAATAGTACAACAGATTGTTTGTCAAACAAAAATTGAAATAAGATTTGTGAGTTAAGAAATAATGAGAAACTAATCAAGCCCAGAAGTGCAAGATGACTTGAAACAAATTGCAATCAGCATTGCACAAGAGCAATTCATAAGTCGAGTGTGGTTTTAATTATTTTACGATCCTAAAGTTTATCCTTTGGCACGAGACAGTGATGCCTGTCACCAGAGTACAAGGGTGTCAGAGCAGCAGCAAGAAATTTGAACTCTAGTCCATTGGGTTCCTCATAAAAGCAATAGGTTTCATATCTTATTATGCATTATCACACAAGCTTTACTTGTACATTTTAGGACTAGGGCTATTAACGCCCTCTCCTTCAATACGGAAACCTGTATACTTCGATTAACATTGAATCTTAAATGACCACACAAGTGCAACTAATATGAATATTCTTGTAGCAGTGGTTGATTGTTGACAGAACTTCAAGTCATCAATTATCACAGTCTTTCCAAAACAAATCTGCAAGTATATTTAACTTATTTCTGTCCTTTCTAATGTATTGTATACATTGCTCGTAATTATTTCATAAAGTAAAATGAAGTTGCAAATTGGCACTAATGTACTTGATTATAATGTTAACAAACCCTTTGAAACATCAAATTAGCTCCACATTCCAACATAATATATTTTTTTTAATTTTAAATACTATCTCTACTTCATACAAATATATATATCCTGTGGTTATAATATAATCAAATCATATAAAAAATCAATTTAAATTTCATAATCACAAATTAAACAGGTACAAAAACATCAAACTAATATTCAGAAAAAAACCCTAAACTAATCAGTTAGTAAATGATATACAATCAAGTATACAAACAACATCTGGTGTATAAATTGAAACTTTCTTAGCTTACAAAGCATGAGATTAAGCAATCAAAACAAAAATACATATTTAACAAAATTAAGAACTTAATATTTAAAAAAACGCAATGCGAATTAATTATTACCTTGTCGAAGAATTAAAACGTGTAGTTAGGGGGGGTTTGTATGTATTTGCAGCTGATTCTGAGTAAGCAAAATGGAAGATGAAATCTGAACGAGGGTGTTGAGGGTTGTATATACGTAAGTTGGACCCGTGTTTAAATTGGGCTTGGGGCTTCGAGAGGTCCATCCATTTTTTACCAACCCAAACAAGCCCTTCAACTATTCTTAAAACAAATATCCATGTCTACTCCCGTTAAACACGTTTTTCATCGAAATTTCAAATTTAATATAATGAATACTTATCTTATATATTAATTTTGATGTTAACATACTCCTTTTTAACGAGCCGCTCTCTCGCTGAAAAAACACATATATAAATACAAATTTCTTTTTTACATTCGATAGAACTTTTAATTATGTTTTACAAACATCTATTCTACTTCCAATAAAACTTTAATTATATGTATTTCTTATAAATTGAATTTTTCTACGCCATAAATTTGAAACATATTCTACTTCCGATAAAACTTTTAATTATATGAGTAACTTATAAATTTGAATTATTCTCCTTTATAAATTCGAACACCTATTATACTTCAATTATTACTTTTATTTATGCGCCTTCCCCGTAAATTCAAAATGTTCTCATTTATAAATTTGAACACCTTTTTTACTTCTAATATGTTAAAAGGTTTTTTTTTTAAATTACTACAATTACTCATTTCTCTCTAAGACGTCCTCTCGTTAAACACATTTCTCTCATTAAAATCGAGATCCCAATTTTAAAATATTCAATGAACACTTGTCATGTATATTAATTTTCATGTTAACGTACTACTTTGTAATGAGCCGCTCTCCCGTTGAAAAAACACCTATATAAATTTGCACTCATATTTTACTTCCAATATAACTTTTAACTATATCTTACAAACACATATTATACTTACAATACAACTTTTAGTTATAGGTATTTCTTATAAATCTGGACTCTTCTAATGGATAAATTTAAAAATCTATTTTACTTGTTATAGAACTTTTAATTTATATGTGTAATCTATAATTTTGAACTATTCTCTTTTATAAATTCAAACACATATTATACTTCAAACATAACTTCTATTTATATGTCTTCCCTATAAATTTGAATCTTCTATAAATATTAACTTGAACACTTATTCTATTTTTAATATGTTAAATAATATTTTTTTTTCTATTTAGTAGTATTCCATGTGAACTTGTTTAAAAATAATAATAAGGCAAAAAAAATTCAGAACCAAAGAAAAAAGAAAAAAAAACACTCAAAAGGCATGCAAAAGTTAACATTCGGAACTTATAAAGCTATTTAATTAATAACTCCCTATAAATTATTTGGAATTATTCTCCTTTGTAAATTCGAACATATATTTAAATTTTAATATTTTAATGGATATTTTATTTATTTATTAATATTTAAAAATTAAAAAATGTAGATAGTATTTAAAATTTTAAAAATCTAGAAAATTAGATGAGGCGTAATACCTATTTTACTTCTAACATAACTTTTAATTATACGTGTTTTCTATAAATTCCAATTCTTCTTTTTTATATATCTGAACACATGTTCTACTTAAGATATAACATTTTAATATATGTCTTACCTATAAATGCGAACTATTCTCCTTTATGAATTTGAACACATATTTTACTTCAAGTTAAACTTTTATTTATATGTCTTCTCTGTAGATTAAAACTCTTCTCCTCTATAAATTCGAACATTTATTCTACTTCTAATATGTTAATATGTTAAAAAATATTTTTTATTATTCAGTATTTAAATTCTAAAATTCTTAAAAATTAGAAAAATAGATCGAGACAATCTTAAACCTCCACCTAACCTCACGTGTATCCTCCTTTATATGTTTATATATAGGAAAATGCTAGAGGCACAAAATTTGTTACCAAAATTCTTCCCAAATACACATGGCAATTCCTGATTCGTTGTAATAATAAGTGGACTCCTGCATTCACACCAACAACACCAATCAAAAAATTTCAAATTGCCACATCACCTATGCCATGTAATTTTGTAACAAATTTTTGTACCAAATTTTGTGCCTCTGACACTACTCTTATATATATTCCAAAATCTGAAAGCTTGGCTTTTAAGTTCGGACATAGGATAATATTTGCCGGATGCAATTCAAGAAAATCTAAATTTTAACATTGATCAGTAGGAAATATATAGGGTATTATTTTTTTAAAAAAATATATTGTGCAACAATACAATCATCATTCATGAGCACTAGATAAAGTGAAGGTATGAAAAATTGCACACAAACATAACATGGATTACCAAAAATCCACTCCCAGAGATTCCCGTTGGGACATAGTTCGTAAACAAGGAAGCACTCATCATTATTATGTTGACAATATCCCAACAAGTTTTGGGTGCCTGACTTTTGATAAGCTCTTAAGTTCTATGACAAAGGTCTCTGTGTATTTATCAGTGATTTGTTTCATGTTGATTATTGCGGAGTCTACCTTTATAGACTTTACCTGATGAACAGTTAAGAATATATATAGAGCAATGAGTAAATAAAACATGCACTGCCGTTCTTAAATACTATCAAATGCCTGCACCAAGTGCACATTCCAGAGATGTTCACTTGTTATTCCTTCGCCAATAAAGCTCGTTATGTGTAGATTATTTGTGGACCTCTTTGATTGAAAATTTTAAAGGACTTGAGTCGATCGGCAATGCAAATTCCAGTGCTGTCAAGTCAATTAGATACGTGTTATAGCCAAAAATAACCTCTTCTTTAATGATGACGTTTGGTCTAACCTAGGCTCATACGAAGCCTAACCCATTACTTGACGAGATTACTGGCCCATTACTGATGTTGGGTATATCCTAGACTCATATGAAGCCTAACCCATTGGGTGACAATCAAGGTATCGGGTCTAACCTAGGTTCATACGAAGCCTCGCCTTCTTGGAAACCTAGGTTACAGATAAAAATGGATGACTAGTGTAAGTAAGGAATGTGCCATTTTTGGCTTATTCTGAGGTATAAACTACCTTATTTACCTCATCACTTAAATATAGGAACCTCGTCTTCTAAAAGATGAAGGTTCCTTAACTTTTATTGATTTATTGAAAATTAACCTATTAACGCTGAAAAACTTCGCCTTGCGAGAAGCCTCGCCCTTTTGAGATTCATAAGAGTCTGTCTTTCCTTATTTTTCATGGATCGAGATAAGCGTTGGCTCCGATAAATCCGGGTCAATGAATTATCTGATAAGTCTCAAGAAAATAGTGAAATCATGACAGCTCATAATGACATATCAAAGGCGGTGATCCCGGTATTTTCGCTCTTTAAAGAAGGAAACTCGGCCCATGGGTTACTTGCTCTCCAAGAACTACGTCTGGCTTGATCCCTATAAATAGGGTACGTAGGCACATTGTATGGTACGATGCAAACTTGCAAACAAGAGAGAATTCAATATTCAATCTCAATTGCGACCTATTCTCACATACAATCCCAGACATCCCCAAATCATAAACCCTAATCCATGTAATCTACGCTACTTATCGTCCTCGGTTTCTACCACAATTCCAGCAACCCTCCCCGAATTGGTTATCACCAAATTCCTCCGTTAACAAATGGCGCTAGAAGGAGGAAGGATGTCGCATCATACCGAAGAACCAGCTAATGTAGGCAACGACGCAAGAGAGGTTGAGATCCATACAACAGATCTACCACCACCACCACCACGACCATCAAATCAAAGAGAGGCTTCCACACCAAACCAGGCAAACCCGACTCCTCGCCTTGGAGGGGATCCTCCTGTCTTGATGAGCAATACTGAGCTGTTGAGCCAGATTGCTCACATGGGAAACACAGTAAACAGAATGGTAGAGCGTATGGAGTCACTGGAAAGAGAAAGAAGGTTACCTGAGCGGGCCCGTCGAAGCCCAGATAGACGACGTACCTCTGTTAGGGACAGGCGTCCCCCACGTACCAACAGCCGACATCAGTATACAGCCAGAAGGCTTCATCGCCTCGGAAAAGAACCTATCACCGACCATAGACGATCTTCAAGGAAGGATACTCCTCCCGAGAGAGAAATCTGCACAGTTGAGGAAACCCGTCAGAACCGAAGATTTCAAGCTGTGACCCCAAAGGAATTGACCTATGAAGATAATCTCACCCCGTACGTGGAGTTCCCCCCTGATCGTCCCAGAAACCCCTCAAGACCTCCTACCCCAAGAAGTCAAGATCCAGGTGAACTGAGAATCGAACCGTACAGGCGACGCTCTAGACCGGATTCACCTGATGACCCGCATAGAAGGATAGAGATCTACCGAGCAAGATATGGTGGAGAGCGGCACTCTCCACCGTGGGTGAGAACAGACAATCAAGTGAGAGATCGTCCTAGAAATTCCCAGTCTGATGATGATGTTATGATAATAGATCCGATTCAAACTATCTATAGGGCCGAACGTGCAAATCAGGGAACACAGGATTCCAGGAGACCTCGCCCTCAGGAAGATCAAGCTCCAAATCAAAGGAGAGTAGGTGAGCGTGGTCCCTCGTATGAAAGAATGGGAGACATAGGTATAATCTTTTCTCAGCACAACCATGGCGAACATCACGTTAATCATGGTAGTGGCCCGCGACATCAGAGGGAACCTACACCCCAAGAGCCAACCTATCATCAGAGGGAACCTACACCCCGAGAGCCAACCTATCATCAGAGGGAACCTACACCCCGAAGACCTATACCTCAGCAAGGACAGAACCTTTACTTACCAGTGCCCAGTGTCTTGCAACGGGAACCTACACCTCATGCGGAACTAGGAGGTAGAACTCAAACAATCCCAGGCTTGGAAGGCATCAATGTGAATGCACTACGAAGGCTTATTGCTCAGTCAGAAGGTCAAGGAGGGGCGATACCTGATGCAGCACCCTCTCCTTTTTCTGCTGTTGTACGAGAGGCTCCTCTTCCACTGGCATTTAGAGGTACAGGAGATCTTCGCTTTAATGGAAGCACAGACCCCGCAGAGTATATAGGTAGGTTTAATACAGAGATGGAACTCTATCAAGTGGAGGACTTAACGAAGTGTAGACTCCTTGCCTCAACATTGAGAGGAAATGTTCACCAATGGTTTCAAAAGCTAGGACTTGCATCAATCACATCCTGGGAACAAATACGTAAGATGTTTTTAATCCAATTTCAGTCTTCAATTCATTATGCTCCACCTGTCACAACTCTAGCTAACATCAAACAACGAGATGGAGAGACTCTCCAAGAATACTTTAAACGTTTCAATGCAGAGGTCCCTACTGTGCGAGGGGCATCCAAGGAAACCATTACGAACTTTTTGATTGCTGGGGTTCGTGTGGGAACTGATTTTTGGAAAAATCTGCAAAGAGAAGAACCTTCAACGTTGGCAGCCTTGTACTTACAGGCAGAGCCTTTCAAACGAGAGGAAGAGGCTTTGAAGAGGAGTGACTATGGAGATGCACCACGACGGAATAAACGGAAAGAGAGATCTCCTAGCCCCAAAACTGAAAAAAAGAACGGGAGAGGAGATGTGAATCTAGTTGAGGATAGTGGACCAACCCGCTCGAAGTCCCTTAGTCCAAAGAAGAACAAAGGAAGGGATAGATTTATCAGATCTCGATCACCTAGCCCCCCAAGTTGTCCACCTCCGCCTCCAAATCGGCGAGAAAATCAGACCATGCCTCGCAAGTATTACACTCCTCTCACAGCATCTATTGATTATATCTATGAGATCACCAAGAGTCAAGGCCTATACAAGAAGCCTGCACCATTGTCAAGAGCCGCTGCGAAAGATAAAGGTAGGTATTGCGCATATCATGAGTCTCATGGACACCACACCTATGCTTGCAGACAGCTGAAAGAAGAAATTGAAAAGTTGATAAAGGAAGGAAAGCTTACTGACTGGGTAGTCAAGGAAGTAAAGAAATACAAAGAAGAGGCTCCAGTTAAAGTAACCGAAGTTATTGAAGGCTCTATGGAAGGAAATGAACTTGAGAAGCATGTGTTCGTAAGAGAGGAAAGCATACATACTATCTTTGGAGGACCTCACATTGGGGGAAACGGGAGAAATGCAATGGAGAGATACGTTCGGGAAGCTCAACATCCGCCTCTGACCAATGTTAACCATCTATCAGAAAGACCGCCCAAGTTATTTAAGGGAGAAGACATTCAGATAATTTTCTCTGAAGAAGATGCTAGGTGGGTGCATCATCCTCACAGCGATGCTCTGGTGGTTAATGTTCGAATTGGATCTAGGAATGTCCATCGTGTGTTCGTGGATACAGGGAGTTCCGTAAACATTCTCTACTATGGAACGTATAAGAAGATGGGATTGCTAGATAAAGAGCTGACTCAAGGAACAACTCATATCTATGGCTTTACGGGGGACTTCGTTCGAGTTAAAGGAACAATCAGGCTACCACTTACCCTAGGGGAAGGCCCTCTCTCAGCCACACAAGTCTTTGACTTCTTGGTTGTCGATCAACCAACACACTATAATGCCTTGTTAGGGCGACCAGTCCTAAAGGAGATGCGGATCGTCACCTCAATTTATCATTTGTCCATGAAGTTCCCAACTCCAAGTGGTGTAGGTTGCATTAAAGGATGCCAATACGATTCTCGCGACTGCTACAGTAGAATGATCAGATCATCTCGCAAAGGAAGCAAGGGAGTAGGGGAGGACTCCGATATGGCTGACTTTGATCAAGAAGATACGCAAGAAACCCAAGCATCTTTCAGACCCCCGTATGCTAACACTAATATGGTCTATACAATCGAGTTTCCAGAGGAGGATAGGCTTCAGGATTATGAAGCTTTGGCAAGAGATGGAATTCCAATTTTCTTTTTGGAAGCCCCACCACCTGTGGGCGGAACTGCTGACATGTTAAAGGCAAAAGAGGTTTTGCAAGAAGACGAGGCTCCTTTGAACCAGAAACATGGGGTGCTAATGATCGAAGCTCCCCCACCAAACCCTTTCTATGAGGGAATTGTAGAAGAGGCCAGTGACGATGAAGCAGATCAGCGTAGTCTACGAGCAAAGAAAGGTAAAATGATCATGGAAGATAGCTTGAAACCTTTGATAGAATTTCCTGCAGAATTATCGGAAGCATC
This sequence comes from Heracleum sosnowskyi, assembly GCA_030848705.1. NCBI lineage: Eukaryota > Viridiplantae > Streptophyta > Magnoliopsida > Apiales > Apiaceae > Heracleum > Heracleum sosnowskyi. Next base: position 119,819,322 of record CM061241.1, read on the forward strand.
GTCCTCTCAGGTACCTAGGAAGGATGGGGTAGTGTCTGTGCAAGAAGTAGGAGAATCTAGCGGCATAACGGATGTCGAGTTTGATCTAGACCCGCGTCTACCGGAGAATGACAAAAAGATAGCACCAGCAGAGGATACTCTCTCAATCCTAATGGAGGAAGCAGACCCTCCCAAGATACTTCAGATAGGGGCCAAGCTCGAGTCTAGCTTGAGGGCAAGGTTGATCGAGTTCTTGAAGAAAAACTTGGATGTTTTCGCGTGGAGTCATGCTGACATGGTAGGCATTGATCCAGACGTTATGTGTCATCGTCTTAACATTGACCCCCTTCGGAAGAAAGGTTTCAGGCAAAAGAGGCGTCCGATTAGTGGAGAAAGAGCGATAGCTTTGAAAGATGAGGTTGATCGACTTATGCAAGTCGGCCTGGTTAAAGAGTCCTTCTATCCTAACTGGCTGGCAAACCCTGTTTTGGTAAAGAAGCCTAACGGAAAGTGGAGAGTATGCATAGACTTCACAGATTTAAACAAAGCATGCCCAAAGGATAGCTTCCCTTTGCCTAGAATAGATCAAATGGTAGATGCCATAGCTGGACATGCTCTTCTTAGTTTTATGGACGCTTATTCGGGGTATAATCAGATTCCAATGTATGAACCAGACCAGGAGGACACCTCTTTTATCACAGATAGGGGGTTGTACTGTTACATAGGAATGCCCTTTGGCTTGATTAATGCAGGAGCTACGTACCAGAGACTGGTCAACATGATATTCAAAGAGCAGATTGGAAAGACGATGGAGGTTTATGTAGATGATATGCTTGTAAAATCTAAACGGGCAGAGGATCACATAGTTCATCTGGAGGAGACGTTTCAGATATTGAGAAAGTACAGACTGAAGCTCAACCCTCAAAAATGTGTATTTGGGGTTGAATCTGGGAAATTTTTGGGATTTATGGTAAATCACCGAGGAATAGAGGCAAACCCAGCAAAGATACAAGCTCTTCTTGACATGAAGTCACCCAGGACGGTGAAGGAGGTTCAAAGTTTGACTGGAAGGGTGGCAGCTTTGAATCGTTTCGTATCCAAATCTTCTGATAAGTGCCGAGAATTCTTCAAAGTTATCAAGGGTGCAGGAAAGAGGTTCGAATGGACAGTTGAATGTGAAGAGGCCTTTCAACAGCTAAAGGACCACATGGGATCGCCTCCCCTCTTATCTAAGCCTCTGGAAGGTGAGACCCTTATTTTGTATCTGGCTGTTTCGGAATATTCAATAAGCGGAGTCCTGGTTAGAGAAGAAGGCGAGGTTCAGTTCCTAGTCTACTATGTGAGCAAAAGGTTATTGGATGCAGAAACCAGATATAACAACATGGAGAAGCTTGTTTATGCCTTGATCTTAGCTTCCAGAAAATTGAGGCCTTATTTCCAGGCACACAAGATAGAGGTCCGAACAACGTATCCTTTGAGGCAGGTGCTGCATAAGCCGGAGACTTCTGGACGTATGCTCCGGTGGGCTATTGAGTTGGGACAGTTTGATGTGGAATACAAACCTCGGAATTCTATCAAGGGCCAAGCCTTGGATGATTTTATTCTAGAGTTCCCTCTTGAACGAGAAGGTGACAACCTCGCAATAATCTCAATTCCTTTGCCCGAGGCCGAAGTTGAACATGATAACTCGTCCCCATGGTGGACTTTGTATGTTGATGGCGCTGTCAATAACGAAGGGGCTGGAGGAGGAATAGTCTTGGTTAGTCCTGAAGGACATCATTTTCAAAGCGCCATCCACTTCACCTTCTATGCTACAAACAATGATGCTGAGTATGAAGCTTTAATTTCCGGCTTGAAACTTGCCCTTGAGATGAAAGTGGAGAACATAAACATCTGGAGTGACTCTATGCTGGTTGTACACCAAGTCAACGGGGGGTTCCAAGCAAGAGGACCTCGGACAGAGTTATATATGAGATGCACTCAGCGGTTGATAAACTTGTTTAAGGAGGCTAGGTTGGAGCAACTTCCTAGAGACGCTAATGTAGAGGCGGACGCCCTGGCAAAGTTAGGATCTCAAAGAGGTGATGCACTCTTGGGGGTCATTCCTTTGGAAATAAGAAGGCAACCAAGTGTGCCAGAAGCTTATTTGATGCAACTGGAGGAACCTGTCCTCCTCACCTGGAAAACTCCGATTTGGGAATATCTAACAAAGGGAACTCTTCCTGAAGACAAATGAGAGGCTCGAAGGTTACGTTACAAAGCAGCCCGATATGTTAATTACGAAGGGATTCTTTACAGGCGAGGCTTCAATCAACCTCTTCTTAAGTGTCTGGATGGTGATGAATGTACCTACGTTCTCCGAGAAGTTCATGAGGGTATTTGTGGCAATCATTCGGGGGTGGATCTTTAGCCCAGAAGGTGTTGCGGCAAGGATACTTCTGGCCTACGTTAAAGGAGGATGCGTCTCAGTTTGTTCAGGCTTGTGACAAGTGCCAAAGATATGCCAATTATATTCATAATCCCGCTGCTCCACTTACTTCTATTACTAGTCCTTGGCCTTTCTCTATGTGGGGGATTGACTTGATTGGAGAGTTACCTAAAGGAAAGGGAGGTGTCAAATATGTTGTGGTTGCCGTGGATTACTTTACCAAGTGGGCAGAAGCTGAACCTTTGGCTACGATCACTGCTAAGAAGTTAGTAGATTTTGTGTATCGTTCTATTGTTTGTCGGTTTGGAATTCCTTATAAGCTCATATCCGATAATGGAAAACAGTTTGATAGTAAAGAGATGCGTGAGCTATGTGATAACCTTGGCATTGTAAAGAGTTTCTCCGCTGTTAGTCATCCTCAAACTAATGGCCAAACAGAAGCAGTTAATAAGATCATCAAACATACTTTGAAGGCGAAATTGGAAGATAGCAAGGGTAGCTGGCCTGAGGAGTTGCCTAATGTACTTTGGAGTTATAATACCACTCCCAGAACCACAACAGGAGAAACTCCTTTCGTTTTGACTTATGGGTGCGAGGCTATGGTACCAGTTGAGCTTGGGGCAGGATCGTTTAGAAGGGATAATTTTCAGCCAGAAGTTAATGAGGTAAATCATCGTCTCTATCTAGATATGGTAGAAGAACTCAGGACTACCTCTCAGACTAGGTTAGCAGCCTATCATCGAAGGGTGGCTAGGCATTACAATACCAAAGTAAAGGCGAGGCCTCTTAAAATTGGTGATTATGTTCTGCGACGAGTTATGCCTAACACCAAAGTTCACAATCATGGAGTCTTTGGAGCCAACTGGGAAGGACCTTATCGAGTCAGGACTGTGTTATGGAGTGGAACCTACTATCTTGTTGATCTAAATGGAAAGGATATTCCTCGTGCTTGGAACATGGAGCATCTCAAGAAGTATTATCAGTAGCGTACGTTATTCTAACTATACTATGTAAACTTTATTTTAATTCATTGGCAATAAAGTTCAGGGGGGTAGTGCATGTACTTCTCCTCCGACAAGACCTATCTTATATTTATGAATAAAACATGCATCTTTTGACAGAATTTTGTTTGTGGCTTTCAATTCTTAATAGAAACTACTCGTTATGTTTTTACGAAATCTTGGTAAACCCGTACTTCCGGGGTGTTTATCCGTACTTCCGGAAAGCTCACCAAGAAGAGAGTCTCTTCTCTCTCTTAAACTCTGCTTAGCATCGAGTATACAAGAAGGCGAGGTTACTCTTCCCTCTCTTAAACTCTGCTTAGCATCGAGTATACAAGAAGGCGAGGTTACTCTTTCCTCTCTTAAACTCTGCTTAGCATCGAGTATACAAGAAGGCGAGGTTACTCTTCCCTCTCTTAAACTCTGCTTAGCATCGAGTATACAAGAAGGCGAGGTTACTCGTCCCTCTCTTAAACTCTGCTTAGTATCGAGTATACAAGAAGGCGAGGTTACTCTTCCCTCTTAAACTCTGCTTAGCATCGAGTATACAAGAAGGCGAGGTTACTCTTCCCTCTCTTAAACTCTGCTTAGCATTGAGTATACAAGAAGGCGAGGTTACGTTTTCAAGAATGCATTTTCTATTATGAATAAACACATGCAATAACAGTAGATTTGATAAAAAGTTTTACAAAGGCGACACCATTAAAAGGAGGGTGCGCGTCTCCTATAAAGTTAAGGACAGTTGGGGGGACCTTGTACCCCAATAGTGTTTGCTAAAATAAATAAATCATACAGTCACGAGGCTGTCGTATTGGAGGGCGAAGCTCCACTTGTGTCGCCGATCTCAGCATCACCCCTGGTAGCTTCCTTCCTCGCCTCTTCCTCAGCTTTGGTTTTCAGCTCGCTCTCAATCTTCTGGAGGAGCTCTTTCCTCACCTCTTCGATGGACTTAGCATTCTCAGCTTTGAAGGTTGCTATATAGTGGGAAGTTGAGGGAGCAAAGTGCACTAACCAGTCGTAATCAGGGTCGGCGGTGAGAAAATTCTTTAAGTAACCTAAAAAGCCGAGGCTGTAGGCATCGCTTAGTTCTTTTTCCATTTTCTTGTTAACCTCGTCCAACTTAGACTACATCTCTTCCTTCTCTTTCTTGGAAGCCTCGCCTGCCTGCTTAGCATCAGCTGTGAGTTTAGTGCACTCATCTTGTAGCCGCCCAACCTCGTCTTTCCTGGCCTTGGACTCCTTATCAAGCTGTTTTTGCACATTTGACATTTGATCCTTAAGAGAAGTAGCCTCGCCTTTCAATTTCTTGAGGCCTTTTTCTTGATCCTGAATAATCATGTTCTTCTCAGTCAGAACATTAAGGCCATGATAAAAAGCCTCGCCTAGACCCATTTTGAAGGCGAATTCAGCATCTAGGCTATTCCTCTTCATGAAAAGTTTAGCGTCGTCATCAGAATAATGGTTCGCAGCTAAGGAACCAAAGGTAGCTGACACCAACTGCAATGGGGGGTCACCTTCCGTTGCCCCGATCCTAGATTTTTTGCTCGTCCCCCTTGGAATGTCGTTTTCTCCTCGTTTCCCTTTATCTTTCTCTTTGAATGGAGGAGGGGGTGGGGCAATTGTGCTTGTTGGGATAATGTTCTGAGGGCGAGATTGCCCAGCAGCAGAGGATGGATTAGCCGTGGCCGGTCTTGCAAAAGGATTTACTCCAAACGGGAGCTGCATCTTTTTTCCTGCACAAAATAAAAGAGAGCGAGGTTATATACAAGGCGACGTTACTAAGCTTGCAGAACAATAAAAAGATAGAAGACGAGGTTACCTCTTCCTGTTAAATGTTTAGTTATTTTTCTTAAAACCCCTTTTGAAAAATTTCTTTAAAATTTCACGGGAGCAATTTGCCCGAACCCGTTGTTATAAAAGCCGTGGGCTTGAAGAGATTCCGAGGTTACAAGTACATCAAAGTTTTTCTCTTGTGGAGAAAGACTTAAAATATGCTCCGCGCGATCCAGAACGTCGCCAGAAAGTACAGATTATTTCGGTTGATCTATATATGAAAAACGAGCAATAAAAGCCGAGGTTATTAAAAATTAAGAAGACGAGGCTAGGCAGAAGACGAGGTTATGATTTAACTTACAGGCGTTCAGGTTAAATTGCGTCCTGACTCGTGGAACGTCGTAGAGATAGAAATAATCGTTTTTCCATACCTTCATGTTACTTGGGTTGCCGGAATAGAATCCCTTTCTATTATGCTTAGCGAAGAAGGCGAGGTAATAGAAGCCCAGGTCGCTTCCGCTTTTCCTTAGAGACAGAAAGTAATTGATTTCTTCTAGAGAAGGAGCTTCATAACCGTTGTTTCTATACAACATGTACAATCCAATAGCAATCCTATAGCTATTGGGCGACAATTGCATAGGGGCGATCTTGTAGAACTCGATAATTTCATGAATGAACCTATGCATTGGATATCCAAATCCAATTTCAACCAATTTGTTGGTTAAGACCATTCTTGGGATTTAGAGAAGAGGAACGTCAAACCAATGCATCCTCATATGTAGGCGAGGTTTCAGTCATTTCCCTTGAAGATTGAAATATTCCATTAAGTACATAATTTCTTCCGAACTGATTTCAGAGGCGAGGCCAGCGCAAGAAACCACGCCCTCTTCCTTTCGATACTTGATTTTGTCAGCTTCGGTGTAACTTTCAGGAAAGTCATAATCAATCTCGTGCTCATAAGTATCGGGGTTATAAGGACTTGGTGAGGGAAAATCAAACGCACAACGAATGGGAGAAACCGAAAGAGCCTCGCCTTCATCATCCGAAACATCGGCTTCCTCTTGATGATCGTCACCATCTGGATGTCTATCCTCGCCCCTTTGAACCTCGTCCTCATCTCCATATGAGCAATGACTTTCTATTTCTTCATCTTCGTTGTTTTGATCTTCTTGGAATATCTTGGTACATTGGTTTAAATCTTTACCTCGCCCTCTTCCTAGCATAGATGAGGTGGAAGGCTCAATGTCTAAGGGGGAAAAGAAATCGTGAAGGTCCTCCTCGCCTTCATTGATGTCCCCGATGTTGAAAATGCTTTGTTGATCGTCAATTCTCCCAGGAGAACAGGGATTCCTTTCTTCAAGATGAGAGTTATCGGATAAGGATATGACTGCGTCTGGGTTTTCAATGATTTTGTGAGAATTCAGATTCCTTTGATGCGCTCTTAGCCATCCTCGGTCTAGAAAAATGTCAAGATTTTCCTCGCCTTTAGTGCGAGAAGGGAAGGTTTTTGAAGCAAAAGATGCCTCGACCTCATTTGATGTTAAATTATGAGACATCTGAAAAGAGAGGGCGAGGACAGGATTACTGATTTGATTGAAGGAAAATAATAAAGATGACTAAAGGTCTAATGAGTCCTCGCCCTCACAAAAGGCGCGCCTAGTTCTAGATCAGGGAGAAGATTACAATCCCTAAGTGTCGCTCTAATTCTAGAAGATAATTTTTAACAGGTTAAAATGCATTACAAATGAACAAGTAATAGAAAATACCTCGGTAAGTAGATGATTGGGTAAAACCCGAAAAATTCTGCTTCGCCTTCTTTACCACTAGCCTCGTCTTCAGAAATCAAGAGCCTCGCCTTCTTAGCTTCAGGGAAAATTGACAGCACTTTGAGAGATTTTTAGAAAGATGGTAACTTTGAGAAAAAAATTGGGTTTTTATAGGAAAAATGAGGCTGCCACGTGCCTGCTTGTGATTCGTACTTAAATGCAGTAATCGAGGTATGACAGCTGAAAATGATATTAAAAACTTGAGAGAAAATTAGATAATGAATGATTTGTTGAGCGAAGGTATTAGACATACCTCGCCCATCGTATAAGAGAGGTTCCTCAACGATTGGTGATGATGGCTCGCCTTTGAGATTTCTTTGAATATTTTTGGATGAACTTTTCTTTTACAAATATTTGTTTCAAGAAAATGGGGGGTAGTTGTTATAGCAAAAAATAACCTCTTCTTTAATGATGACGTTTGGTCTAACCTAGACTCATACGAAGCCTAGCCCATTACTTGGCGAGATTACTGGCCCATTACTGATGTTGGGTATATCCTAGGCTCATATGAAGCCTAGCCCATTGGGTGACAATCAAGGTATCGGGTCTAACCTAGGTTCATACGAAGCCTCGCCTTCTTGGAAACCTAGGTTATAGATAAAAATGGATGACTAGTGTAAGTAAGGAATGTGCCCTTTTTGGCTTATTCTGAGGTATAAACTACCTTATTTACCTCATCACTTAAATATAGGAACCTCGTCTTCTAAAAGATGAAGGTTCCTTAACTTTTATTGATTTATTGAAAATTAACCTATTAACGCTGAGAAACTTCGCCTTGCGAGAAGTCTCGTCCTTTTGAGATTCATAAGAGCCTGTCTTTCCTTATTTTCCATGGATCGAGATAAGCGTTGGCTCCGATAAATCCGGGTCAATGAATTATCTGATAAGTCTCAAGAAAATAGTGAAATCATGACAGCTCATAATGACATATCAAAGGCGGTGATCCCGGTCTTTTCGCTCTTTAAAGAAGGAAACTCGGTCCATGGGTTACTTGCTCTCCAAGAACTACGTCTGGCTTGATCCCTATAAATAGGGTACGTAGGCACATTGTATGGTACGATGCAAACTTGCAAACAAGAGAGAATTCAATATTCAATCTCAATTGCGACCTATTCTCACATACAATCACAACCATCACCAAATCATAAACCCTAATCCCTGTAACCTACGCTACTTATCGTCCTCGGTTTCTACCACAATTCCAGCAACCCTCCCCGAATTGGTTATCACCAAATTCCTCCGTTAACAATACGTTATATGCAAGCTATATTCATTATAAAAATCAGATTCTAATAATGATAATACAAAGAAATACGGCTGAAGATACCGTTATCTTTTGCAAAGGTATTTGGTTTGCGGTTGCACCGTCCTCGTAAAAACCTCCGAATGAAGATAACAACCGCAATAAGAATTCCTACAACGCTTCAAAATAAAATCCATCCTACCTGCAACAATCAAAGTTCTGCAACTAATATTAGATTGCAAGATTTGGCCATTAAGGATTAGTAAAAAGTACAAAGTGCTGATCAAGTTAGTGCTCATCTTTCTTTCGTATTATGCGAGACTCCCTTCGTTTATTGTTAAGAAGTAATATGACTCAGAATTGAAAATTCAAAACACACCGATTTTTTGTGTTTTTTGTTGGAAGTTGGAGGTGAAAACAAGTTTTTATATTTATTCAATACAAACTCAAATTATTAGTTCTTCGTAAACTTCAATTCCACTCCTTTCTAAATTTAAATACATTTTCTACTTCTAATACATATGTTAAAAAAATATTTTAGTTATCAATATTTAAAATTATGAAACTCTAAGAAAATTAGAAAAATAGATTAAGACGATATTAGAGGCGCCACATAACCTCCCGCGTATTCTTCTTTATATATATATATATCTATACTATTAAATCCTTATATATAATAAGCGTAAGGGAGATCTTATCCAAAACTTTGGTCGGTCACTGGACTACCAAAAGTATACGATCCGTTGGATTATAAAACTATAAATATTCAAATAGATGAGGACCGTTAGATATAATATTAAAAATTGTATTTGATTAATAATAGGATAGTATTTAAATACTAAAAGGTGTATTTTAATAATTTAAATTAAATCCTTATATATAATAAGCGTAAGGGAGATCTTATCCAAAATTTTGGTCGGTCACTGGACTACCAAAAGTATACGATCCGTTGGATTATAAAACTATAAATATTCAAATAGATGAGGACCGTTAGATATAATATTAAAAATTGTATTTGATTAATAATAGGATAGTATTTAAATACTAAAAGGTGTATTTTAATAATTTAAACCAATTATAAATGAGTTTTCTATATTGAATAGAAATCTTTATGTAAAAATTCGTAATTATCTTTTCTCTTTAGTTTATGGATAGTTCCAGTTAGATAATAATTATTAAACTATTATTAAATTAAAAATAATTTTGTTAGCTTCGCGTGGGCTGTAAAATCGTTAAAATCTGTTGTCTAAAACTCAAGATAGAGGCGCCCAAACAGTAAAGTGATTATCTAAATTTTAATAATTTTTTTATTATTATTGTAGCACCAATTTAATTTTTTTTCCTAATTCTTTTAAATTTATAAATTCTATGTTTATTTCAATAAAATATTAAAACCAATTTAAGAAAAAATTAAATTCGATCTGGTCAGTGTACGACCACTATACGACCAAATTAATTATTACAGTTAGATCTTAAATATATCGATGAGAATTGTTAAATCTAATATTAAAAAGTGTATCTGATTAATAATAGAATTATATTTAAATACTAAAAAGTGTATTTTGATAATTTAAAATTTTTCTATGTAAAAATTCTTAAATATCTTTTCTCTTTAATTTATGTATAGTTCCAGTTAGATAATAATTGTTAAACCAAATATCAGATAACAATTCATATCGATTACAATATTAAAAATTATCAATATAATGCTCATGTATATCATAATAACAATGATACATGTGGACCCTACGTTATAAGAGACTTAGGAGAACTCGATCTACATGAATAAATTTAAGCATTTTTTTCTGAATAAACATAACAATTTGATTAATCCAAATTATAATTATATTATTTTACATATAACAAACATAAAAGGATAATATCAAAATATTATTAAAATATTAAGGGTTTCATATTCATAAACAATAATTTTGAATATAATACTTAACCATCTTTTCTTTTCGGTTTATGGGTCAACTGGTCAAGTTAGATAATAATTATTAAACTATCGTTAAATTAAAGATAATTTCGTTAGTTTGACATGAGTCGTAAAATCGTCAAAATTCAATTTCTAAAACTCAGGATAGAACCCAAATAGTAAAGTGAGTATCTAAATTTTAATAAATATTTTTTTATAATTGTAGCACCAATTTATTTATTTTTCCACTAATTCTTTTAAATATAGAAATTTTATATTTCTTTCAATAAAGTATTAAAATAAATTAAAATCGATAAAGAATATAATAATATGAGAATAAAATTGTATATAAGCATAACATAATTTTTATTCTGTTTAATAATTTTAATGTAATAATGTATTTTAAAATTTTATATACACTATAAATAAAACTGAAACATTAAAAGTAAAAGTAGTTAGTAAAATACTAATATCAGTATGTACTTGATATCCTTATTATATTAAACCCTTATATATAATAAGCATAATAGGGATCTTATCCAGAATTTTGATCGTCACGGTGTACTACTTTAAAAGAAAAACTATTACAAAAAAAAATAAAATTTAATTGATAATTTATTTTCTCAAAAGTTTAAAGTTCCCGCATCATTAACATATTAAAAAAAAAAGTATATTATATTTTACCAATAAATATTTTAAAAAAATTATAAATTAAAAAAAAATTATAAATATTAAGAAAAATTAATGATGTTATCAGTTTGGTCCTAAATACCGCCAAAACATTCTCAACCGTTAGATCCAATACTTTTAAAAATAGATGATCAAGATTATATCATATAAAAAGAAATTATTATCTAAAAATGATATAAGTTAAAAGATATTATATTAGGATTGGATTTTTCAAAAAGTTAAAACATAAAAATAGTTGTAATTAAATAAGTAAACCCATTTAATACCAAAATAATAAAAATCTTTTAATCTTAAATAGATAGGTGAAAACCGTTAGATTTAACATTAAAACCTGTATTTGGTTAATAAAGGTTATTCTAATAATCTAAACTACATATGAGTATATTTTCTAAATCGAATAGAGTTCTCAACATTAAATTTCGTCACTTTATTCTCTTTTTAGTTTTAGAATAGTTTTTAATTGAAAAAGACTATTAAATCACAACTAAATTACAGATTATTTTGTGAATTTCACGTGGACCGTAAAATTGGCCAAATCTAACTTTTATAACTCAATATAAACAAATATTAAATTGAGCGTGAAAAATATAATAAATATCAAATTTTTAACTATAATTTTTTTTGGCTAAATCTTTTTTAACAATAATTTAATCATGTAAACTAATAACTTTTAAATATTAAAAATACTCATAAATAAATATAATTATAAATATTAAACAAACAATCGTGTGTTGCATGGGTAATAAAAATATAATTATAAACAGAATAATAATAAATAAAATTTAAGTAACCGTGCATTGCACGGACTATAAGCTAGTATTATTAAAAACGAAACATTAAAAGTTTTGGTCGGTCGATCGGTATTTGGGTCGGGTCTATCTATAATTTGGGTCGGGCCTATATATAACCAAATTTATTTCTAATCAATTGCGTTTTTCAGCAAAAATACATTACCTATTTTATCTATTTTTATAACTAAAACAACTCATCTTATAAAAATAAAATAGGTAATATATATATATATATATACTAGCTTAAAACCCGTGCGATGCACGGATTATTAATTATTATTTTATTTTATATTTTTGATATTTTATTAGTTGTATTTGTTAAAAAAAACAAGTAGGCATGTTAAAATAGCTAAATATTTTTAATTAATTAAAAACATTAAAACATATTTTAAAATAAATAAAAATAAAAAATGTAACATATATTTAGTTTTAAAAGGTAAATGCCCGTGATATTTTTGAAAAATGAGGTTTTAAAATTTAATAATTAAAAATATTTAAATTCGTTTTAAAATAAATAAGTAAAGGTTTCCTGTGATATTTTTTGGAAAAAAAAAACGAATTTTAGTGAGAAAAATAGAAAAAGTAAATTGAAAAAGACAATTTCCCGTGATATATTTAGAAAAGAATAGACTTTGTTAGAAAAAATCTATAATATATTTTAGAGTAATTGGTTATAAATAGGTATTTGATTATTTATATTTTAATATTCTTAGTGATTGTATTTGTTAAGAAAAATAAGTAGATATGTTAAAATAGGTAAACTTTTAAAAATAAATATAATATTATAGGTTTAAAAATAAATAACTAAAGGTTTGTCCGTGATATTTTTGGAAAATGAGGGGTTTAGTAAGGAAAAATAGAAAAACTAACATGTTTTGGTTTAAAAAGTTAATTGTCATGTTTGAAAAAGTAGGTGAATTTGTTAAAAAAATAATGTATTTTAGCGAAAAAAGGTAATCGATTATAAATAGGTAATATTATTATTTAATAAAATATTTCTATAAATAAGTAAGGTTAATTAAGTAAAAACACGAAATACAGTTAAGGGCAATTAAGTAAAATTACAACGTATCATACCGACCAACCAAACTTTTAATGTTTCGTCTATTATATAATAGTATTGATATATATATATACTAGCTTAAAACCCGTGCGATGCACAGATTGTTAATTATTATTTTAATATTTTATTAATTGTAATTGTGCAAAAAATAAGTACACATGTTAAAATAGCTAAACACTTTTAATTAATTAAAAACATTAAAACAGATTTTAAAATAAATAAGTATGGGTTTGCCCGTTATATTTTTGGAAATGAGGGGTTTTAGTAAGGAAAAATAAAAAATGTAACATATATTTAGTTTAAAAAGGTAAATGCCCGTGATATTTTTGCAAAATGAGGTTTTAAAATTTAATAATTAAAAGTATTTAAATACGTTTTAAAATAAATAAGTAAAGAATTTCCTGGTATATTTTTGGAAAAAGAATGGATTTTAGTGAGAAAAATAGAAAAAGTAAATTGTAAAAGCAATTTCCCGTGATATATTTAGAAAAGGAGGGAGTTTGTTAGAAAAAATATATAATGTGTTTTAGTTGAAAAGGTAATTGGTTATAAATATGTATTTAATTATTTATATTTTAATATTTTTAGTATTTGCATTTGTTAAGAAAAATAAATAGACATGTTAAAATAGGTAAACTTTTAAAAAATAATTATAATATTAAAATAGGTTTAAAAATAAATAACTAAATGTTTGTCCGTGATATTTTTGGAAAATGAGGGGTTTTAGTAAGAAAAACTAACATGTTTTAGTTAAAAAAAGGTAATTGCCCGTGATATATTTGAAAAAGTTGGAGAATTTGTTAGAAAAAATAGAAAAAATAATGTATTTTTGGTGAAAAATGTAATTGGTTATAAATAGTGTTGTGGATTAAAAAACGTACTTGTGTATTTAATGCTAAGGTTTAATGAGTTTCGAGCTTTAATGGCTGCACTCGTGTTTTCGGACTAAATCGGTCCTCACAAGATGCCTACGTATCTCAAATCGTTATTGAGAATCAAGCCAAAGACGTAGTTCTGATTGTAGGATCAGGGATCTTATATAGGCGCCTGGAGCCTAGTATTTATGGTATGTTTAGGAGTCTTAGCGATTAAGTCTCCTTTTTGATATTGGATAAACGCTGAAGAAGTCTTTTCCTTGTTGATAAAGGCTATGACTCATTAATTGCCTTTAATTGGGATTCCGGATCCTTCTTTGATAAGATTTCCATAATTTGGGCTCTTTTAATGAGCTGTATAAATAATAAAATAATATAAAATAGTAAATAAATGATTGCCTTTTACAATTAAAACACTTTTTCAAACAAAATCTATTACTTCCAAAAATATTACTGGCAATAATCTTTAAATCAAAATATATTACCTTTTATATTTGTTCTCACTAAAATCTCTATTTTTCAAAAATATCATGCGCAACCGTTACTTATTTATTTTAAAACTAATTTTAATGCTTTTAATTATTTAAAAAATCTTACATATTTTAACATGCTAACGTATTTTTTTAACAAATAAAATTAATATAATTAAAACACTTCTAAAAATCACGGGCAATTACTTTTTTAAATTAAAAAATGTTGGCTTTTCTATTTGTCCTTATTATTTGCCTTTTATAAATAAAACACTTTTTTTCTAATAAAATATACTAATTTTTTAAAAATATCAAGGACAATTAACTTTAAATTAAAACATATTACATTTTATATTTGTTCTCACTAAAATCTCTCTTTTCCAAATATATGAGGGGCAACCCTTACTTATTTATTTTAAAATATATTTTAATATTTTTAATTATTTAAAAAAGCTTATCTATTTTAACACGCCAACATATTTTTTAACAAATACAATTAATATAATTAAAATACTTCTATAAATATCACGGGCAGTTACTTTTTTTAATTAAAACATGTTAGCTTTTCTATTTGTCATTATTATTAATATTATTATTAATATTTTTTTAATGTCATAATTACTAATAACTAACCGATTAACTTTTTTTGACAAAGTGTATATATATTTTTTAATATTTTCTAACTAATATTTCTTCTGGCTAAAATCTCAAAAATATCACGAGCTATTCAATTTAGTAGCATAAAATACTAATAATTAACTGCTTACCTTTATTAGCCAAAACGTATATTTTCTTTTATATTTTTTAACTAAAATTTTTCATTTTCTAAAATTATCACAAACGACATATATATAATTATCAGTTACCTCAAATTCAACACTAAACACTGAAAATTAGACAAAAACAGTTTTATAAATTATTAAATAATGTCGAGTCAAATAAATATTCATTATATTTTTTTAACAATTTAATATAGAAAATGAATGCATAAATTAATCATCAAAAAAATAAAAGCAAATAAGCCAAATAAAAAATAAAATAAATATTAATGATATTAATTTTAAAAAATGTAAATAAAGATTAAATTTCGTCAAATATGTAGTATTATACTTTTTTTTCTTTAATATATAATAGATCAACTGTATCCTGTATATAACTAACAAAAAATAAAATTAAAAAGTTAAAAATGAAGTAATAAAATATTTAAAAGTAGAAATTGCAAAAAAAGTTTATTAGTAGTTTGGTTAGTCGTTCTTTAATTTGTTAATTCTATATTAAAGATATTTATATATAAAAAAATTAATTAGGCTGATTAGAATGTTATTTGGGTCGTGTGATGAACTTATACTTTTTAAGTTAATATATAGACTTATTTATTAAAAAAATATTTTAGTACATCTCTTAAGATATTTATTCAAGCATTATTATTACACATCAATTAAAATAATATACTAAAAAAGTATATTATTTTTAATTAGTATAATATATTATTATTAATTATCACAAATTACTCTAATTATTTTAAAAGTAAGCCTAATTATTTTAAAAACTTTTTAAATAGTCTTATTTATTTTAAAAAAGTTATTTATTATTTTAACATTTCTTATTATTATAATTATAAATTTCAATAAAAATATATTTAGAGACCTACTTAATTTTTTTTAACAAATTCATTTAATATCCAACTAATAAAAATATTATACAAAAATACAAAAAATAAATTAATAATTATTAAACTAATCGCACGAGTTATAGGTTAGTAACGATTAATAAAGGAAAAAGTAGTTAGCAAGAAAAAAGGGGAAAAAGACAAACTAACGAAACATTAGGTATTTTAATTTAAAAAGATTCTCCAACCCATTTTATCTCCATTATTATTACACCGACCCTTTCCAAAACCCAAATTAAGAAAAAAGGGAAAACATTTCTAATCCCTTTCCCGCAAAAATTTCCCCAATCTCGGCCTGATTTTCACATTTCTCGAGGTGAACAAGATCGCACAATTTCAATCTCCCCCAGATCGATCAGGTTCTCTTTTCCAATCATTTTTCTTTAGCTTCTCATTTATTCTGCTCTTGAAATGTTTTCAATTTATATGTATTTGACCTATGAATGATTCATCGATATATTGAATTGATCATGAATTAATGTTGAATTTCTGAATGATTTGCGTTGTTGTTGCTGTGTAATTGTAATTTGACTCTCTATTGATCATTTCACTCCTTAATTAGAGCTGGAATTTTCTGAATTGACTTCATTTTGATGATAAGCTGTTTGGAGTATGTACTAGCTCAGGTTTGAGTTATCGCGATTAGACTCGAGTTAGATAATATGATTATAAGTATTAGTACGAAGAAGCGGTTTGCTAGTTCTCGAGAAGTAGATTAGATTGGATATATTAGGCATCAAATTACTCTCTGTGACATGATCAGAGATGAATTAGTTTGTCTTGTCAATTAATAGGTGATTTTTGAATAGAGGAATGAATCGATTTTCTAACTTTTTGTTTCTAATTTACGGTGCAGGTTTCTTTGTTCTAGATTGATATGTCTGGACACTGATTGGAATTTTGTTTCCAGTGAGAAATAGTATCTTGAGGTTTATTTATGTATGGGAGCCAACATTTAGGCAAGGCGTGATGTTATTTTTGGTCTCGTAAAATTTTGGAACTTTGGTTGTAGTAAAAGGAGTTAATTTATTGTCGATGGATGTGAGCTATGTAACAGTTTCGTTATTCTCTACGGTGTTGAGCTATGCCAGCCTTCATTGTTGGACGACACTGTCACCTGAAAAACTAATACTGGATGGTTTAATAAGTCAAAGTTTTGTTCACTCTGAAAATGTTGTCCAAGCTGTGGAGTCCGTTTTGGATTCTTACACTTCTATCGCATTGGTAGCAAATTTTACAATTAACATATTTGTCCTGGCCGTTCTGTCTATCAAGGTAATCAATCATCTCTTGTAAAATTTGTTAATTACAGATATCTCATGTAGTAATAATATGCCATGTATCCGAAAATTATTTAAATGAGTTTCATATGTTTTGTGGTGGACTGGTGGTACTCCATTCATGCCCTTGTGGTCAGCTTTATCACAGATGTGTTCTTTTGAGACGTTAATTATTGTAGACAGTAGATTAATTACGTAGAAGTGAAATGAACTTTATCAGAATGCAGAAATATGGTACAGTGTAGTACTTTATAAATCTAGGAATGGAATGTGCAGAATTTCGTTTGTTCTCGGTTTAAGAAACTACAGCCTTACTGGGTACTAACTTGATTATGAGAAGATCCAAGTCTTTGTTTGTCCATAGTTGTGATTCATGTTGATTAACGAACTCCTCAATGGAAAAGGAATACTAACTCCTCTTTTAGCTGTTCGAAATGGTTGGGAGAGGGGTTTGTGTATCTCTAAAGCGTGTTGTGCCTTACTGTTTGCAGAGTTAAGTTTAGATTTTTTGAGGACATTTCTGTAAGGTGCCTAAGCACGCTTTTAGGTGGCGCATTTGGAAGTTGTACCACTTGAAAAATTAGCATGTTAATTATCTGGTTTATTTGGTGTGTCTTGTGTCAGTTGGTCCCTGCAGTATATTGTTTATGTGTTCAAACTATTTAAGTATTTATGGTCCTGTAAGTATAGTGTGATCTATATTTATTTGTTTTCCATATTGTATGAGTGGTCTTCTAACTATATCTTTTACTTGTGTTCTATACTCTTTGCTGCAGACTATATTCTTTGCTGAGTTGCACTCTTCAGAAAGTCGAAAGCTGGTTGAGCGGCTCGTTAATTATGTTATATATAAGGTCATTTTATTCAACAACTCAATGTAGATGTGGTTGTAATTTGGCACCTTCTACAGTTTGCCAGTTTTGGTTATCTCGTTTTAAAATTTATATATTTTGGGGGCATGGGCTGGCATTGAGAGTAGATTTAGTGTAAATGAAGCTGGTACAAGAATTATAGATGTTTGCGAATTTTTCTGGAAAGAATAAGGAACAAAAGTAAGGTTTTTGTTGTAGAAAAATTTGGAGGTAGTCATTGTGGTGATCTGATGAATTCTTGTCAACTTGAAGGGAATTTAAAATGTTTTTGACAAGGCTGCATGTTGGTTGACATTTTGGTGGTTTTGATGGGTTTAAAAGTGATTGTTTATCGGCTGATAGAAGCTAATAGACATTCTTGATTGTTTAGCTCGTTAGATATGTCTTGCTTTAAGTACTGTCAACAAGTTAAATTATTGAATTAATTAGTGAAACTCATGGTGTGAGTTTGTCTGTTGATAACTCTTATAGGGAACATTTCTTCCACTGGTAGTCCCGCCAACGATATACCAGGGAAGCTTATGGACTGCATGGCTGGTCATTCTGTGCTCCTTAAAGGTATGTATGAGATATATATGGTTGTAAGAGATTCATCAGTAACATTTTTGTACTTATTTGATTTCTTGTATAGATGTTTCAAGCTCTGGCTAGAGATCGACTTGATCGTCTGAATGCTTCTCCTTCGGCAACTCCCTGGACATACTTCCGTGTGTATTCTGTTCTGTTGCTAGTCTTCTTCGTTGATCTGCTCTGGTAATGCCTTAGCACCATCTGCTGAAATATCAAACATTTAGTTTGTTGTTGAGTATGCAAATATAGTTGGCAGGTTTTTTGTTCGCAAAGGTTACTTAGCACCACATAGATATAGATTAATTTGGAGAAACCAAATAATAGCCCATGCAAAATAAATTACTTCCACGCACATGTGTGTGTCAGAAAATCTCATTCTTGTAGTTGATGGTTGCAGGATAAGGACGTGCCTGATGTTTTACGGAACAATAGTTTCATCTATGTTCTTCTTATTGTTCTATGAGCCTCTGAGTATACTTTTTGAGACATTACAGGTAGAAGTTTATGGAAAATTTGCACTATTTTTGAGGGATCCGTTTGCATTCCGACATGACAATGCTTGCTGCTTGTGTAATTTATTCTAGGCTATTGTAGTTCATGGATTCCAATTACTTGATATATGGCTCCATAACCCTTCTAAAGATAGCACATACCGGGGAATATCGAATATGTTCGACATATCAGCAGGTTAGCTAATCCAACTTGCATTTGTATGTGAATTTCGGTAATTATGTTATTCCATTTTTAGTTATTTATATTCCATCTTTAGTTATTTATATCCCAATTATGGGTAGTATATGTAACTTGGTCCTTAAGGATTAGAAACAAGAGCAAGACAACCATCAGCCATTGTTATCTTGCTTGGGCAATCTGCAAATCTTAATAAATCGTGTCATATTTGTTTCCACAAGTGACTATTTCTGGTAACTTATTAAAATGTTTTCTTTAACGATTCGTTTCTGGTGGTTAATGTTCTTGTTGCAAGGATGGTGTGTACTGTAGAGCGAAAGCGAAAAATAAATTATCTGGGCGTTCATAAGAGTTTAGCCATACAAGACTTCTGTTTAAGTCTTGGCATTAGAGGGCAGTATACTATTAGCCTACTTTATTTTGATTCATGAGTTGATTAAATACTAATCCTTTAGTTCCTACCATAATGTGCTTCTATGATTTAATTCATTGAAGGACAGTATATTATTGGCCAGCTTTAGTATGATTCATGAGTTGATTAAATACTGATCCTTTAAAACCTACCATAATGTGCTACTATGATTAAATATAAATACTTATCCGCTACCATACTTAAATACATGAAATGCTGCCTTCTATTTTTTTACTACCACACTTTAGAATGTTACTATAATCTACCAGATTATATTTAGTCATATATTTTGTTTTAATTGATGTTTTATAAATTGCTACTCTAATGAGGGGTATGACTGTAGGTTCATTGAGCGAATGGAAAGGCATTCTTGTGAGAAATTTGGGATTTGTTTTAGACATGATGACACTGTTGATGGCTCTTGGTCATTATGTGCATATATGGTGGCTCCACGGGATGGCATTTCATCTAGTTGATGCAGTCCTTTTCCTAAATATACGTGTAAGTATTAAACTTGCTTGTGTCTCTACAACTTTTCAGCAATCATTGATTTGGTTGATCTGAATATGTACTACTATGGAGTCATAGTTCTCATTGGGAATTCATATATTATCTAGGCATTGTTAAGTGCAATTGTAAAACGTATTAAAGGATTCATCAAGTTAACGATAGCATTGGGCACTCTTCATGGGGCACTTCCTGATGCAACACACGAAGAGCTACAAGCCTATGATGATGAATGTGCTATCTGCAGGGTATGTTTATATGTGTACTATGCAAGCTTTTATCGATGTCTATAAGGATATTTTAATATATCTGGTAAATAACAGGAACCGATGGCCAAAGCCAAGAAGCTCTCTTGCCATCATCTTTTTCATCTTGCATGCTTGAGATCTTGGTATGGCCTCAAATATGGTGTATTTTCCTTTGTGGCGACTGGAGTTGCACTTGTATGACATAATTAAATGCTAAAATGGTATGTGAATTCCAGGCTAGATCAAGGGTTAAATAACAATTACTTGTGCCCTACTTGTCGGAAGCCGCTTTTTGTGGGCAGACCCGAAGATGACGCAAACCCTCGTGCTAGAGAAGTTTCAAGTGATGAGCAACTTGCCCGACAAATAAGTTCAAGGCTTGATCGGCTTCCTCCTGCTCCTAACTTGCCTGCAGGAGTTTCGCCCGACCAGACAGTGAATCCTCTAGATGGTGGTGATTGGAGGTTTGTTTGTTGCACTCACATGTTGGTGCTTTTCTCATGAATTTCTTTTGTTAAGTTTGTGTCCATTTGTCTTCTCACCTTTGGGCGTTATGTGGTAGTCGGAAAGGAGTATGTTCCTGCTTTACATGCAAGGCTTTTTCATTCTCAATAAATTTTTTGCATGTCATGCTTATTGAATAGGATCATTTGGGTGGTCCTTTTTTGGAAGAAATGTCTTGCATGCAATCATTATATTATTCTTATTTATTATTTTTTGTTATGGTCAATTACAAAAATTAATTACTCATGCGCACATGCCTCCCCTGAGACATGAATTATTGACCTCTTATTGCCAAGTGGAGAGAGGTATCAGCTAGGTTAAGCCTTGGAGGTGTCATGAATCATTTATAAGGCATGGAAACTGTTGAAGTACCGGATGAACCTTTAAGCAGATTCGTTAGATAAAATAGTGTGCAGTTAAGTATTAGATCCTTGGTGAGAACTTTAATAAGAACTTCTTGTGGTAAGCTTTAAGCCAGTACTTGGCATCACTAACGTTTTTCCCTTTCGCTCTGTAAATTGAGATACTACTTTACCATTTTCTATTATACCATTTGTTTGTATGTTTTCTGTAGGGGTGGAGGACTGGATTCTACTTGGCTCGGTTTTGATGGAGCGGGTCCCTCTACAACTATGAGGTCAGTTGGTTTAGGAAGAGTTCAGATGATGATGAGACATCTTGCAGCTGTAGGGGAAACTTATGCTCAGACTGCCCTGGAAGACAATGCTTGGAACCTTTGGCCTGAGAATCCCTCCCAAGCTAGTACGTCCAGTCCAGCGGTTTCTTCTCCTGGAAGTGTAAGATATCCTGGAAATGCAGGTGGAGCACATGTAAGGACAACTTCTCGTGCTGCTAATGACAACCTAGCAAGTATACTTGCCATGGCGGAAACAGTACGAGAGGTCTTACCCCATGTTCCAGATGAATTAATATTTCAGGTATATTGACAGAGTTTTAGTATGTAGATAGCTAGTGTTTCTCGATCCATATATCCCAAGAATCGGATTAATTTAATTAATTTTTTAAGAATGGAAAATATACTAATCTAGTTTAAGCTTAAAGATGGGCCTGTGAGTGTTTAAGAAGGTAAACATAAAGGGTGGGGATATTAATATTAGTCCCTTTTGCTTTAGGATAAGTTTTCCTTTTAGTTGAATACAAAATCAGTAATACGTAAATGATCAAAGTCTTTGAAGTTCTTAAAATCTCTATAATTCTGCATGCTGTCATTCTTTTGTACTACATTTCTAGCTAATATTATGGATACAAGTAAAAGCTTAAAAGTTTCTTTAATAGCATTCTTTCATAAATCATAAATGTAGTGAATTTTTGGATTTCTTCCTCATCATAATAATTTAGTTTATCTCAGGGAAGAAAAAGCTGTTCACTCCTGCAAACCTTCCTTGTTAATAAGATAAAGAATAAATCTTGGCTCACAATCTTACACACTAATAACTCACGAAATTTTTAGGAGATATTCACTGCCCTATTTTGACTTGTTTATAACTCTGTTCTCAACAAAATAGTGTGAATAAATTATAAAACATATTACATATGTGATTTATTTGCTAAAGCAACAGAAATTTTAATTGATACTTAAATTAAACATAAAAAGAATAAAAGCATGTATTATTATGAGAAATAATATGAAAAATTTACTTATTACATTAAATGTCAAATTGGAGATTACTTTTTAGAAATTATATATGTATATATAATTATAATGCAAAATAAAAATAACAGAACTCATTAAATGCAAATATAATCTTGTGTTCGAATTGTGTGGTAATCATTCAACAATTTTTTTTTCATTTTTTTAAATTTAACATAATAATAAGGATATTATTATTGTTTGTTGTACAAATTGTAATATTGACTAAAACATTTATATATGACAAAAGAATTGTTTAACCTTCTCTCAATTATGTTTAGGTAATTAGGTCTGCATCTACGGTATGTGTTGATCAGTTTATTTTTAAAAATATTACTAGAGTAATTCTTATTTATGTATTCATGTTTTTGTTTGTAAAAGCTTTTTACTTCTTCCTCTTGTAAATAAATTATATGTATCTATAGTTTGCTTACATAAAAGTTATGTATAATATGTTATATATAATCAATATTAAGTGCTTAGCGCTGTATTTAGCAAAAAAAAGAGTGCTTAACCCTGTCAAAGAAAAATATTAAGTGTTTAGGGCAGAACTATGCGTACACTCAGAAAACTAAAAGAATTTGAAATTCAAGAGATTTAAATACTAGTATGAATTTGAGAAATTGAAATGACGATTCAATTCATGTCATTTGAAATCCATCAGTTGAATTACATGTGCCCAAACCCAATCTTACTATTTTCATCATCCTTTAAATAGTGCAAGAGTGACTTGTAAGCTGCATTGGTTTTAGTGTGTAACTGTCCCACAGTATATGGCTCAATAAGTGTTTCTTCAAATATGCAGGATCTGCAAAGAACGAATTCTGTAACCGTAACTGTGAATAATCTTCTTCGTGCGTGATCGTAAATAACATTTCTCCAGTTGTTACCAAAAATTACCTCTGCCATTCTTAATTAGTCCGATTAATGAATGCATTTACCAGAGCTAGAAGGTGGCGACATTTTGCAGGTTCAAGAAGTCACTTGTTTGCTAATTACAGGGTAGGTTGCCTCGCCTCAACATGTTTGTAATATCCATAGCTCTATTTCCTGTATATATTAAGTGATTTAAGAGAAAGAGAGAATATGTAACATTTTTCCAAAAATAATTAAGTTAGCTCTATATGCCCAATTGTGTGCGAGCTTGTCCTGTTAATATACTGGTTACTTTCAGTGACCTAAGATATGCATTCCTGTTACTGAAATTTGAAGTTTAATATTTACATTGAAAATGATTTACAGATGCATATATGTGATTATAATTTGATTGTAAGTAATCTTACAGCCAAATGGAAGGATGATTGTGTTAGATATATAAGAGCCCTATATATAGAGATCATTATGCTTTTAAATTATATCTAAATGAAATCTAAATTTCATTCTTCCGGGAGTAATTTGTTAGAGTAAATTTGAAGTAATGTATAATGACATAGTTAAAGGCTTGATAGAAGTAGACCCGACAATTTTCGACACGACACGAAACGACACGAAAATTTAGTGTTTGGGTTTCCATTTTTAGTACACGAAACGAAAGTACACGAACACGAAAGTACACGACCGAGATTTAGTGTCGGGTTTGGGTTTACCCTTCAAGTACACGACACGACACGAAGTACACGAAATAAATAAATAAATTAATTAAATAAATTAAAATATATATATATATATATGTAATATTTTTTAACATAATATAAAACTTTATGTTCAATTTTATGACATACCTTTAATTCACAAATATGAAGAACTATTAGGCTATTCGGCTAAAAGTCAATTAAACAAAGTCCAAGAAATCTATTCGGCTAAATTAATCTATTCGGCTATTCTATATTTCTATTCCTCAATACATAGTTTTATTTGAACTTTGAAGATGTATAATGTATTGTTAATTCTGGATTTCTGGTGACATGAACTGTTAAAGCATTTCGTGTACAGATTCGTGCTAATTTCGTTTCGTTATCGGTTCGTTTCGTTTCGTTTCGTTTCGTTTCGTTTCGTGTAAACGAAAATTACACGAATAATCTCGTGTCGTTTCGTGTCGTTTCGTGTTTTTACCGTGTCGTGTTCGTGTCTAGATTTTGGGTACACGAAATTCGTGTCGTTTTCGGGTAGACGTTTCAGGTACACGAAACACGAAAGTACACGACACGAACGAATTGCCAGGTCTAGATAGAAGTAGGAAAAAAACCAGTGGGATGATGAGATCTCAGAAGACATTTGTAATGAGAGAGATAAATGTTTAATAAAGAAAATTCCTCTCCCAACAAGAGATGTACAAGATTCATGGTTTTGGTTGCTGGATAACAAGGGTATCTTTACAGTGAAAAGTTGTTATAGAAGCTTGAAAGGAGAGTATAAAAACTCCTATTTCGAGCTTTTGAAGAACGTTCTGGAATCTGAAGCTCCGCGGGAAAGAGGTGAACTTTTTATGGCGTGCCTGCAGACCTTGCCATCCAACAGCAGTGAAATTAGTTGTTAGGAGGGTACCTATTGATACCTCTTGTACTTGGTGTTTTGTCCATTGTCCATGATGAGACCGAGGCAGATGTTGTATTCCAATATAATTTTGAACGGTCTGTCTGGGTAGGAACAAGACTCATTGATTTGATTAAAGATAGTTCTTGATGATATCACATTCGACGTGATTAAAAGAGTATTTATCATTTTGTCAAAAAAAAAAGAGAGTATGTATGAACTGTATGAAGAAGCAATGCGTCTTAGTTGGACTATTTTGCTGGAGCATTTGGAATAATATTAATAAGTCCGTATTTTGGTATTAAATTGTCGCTCTTAATTATTGACTGATTGAAGGGATGCGTACAAGAAAGTTGTGAAAAATTACATGTGAGAGAGCTGATTGTGCATCAAAATTGTATTGGGGTCAGGAGCGAAATTTGACATGATGGGGAAATTTTGTCATGTCTAGATGAAGGAAAAATGAAGGTTGAACCTGGAGAGGAGCGAATAGCTTAAAGAGAAGCCCTTCTCTGGGCAAAGAACCTAAATTTCAGGAAACATGTGTTCAAAACTAACTTGCTGATGCATGTAATGGGGCTCTCATCTTTTTTTGGATACTGTGGTTATGTGCTGTGTTAATTTTTTAAGAATTTGATGACGTGATACTGTGGTTATTTTCGTGCCCTGTGAACTAATTTTATTATTTATCGTGTTATTGAGGAATGCAAGTACGATTACCTTTTACAAATAATACCTTGAAAATTTCTTGATGCTACTAATCTTGATTCAAGTTGATTTCTAGGACTTTTAGAATAAAAATATTAATGTATAACATTTGTGCTAGACGTGTGCTCTGAATTAAATTTTAAGATATGAGATTAAAACTACTGTTCCAACAAACTCTTCCCAATTGTAGGTTAAAAACTCTCTCCACAAAAATCACCAACATGCGCCTCCTTCGTTTATCAACCTACATGGTCGACGGGGCTTTCGTGGGTTTTTTGTTTCGGTGAAAAGTCCTAAATTCTTTAATTTATTTTGTTTATATTTGTTTTTTTAATAAGTTCCTTTTGGGTAAGAATTTCTTTTTATTTGATTTGTTTTTTCACATCTAAATTATCGGAGTTTTCGATTTTCTTTATTTTTCGATTCAAGCGGAGTTTATTGGATTTGAGAGCAGACCGAATATCTCTTATCGTGGTTTCGTTTTTTTGATCTACGAATTTTTATTTAAAATTTCGGTTTGCAAGTTCAATTTGTTTGTTCTCATTGAGAGGGTGTTTGTTTCTCCTCTTTATTGTGAGTGTTGATTTAGATTTAGTGATGAAAGTTTGCATAAGATTACATTCATGGTCGATAGCTCAAACGAATTGTGGCGAAACGGGTATATGTAAATATATCATCTTCAAAATATCGCTTGATTGTCTATTCATGAAAACTGACGATTTTGATCTCTTTTTATGTTTGTTCGACTCAATCATTGTTGTAGATGGACTTTTCATTATTGAATTATCACCATTTTTCTTAAAAAAAACAAAATCTTCCCAGATTCCTTAAATTATTAGTAAGAACATCATTTCACTACTTATTTATACTGGCATTTCTCTTATTATAAAAGCTTTAAGGAATTCTAATTCACTCTCGCTTGATTTTCAAGGATACTTCAAATTCAATTCTATACTTCAAGACTTAATATATTTTTTTTCCAGAATTCCTATTGAATCCATTAATTAAAAACAACTTAGATAACTAATAAATAAATTACATCATTAAATAAGTCATTTTTTATACATAATTATTAACTAGCTTATAACCCGTGCCAAGCACGGGCCGAACATGAGTTGACATTAAAATATTAGAATTAATAAATTATTAATAAATATTATTTAAAAATGTATTTCTCTATAATTGAATGGTAAAATATATAATAAATAAATAACAATTTAATTATGTAGTTATATATAGACAATCGAACTGTGCATAAAATTAAAGAAATTAAAGATAAATAAATCTTGTATGATTACGTAGCTGCAAATGAAACTATTGAATTTAAAGTATATAAATAAATCTTGTATAAATTACGTAGTTGTAAGGAATCGAACCCTGGATGAAGCTAAAGAATTTAAAGTAAATAAATCTTGTACAATTATGTAGTTGCGAGGAATCGAACCCGGGTAAAGTGATAACCAAATTTGGTACTTTGGTACTAAAGTACCGCGCGCCATTTTCACATTGTTTTGCTTATTAATAAAGAGTATAGATGTATACAAAGTATATGCTTATGCAATTTGTAATAAATTAAATTTTGAGCCAAAGAAGACAGGCACAATCAGACTTGCACAATCACTAGCGGAGAATATACTCGTAGGAAAAATAGACACCAAATTATTAATTCTTGTTGGTCCTTGAGTATTGCAGAAGGGGGTTGAATACAATACTGATAAAATTCAATCTATGTTTCAACAACTAAAATTAAGATTAAATCCTATCAGTAGAAGAAATGCAACCACAAGTAGTTTTCTCACAAAATAAATATTTTATTTATCTTGCGAAAGTGTTGCTACAACCTTGAGAGAACGTATGTTTTTCTCAAGCTTCGATTTCTCAAGTGATACACAGTATAAAATGAGAGATAGTCTAAGTAAACTAATCGTATCTCTATCATCACGGGTTTGTGGAACTGCTGTCATTTTCATGTGGCAGCTCCTTACAATTTGTCTACCCGTGTGTCTTACCTAAATTGCTATACAAACAGGTTTATCATTACAGGAAAAAGCAATCTAGATACATTCTATATTTAGCTAACACAATTCCAGTAGATGTTGATTTGTCATACTCTTGAATTGGTGAGCTTTGTCTTGTGATCCCTTAAGCTTTTGTCGTAGTCTTTGCAGACCTGATGCACTGTTGGTATACCGCAACACGCCTGTTTCTTGAACATCCAAATTGTCACATGTTTGACTGGGTAGATCCCCAATTCAAAGTTTATCCCTTTGAGACAGTATCCTGAACTCCAAGCTTGCTGTCACAAGAATGCGCTTTTGGTGACAGTAAGAAATCCCCGCAATAGATGTTGTCAGGAGTTCCAAACTTGCTGTTAGGAGAATAGAGAGTTGCTGTCTCAAGACTTCCGCCAATGTTGCTGTAAGAGTGAATATGTTGTCTTGACTTGCAACATGCTGTCTTCTTGTAACCTTACTGTCAATGATACGACAATAATATTTATTCTTGTTGTCATCCTGATATATCCTTGAGGCTTGAACAAACGAATGAATTTCTTCCAAGATTTATAAACAAGTTTATTACAACAAATGAAATGGCTACAAGAACATACTCTGACTGTGACAATATGTTCTACTCAATGAAATTAAGTATTACAAAACATAAAGTTAAGTTGTCGTTTAAGCTATCACCCATAAATCCTAACAGTTCTTTTAGAAATTTATTACTGATCTAAAAAGTTTATCATAATTAAGTGTCAACTAATTTTGTAATTAGAAAATAATCATTCCGTTAAAAAAACTTTAACATCCGTTAAGTATTGTTTTCACTTTTGTGATTACATGGCCAATTATTTAATTGTCCTATATTATTAAATCAATTTATAAAAAAAGAAAGTATAACACAAATGTTGTCAAATATACAATGAATCAACATTAGTTCAAAAAATTACATAAGAGAAAAATCAGTTACATGATCATCTTATGAGCTACACAAAGCCTATTAACAAGCAATACAATTTTATAGCTTTTTTCGAAAGTACCTCATTCTTCAATACTTAAACACTTAAATTTAACCTCTAATATTTTTTCCTCTTATGCATCATTATCAATGTTTAAATCTTGAATCATTGTACTCATTTAATACGAATATCTTAACCACGTAACAATGTTTCTCCTTGTTTTTCTAGAATGAACAACCATAGAACTTTAATTTCCTTGTGGTTAACATTTAAATCAGTGCTTCAACTCCATAATGGCAACGTTTAAGTTCATTGAGTTTAACTTTAAAATCGATTAATAAAAAAAACATGATAACAACCAATAGAGGTATTTAAAATTCTAATTTATTTCCTTCCCAAACTACCGTGATGCAAATGCATACATAGCCAAGTAATATAGTTGAATTATATATATACATAACATGGTATTGATTTTTTTTAAATGTCTGAATACAAAATTTAACGAAATGACAAAAATAAGAAACATATATACCGTTAATGATAATATTAAGTAAAACAATTGTTTGATGGTAGATTTCTAAAAAAACCTAATAATTTAGTGACAAAACAATCTATTTTTTTTATATGCTTATATTTATAGTTGTTTTAAGAGGACATTAGATATTTAAAAGGTTTATAGGTAAATCGATTTATCCATAAACAATTATTGAATTTGACTCTGCTTGTTAATTAATCGAGATTGAGTTTAAAGATAATAAAAATATAAAAACTGAACCCAAATTGATATTTTAGACAGATAAAAATTACATAACAATAAAATCAGTCAATTTTCAGACCGATATTTAACTGATTTATATATAAAAATAAATAAATCGATATTTTTAAGAGCACTCCTCAGTCCTCTCCTCCTACACAGTATATTCTAAGACACACATCTGCATGTTTAATTTCTGTCATTCTCATCACTTATACACACACACACACACACACAAAACTTGTCTGTCTTGTTCCCGATGTCGACTGCTCCGGTGAAGACCAAGAATCTTCACAACTTCTCTCTCCCTTGTCTCAAATGGGCCCACAAGAACTCCACTTCCCGTCACCGCACCCGCCCTCACAACCCATCTTCCCAACCCGAAACCGACCCGAATACCCCAACTCAAAACCACCCGCAACAAGCCCTTGATGAACCCCAAGATTCTTCAGCTAAGCCCTGGAATTTACGGCCCAGAAAGTCTGCTCTTGCTCAAACGACGGCGTTTGAACCACCGGCGGTTGAGAGTCATGATTGTGGGGCCCAGAAGAGTGAGAGGAGAGACAAGAAGACGAAGCTTTGGATACCATTGTCTCGTGAAGAAATTGAAGAAGATTTGTTTTCTATGAGTGGGTCTAAACCTGCTCGAAGGCCCAAGAAAAGAACCAAGACTGTTCAAAAACATGTTGATGTTAGTCTAAATATTTGTAATTTTGTATTTTTTGAAGTTGGGTTTTTTTTTGTTTGATGAATGTTTATGCTGTTATTTCATTGTCAATCCAGGGTTTTTACTCTCGTGGGGCCCTGGTTTGATTTTGTTTTGTTTGATGAATGTTGTGTGTGTGATTTTGCAGGATATTTTGCCCGGATTGTATTTAGCTGGAGCTAGTGTGGATTCGTATCGAACTCAGTTTTTGTAGTTGATGACTAGAAGAGGGGAATTGATAGGATCAAGAATTGGAGGTTGAATGTAATGAGTTATGTGTTATGTGAAGTGATAGAGGTAAGAGATAGGGTTTGGAGAAGTTCGGAATTTGGTGATTGTGATTAGGGGCTTTGCTAGTTGTGGTTATTTAGTTGATTATGAGAATCATATACATACATGAATCATGAATATATTGATATGGTAGAGATGAAATGTTGAACTCTGGTGTCAGTTTGGAATCAAATATTGTGCTAGTTTCAAATGTTTCATGTTTTCTTGGGAATGATCATATGCTCTTCTCCAGCTATAACGTATCTATGTCCTAAAGTTTCATTCTTACTACACAATCTGTTTCCATCTTTCCGAAGACAATCTTGTGCCTAGGATTATAATTGGTTTTACACCTAAACAATAGCTTAATTGTTTATTGTTTTAGAATAAAACTTGCTCTTTCTTCAGCTTCCCTGAATTGTTTGTGATTCTTGAATTTTTGGGGATATGTATTATGCTTTTTGAATGCTTCTTACTCATATGACGTGTCACTATACTAGAAAATGGAAATTCTTATAGAACATGGAGTTGTGTTGTTTGTCTGTGTGACTTTCTTGCTTAATTTTGATGAAATTGAAACTTGACTGTTTGTTATTCTTTAATAAGTTACTTAACTTTCAGAAATAAGGGATGTGTTGCTTTAGTTGGGAAGTTTGTAGAGGTTATCAAACTTGGTATTTTATACAAGTGAAATCTTGCAGTTTTTTTTTTCTGATGAAAAAGAAAAGTAATAGAGTAGTGTGGGTAAGGGGAAGGAGGAAGTTAAATTTAAGGATATGTATGACTTGGTAAAGTTTCAGTATTTGTCATGAAATCCAATCCTTAGAACTATGTTGGTTTGAGATAAATCACTATTGAAGTGTTTCACTGTGTACTTAATGTGTACATAAAACTCAAAAAGTAGATCAATTATCTACATGTTATCTCGCAAACAGATCAAAGAACTAGGATATCGGGTTAATTTCACAAGCCTCTTATCCAGTCTTGACGATACATTACAATATTAGTAATAAGGATTCCGGTATTTGAGACAGAAGACAGCAACATATATTCAGATTTAACTATATGTTTGACCGGAGGCCATGGATACAACAACAGAACTTTGGTATCCTCCGGCTCGTTTTTCATTTGATTTCTGAGGAAATCCTTTAGTATAGAATTTAACAATTGTCATACAAGCCATTTGTTTTGACAGTTATTGCGGTATTTAGCTCATGAAGTAGAGTTTGACGCGCTGAAGATGTTGAGGAACAATGACTGGAGTCAGTAAGTCACCGTGTAAGTAACATTATTCATACTGGTATTTTGCTAATCTAAGCTAAAATTTTGTCCAGTAATGCTGCAATGTGTTGTTGTCTTAACTGGGCTGTGACTTTGAGAGTTGGGAACTTGGGGTGAGTCCTAGGTCGCAAATATAGCAGTTGGTTTTGGTTTGTGGATTGGAAGATGACAGTCTGTGATGTCCATTACATGAGAATACGTACACTACCACTCCAATGTGAAGGAGGGCATTAAAAGGCAGGCCAATGGTCTGCAGGACGGAGAGCAGCAAGTGCTGGGCCTGTGGCAGGAATGTTATAGGCTTTGTTGAAGTGGTATGTCATCTTTGATAACAGAAAGATTAAAGAAAAAGAAAGGGCATATAAGTGTTTTGAAGCGACGTAAAAATACAGGTATATCTTCCTTAAAGTTACAAAAAGCGAAGTTGAGGAAAGTTTAGGACATGTCGTGTGTTGAGGCTGGCTTTTGTTTGTGTTGGAGATGTTATGGGTTGTAAAACAAAACAAGTGGATTCAATCACTGAACCTTCAGTGGTAGTTGGTCTTGACCTGAAGTTAAGACGTGTGTAAATTACTTGATGGATTCCTGGTAATTACTTCAAGGAGACGCGGTTAGCACCACAAGTTGAAGTTTTCTAACATTTTCCATTTGCCGAAGCAATTAGAGATCGCGTTTTGTAATTTCTATCACCCAAACGAATTGCAGTTTGAACTATTCCACGGTTACCAAAATTCAACAAAACACATTTGTAATTAATTCCACCATATTTAACTAATACTTCATTTGCATCACCCAAGACAAATTCCACAGTTATTCCGAGGAAAATGTTTCCTCTAAAAACCCTTGTTAAATTCAAACATGGATGGATAAAATAATGATGCAAAAGTTTATGCGGACAATAATTTGAAAACATTCAACATATCCCAAACAGAAAGGAGGCGAGGATAATGTGGGCCTGCTCTGTTTATCCACCGTCCACCAAGTTGTTGCAGGTGACATTCACGTGCTCTCTTTCTGCAATCTGCATACATAAATTGCCCACTTTAATCAAATTTAAATACCAATATTTTGTGTATAAAATATACTCCTTCCTTCCGTCTCTTTCATTTCTTTACGTTTTCTTTTTTGGGTTCCACCAATTCTTTACATTACTATTTACTTTTATATATTATAAAAAGAAAAATATTATTATTATATTACTTGTATTTATCTGATTATACAAGTTAATTGTACATCATTACCACTAATCAATCGTAATTATCCTTTTAATCAATTTTTTATCAGTTACCCACCCACTTGCTTCTCTCCCTGTCGGAGTTGTTCTAAAAAATCCTAAAAATCACATTTTTCCTCTTCTTCGTCACGCAGCTTTTTAATTTTAATGGAGTTTCAATTTCTCAACGACTTAGCCCCAACTCTCAATCTTGATTCCGAAATTCTTTCTTCTCCCTCTTCTTCACCATGTACTCCTAAAAATCTCACAAAATTGATTGTAGAGGATTATCTCGATTTTTTTGAAATTGTTGAAGATACGCCCAATCGAGTAATAGAGCAATTCGTGAAGCCTAAAAAGACCACTTTAAAGCCGAAAAAATTAGAGTTCGAGGACTTAACTGGATTGCTTCAAATTTATCTTCCCCAATTCGTGTAGGTTTTGTTTACGATTTTTGTAGGATTTGTGATTTATTTACGGTTTGTATGTAACATGTTTACTATTCGTGTGTGATTTGTGTATTCTTTGTGTTTGCTAATTTTTTTATGATTTGTTTACGATTTTTGTAAGATTTGTGATTTGGGTATACTTTGTGTTTGCTAAAAAAACAGAGTTTTATGTAGCTTCCTGTGATTTAAAAAAACAGAGCCTTATGTAGCTTCATGTGATTTGTGTGTGATTTGTTTGCTTTGTGTAAACACTTCTCTGTAAAAGTCTTGTATACATAGCATAGTACCACAACATCATAGTATTAGTAGTAATTCACAGTAGCTTACAAAACATCAAAACATATAGGAGTACTATACATAGTTCATCTGCAAAAGATTTAGGCCGTCTCGTTTAATGCATTTTCCACAACATCTAGTAGAGCAGTCATTTGATTTGGTCGTTCGAGCATTTTCTTCCCTACATGAGGGAGCTTGTAATTGTTATTTCCACCACGTTTGAGTACATATGTCAAACAATTCATTAGAGATAGCCAAACGTAATTTAAAGTAGAAGGTTTCACTTCTTCATATGCTTCAATCACCGCTTGAACTAGCTCACAAACTGTTTTAGGGGTTTTCTCATGTTGTAGCCCTTGTATGATTCTAAAGAAACCCAAATCGTTGACATTGAGATCCAGACTATTAGTCGGTTGATTAGCCAATGTGATGTTAAATCCATCATATTATGCCTCTTTGATGAACTCTACGTCGTTACCATTGATATGAGGTCTAGCATTATCTTGTTGTATGATGATATGCTTATTGTCGTTTGCTGGCCATTTGGCTTTAATAGCCGGGAGAATTTTTTTCAATTAAACATTGTTTAACCACAAGTTTATTGATATTTTCTATGGACTTGAGTTCTAGAACACCCATAGCTTTGTTTTTACTTGTTTAAACATCTGCTTCTTCTATAGTAAAAAGGGAATATCCCTAATTTTCCATCAAAGATACAAATGTCGTCTTTGTCAAACCTAGGTCTTGCAACCGCACTCATAAACATAACTTTGGTTATAAATCTTTTGGACTTGCAAGTTCTATGCGGTGCCGATTCACTTGGCAATAGGTAGTATTTTTGTGAAGTTCTAGTCATATAAAACCACTTCTCATCTATGTGAACTATAGAAAACATGTGTATATACGTTGGGTTTGTATGAAGGGTAGAGTTTTCAATATGTTTTAAAACAAACATCACACTTGCTTTCATATTTTCGGGTGTTAAATAAGGTTTCAAGGCATTTGAATGAGATTTAATCTTGCCTTTTTGAATCATTCTATGCATAGTAGATTTACCAACATTAATTTGACAAGCTAGTGTCCTAATATTGGTTCTTAGGTGCAAAGGAATGGATATTATCTTTTCTAAATCGAAAACATATTTTTGGTTGCCACCTTTATATTTTATGTCCGCGTTAGGTTGTTCACCATCTTTAATTGATTGTTGAACTTCTTTCCATATATTGCCAATGGTAATCCTGCTAACTCCATAATTAGTGGCAAGTATGTTAATTGATCCCCGCTTGACCATGTTATTTTTATAGTCTAATGATAAATTGTGAACAATTTCTCTTTTTTCTGAATTTTTCAATATTTTCCCTTTTGCAGTGCCTCCAACAAATGATTAAGTGTTATTGTTGAAGTGCTCACACTCAACTGTTGCTGCCATTTTTGTTAATGTACTGTATGTTGTAAAGTAGATTTGGAGAAAGTATATGAAGTTTATTTATAGTAAGTGGGTGTTACAATGGGGGCAAATGCAAATATTTTGTAATCATCTAATTTAATTTAGGCGGGTGCAGTGATTTATTTTCCCTCCACAAAGTTAATCTCATGTAAAGCTGCTAATGTAAAGCTAATCTCATGTGTACTTTTTTTAAATAATGATTTTCTGAATTGCTTTGTTTATTTTATTCAATATCATTGGTCTTTGTGCAAAATGGTAATGTAAAGAAAACAAAGGGACATATTGAGTATATATACTTACCTCAAATTGGATCCCAAATGTATTCCTGAATGACATGTTGTGTTTTTATTTGTGAGATTTATATGTATGTACGATGTGTCCATTTCATTATAAGAGAAAAGTCAATATTATAATGAAAATTTATTATTCAGGAATCATTTCGGAAATTATTTTAAAAAATTTAACATTCTAAAATATATGGTTAATTATCTTGTTAGTCACTGAAGTCGGCTTAATGTATCAAGATGGTCACTGAACTGAAATTAGAATCAAGCAGGTCACTATCTCGAGTCATTTGTTCAGCCCGTTAAGTCGTTTGACTTTTTTTATACTGAAATTGTTGTGACGTGGATAAGATGCTGACATGGCGTGTCCAACTGTTATATTTGTTAAGTCATATGACACATATGAATTATCTCTTCCCATGTATATATATACATACAAATGTATGTATCTATAATATATGTTAGGGTTCTTAGTTTTTAAAATCAATTTCTCTTAAAGAGTGTGTATTAGTTTAGGCTCCCGGTCTATGGCAAACGTATGCCATAGACCGGTTTTGTAACACAAGGTTCCTGGGCCGTTGGATGAGCCATCCAACGGCTGTGATTTAAAAAAAATGGACATCGTACCGCAGAAACTTTCTGCGGTACGGAGGATTTACAAAAATGCCCCCACCTCCCGTACCGCAGAAACTTTCCGCGGTACGGTCCTGTTCCCTTATCCCCAACAGCTGCTTCGATTTATGTCATTCACACAAAAACAAATTAATCAGCTGCTGAAAATTGCCAAGATCTCTCTCTCTGCTCCGAAAATTGCCAAAACAACACAGCCTGAGGCAAATATATAGATGCGTTGAGAAGGACAAATATATAGATGTGCACTATGTAAAATAAGGACAAGAATGATAGTATACCATATAACAGTAAATAATCCTGTCATCAACCCATGAACATGGAGCTAAGCTCTGCAGTGCAATCTCTGATATATGATAGCCACACACCGTAAGCCCTCCCTTCAACTTCGGCTTCTTCCCAATGCCCCAACCCCAATCATCATAGATTTTATTCCGCTTCTGCACATCTAAACTCTTGATGATACTCCACTTCTCCCCCCTCATTCTACGGATTTGTATTTTGGGAGGCCTACTCGATGAGTCAGGAGGGATGGGAGGCTGAGACACATGTTGAGATGGTTGTGTCATCTCAATGACATCGTGCGAAGGAATGGCTGCAACACTAGCCTTCGGATCCTCTTCGTGGAGTGAAAGTGGTTTAATATTCTCAAATTTGGGAGGTTTATAAGCCGGTCCTTTGATCTTCTTCATCAACCTTGAGAAAGGAGTGAGGAAGGTATCTGAAATCTTTCCAAGATCCTCCACAAAGCCAACTGGGACCATAGAATCCAACTGTTTCAGCATGTCAAGTGCAGCTACCATCTAAAAAATCAGAAACAGCAAACAAAGAATACGTCAGTAAAACAATGTTCATAACATATATAAACAACTGTGGTGTGTGATACAAAAGGTAAGATACTTACAACTCGGTATCCCTCGACGCTATCATACAACTCCCTCGTTTGGTAACTTTTTTGAGGGACAGGTTCGGGCTTCCCTACACGTGCACGGGTAATCTCTGAATACCAAGCCATGTACTCAGCATGGGATGCAATGTTAGAATTGCATTCAACCAACCCCTCAAGATCGTTACAGAATCTAGCCCACCTCCCAATATCAGTAAACCATCGAACGAGCCAATCCTCAGCTGCAAAAGTGGCACCCTTCGGTTGCCTGTACCGGAGCATGTTAACAGGACCTTCAGGAATATGTGGATCATAGTCAAACTGCCTAATCACCCTATCCGGATGCTGCCACTCAACTACATCAAAGCATATCAAGGAGACTCGAGCATTACCAGCTAACTGGGCCTGTAACATCTCCCAATCAACAACCTCGTCAAATCTAGCATATGGCCTCCACACAACATCATCCCCAGCAACTCCATCAAACTCACCCCTATAAAATGGTAGGCTGTGGTGAGGACCTGACTGACGACGCTTCTTATTAATACCCTGAACCGACGAATAAGCCCATCCCTCTGCAACTGGATAGTCATCCAGACTATCCCCCCGCTGAGGCACGCCAATGCGAGGAAATCTCTCATAGGACCAAATGTGCAACAACCACACACAAGCAGCAACCATCTTAGTCTTCTTCATCGCAGCATGCTCCAAGCCTCTGTACAGATGAGCTAAAACAGCGGCACCCCAAGCATAATTAGGGATCTCCCGGATGTTCTGTACAGGCACAATGTATCTGACATGGACATAGGCTTTGTCCGTCGTAGGGAACAAAACAGCACCAAACAGAAATAGCAAGTATGCCTGTGTATGTAGGACACTCGCCTCGACATTACCTTTCTCCGGCTTTTCCCTACCATATCTATCAAACAACCATGTCAACTTGATATGATTTCTGAACAAGGCATTGTCCACCTCTACACCTGTCAAAGGCTCAAACCAGTTACGAACAAAGAACTCTCTCCGGTTCTCTATCAGCCCACATGTCACTGCCTCACCCACAACCGGCAATCCTAAGATATAACCAACATCCTCCAAGGTAACTGTCATCTCCCCCTGCCTCATGAAGAAGGTGTTGGTCTCTAGCCTCCAGCGCTCAATCAAAGCAGAAATGAGCCTCGCATCATTACTCAACACAACATGGGGGTTGCTAAAAATCCCAAACCCCAGCATATGTAGAAGCTCCCTCTGTGGTCTTCTTAACTTCCAATCTCGCATCGCCCTATTACCACAAACACACTCCAACTCCTCTCTTCCACTACCATCCCACACATCCTCGCTAACATGATAGCGATTATCCCAGATAATATTCGTTCTACTAGGGCCCGGCAAAATATCAATCAAATCATCATGGAAATGGTCCATATCTGCAAATTACACCAAAAAACCATTTCTCAAAAAATTTCCTAAAAATTTTAATTAAATTAAGAACAAAAAAAATTCCTCTAAAACAAAGCACTACATTCGAATTTAATTCCTCTAAAACAAAGCACTACATTCGAATATACCTCAAATTTAAATTTATACAGAAAATTCTTAAATCATAATTCATAAACCCTAAATCATAATTCATAAACCCTAAATAACAATTCAAATTATAGAAACATCAAAATAATTCGAATATACACATTCATACATACCCACATTCAAAACAATTGCAGTCATAGCACAATTTAAACCGAATATATCACACATTCATACACAAAATATACAAAAAATATACACATAATATAGCATAAATCGTGAATAAAATGATATTCATAGAGTATGATTCAAACACATACCTATGAAATAGCTATTAACGTGCTTGTTAGTGTAGATTTCCCCTTGAAATCGCCTTCAAATCGCCTTGAAATCGCCCCTCTCTCTCCCTCGGTTTTGTTTTTTTGTTTGTGAACTGCTACTGTGTCTTCTGGGAACAAAATCGACAGGACCGTACCGCGGAAAGTTTCTGCGGTACGGGAGGTGGGGGCATTTTTGTAAATCCTCCGTACCGCAGAAAGTTTCTGCGGTACGATGTCCATTTTTTTTAAATCACAGCCGTTGGATGGCTCATCCAACGGCCCAGGAACCTTGTGTTACAAAACCGGTCTATGGCATACGTTTGCCATAGACCGGGAGCCATTAGTTTAATTCATCTTATATATCTCTTCAGATCTTATTTGTGTTGTAATAGTATGAATTCAAATGAATCTTTATGATATGCAGTGTTATGTAATAAGAATATTGAATAATGTAATAGCAGAAAATTCAAATAT
Organism: Heracleum sosnowskyi; assembly: GCA_030848705.1. Taxonomy (NCBI): domain Eukaryota; kingdom Viridiplantae; phylum Streptophyta; class Magnoliopsida; order Apiales; family Apiaceae; genus Heracleum; species Heracleum sosnowskyi. The sequence goes on from CM061241.1 coordinate 119,858,429, forward strand.
TATTTAACAAAGGATCATGTCATAGCAGCATAAATTATATCCATCGTGTACATAACATAAACCTAGTAATAAAAGATAATTTCCAGAATGCAAGTCTGATAACAAAAGAAGGGCTACATTCAAATTGACTTAAAAGTCTTGATCAAGGTATTCTGCATCTTCTTTCCTGATAGACAGCGCATGCTTCCTCCTTATTTCCAACTTTTTTCTCTAGCTTGGAGCTCTTTTCAACTCAAATGCTTGAGATGATGTATTTTTAGTCCTCCACGGTGTACAAGCTTTTCGTTTTGGTTTGTATGTCCTTTTTGGTTTGTCTGTTGTAGTCTCTGTTGTTGTAGTCTCTTTTGATTTCCCTTTGCCTTTACTGAATTCCTCTTGTGGAGTTGGACACTTGTTTTTTCTGTGCCCAGTAGCACCACACACACTGCAATGCATGACTCTTGCTGTGGTATACCTTAGAATATCTGAACCTTGATGTATTGGTTGGCTTGCTCTACTCCCGTTGCCTCCTTCCCATTCCTCCTGCCTTCGAAGATTTTTTAGACTGCCTCTCAATTTTTTGGGAATATCCGGTGGCAACAATGGATCTGTGGTCTGAAATTCCCAGAACTCATCTCCTTTTATGGCCTCAAGAGGTTGACTATAAGACTATAAGTACCTATCCCCTTTAAAGAAATCAGAAACAAAGTTAACTGGTTGTTGCCTGCTATCATGTATAGTTGTTATGGCATGTGGACAAGGAATTCCCGTCAATTGGAATACTCGACAAGCACACGTTTTGTTAACCAAGTCAACTGTTACAAACCTCACACCTTGTTTAACATGCACAAAAGCTTCATATATAAATATTGCCTAGCTCCATAAACTATCTAAGCTCATTTTAAATTTAACTGTTGGTATGCATGTAGGGGCGGACCCATGATTCCAAACCCACCTGGGCTGGAATAATTTTTTTTTTCACAAACTTAATAAAAAGAATAAATGAGAAAACTAACACAAAAATATTAACGTATTCATAAAGCAAATAATAAGAGTACTAATTTACAACTGAAAAAGAAAGATTCACTTACATTATTTGAGTTGTACTCGGCGATTTTTTTGAGCATAAAATTCATCTATCACTTCATCTATATCAACATCTTCGGCAAACTCCCTCTCAATGTTGATAAACATAGAATATCTCAAATATTCTTCCCCCATTTTGTTTCGAAGCTCGGTCTTCAATAATTTCATAGCTGAAAAAACCCTTTCTGTAGTTGCTGTAGAAACAAGGAGAGTCAACACAAGACAAATCAACCTATAAATCAAATTGCAGTGTTCAGCCTTTTCTGTATCAACTAGTTGTACACATAACTCAGAATGAGTACACAAACTCTGAAATATAGCATGCTTAACCACATCAATCTTGTAATGATCAAGTTGGAGTTGAAGATGGTACATATCTTGTTGACTAAAATCAGCAGGATAAAAGGTACTAGCAAGAGTACAAATATGCTCCTTGTCAAAAAAACTAAAATTATTCTTTGGTTTCAAAGATGAACTTAATCTCAAAAGTTCCATGGCATTATCATTGAACTTATACTATAACTCTTCCAACTGAAAATCAATTGCAGAATTATATACATCATAATGATAGTGATGCTCAACTGATATATCATCTCTTTGTCGCACAGAACGAATACCATCCATATAACGAGCACTCATATCTGGTACAACAATTCCAAACTTTTCACACACTGATATGACATATTCCAAAAGAACATCAAAACCATCATCCCTCAAAGATTGTAGCAATTCTTTTGTGTTGCAACTAAATCCATGGCATTCAAGATATCAATTGATTTACTTTGTAAAGCTCGGCAAAGCAAATCTGTAATGGCCATGATTTTATGCATTAAGTGTAATACAAATAAAAAGTTAAATGATTTCAGTGCCTTTAAAGAACCTCTAGCTTCTCCACGCTGAGAGCTCGTAGAAGTACTACAACTATTAATGCTTTCCAACACAACAATTATTGAACCATACTTATCAATCAAGCTACAAACACAGTTAAAGTGAGAGCTCCACATGGTAGATCTAGCTCGTTGCAAATTTCCAATATGATTAAGTCCCCTACCAGTCTCACGTTCTCCACTAGCCACGGAATGATCAACTTCAATTCCATGTGCAGTCTGTAACTCTGAGAGACGTTTATAAGAACCAGTAATAATATTCACAACATTAGCCAACATAGAAAAGAATTACCATACATAATCTTGTTTCTCAGCAGCCCCAACCAATGCTAATTGTAAACGGTGAGCAAAACAATGTACATAATAAGCATATGGACAATCTCTAAGAAACAAAGCCTGTAAACCATTAAATGCACCACGCATATTACTAGCACCATCATATCCCTGACCTCTCATACTTTGAATGCTTAAGTTATTCCTTGTGAGAATATTAGATAATTCTTTCTTAAGAGTTGATGATGTTGTATCAATCACATTAACAATATCAAAAAAACACTCATGTATAACACCATAAACATCAACAAACCTTAACACAATAGCCATTTGTTCTTTATGTGATGCATCTATTGCTTCATCAACTAAAATGCAAAACTTAGAATTTTCTACCTCATTACGAATTTTATTTCTTACCTTAGAAGAAAAGATATGTAAAATATCTTTTTGTACTTTTGGAGAAGTGTAAGTAGCATTTTTTGGTGCATTTTCCAAAATAACATTTGAAATATCGGGACTCAATCTTCCGAAAGTTTTGACCATCTCAATAAGATTACCTCTGTTATGAGAATTTGATGATTTATCATAACCACGTAATGCACATGCTTGTAAACTCAAATATCGAACAGCCTCTATAATAGCTCTCAGACGCAATCTATTCTTCTTTACCTCTTCCAAAGATTGACAATTTATGACCTTGTTAATATGTCTTGTAACATTCTTCAACCCTTCAAGAGATTTGATTGCCTTTTTATGTGGTGAATTAGAGCCTCCAATGTGGACCAAAAAAGTACATCTCTCATTATCATTAACTCTTTTCCAACTCTTGAATCCATCAATAGTAAATGCATGTTGTGAAGATGCATCATTTTCAAATAAATAACATGGAAAACAGAATGCTGCATCTTTCGCAATTGAGTACTATAGCCATTTGAATGTGTTGAACCAAGATGCTTGAAATCGACGACGTTGATTTCCAAACTCAGTAGGTGGATATTGATCTTTGCGTAGTTGAGGTTGATATGCTCCCAATCTAATGTATTCCCTTCTAATGTCATCACGAACATTAGGTGGATACTTCCAAATTGGACGACGAAGACCCGAATCACGTTCAAGGGATGCAAGATCAATTTCTGAAAGAATTGTTGAAGGAACATGACTAGCAGTGGCATTAGAAGTAGCTGCAGTAGTAGTAGTAGCTGTAGCAGTAGGAGTAACCGTGGGAGTAGCTGTAGGAGTAGTACTAGCAGGAGTTGAAGCAACAATAGTTGTAACACCGAGAATAACAGGGGTAGTAGTAGTAGTAGTAGTAGCAGCAGCAGCATCTGTAACACTAGGAGTAACCGTAGGAGTAGTATCGGGAGTAATTGTAGCACTAGGAGTAGCACTAGAAGTAGGAAAATAAGAAAACAAGGTCTTCCTCTTTCGATTTTGGCTCCTGCAACAAAAATTTTAACATTTAATAAAACAAGTATTATGTCATAAAAACATAAAAACTAATAAATACAATTTATCTTATTTATTGTCAAATCAATTTGCAATACTCATTTTTTACTTGAAATTTCTAATAAATCCGAGACATGTACATTTGCAGATTTTATTTAGTTCCCCGCTAACATTATATACCCAATTCATATAGTTTTTATTTTTTTTTAATTTATGTTGCAACACACCCATCATTATAACAAAATACATCCCATGTGCCTTTTTAGGTTCTTATAAGATTTTATTACTTTTTTAATCCAAAACCTCCCCCAAACACAATATATTTAACAATTAAAAAGCACAACCCATCAAATAAAATTGCTCCACTATTTAAAATTCATAAACAAAATTAATTGAAAATACTATATACTTAGTTCTCACATTGTGTCGTTGTTGTATGGCTTGCAACAGAAGTGCAGAAAATTTGCTTTACAATTCGAAAAACACCAGAGCAGTTGGAAAGTGGAGATAACACGTCACAAACTCACAGTTGACCTAGTTTTCTATCAGGGGTCAATATTTTCTATTCTAATCGATGAGCAGCAACTGTACGCGTTTTTCTTTTTTTGTTGTACATCTACCTGGACCAAGGATATTCTAAAGTAATGTTATATGGGATGGGAATTTGTTATATCACAGGGCTTTATTTTTTTCCACCAGGGCTGAGTAAAATTAAGGCTTAAAATTTATATGGGCCACTACAATTTAACCCGGGCTGGAGCCAACCACAGTACAACTTAAGGTCCACCACTGCATGCATGTTCGTGTAGGTACTTAACTGTGGCATGCTTGTTCGTGTAGGGCTTTGTGCAAGAATGATTATCTACCAATGTCTTAATCTGCAGATTCTCAGAATTTTTAATTCTGGTGCACCATATATAGAATGGGCACCTTTCCTCACATATGACTTGACACCTCTGAGAATCATTTTTTGCAAAGTATATTGCTCTCCTTTCATTTAGACCATACTGTCTAACAGTGGTCCTAAATCCATCCATAGACAAGAATCTCAAACCTGCTTCAAACTTTATAGTTCCCGATTTGCCAGGTGCTTCTTTAAAAAGTTTTTCTCTACTCCTTCGTTTATTCTTAACCAAATTATCCCCAATAAACCCTTTCCTGCTAATTTCATCTTCGGATGATGAATGGACTGATCTCAGTTCATCACTCTCAAAGCTAGACTCATGACTGCTAACATCCCTAAACTTCTCACTAGCCAACTGCTCCTTGAATAACTTACGCGATTGCCTATATTCATCCAATTCTTCATTACTATTATCAAGACTAGAGCAGTCATCATCACTCGATTCAGTTTCACTTAAGTAATCAGAATCAGGGTCACTATCATTTTCAGTATCAATTATCGGAGAAGCAAAGTCAAAACAATGATCAATATAAAGCTCTATCTTACCGTAAGGCAGTGACACATTAACTAGATCTCTAACAGAGTCATCATCATACACAATTTTCACCCCATCAGTAAAAGTATGACCATTTGTTTTAAAATAAACAAGAGATGAAGGATCATATCCGGACTCCTTACCAAAATCCTCCAAATCGCGAAAGGAGAACTCATATGTGTCAAGATTGACTGTATCCACCTTCCATGTAGCTCGGTTTTGAAGTATCCAAACCACCGTGATGATGTACATAAATATTAACCCTTGTCGACATACTGCAAAATCGAAAATAAATAATTGACATATGCGTTACAATTGATATAGAGAACCCAATCAATATATTATATAGTATGTAATTGATATACCTTACTAGTTGAGATGCACTCCAATAACTTCACAATCTAGCACCAATTTTTGATTTCAGAATTAGGGTTTTACTTCCCCCAATTCTATCACACTGTAATATGAACAATTTAATGGAGTATTTTAATTTTTTCTATGATAAAAGTTTAATCTGATTCTAAACTGGGATTTACATTAACTATAGTTAACTAATTAACTAACAGACGTTAGCCACACAGATACAATGCTTACATGTCAACAATTTTCGTCTAAAAAAGTCAAACGACTTAACGGGCTGAACAAATGACTCGAGATAGTGACCTGCTTGATTCTAATTTCAGTTCAGTGACCATCTTGATACATTAAGTCGATTTCAGTGACCAATAAGATAATTAACCCATAAAATATATTTAAAGAGTTCAAAATATTTTGAGCATTCTACTCTATCTTCAATTATAATTTAAAAATTAGCCAAGATTAAGATGTAGCAGAATGTGATCCTGTAAATTATAAGTGAAAAATAAAGATTAAAGAAAAAGGTGGTAACGATAACTTGGGATAAGGTTTTATATTAAAGAAAAGAAGGATAAGATATTGTGGCCGTGATGATAATAATCCTGTAGATATTGTGGGCTATTATTGCAGTTTGCCATACGAAAAGTTTCACCAAACACTTACGGTTGACTTACAGTTTTCAATATATATATCCCCAAGTGTACAGGAATAAAAATGAAAAGAAACGAGTAGGAGTATTTATGCAACCAAGGTTTTTCTGGAGGAATTTCATGTACCGTTTTCCATTCCCATAACAACCTTATCATAAACTCATTCAAAGAAACAGAGTATCTGACACCAAAAATACATGTTTTATATAAGCGTGTCGTGTTCTTGAAATCATTTACCAAATTATTAAAAAAATTATATAATTATATATTTGTGTATTATTGTAATTTTATAATAATTTATATATTTATAATATTATTATCATTTTTTCGTACTTAAAAAACACAATCACCTCTAGTAAGACTAAATGTATTATACTTTATTCATTCCTAATTATTTGTCACTTTCATTAATAAATTGATCAACTTTTTAATTAAAAATTTATTTTTTATTATTTCAAAAAATTTAAAATTAGAATTTAAAAAATATTTAATATACTTTTCAATGATATATAATTTTTGTTTGTACTAATAATATTGTATATACAAATTTCTGTCAAATTTTGAATAATTTAACCATCCAAAACTCTGAAAATTTAATTAGAAACCCCAAAAAAGCTATCTGGTCAATGAGTTTATTTATTCTTCAAAATTTTACTTGCACATTTGAAATGAGATATTGAACCATAATTAATTATAACTCCAGTCTCCAAAATTAATTAATTGATTATATAATATAAAATTTATAAATTTAACAATGAGTATATAATACTCATTCTTTATATCCATGTTCCAGTAAATCTCTACGTACATCTCTCTGTATCTATATTTATCCCCATTCTTGCTTCTCTTCTCACATCTCCCCAGCCTCAATCCCCAAGATTCACCCAACCCAAATCCCCAAAATCAACCCACAAAACTCCATCTTTTTCGCCCAATAAAAATGACCCGTCGCTGCTCACATTGCAGCAACAATGGCCACAACTCACGCACCTGTCCTAACAGGGGTGTCAAGCTGTTTGGTGTACGATTGACTGATGGGTCTTCTTCTATTAGAAAGAGTGTTAGTATGGGTAATTTGAGTCATTATAGTGGATCCAATCTCAAGAATGGGTTTGATTCTCCTGGAGAGAATCTTGATCATGGTGGTGATGGATATGCTTCTGAGGATTTTGTTCCTGGCTCTTCTTCGTCTTGTCGAGAACGAAAGAAAGGTTTGATCTTTTTTGTTTAATTTCTCATTTTTGTAGTGATTTTGAGTTGTTTAGAGTGTTTTCTGAGCTCATTTCGTAATTGATGACATTGGAATGATTGTAGATATTACTACTTGTTTAGTATGGGAGGGTGATTTTTACGCAACCTTAACTATTTTTTGTGAGTGAATAATTTGAAAATGTTTTGGAAGATGTTAACTTTTTTGCAAAGTTATGAACTTTTAGGATAGCTGTTAGTGGAATGTGAATGTGTTTGTTGTATGCTAGTTTCTTTGGAGCTGCTAGATCTCGGTTGATGAATTTTTGGAATATGATTTTGTTCAAGGTTTTGTCTAATAATCGAGCTGGCATTGAAGATGTTTGTATGATATTTATCGTGTTGAATTTTAATGGAATATGCTTAATTTCATGGTGACAATGAGATTATGTTGATACTGAATGTCAGAATGTTCCTGAATTCCTGATGGAGTTATGTGACATGTTCGATGTTTGGTACATTTAAGATTGATATGATTTAAATTCTATACACTTTTTTTTGCCTGACATGATTTATTTTGGTATTTAGGTGTTCCATGGACCGAAGAGGAACATAAGATGTTTTTGCTTGGTTTGCAAAAACTTGGCAAAGGTGACTGGCGCGGTATAGCGCGTAATTATGTCATTACAAGAACACCAACTCAGGTAGCCAGCCATGCCCAAAAATATTTCATCAGGCAATGCAATATGTCTAGGAGAAAGCGAAGATCGAGCCTGTTTGATATGATTGCTGATGAGGTGATTTCCTCTCAATATTTAGGAGTCAAATTATATGTATGCTTGTATATGTATGACATGTAGTGTGAATTAAATGTACTGTGTATGGGCACATGCCACTGGTGCAGAAAACATTGGTTAGTATGGTGTGTGTATCTTTATGTAAGATGAAATTGTTGACACGGTCATGAAATTGAGCAACATAAACCAAAACAGATATAAGTGCAATCCATAACCCTGTAGTTGTCAATCTAATTATAAGGACATCAGTTGTTTATACCATGAGGTTTATAGTCTATATAAAGTCTGGTTACAAATATTTGTATACGTTTTCTTATGGCCCGCTCCTATCCAATTTTGTGCAGTCAGTCGAAACTCCAATGGTGTCTCATGATTTCTTTTCCGTTAACCCTCAAGAAGATGAGACCCGAATTGATCCAGTGCCTGCTCCTGCGGTGAAAAAAGAATGTGAACCAATGCAATCTGCCAGCTCGTATGACGTTGAACATGCCCCTTCAAAGCCAGAGAATTCGCAATACTGTTATCCAGTTTTCTATCCTGCCTATATCTCTCCCGTTGTTCCATCTTCCTACACATATTGGTCTGGTTGCAATGCAGAGCCAACTAAATCAGAGAGTCATGTAGTGCTTAGGCCAACAGCAGTACATTCCAAGAGCCCAATTAATGTTGATGAGCTGGTTGGCATGTCAAAACTCAGCTTAGGGGCATCCAGTGGCACTGATGAACGCACCTCTCTTTCGATTAAGTTAATCGAGGGTTCCAGTAGGCAGTCTGCTTTCCATGCTAAACCCACACCTGGTAGTTCAGGCATGACCTCAGGCAACAGTGCAATCCATGCAGTTTAAAAGTGTAGTCTGCTAGCTTAGCGCCGTGCTGGTAAGCTCTAGAGAATTATCTTGTTTATAGGAAGACAATAACGATGTTAAGTTGATTTGTTGTTTTAAAGATTGGGGATAACATTTTAAATAAGATTAGGTGTTGTTTGAAAATGCTTAATGTAAAACATGTATCAGCTGTTGTGTCATGTTAATCGAATTCCAGTCGGACACTCTTTGGTTGATTGTTATTAGTATTTGTTAGTATTTCTTTAAACACACAATGTACCTGTGGTCAATATTATCATTTTTCCTGTCCGGCAGAGAGTTTCTTTGTCTCTTAAGTATTACTTCTGAAAACATAATAACAAGCAGAGGATCAATTCTTTTCCTTGTTAGATAGAAACAGTAGTCCAGGAGGGAACGGTACACATGATGACAGGTTGCCAGGGAATTGGTGCTCTCTCTCTAGTCTCTATACTTGACACAATTTAGGGCTCGTTGAAGTTATTGAATTGAACTAAAAATCCTTGAGTTCTCAAATTTTGGTTCGTTAAAAAATGATCGAAATTTGAATTTGCATGGAGACAAAGATGGACAAATAAATAGAGCCCCGCAGTTACAGGTGGCCAAACGGGAACCGTAACCGGCTCGCCAGAAAACTCGTGTAACTTAGCTCGGTAAAGGGGCGGGTTAATTCGGCACGAACCGGTACACGCGAACGAGGCGTTTACGAGTTAATATTTTATGAACCGAAATCGGCACGAACCGGCACGTGGAAGTGAACCGCACGGCACGGCCCGTGAACCGTGACAGCCCGCCAACCCGTGAACGGAACGGCACGGCACGGCCCGCCAACCCGCGAAGGGAAACACGCGCCTTCAGTCTTCGGTCTTCACCAACGGTCACCTGCTGTAGTTCATTCACCAACGGTCACCTGCGGCTGCAGTGGCAACGGTAACATTTCCCCAACGTTCATCTCTCACTTCCCAACGTTCACATTTTCCCACTTTATAAATACTCCACACAGCTCTCATATTTTCTCCACCCATCTCTCTCGCTAGTCTATCTCTTTCTCTCTCTGCTCTATCTCTATCTGTCGCTTACTTAGTTACTTGTTTTAGCTTATACAGTTTTACTTGCTTTATTGTTAACATTCGAAGGCTTGAAGCTTTAAAAAATTAAAGCTTTACATATTTTCGGCGAATATTTTTTAAAAAAATGGAAGAAGGAAGAGGTACAATATCATCTCAAGATTCAAGCCAAGCAAACTCGATGCGACCCCCTCGATCCGTAGAAGCCGGTATTAATCTCGAATTCAATTTCAAATATATTCGTTTTTTATGTTTTTGTTTTTAAAAACTGTTGGTTTTTATGTTTTATAAAATATTTGTTTTTTATGTTTTTGTTTTTATAAACGGTTGGTTTTTATGTTTTATAAAATATTCGTTTTTCTGTTTTATAAAGCTGTTGGTTTTTATATTTTATAAAATATTCGTTTTTTATGTTTTTGTTTTTAAAAACTGTTGGTTTTTATGTTTTATAAAATATTCGTTTTTATGTTTTATAAAATATTCGGCTTTTTATGTTTTAAATTTAATCGGTTTATATTTTTTTTTTGTAGGTGGTTCTTCTAGTTCTACTAGGCATTCATCACATGTTTGGACTTATTTTTCGAGAGAAGCAACAGATGATCCGACTCGATTTAAAGCTTTTTGTTTGCTTTGTATTCAAAATGGTCGACAACAAGCCCCGTTTATTCACGCTAAGGGGACCGGTACGGGTACACTTGATCGGCACTTAAAAAATCATCATGGAATAATGAAACAAAGTCATGAAAGTGGAGAGGCACGTGGAGGTTCACAACAAACACAAATTGACGGTTTCGTGACTTCGTATCCCGGTGGAGGTATGTCTTTTTCCTATAATAGAGATAGAATGATTGAAGATTTTGCTACTTATATTACATTAAACGAGTTACCTTTCTCCCACGGTGAGAGTCCAAATTTAGAGCACGTGATTAAACATTCACTAAACCCGGCATTTAGAAGAATTCCTAGGAACACACTTAAACGTCACACACAAAAACAATATTATGCTCAACGTGCACAATTAATTGAAAGTTTCGCTAATTTTGATGGTATGGTTTCTTTAACTAGTGATTGTTGGAGTTCGGGTCAATGTGAGCCTTATATTTGTGTTATGGTTCATTGGATTAGTGATTGACGAATAGAAAAAATGAATTATTGCTTTTGATATCATGGATGAGTCACACACCAGTTATAACATAAAACAAAGAATTTTATATACAATAAAGGAATTTAATTTGTTTAACAAGGTATTCACAATATCTTTAGATAATGCCGCTTCTAATAACAAAGCCATGGATTATATTAAGCAAGATATTCCTTTAGTTTTAGATGAAGTATTTTTACACGTTAGATGTTGTGCTCACATAATTAACTTGTCGGCTCAAAAGGGAATTACACAATTAACTCATTTATTACAACCTATTAGGAAAGTAGTTAAGTATCTACGTTTTGCGGGTACATATAGGTCTAAGTATAAAAAATTGTGTAAAGAAAATGGATTAAGGTCGAAGAAGTGGGGTATCGATTGTTCTACAAGATGGAATTCGACTTATAAATTATTAAATGATGCAATTCAATATAAGACCATTGTCACTGAATTATATAATAAAGACCCAAACCACCAATACGAAAATGGACTTATCACCGAATTTGATTGGCAATTGGCATCTACCGTACGTGACATACTTGATTGTTTTGCACATGCTACTACGGTTCTTTCTTATGTTTATGAACCAAATGTACATCATGTTATCATTGAGTGTGTTAATATTATTACTACTTTAAAAGAATATGAACAAGATCAATATTTTAGTGATGTTATTGTTGACATGAAAATTAAGTGGATCGAATACTTTACAGAATTTTCTTATGTTTATGGTATTGCATGTCTTCTTGATCCCGGTGTTAGAAAGGAAGGTTTAGAAAACATTTTAGGTCATTATTATGAAGTTTTAAATGTTTCGTATGATCATGTTTTATATGTTAATCAATGTTTAGACTTCTTGTGTCGTCTTGTAGATATTTATGTTCCAAAAGTTCAAAGTTCTATACCACCTAAGAGTACTAGTAGTAGTAGTAGTAGTAGTAGTGTTAGTAGGTTTAATAATACTATTTCATCTATACTAACCAAAAAACAAAAATGTTTTCCACTTCATCATCTCTCGTACCTTCTTCTTCTTATAGTATGGTTAGAGAATTTTTTTCTTAGAATTACGAGTTACATGAACATTTTGAAATACTAACATGGTGGAAGAATCACGAGTTACAATTTCCGGTTTTAGCAAAAATTGTAAGGGATATTTTAGTAGTTCCCGCTTCTACAATTGCGTCCGAGTTCGCTTTTAGTGCAGGTAGAAGAGTGTTAGACGAGAAGAGAACAAGTTTTGCGCCAGACGTAGTAAAGATTTGTGTTTGTAAAAAAGATTGAGATCAAACCGCGAAAAGATAACAAGGGAAACAAGAAGATGACTCGGACGGCGAGGACGATCCGTGGATGACAATGGATACTTCAGATTCCGACGCCTCAACTACCAACGAACAACAATAATCAAATAAGGGATAGGATTTTTTTGTTTTGTATTTTTAAAATTTGTTTGGTTTGTATTTGTTTTAATATGTTAATGCGGTTTGTTTCGTTTTTTTAGAGATGGGTCCTCTCAAATTAATTGTACAATATTTTTTAATTAATAAAATTTGCAGAGGTACCGTCCTCTTTTATTCCAAAAAAGGTTTAAATTTCTGTAAATAAAATAAATGCAGTATAAATGTTTGAGTTTTGAACTTAAAATTTCTGTAAATAAAATAAATGCAGTATAAAATAAATGTACAATATTTGATAGATTTTAATTGTACAATATTTTTTAATTAAAATAAATGCAGTATAGTGCTTGGAGATTTTTTAATTAACTCATTTATTTAATTGTACAATATTTATGCAGTATAGTGTGTAAGTTTTTTTTTTTGTTTTGAAATAAGTATAGTGTGTAAGTTGTTTTTAAACATTTAATTGTTGCAAGTTGCGTGAAACAGATCAAACAAGATTCAAGAATCAACCAACCAGCCCGGTGAACCGCACGCCCCGTCCCAACCCGTCCCAACCCGCCTAACTCGTCTCGTGAACCGCTGTCCCCGCCCGCCAACCTGCCAATGTCCGCTGCGAGCTCAAATTTCCTTGACACGGCACGGCCCAACTCACCACTGAAAACGTGCCGGTTCCGTGTCCTTCCTGCACCAACCCGGCACGGCTCGCCCGCCCTACCCATAGTATCCCACTCACCTTGTCACCACCTGAAATATAAACTCTATCCAATTCGCATCTCCGTCTAGTTTCTGGATCAAACCTTGCATGTGCATCATATAAACTTGCTGTTCTCATTCATTGTTTAACAATCATCAATTCATCATACATACAAGTAAAGATTTATTTTTATTGATAGTCTATTGACACAAGGGTTGAGCAAGCTTTGGTGTCCTCATTTCTTTTTATTCATGAAATTTCTCATATGTTTTTTGGTAGAACATACAAGCCCATTCACACTGATGTATATTATACCGCACGATATATAGTTCAGTTTTTTTTACATGAATACATGAGTTCCATCTTTTTTACGCGTAATATATTATCGGATTAACAATCATTTATTCTTAATTGTTTTCCTTTAAATAATTCTCTATGTATTAATTTATAATTTACACGGAGATGCAGGATTTCAGATTTCCAAAATGGGTCGAGATCGAAAATTCAAAAATCAGCAAATGCATGAAAATCGAAAAATAAACAGAACTGAAATCCGAATAATAGTTGAGTGACCCATTTAAACTCTTGGCGGGGTAACCACTGACCACATCTCTTTTCTTATATAAAATCCCCAGCCCCCAATTTCTCACTCTTAAATCTTAATTACCAATGGACTCTCCTAATCCCCAAACCCTAATTTCAACAAACCACCAATCGCTTCAATTCGCCGTCGATCCTCCGCCACCCTCCGACGAAAACGCATCAGCTCCGACCGAGTCAACTCCATCACTTCCTCCCCACGAAAAAATCGCAGCTCCTACTGAGTCAAACCCGGCCGAGTTACCACCGAGTCAAGACCCAAAACCAAATAACTCACAACAAGTATCCGAGAACGGTAGCTCCAATGATAACGTTGATTCCGGTGAAGCAGGTGGCCGGCGTCGTCGCCGGAGCCGGTGGGACCCACAGCCAACGGACACAAATGGAGATACTAAGAAGCGGAAGTCACGGTGGGCTGATGATGATCCGGTGCCGGTGTTTCAATTACCCGATTTTATGAAGGATTTTGCTCAAGGTATCGAAATCGATCCCGAAATTCAGCTTTTAAATGCTAGGTTACTAGAAATTAGTAAAATGTTGCAAACTGGTGTACAATTAGATGATCGTCCTGAAGGCGCTAGGTCGCCTTCACCTGAACCTGTTTACGATAATTTTGGTGTTAGGGTTAATACTAGAGAGTTTCGAGCTAGGGAAAGGCTTAATAAAGAGAGACAGGATATAATTACGCAGATTATTAAAAGGAATCCTGCTTTTAAACCGCCTGCTGATTATAGGCCACCTAAGCTTTATAAGAAGTTGTATATTCCTATGAAGGAGTATCCGGGGTATAATTTTATTGGATTGATTATTGGGCCGAGAGGGAATACGCAGAAGAGGATGGAGAAGGAGACGGGAGCGAAGATTGTGATTAGGGGAAAGGGGTCGATTAAGGAAGGGAGGTTTGGACAGAAGAGGGATTTGAAGTTCGATCCTTCGGAGAATGAGGATTTGCATGTTTTGGTGGAAGCGGATAATCAGGCGTCGCTTGATGCTGCTGCGGGAATGGTGGAGAAGCTTTTGCAGCCGGTTGATGAAGTGTTGAATGAACATAAGAGGCAGCAGCTTAAGGAACTTGCGGCGTTGAATGGAACGATTAAGGATGAGGAGTTTTGTAGACTGTGTGGTGAGGCGGGGCATAGGCAGTATGCTTGTCCGTCGAGATTGTCGACTTTTAAGAGTGATGTTTTGTGTAAGAATTGTGGTGACGGGGGACATCCGACTATCGATTGTCCTATGAAAGGGGCGGCAGGGAAGAAAATGGATGATGAGTATAAGAACTTTTTGGCAGAATTAGGGGGGACTATGCCGGAGTCTTTTACCAAAGAGAGTACACCGTTGGCTATCATGGGTTCAAATAATTCTGGAAGCAATCCTCCTTGGGCCAACAACAGCAGTTCTGGAAGTATTGGGAGTTCACTTCATCCTGGACTAGGGAGCAGTGTGGCTAAGGTTGGAAAAGAAATTGATGACACTAACCTATATATAGGTTACTTGCCATCAACTGTTGAAGATGATGAATTGATTAGACTGTTTCAACCTTTTGGTGATATAGTAACAGCCAAGGTTATCAAAGATAAGATTAGTGGTTTGCATAAAGGTTATGGTTTCGTCAAGTATTCTGATGTTGCTCAGGCCAATCAGGCAATTGCTAGCATGAATGGTCATCGTATCGATGGAAGAGCAATTGCTGTTAGAGTTGCAGGAAAGCCTCCTCAACCTGTTCTACCGCCGGGACCTCCTGCCCCTCCTGTTCGTGCTTATCTTGGTCCAAGCCAGGGATTTAATGGATACCCGCCCCAACAAATGCAATCAGGTGGTCCTCCTGTGATCGCACCACCTGGCAGTTACATGGCTGCTCCAGTTCCTTGGGGGCCTCCTCCTCCACCTCCTTATGCTTCCTACCCTCCTCCCCCTCCCCCTCCTGGATCTAACATGTACACCTCGTTTCCACCTCCACCTATGCCCCCCTATGGCACACAATATCCCCCAACTCAAGTTGCTGCCTCTGGTGCTCCGTCTCAAAGTTTTACATCTACTGAATCCCAACATAGCTACTCTACTGGAATTCAATCTCAGGATAACACACTTGCATCTAATAACTTTTATGGAAGTTCACCTGTTGGTATGCCACCAAACTCGCAACCACTTTACCCTGTATCTTCTATGGGTTACTCTTCCTATTACACTATGAATCCTCCTATGCTTCCACCTCCAGCTCAGGATACAGAAAATCCTCCTATGCCTCCACCTGCGCCATCTGCTGAACAAAATGCACAGAGTACTTGTGGTGCGAATTCGGAGTACGAGAAATTTATGGCTGACATAAAATGAGAAGGTAGGTTGGCGCCGTCCTTACATCCAACGTAAGTATACAATTTGTTAAACCCCTCGTCTCACTCTCCCTTTTGTTGAAAGGGCTGGGAACTAGATTTTTCTTGGGTCCATAGTCGGTAAATAATTGTTTGTTTCAGTGCATTTTTTGATCAGGTTACATTGATTTGGTGTGAAGGGAAGACCACAAATATTTAATTAAATTATGTGTCCCCTCAACTGTTCATTGTGCCGAACAATAAGCTTCAGAAATAGAGTTTCATACTTTCCAAACTAGTAAATTTATGAATTTATAGGCATTAACGAGGGGTTAGTGAAAACTGATTGAAAGGGATCTTAATAAATTTTATGAGAACAGTTGGTTTTGATATAGTTCCAAGTTCAAAAATACGTCTTATTGCTCTTCTCAGTATTTGAGAGTAGAAGACAATTTATTTTGTCACCTATGGTATTTGGGTTGTCAAGCAGAATCAAGTGAAATTATATCTAGATTCTAGCCAATAGCCATCCATCATTGCTTTTATTCTCATCTGCACACTTTTTTATTGACTAACACATTTTTTCTTTGCCCTTATACATTATATTAGGGGTAGGCGGGGATTGCATTTCTAGCTACTCTAGTACAAGTCTTAATATTGGCCACTATTATTGTGTGTGTTTGCGCGCGCGTGTTATCAGGGCAGGTTATTTGATTGTACTAATTATAGGGTTCTGCACAATATAAGCTAAAAGATAGTCGATAAATCACCTGAGTCCTCTATTTTTAAAAAAATAGTTGTGAGCGGATTTTGACAGTGATTAGTTGGCTGGAACTAACAAATGCTGCTTGATGGAGGGCTCATAGATTTCTTTATATTCACCGTCTATACTAATTACTGTAAAGTTTTAGTATTCTTGCTTTATCTAAGTTTTCTTGTTTTTATGATCTTCATCTTTGGCAGGATGAGGTTTCTTGGAGCTCTTGTCAGCATATTTTCTTTCGTGTTGCTTATAACATCAAGTTTCAGGCTCACATCTTTACTCTTGCTGTGCTAATGTTCCAATTGCAGAGACCACTTTAGCCATATCTAGCAGGATGGTGCTACTTAAATTCAGCGATAATCAATGAGATCGGATGTTGCAACTTGCAATACTTATTTTTATTTTCAGGGATATGATGCTAATAAATTATTGGTTTTGTTTTAATTCTGACAAACTTATTGTTGGTCATGGTTTTTGCTGTTGTACTGCACAAGAATTTTTTTAAGACTTCAAGTTCTCCTTTTGCTCCATAACATCATTAAATGTCATATATTTATTTGTTGTCAATGATAATCCTGGTCTACTTTGTTGAACCTCAATGGTGCTTCTGACACGTGGTTGATCAATCTTAATCTGAAGCTAAAAGGTATATATATATATATATATGTGTGTGTGTGTGTGTGTGTGTGTGTGTGTGTGTGTGTGTTTATGCTAACCAGAGGCATAGAAATCTCGTGTATCGGCTTCTCATCTGTCTGTCATGGGATTAACAATTTATGCATTAGATTATCTTCCATGTTATACTTGTCTTCTCAGGGCATGGCCTTGCACTGAAAATTTGAACTTTTGCACGTATTACTAGTCTGTCCATTGGAACCTGGAAGTATCTGATAAGTAGTTGTTTCATGTGTGTTAATCTGGCCAATACATAGTCATTGGATATGGTTCAAGTGACATTTATTCATCTTACATCTCTTGAGCTTTTCGCTGATATATTGTATGATTAGGTGTTATGCTTGACAAAGGAAATAGGTGGATTCAAGTTCATAGCCTTCACACAACTCCTGTCTGGCTTTGCTTTTAGTGAGTCATTTTTTAAATCTTCATTGACATTGGTTTATACTTTTTACAGGAGTCTTGGATTTAGTCATGGTTGCAGGTTCTGTTAAAGATGGTAGAAGATTTTAGCTATAGAAGTGAGCATTTTTTCCCCCAAAAGATTGGAAAACAGAACAAGTATACTCTTGTTTCAGAAAAGTTTTTTTGTATGAACTATGAACCTGAATCTGAAGTTTACTTCGAACCCCTTGAGTATTTTCTCTGGAGTCCATGTCCATCAGTTTAAATTGCAATGCGGTTCAGGTTCAAGGATGGGTTGTAATTGAACGAATGTATTGATCATGAATAAGTCATTAGAAATTATGCATTGATCTGATTTATTATTTGTTGAATCCTTGTCTTCAGCCCAAGTTATTGTTGTCAGTGACAAAGAAAATCCTAACCCACCCAAAACACGAATTATAAGCTGAAAATTAGATAATTTAGAAACAAGCAAAAGCGCCTGAAAAAAAAATGAAACAAGCAAAAGTGATTTCAAGAAAAAAAAACTGCGGCAAACATTGTACTGAGGTTTGACATTTAACGTCAAACAATGTTAAACCTCAGTACAATGTCAAACCAGAGAATATAAATTGAAGCTTCTAAGAGCTAGGAGCGAAGACATGAGGGAAAACTAGCAAAAGAAGTTTCTATGCGAGAATATAATCAAAGAAGTCGCACCAAATGAAGAAAAGAAAGTTATTTAAAAGCAACCAATTTGAATCACAATCCCAAGAGGCTTACAAGGTAAAGCTACTTTCTCTTCTGCAGCCAACTCAATATTTGAAACCGAACCATTTTCAACTTCGCCGTCCAGCCACCGGTACTCGAAGGCCACTGAGAAGCTTTAGGCTCACCATACCGAGGCACCAGACAATTATGTCATGATACTAACCCCGCCAACGGCAATGTCTGTTGAAAACCCGGGAAAGAGCTAGGTGGAAAAGCACTCCCAGCATTTTCAGCTTAGCCATGCAGCCACCCACAGCCAAAGGCCACCACGATCTCTAGTTGAAATCGAACCATTGTAAATATAACATTGAACAAACTATGAGCATGTTAAACTGAAATGGACCCGAGAATCTGCCAGGACTAGTTACAGCATTTCCCATTATACTATATATGGCATTTTGTTTCGTATACTTATACACACAACTGCAGAGACAGACTACAGACACGATCTATTGATCTATACTACCGTTGACCCTGCAGCGTCTAACATCATATATGATTCTCACCCAGTACTAAGCTTCATCCCTAGTTATGCGTACCAAATTTCTGACACATGGAGCTGAATGGAAGTAGGCAGTACTGTTGAGTAAGAAAAGATAATTACGATCCATATTCTTAGCATTCCCTGTGTATTGGAAAGTTTGTCCAATCAAACTACTAAAGCTGTCCAAAGGTACATCCTTGTTGGCTTTGTATCAGTCAACGAATTTGGAAACTGGACCAGCGAATATCGCTACTTAACTTGCAATAGCAGACTCGTTGTGCTCATAAGTCATCAAACCACAAGTCCCAACCATCAAACTACAAATTAGATCCCAAAATGAATATGTCATCGAAGAAACTAACCCAATAGCCTAACTAACATATGTACATAACATCATGTTAAGTTAAACAATTCTCAGGATCTCATGATGACTCTGGCATTTGAATCTGATTAAGCCTGCTAACCCAAATTGAATGCAAAATCATGTTGAACATATCATATTTGAGAGGTTTTGGGTTCCAAAGAAAATGCTTCTGCAGCATCCTTATATTAGTTTGCATTTTTTGATACTGTCTCAAAGTGATGGCCAATAATATCTCCTTAAGTTTAGGAATATCTTTTTCAGCCACAACTACAGAAAACGAGCTCCAATTTAGCACATCACTCAACGGGAGGATAAAATTATCAGCAATAATCACTGGAACACACTCATAATAAATGGCCTCAACAATCCTGGGGCTATTCACCTCATAACCCATGGGGCAAATGCAAAATTTGCTGGATTTCATGTGCTGAGCATAAGAAAATGTTTGGGAGACTTTTTTGGGAAGAGCACCATAAATCTTCATATCATTGTCTTTGCCACTCCAGGTTTTGCGAAGAATTGGACGGACCCTACCGTGCATTTTTCCGGCAAAAAAGGCAAGGATATGACGTTGGGACACTCTCTTGCCACCAATATTTCTACGAGGATTCTGTGGATTCCTTATAGTGGTTTCCGGCAGGGAAACATCCTTTCCTGCAACGAATATCCCTTCAGATGAATCTGCATTGCATAGCGCTTTAATAGAATGCTCTTTTAGTTCCTTATGCTCAGTCAATGTGTAAGAGCCCTGCAAAGATATTTGAAGAGAAATTACTAAAACTTGGTCAACCGGTAAGTCCCCTCAACACTTGACGAATGATAAAAAACAGTTGAAGATATTGTATACATTGTTCGATACAAGTAGCTATTCCATGGGACATTTAACTAGAGCATTATGCTTTTTATGGATGTTGTATGCAAATTTAATGACTGACAAATTTACTATACCCAATCATGACAGCCAGCCAAAAAATGATCCGAGCCGTGACTTCGATTCCAAAAAGGATATTTTGCAGCGAGCATGTTTACGTAGTCTCGTAGAAAGATTGACAGAGGTTTGAGATTATGCGAATTAGGCTTGTAGAGAGCCCGTGCGAGCTGGCGTGCACTGTATGGAAGGTAAAACAAGTGGGCCTTTTCAGGGTCACTTGTGACAAGCTTCTTGTTTCCCATCAGTAACCTCATAAACCATCCTTCAGAAGCATAAATTCCTCTGAGATAGGGTTGGTGGAATATTGGTCTTCTTCCTTCTCGATAGATATAAACCTTGAGTATGAGTTCCATAAGCTCATAACTCCTGAATATACAGATAATAACAGTTTTCAACTTTATGATTAAAGATCCTGTAATAATTAGTGTATGACTGTGTGAGGTAATCTATTAAATATGTGTCCATCAGATAATCTGTTTCCAGTTATTTCTTAAATGTTGCTCTGCTTTAAAAATGAACAGGTAATGTAGTTGCCGCCATAACATTGTTATTTGTAAAAAAGGATTTGACTACCTCGCAGGAAATATAAGCACCAATAATATAAGTATTCCAAGATGATGTTTATGCTTAACCTAGAAAGGTACTTATGAAAGTCAGCAAATAGCTACTCTAATAACACCATATGAGCATTTAATGAGCTAAGAATTCCTTAAAAAAATTTCCATATGTATGGCACTAATTATGACATTAAAGATTTATGAGTTGGATATTAGCTGCCGATTGCCGTAGTTATTAAATAGTTCTCTGAAGTATATCTAATATACAACCTAGTACTACTATTGGTTGAAACAATAATGCACTGCTTACACAATGGTTAAAACAATACGGTAAAACAATGACGACAAAGATCACTACTTGAGTACAAGAGATGTACCTTTTGAAAGAAGAAACATTGTGGAATAAAGGGGCATGCAGGTCTGGATCATTCGTGACAATTGATGCTTTTTCAATCTCCTTCTTTGCATAAAGTAGTGCCTCATCTGGCTTCAATGACTCTGTGTATCTCTAAATATCAAATGACATCTCAGAATACATCTCTCCTTGGAAAACAAAAAGTTCAAAAAAAAACTACACAAACTTACCGATGAGCTTTGGGTCAAAGTTTCAAAAGTATAAGGTACTTGAGGTACTGTTAAAATCTTTTTATTTGTTTCCTTGGTTTCATCACTTGTGTTTGTAAGACTAGTCTCCCCGTCAACCACTATCTTTGATTGATTCAGTTCAGCAACATTCTTGGCTAAAACAATTTGGATGCCAACATTGGAAGTTGCAAGCTTATCATTGGCCCTAAGTGCAGTGTCATAAATTAAAGCAGAGGTCCTATCCAAGGGTTCATGTGCTAAATATGTTAGCGATGGTGATAGATTCCATAGGGTCAGTGGATAAGGAAGTGAAGAAAGTAGAAGCAATATCCCAGCTGTTGTGATAATAACTCCAGACAAAAACAGTCTTCTCCAATTAAGCCTGAACATCATGAAGATCAGAATTTGGTGCCACCACCTATACATCTTATCCTTCGAATGTTTGTCAAAACCAAACATCATGAGTTCAAAGACTCGTACCTCTACACTCTTTAGGACAAGATTATGAGTTTCGCAAGTGAAAAACTGTTGGTACAAACAATTTACTTTATGAACTTCCGTTATAAAACCTTACTTGCATCCTATGCTTGTGCTTGCCGAAAAGTTCTATTCTTCAGCCCTACTTAATAAAACAAAATGAGCAAAAAGAAGTGTGTACTTATAATTGAATCAATATATATAATGAAAAGAAGTGGCAATGAAGCTTTGGCATTAACAAAAACATGGCTCAACGTGTAAATAAATATAGGGTTAAACATCAAAAGTGGCCATTAGCATAATATAAAGTTCATCGCCAATAAATTCGAGGTCTCAAGTTTACCATAATTAAGTGAAAAGGTATAATATTTCTTTGATCAGAAATATTGGTCAATTTTAATGCCTACTCAGAAAAAAATTACCTTTCGGGTAATGTCTAATTCAAAATTTCCGTTAAACCCTTACAAAGTGTACCTTTTGACTTAATAATGATTAACCGGAGACCCTGGTGGTGGTGATCTTGCTAACTAAACAGTAGCCAAAGAAAGAAAAAAAAACATACAGAATCTCAAGGCATGCATGATTCAATTCTTAACCCATGACATAAATAGTAGTACTAAGAAGCTGATTAATGACTAAAAATTTATTTCATTCATAATCTTTGTGATTAGTGATCCTATTTTCATAAAAGGGTATTGATCAAATTATAGATACAATCTTTTCTTAGCCAACAAAGGCAGACATACATACATTTAAACAACAATCTCAAATAAATAGTTTCTCATGAAATATACTTGCAAACTTTAAGCAAAATTGGTCATGAAACTATACATACACAACACAAACATGTAAAAAAATGGAGAGTGAATTTAATAATAGACATAAACATACCAGCAGGAAGAGGAGAAGAAGACCCAAGAAATATATAGACACAAGGTGAATTTATACATACATGGATCTGAAGATGGTAAAGGAGATGGAAGTTATGTTAGGCAATAAAGATAGAAAAGGAAAGGAAAATCATATATGATGAGCTGCACACGGATTAAATGGATAAAAGTACAAACTCAAGAAATACTATGAAATTCTGTCAGTGTCAGTGTGTGTCACTGTTCATGTGTCAAACATATCTTAACTTTGGGTTTATATTCTTTTTTTTTTTATTTTGATATAAGAGAGAATCAAACGATTTTGGGGATGTCCGATGGATAGTTTGTAAATATAGAAAATTATAATTGTTTAATATTTTTAATACTATAATTATCTCCAATATTATTATACTTATTTCCATTTTTATTTTTCTTACAATTCAATATTCCACATATCTATACTATATTATTAAAGCCGAAACATTGAAAGATTTGATTTTCGGTTAGTTTTTGGTTTTCGGTACTTTTTCTAATTAATAAATTAATAATATAATCAAAATATGGGAAATTTTTATTCTAAATTAATATTTCACTATATTTTACTACATAAAAATCAAATAATATTGAAATCTAATCAAAAAAATGGAAATATGAGATCTAATTTGTTTAAATTTAGGATACACCGCTACAAATTTTATTTTTTTTTAGGATAACGAAAACTATTACCTTTTATATTTGTTATTACTAAAATTTATGTTTTCCAAAAATATGAGATGCAATCCTTACTTTTTTATTTTAAAACATATTTTAATACTCTATTTAATAAATAATAAAATAATATAAAAATAGTAACTAGCTGATTTCCTTTTATAATTAAAAAAAATCTAACAAAATCTACTCCTTTTCCCAAAATATCACGAAACTTACCTTTAAATTAAAACATAATATCTTTTATATCTGTTATCACTAAAATCTCTATTTTCCAAAAATATGAGATACAATCCTTACTTATTTATTTTAAAATATATTTTAATACTCTATTTAATAAATAATAAAATAATATAAAAATAGTAACTAGCTGATTGCTTTTTATAATTAAAACATTTTTTTTCCAACAAAATCTACTTCTTTTCCAAAAATATCACGGCAATTACCTTTAAATTAAAATATATTACTTTTATATTTGTTAAATCTCTCTTTTCCAAAAATATCAAGTGCAACTCTTACTTATATATTTTAAAACTTATTTTAATACTTTTAATTAATTAAAAAAAACTTACCTATTTTAACAAGTGAACGTATTTTTTTAACAAATACAATTAATATAATTAAAACTCATCTAAAAATATTATAGGTAGTTACTTTTTTTTAATTAAAACATGTTAGTTTTCCTATTTGTCCTTATTAAAAAAACTTACTTATTTTAACATGTTAACGTATTTTTTTAATAAATACAATTAATATAATTAAAACACTTCTAAAAATATCACGGGTAATTATTATTTTTAATTAAAACATGTTAGATTTTCTATCTATCCTTATTATTAATATTATTTTATAATACCTCATTTATTTTCCTCAGCCCCACCTGTATTTTTTAATATTTTTTTATGTTCCAATTAATATTTAAGTTTCTCATTTTATAATTTATCATATTAATTTTTAATTTTATTTTAATATTTTCCGTTCAAATTAAATTTTTTAGTTTATTATTTTTTAAGACTCGTGCCTTGAACGGGTTATAGGCTAGTATTATAAAATACATAGTATAATATTAATATCGAATTCTAGTATATAATACGTTCTTTCTAGTGAACCGTCATCTCATTAAACATATTTTCTCTTTTATGTTGTTACCAAATCCAACAGATTATACTTTAATCTACTAAAAGAATTAAATCATCTAATTTTTATTGTTCAAAATATGGGTACTCAACAAAAATAAACGAAAAAAATAAGAATTATGTATTTTATCATATTAAGATGTTACTTTTGTTTTCTCTATTCGTTAATAGTTAAAAGATAATTATTTTATTTTTATTTTTAAAATTTGAATTGAAGAGAAAAAAGAAACTAACCTTTTATTTTAATTTTTAATATTTGACATGAAGAGAAAATTTAGAAAAATATTAAGATGGTAAGTTTGACTTGAAATGAAAGTTTAGGAAAATATTAAGATGATAATATGACATTATGAGAAATTTTAGAACTTAAAAGAAAATATATGATAATATTAAAATTGTATATTTAGTTTTCTCCATTATTAAAGATTTTAAAGGTAAAAATATGAAAGTTGTATATTTAGTTTCCTCCATTAGTAAAGATTAAAAGACAATTCACACATCTATCTATACTATATTATTAAAGACGAAACATTAAAAGTTTTGGTCGGTCGGTCGGTCGGTCGGTCGGTATTTGGGCCGATTCACGGCCTATCTATAACCAATTTATTAATAATCAATTACTTTTTTCAGTACATTACCTATTTTATATTATTTTTAAACTAAACCAACTCATCTTCTAAAAATAAAACGGGCAACATATATATAATATGGTAATATTATTATATATTTATAAACGATTACCTTTTTCAGCTAAAACATATTATTTTTATATTTTTAAATAAAACAACTCATCTTCTAAATACACATATATGGAAACCAATTTATTAATAACCAATTACCTTTTTCAGCTAAAACATATTACCTATTTCATATATCTATTTAACTAAAACAAATCATTTTCTAAAAATAAGACGGGCAACATATATATAAAATGATAATATTATTATATATTTATAACCGACAACTAAAACACATTATTTGTTTTATATTTTCTAACTAAAACAACTTATCTTCTAAATATAATACATGCAAAATAAATATACAATGGTAATATTGTTTTATATAAATATTAATAAATAACTATTTATTCTTTTCAGCTAAAACACATTACCTCTTTTATATTTTCTAACTTAAACAACTAATTTTCTAAAAATAATGCAGACGACATATATAAAAAAAGTAATATAATTTATATAATTGTGAATAAGTAACTAATTGTCTTTTTAAGAATATTACCTGTTTTATATTTTTTAACTGAAACAACTCATGTTCAAATTAAAAATAACACGGCAAAAGACAGATATATTGGTAATATTATTATATTAAACTTATGAAATTCATGTTTATTATAATTTTTTTAACATTCAATTTAATCGAGATAATTAATGAAAATAAAAGTAATAGTATATTCAAATAAACTCGGTATATTGCACGAACACATATTTTGATATTTACATTTGAGTCCCTTTTTAGATTTTTAAGAGTAAAAAAATACGAATCATTAGATCTGTTATTTTAAAATATTTTATATTTTAATATCTAAAATACTACTACAGATTACGTCAAGAATATATTAAATTTAGATATTAAATTGTTAGATTTATAAATCCGGTATATATATATTAGAATTTTATCAAATTATATATAATAACTAAAATCTAAATAAAAATAAGAAAATATTAAAGAAGACCGTGCGTCGCACGGGATATAAGCTAGTATTATATTATTAAAGCCGAAACATTGAAAGTTTTAGTTTTCGATTTTCGGTTAGTTTTTGGTTTTCGGTACTTTTTCTAATTAATAAATTAATAATATAATCAAAATTCGGGAAAGTTTTATTCTACATTAATATTTCACTATATTTTACTACATAAAAATCAAAAAAATATTGAAATCTAATAAAAAAAATGGAAATATGGGATATAATTTGTTTAAATTTAGGATATACTACTACAAATATACTTCTTTCTTTTTAGGATAACGAAAGTTTTTTTCTAACAAAATTTACTCCTTTTCCAAAAATATCATGACAATTATCTTTAAATTAAAACATATTACCTTTTATATTTGTTATCACTAAAATCTTCGTTTTCCAAAAATATGAAGGGCAATCCTTACTTATTTATTTTAAAACCTATTTTAATACGGGTGAACTCCCAAAATAACCACCAAATCAGTTTTTTGCCCAAAATACCCACCGACGGGATGCTCCGCCCTAAATACCCACGGAATACGCATTACAGACATGCGTATACTGTTTTTACAAAGAATGCGCATCTCATACATGCATATTCTTTGTAAATGTTTTACGGAATACGCATGTCTGACATGCGTATACACTTTTTGAAAAAACAAAGAATACGCATCTCTGACGTGCGTATTCAGCCGGTATTTTGGGCGGAACATTCTGCTGGTGGGTATTTTGGGCAGTCCACCCCGTTTTGGTAGGTATTTTGGGCATTTTCTCTTTATATACTCTATTTAATAAATAATAAAATAATATAAAAATAGTAACTAGCTGATTGTCTTTTATAATTAAAAAAAAAATTCAAACAAAATCTACTCATTTTCCAAAAATATCATAACAATTACCTTTAAATAAAAACATAATATTTTTTATATTTGTTATCACTAAAATCTCTTTTTTCCAAAATTACGAGATGCAATCTTTACTTATTTATTTTAAAATCTATTTTAATACTCTATTTAATAAATAATAAAATAGTATAAAAATAGTAACTAGTTGATTGTCTTTTATAATTAAAATATTTTTTTTCCTAACAAAATCTACTTCTTTTCCAAAAATATCACGAGCAATTACCTTTAAATTAAAATATATTACCTTTTATATTTGTTATCACTAAAATCTCTATTTTCCAAAAATATCAAGTTCAACCCTTACTTATATATTTTAAAACTTATTTTAATACTTTTAATTATTAAAAAAAACTTACCTATTTTAACAAGTGAGCGTATTTTTTTAACAAATACAATTAATATAATTAAAACACATATAAAAATATTATAGGTTTTTAATTAAAACATGTTAGATTTCCTATTTGTCCTTACTAAAAAAACTTACTTATTTTAACATGTCAACGTATTTTTTTAATAAATACAATTAATATAATTAAAACACTTCTAAAAATATCACGGGTAGTTACTTTTTTTAATTAAAACATATTAGATTTTCTATTTGTCCTTATTATTAATATTATTTTATTATAAAATAATATATTAATAATACCTCATTTATCTTCCTCAACCCCATCTGTATTTTTTAATATTTTTTTATATTTCAATTAATATTTAAGTTTCTCATTTTATAATTTATCATATTAATTTTTACTTTTATTTTAATATTAAAATTTTTAGTTTATTATTTTTTTAGTTCCGTGCCTTGCATGAGTTATAGGCTAGTTTTTATATAAATTAAAACTGTATATTTAATTCCATCAATTAATAAAGATTTTAAAGTCAAGAATATTAAAATTTTATATTTACTTTCCTACATAGTATAGATTTTAAAGACAATTGAGATATTTTCGAATCTTTAATATTAATAATTCAAAATTTTGAGAAAAATAGAAAGATAGATTGAAGTGATTTGAGATGTGTCACATCACCGCCTTGTCTTCTTCTTTTTCAAAATTTTAGTTTTGACTTAAAATAGAAAACTCAGGAAAATATTAAGATAAGATATTTAGTTTCCTATGTTAGTAAATATATTCAAAAATAAAAAACTTTAGGAGAATAATAAAATTTTATATTTAGTTTCTTCAATTGGTAAATATTTTAAAAATAATTAGTAAAGATTTAAAAAACAATTGAGATATTTTATGTTAAAAATTAATAAATAAACTGGACTCGTAAATTAAGTTTAGGAGAATATTAATATAGTATAGTATACTTGGTTTTGACTTAAATAAAAAATTCATGAGAATATTAATATAATATTTTGTATGTTAGTAAGTATATTAATTAATAAAAAATTTAGGAGAATATTAAAATTGTATTTAGTTTCCTACAGTAATAAGATTTTAAATGTAAGAATATTAAAATTGTATATTTAATTTCCTCCATTAGCGAAGATTTAAAAGACAACATTTCCTAATCAAAAAATTAGGATAGTAACCATTACCGAAAATTTAAAAGACAATTGAGATATTTTCTAATAAAAAAAAGGAGAATATTAAAACTGTAAATTCAGTTGTTTCCTCCAATAGTAAAGATTTTAAAAGCAAGAATATTAAAATTGAATATTCAATTTTCTCCATTAGTAAAGACATTGAGATATTTTCGAATATTTAATATTAATAATTTAAAATAATGAGAAAATTAGAAAAATAGATCGAAGTGATTTGAGAGACACCACTTCACCACCATCGTCTTCTCTTTTATATAAGTACATTGATGATTTTGTTTTATACTCGCTATTTATTAATTCTAAAATAAATATTAAACATTTCTTTAAAAAAAAGTATTTTTTTAATAATTAGGTTTATATGCCTTACAACTTATAAGTAGGCCTATCAGTGACGAAGCATTAATCGAATATATTTTAATTTAATAAAATAATAAAATATAATTTTATATTAGTAGCATCAAGTTAGTCAAAAGATTTACAAAAAATATAATATATCATTAGTTCAATAAAATAAATCACATATCAATATATCGTTAGTGTATATACTTAATATGAACGAAGAAAATAATTAATTTTTACTGAATAATCGATATATTAGAGATTTATTAAAGTATTTAGTCAATAAATAATTCACTTTTACAGAATAATTCACTTTTACACCAATATATAGTCATGCATGTTTATTAACTCTTCTCTTTAAAAAAATTAATTTTTTAAAACTTTGACCGATTTTTGACGGACTTGATCGATGAATCCGGTCTCTCTCCATCTACCGATCAATCGGCCATTTTTTAGAACACTGCTTGCAAATAAATACTAACTTAAAACTCGTGCGATACACGAATTGTTTTAATAATTGTTATTTAATTATTCATATTTTGATATTTTATTAATTGTATTTGTAAAAAAAACACTGGCATGTTAAAATAGGTAAACTTTTTTAAATAATTAAAAACATTAAAATATGTTTTAAAATAAACGAGTAAGACTTTTAACGTGATATTTTTGAAAAAAGAGGGGTTTAGTAAGAAAAAATAGAAAAAAACATATTTAACGGAAAAAATAAGGTTTTGACCGCAATATTTTTTGAAAAAAAAGGGGTTAATTTTTTGAAAATGAGGGGTTTTAGTAAGAAAAAAATAGAAAAAGAAACATATTTAATTGAAAAGGGTAAGGTTTTGACCGCGTTATTTTTTTGGAAAAAGGTGGCGTTTAATTAAGAAAATATAGAAAATGTAACATGTTTTAATCGAAAAAAGTAATTTTCCGTGATATTTTTGGAAAAGTAAAGAATTTTGTTAGAAAAAAATAGAAACAATAATGTATTTTAATTGAAAAGGATAATTGGTAATAAATAGATTATATTATTATTTTATAATCTTTTTATAGACCATGATATTTTTGGAAAATGAGGGGTTTAGTAAGAATAAAATAGAAAAAAACAACATGTTTTAATTGAAAAAGATAAGACTTTGATCATCATATTTTTTGGAAAAATGAGGGATTTTAGTAAGAAAAAATAGAAAAGGTAACATGTTTTAATCGAAAAAAGTACTTGTCCGTAATATTTTTGGAAAATGAAAGGATTTTGTTGGAACAAATAGAATTTTAGTAAGAAAAAATAGAAAAATCAACATGTTTTAATTGAAAAAATGTAAGACTTTGACCATGATATGTTTTGAAAGAAGAAGGGGTTTTAAAATACAAAAATTAACATGTTTTAATCGAAAAATATAAATGCCCATGATATTTTTGGAAAATGTAATTTTTCGTGATATTTTTGGAATTTAGTTTAGGTGAAAAAGATAATTAGTTATAAATAGATTATATTATTATTTAATAATATTTTTATAGATAAGTAAGAGTAATTAAGTAAAAACACGAAATACCAAAAAACTAGTACCAAAAAATAGGTACCATACCGACCAACCTTTTAATGTTTCGTCTTTAATAGTATAGATAGATAGATATATTTATAATATTAGTATTTTATGCTACTAAATGGAATAGCCCATGATATTTTTGAGGTTTTAGTTATGAGAAACATTAGTTAGAAAATATAAAAATGAATATACGTTTTGGGAAAAAAGCTAATTAGTTAGTTATTAATAATTATAATATTATTATTTTATTTTATTAAATAGTTTGGAAAATTAGAGGTTTTATTTAGAAAAAATAGAAAAGTATAAATTTTAGTTACAAAATATAAAAAAGAATATACACTTTGGCTAATCGGTTAGTTATTAGCAATTATAACCTTATTATGTTATTTTATTAAATGAAACTTTATGCGATATTTTTGAAAAATGAGATGTCTTTGTTTGGAAAAATAGAAAAGATATTCTATATAAAAATTTTAATATTTTATCTAACAGTTGTCATGGATTTGATCAAAAATATCTAACAGCTATGAATGAAGTGACCAGACTACAAAAACTTTGAGGACCGGACTACAAAACTTTCAATGCTTCGTCTTTAATATAATACTAGCTTAAAACCCATGCGATGCACTAATTATTATTAATTATTATTATTATTTATGTTTTAATATTCTATTAATATGCATTTGCTAAAAAAAATAAGTAGGAGTGTTAAACTTTTTTAAATAATTAAAAGTATTAAAATAGATTTTAAAATAAATTAATAACTGTTTGCCCGTGATATTTTTGGAAAAGGGGGTCTTAGTAAGGAAAAATAGAAAAAGTAACATGTTTTAGCTGAAAAGGTAAGGGTCCATAATTAAAAGTATTTAAATAGGCTTAACAATAAATAAGTAAGAATTTGTCCGAAATATTTTTGGAAAATGAGGGGTTTAGTAAAGAAAAATCAGAAAGAGTAACATGTTTTAGTTGAAAAGGGTAATTGTCCATGATTTTTTTAGAAAAAGAGAAGATTTTGTTAGAAAAGATAATGTATTTTAGCTAAAAAGGTAGTTGGTTATAAAAATGTTATTATTTAATAATAATTTTTTTAGAAAATGAAAAAATAGAAAAAATAACATAATTAAAAGTATTAAAATAGATTTTAAAATAAATAAGTAAGGATTTGACCATGATATTTTTGGAAAATGAGGGATTTTAGTAAGAAAAAATAGAAAGAGTGGCATGTTTTTGTTAAAAAAGATAACCGTCCGTGTTTTTTTTTAGAAAAAGAGAGGATTTTGTAAGAAAAATAAATAAAAAAAGGTAATGTATTTTAGCTGAAAAGGTAATTGGTTATAAATAATGTTATTATTTAGTGATAGTTTAAAAAAAAAATAAGTAAGGGTAATTAAGTAAAATCACTGAGTACCTACCGTTCGTCTATCCGACTACCAAACTTTTAATGTTTCTTCTTTAATAATATAGCTTAAAACCCGTACGATGCACGGGTTGTTTTTAATAATTGTTAATTTTATTATTTATATTTTATATTTTATTAATTGCATTTAAAAAAAAAGTAGGCGTGTTAAACATTTTAAAATAATTAAAAGTATTAAAATGAATTTTAAAATAAATATGTAACGGTTTGTCCGTGATATTTTGGAAAAAGAAGGGTTTTAGTAATAAAAAAAGAAAGTAACGCGTTTTCGTTGAATTTTAAAATATAAAAGTAACGATTTGCCCGTGATATTTTTGAAAAAAAGAGGGGGTTTAGTAAGAAAAATAGAAAATGTGACATGTTTCAGTTGAAAAATGTAATTGTCAAATAAAAGTATTAAAATAGATTTTAAATTAAATATGTAAGCGTTTTCTCGTGATATATTTGAAAAATGAAGGATTTTAGCAAATGAAATAGAAAAAGTAACATGTTTTAGCTGAAAAGGAAATTGCCCCTGATTTTTTAAGAAAAAAATGGTAATATAATTTAATTGAAAGAGTAACTGATTATAATAATTAAATAGACAATTAAATAAGGCAAATATCGTATCAAAAAATAGGTACAAAAAAACAGGTACCAAAACTTTCAATGTTTCGTCTTTGATAATATAGTATAGATAAAGAGATATATTCATAATATTAGTATTTTATGCTACTAAATGGAATATCCCGTGATATTTTTGAGGTTTTCGTTAAGAGAAATATAAGTTAGAAAATATAAAAAAATTTACATTTTGGAAAAAAAAAGCTAATCGGTTAGTCATTAATAATTATAATATTATTATTTTATTTTATTAAATAGAACTATTCGCGATATTTTTGGAAAATTAGAGGTTTTATTTAGGAAAAACCGAAAAGTAGAAATTTTAGTTAGAAAATATAAAAAAGAATATACACTTTGGCAAAAAATGGTAATGAGTTATTTATTAGCAATTATAACCTTATTATGTTTTTTTATTAAATGAAACTGTCTGTGATATTTTTGGAAAATGAGATATTTTAGTTAGGAAAAATAGAAAAGATATTCTATATACAAATTTTAATATTTTATCTAACGGTTCTCAATGATTTGATCAAAAATATCTAACGGCTATGAATGTAGTGACCAGCCTACAAAAACTTTCATGACCAGATTACAAAACTTTCAATGTTTCGTCTTTAATATAATAGTATAGACTAGCATATAACCCGTGCAAGGCACGAAGCATCAAAAAAGATTAAAAAATGACAAACTAAAAAAATTAATGGGAACGGAAAATATTAAATAAAGAATAAAAATCAATATGATAAATTTTAAAATGAGAAACTTAAATATTAATTGGAACATTAAAAAAATAAAGAATACAAATGAGGTTGAGGAAGATAAATGGGGCATCATTAATATTATTATTCTTTTTCCACGAATACTATTTTATTATTCATTAAAATAATATTAATAATAATGACACATAGAAAAACTTACATGTTTTAATTAAAAAATATTGTTATGGATTAAAAAATATACTTGTATATTAATTGATAGAATTTATGAGCTTCGAGCTTTAATGGCTGCACTTCCGTTTCGAGACTAAATCGGTCCTCACAACATGCCTACGTATCTCAAATTAGTGTTGAGAATCAAGCCAAAGACGTAGTTCTGATTGTAGGATCAGGTCCTTTATATAGGCGTCTGGAGCCTCATATTTAGGGTAAGTTTAGGAGTCTTAGCGAATAAGTCTCCTTTTTGATATTGGATAAACTTTGTATTTTCGACCAGGAATCCATACATTTTCGACCAGGATTTTGACCTCGATCAGTGTGAGGTCGAAGGCTTCGACTAGGATTCTCAGGTTTTTTTCGACCTCGTTTCTTTGAACAGGAAGTCGACCAAATTTGACCTCATTCTTTCGACCTCGACTCCTTCTTTTTTCGACCTCAATTTGGTGCGAGATCGAAGGATTCGAGCTCAATTCTTAGTGTATTTTCGACCTCAGGTCTACGACCTCGAACCTATACATTTTCGATCTCAATTTGGTGTGAGGTCGAAGGGTTCGAGCTCAGTTTTCAGTATATTTTCGACCTCAGGTCTACGACCTCGAACCCATACATTTTCGACCTCAATTTGGTGTGAGGTCGAAGGGTGCGAGCTCATTTCCTAGGTCTTTTTCGACCTCAAGCCTTCGAACTCGATCTAAGGTCTTTTCGACCTCGAATCTTTAATTTTTTGACCTTATTTTGGTGCGAAGTCGATGGATACGACCTCAATTCCTCGTGTGTTTTCGACTTCGAGCCTTCGATGTCGATCTAAGGTATTTTCGACCTCAATTTCATGATTTTTTTCGACTTCGTTTGGGAGCGAGGTCGATGGATTCGACCTCGATTTCCCGTATTTTTTCGATTTCGATTGTACGACTTCGATTTAAGGTCTTTTCGACCTCAAATCTATTATTTTTTGTTTTTGCCTTGGCTATATTTCAAATTAGCCTGAATTTCTCTTGGACTTTAAATTTCCATACTTTGGGCCTCATTGGGCCTTAATTTGTTTGGGATTTATACTTGCCTAAGCCTCAAGTCCTTTTGGGCTTTGATTTTTGTAGTCCAATATAGGATTTATGGGCCTTGACTGGGTATAGTCGGTTGCCCTCCCTTAACCGGTAGGGTAACCGGCTATCTTGATTATAAAAGAGTGGGATTTCCACTTCATTCTTCACTTCATACCTTCAACTTTCCAAAAAAATTCTCTCTAGCCTTCTTAGCTTTTCTCTCTTTTTATTCCGTAGTAAGGCGATTTCCGGCGAGATTTCCGTAGTTTGTATTCTTTGATTTTCTGGGTTCAATCTTCATCCTTTGAAGATTTTTTGGGTTTAATCTTCATCCTTTGAAGGTTTTCTGGATTTAATCTTCATCCCTTGAAGATTTACTGGGTTTTAGCTTGAAGATTTGAAGATTCTGGGATTTCTCCTTGAAGATTTAAAGCTTTTCTGGGATTTACTTTGAAGATTAGAAGTTTTTCTGAGTTTATTCTTTGAAGATTCGAAGATGTCTGATCGTACTGCTCAATGTCTCCATAAAATGAATCAAGCGTCTAAGAGAGGTATCACTATTCGTTCTTCTCATATGTCTCTTCAAGATATGATTTTAGAACGTAGTGATGAATACCCTTCTATTTCGCACTTAGATTCCTTTGATTGTAGCAATAAATTCCATGAAATTGACTTGATTAGAGATTATAATAAGATGTATAGAATTAAGTCCCCTTATAGATTAGTCCCAGCTGGCCCAGGAGATCGTTCCTGCCATTGGTGTCCTGATGCTCTCTGCATTTACAAGGATGCCATTGTGGCAGAGCTTAGATTTCCCTTGCACGAATTCATTCCCAAGCTTTTGGCAGACGTTAGGATTAACCCTTGCCAACTCCCACCAAATGCATGGAGAATCATTATGTGTTTTATTGTTCTTTGTTTGAAGAACAAATTTCCTCTTTATGTTGCTCTGTTTAGGAAGATTTTTCAATTTAAAAATAGCTCTGCCATTTCTTTGGGTTGGGTTTATATCAACCATCGCCTTTCAACTCCTCCAATTTTCCACCCAAAATCCATCCATAATAATAATCCAAAGTGGAAGAATGAATTCATGTATTTAACTTGGGAATGAGGGGATTGGGGTACCCTTTTCCGTAGATCTTTTAGTAGGGTCTCGAATGGTAGCCCCAATGACATTGTTCTGAATGATGAGGAGGCTCATGCCTACGTTGAGCTCACCAAGGACGATTATGCTACAACGGCTTGGGAGCTCCTGGATGAGTTTCAGCTTAAGTCCTTGGGACTTTCAAGCGTTTCTGATAAGGGTAATTCTCATTTCATTCTTTCCTTTATTTATCTAAGATTGTCTTATACCAACTGTTTCTTTCCTTGTGTTTTTTGCAGTTGCGGCCTTTATTAACAAGACCAACGAGCCCCAAGATGGTGAAACAACAAGAATGAAGAGGGCTCGTTTGGGAGGGAAGGACCCCCGTGCTACCAGTGTCCCAACCTTTATAAGGCCTCATGTGGACCTTACTGAGGAGGTTGAGGGTCCTTCCTCGGCCAAAAGTTCAGTTTGGCGCCCTAACTGGGGTCTTAGGAAGAAAGACACTGTGGTGGGGGTGTCTAAGCATGCTGTGGAGTGGTCTTATCATTCCTTGACTCCTTGTGACTACAAGGATTTTGTTTCTAACTCCACTTTGGAGGGAGTAGAGCATGCAGGCTCTCAGGCTATCTCTGTTGTAAGTTGTTTTCTTCCTTTTTTCTTTGTAGCTTTAATATGTTTTCAAGTTTCTATCTTATATTGACTTGTGATTTGTTTGTAGGCTAATGCCAACTTCCAAGGGGCTCTCTTTCAAGCCAAGGCTTGGCGCTCATCTTCAGAGACCAACCAAGGCAAGTTCGAGAAGTCCCAAGAGGATGTGGGCTCTCTGAAGGCCACGCTGGCTAGGAGGGAGAAAGAGTTAGCCGATTCCCAGGCTGAGCTGGTTTCTTTGAGGAAGGGGAATGATGACTTTATCGACGAGTACCTTGACTCCCAGGAGTACAAGGACTTGATTGGTAAGCATGACGAGCTCCTCTTCCCACTTCAGTTCACTAAGGGATGAGATGGTGCTCTTGCTGAAGTCTTGGAGAAGATGCCTGGATCTCTCATCCTTTCCGACTTTCCGAGCCCTTACGCTCCTACCCCTTTGTAGTTGGCTTTGGCTGGAGAGGATGACATGGATGAAGATGACATGATATTTGATCTAGGACATTCTTCTCCCCCTGGTCAGACAGCCGGGGCTGATTCCGCAGCCACTCGCTCTGGTTCTGGTTCAGAAGAAGAGGAGGAGGAGGCCGTTGACAAAGAAGGGGAAGCTTAGTTTGTAGTTTTATTTATGGCCATTCATGGTTTGTACTTGTTTTTCTGTACTTTCAGCATACAGGCTTAACTTAACTTTTATTTAAGCCTTAGCTTTTGTTTTTCTTCCAGCTTTTTACATTCTTGATTTTGCATGCTTAGTTAACATGTCTATCAGAATGCATTGCACACAAAATATAATGAAAACATAAGAATATGGAATTCATAACTGTGAAAATGGGTTCAACCCTTACATAATACTCAAGTTTAAGAACTTGTATTGGTTTATCAAACCTTATTTCTAGTAGTGAGTCCATTCAGGAAACACTTTAAACATATTAAACTTTCAAGTTTGCAGCATGCCAAGTCCTTGGCACTTCAATCCCTTCCAGGGTTTCCAATTTGTAGGAGCCTCGACCAAATACGTTCTTAACACGATATGGTCCTTCCCAATTTGGGGCTAACTTGCCTTTTTGTCCAACTCCGGATGCCTCAATCTTTCTGAGGACTAAATCTCCTTGTCGAAATAACCTTTCTTTAACCCTTAGGTTGTAATAGAAAGATGCTCTTTTCTGATGTTCAACTATCTTGGCATTTGCCTCATCTCTAACTTCATCAGTTAGATCTAAAGCTAGCCTCAAGCCTTCCTCATTTGTCTCTGGCTCATAAGCCTCAACTCTTGGAGACGTGTGAGTAATCTCCACTGGAACCACTGCCTCTGCCCCATATGCCAACAGGAAGGGGGTAGCTCCAGTGGTGACTTTACAAGTGGTACGATATGCCCATAGTATGGGGAGCAACTCTTCCACCCAAGTGTTTCTTGAGCGTTCAACTCTTTTCTTAAGTCCATCCAGGATAATTCGATTGGCAACCTCAGCTTGCCCATTTGCTTGAGGATGGGCAACAGAGGTGAAGCGTAGCTTGATATCATTCTCGTCACAATACTTCTTGAATTCCTCATTGTTAAACTGAGTTCCATTGTCTGTAACCAAGATACGTGGAATCCCGTATCTGCATATCACATTCTCCCAGAAGAAATGCATCACCTGTTTGGTGGTTATCTTGGCTAAAGGTTTAGCCTCAATCCACTTGGTGAAGTATTCGATTACTACTATCAAAAACTTTCTTTGTGCACTTGCCATTGGAAATGGTCCAAGTATATCCATTCCTCACATGGAAAAGGGGATAGGTGAGTTAATGGATGTCATCATCTCTGGTGGTTGTCTAACCACTGGTGCATGCTTTTGGCACCGTTCACATTTCTTCACGTAGCTTTTAGCATCAGCAAGTATGCTTGGCCAATAGAAACCTAGACGAGTGACTTTATCAGCAAGGGCTCTGCCCCCCAAGTGCTGCCCACAGATTCCTTCATGTACCTCCCTTAGGGCCAATTATGCCTCTTGAGGTCTCAAACATTTCAGATAAGGAATGATGAAAGACTTCTTGTATAGGATTCCCTCAATCAGGGCATACCTTAGTGCTCTCACATATAGCTTTCGTGTTTCTGAAGTGTCGTTGGGTAACCACCCAGTTTCCAGATGAGCTTTGATGGGATCCATCCAACAACTAGCAACATCAATAGGTGCTACCAACTTTCCATTGATGCTTGGGGTCTTCAAGACTTGGAAGTATACACTTCCAGCGTAGTTCTCAATTTCAGAAGAAGCAAACTTAGACAAGGGATCGGCCTTCATGTTCTCTTCCCTTGGAATATGTTCCACATAACATTCATCAAACTGAGTCATGATGGCCTTGACAAGTTTCAAGTACTTGGCCATGACTTCATCTCTGGCCTCGAACTCCCCATTTACTTGGGAAACCACTAGCCTCGAGTCTCCACATACTTTCAGAGTTTTAACCCTCAAGGCTCCAGCCAGCCCTAAGCCGGCTATCAGGGCTTCGTACTCAGCCTCATTGTTTGTCGTTGGGAAGTCAAGTTTTAGTGCGTACTCTATGAAAAATCCATCAGGACTTTGTAGCACTAAACCTGTTCCACTTGATTTTGTTTTTGATGCTCCATCAAAATAGAGCACCCAATACTCTTTGAACTCCATGTCTTCATCTTTCTTGTCCTCCACTTTTACTTCCTGCCCCCCGACTTCTTGGTTGTCAATGGTGCATTCAACCATGAAGTCATCGAGTGCTTGAGCTTTATGGCCGTTCGAGGCTTGTACTTGATGTCAAATTCTCCCAATTCAACGGCCCATTTGATCAATCTTCCACTAACTTGAGGGCTATGCAAGATGTTTCTTAAAGGCTGATTGGTCAATACCTCTATCTTGTGAGTCTGGAAGTACGGGCGTAGCTTTATTGAGGTCATTATCTAGGCTAAGGCAAACTTCTCAATCGTAGAGTAGTTTATTTCTGCCCCATGTAGAATCTTACTCACATAGTAGATGGGCTTCTGAACCTTCAATTCCTCTTTTATCAGAACAGCTCCAAGGGCTGTGTTAGAAACCGCCAAGTACAAATAGAGAATTTCCCCTGGATTTGGTTTTGCCAACAGTGGCGCCTCAACCATGTATTTCTTCAGGGCCTCAAAGGCCTCTTGACTTTCAGTTGTCCATTCAAAAATTTTCACGTTCTTGAGTGCTTTGAAGAAGGATAAACACTTCTCTCCTGACTTGGAGATAAATCTTCCCAATGTTACCACTCTTCCCGTTAGTTTTTGGACGTCCTTGACAGTCTTTGGTGGTTCCATGTCTAGAATTGCTTTGATTTTGTCGGGATTAGCCTCGATTCCTCTCTTGGAAACCATCAGACCTAAAAACTTTCCCGAGCCTACACCAAAAGAACACGTAGCTGGATTCAACATCATCTTGTGGTGCCTCAGCACTTCGAATGCCTCTCGTAGGTGCTCTATGTGATCGGCCTTATCGAGGCTTTTGACTAGCATGTCATCTACGTAGACCTCAATGGTTTTTCCAATTAGGTGTCCAAAAATTTTGTTCACCAACCTTTGGTAGGTTTCCCCTGCATTCTTAAGTCCAAATGCCATGACTAGATAACAGAAAACACCAAAGTCAGTGATGAATGATACCTTGGAGATGTCATCCTTGTGCATTTTAATTTGGTTGTATCCACTGAAGCCATCCATGAAGCTGAGCATCTCGTGTCTAGCTGTAGCATCTATTAATGCATCAATCCTTGGTAAGGGAAAACAATCCTTAGGACATGCATCATTCAAGTCAGTGAAGTCCACACACATCCTCCATTTTCCATTGGCCTTTTTGACCATCACAGGGTTAGCCAACCATTCCGGGAATTGTATCTCTTCAATGAATCCGGCCTCCAGAAGCTTTTCAACTTCTTGTTTAACGGCCTCTTGCCTTTCTGGAGCAAAATTTCTCTTCTTTTGTTTCACCGTCTTTCTTTCAGGATCCACATTCAACTTGTGAGTTATTAATTGGGGATCAATCCCTGGCATGTCGGTCGCTGTCCAAGCAAAAACGTCATTGTTCTCTTGAAGAAAAGATATGAGTTTGCTTTTCAATGGCTCAGGCAGTAGTGCTCCAACATAAGTCACCTTCTCCGGTTCACCAGGGACTAAGGGAATTGGGATTAAATCCTCGGCTGGTTTCCCTCTTCGGTCCTCATTTTCACAGATATCCATGTCTTCAATTGGGAGGACTTTCCCCCCGGTTCCATCAGGCCTTAACGCGGCTACATAACAGCTTCTAGCCATCTTTTGATCTCCTCGTTCTTCCTCAATTCCATTCCTTGTTGGGAACTTGATTTTCAGATGATAGGATGAGGCAACGGCCTTGAACGCATGAAGACCAGTCCTTCCCAGGATTGCATTGTAGGTCGAAGTTGCCTTTATAACTATGAAGTTCAACATCTGAGTAGACGTATTCGACCCTTGCCCCATTGTCATTGGGAGTTGAATAGTGCCTTCCACCTTTGACTCTACTCCATTGAACCCATATATGGGCATATTCGAGGGTGTCAACTAAGAGTCAGTATAGCCCATCTTGATAAAAGCATCATAGAATAAGATGTCCACTAAGGCTCCATTGTCGACCAAAACTCTCTTGGTTTCAGAATTTCCTATTATAGGAACGATTACTAAGGGATCATCGTGGGGAAATTTCACTCCCTCCAGGTCTGAATCATCAAAACCTATTGATACTTCTGTTCGGGCACGCTTCGGTGCTTCTCCAACCACAGTCATTACTTCTCGAGCATATGCCTTTCTTGAGTTTCGGGAGGACCCAACAGCAGTTGGCCCTCCGAATATCATGTTGATTACCGGCCCTCGGGGCTTGGGATTTCGATCTTGATCGTTGTCCCTTCTGTCATAATCCTTCCTTTCATAGTTTCCCCTTTGACTCCCTTAGTCTCCATCTTTGGTGAACTTACGGAGTTTTCCTCTTCGTATCAGAAATTCAATTTCATCTTTCAATTGCCTACAATCGTCGGTGTCATGACCGACTTCTTTGTGGAACCTACAGAATTGGTTTTGGTTCCGTTTGGACATGTCAGCCCTCATTGGCTTTGGCCATTTGAGATCTCCTTCCTTAGCTATCTCCATCAGAATTTGACTCATGGCAGTGTTCAATATTGCATACTTCGTGAATTTTGGCCCAAAATTGCTCATCTTGGGTGGAGAATCAGCATCCTTTGACGTTCTAGGAAACTTTTCCTTGACATCATATTCCTGTGTTTCCTTTCTCTTCTTTGAATTTCCACTACCACCAGTAGTGGGCTCATACTTTCTCATGCTTTCTTCAGCCTTGATGTATTTTCCGGCTCTATCTTGGAGCTTCAGCATGCTCTCGGGTGGATGTTTTGCTAACGATCTTTTGAAGTGATCATCAGTAGTTCCTTGTTGCAGGGCTATCATAGCCACTTTGTCCTCTAAATCTGGGACTTTCAAAGCCTCCTGAGTAAATCGGTTGATATAATCTCTCAAGGCTTCATGCTTTCCTTGTTGGATCGCCATGAGTGATGCAGAGCTTTTCTCATGCACTCTTCCAGTAACGAATTGATTGATGAATGTTTTGCTTAGCTCCTTAAAAGACCCAATAGAGTTGGGAGGAAGACGGTTATACCAGCGTTGAGCCATACCTGCCAAGGTTTGTGGAAACGCCCTACACTTGACTGCATCATTGTCTGGCTGCAACAGCAGTGCATTGGAGAAGGTTCTTACATGATTTGCGGGATCCCCCGTTCCATCATAAGCCTTAATCGTTGGCATCTTAAATTTTCTGGAAATGGTGGCTTTCATGATGTCTGGAGTAAACGGTGGTGTAGGATCATCAGGATCTCGTAGGGGCAACAAAACACTAGGATCACCCCTTGGGGCTTCAGCCCTCTTATGCCTTCTTGGTGTCGGGTCCAAGTTGATTATCAGGACCCTTCTAGTTGATCGGCCTTGAGATTGAGCGACCCCCTCCTCAGAAAGGAGTTTCTTGAGTCTTGCAGTTTCTGTCTCATGGGCTGCAATTTTCTCCTTAGTAGTTTGGGGTTATTCCCTATTTGTTTGGGAAGAACGCTTCCTCCTTGGGGAGACAACCCTCTCTTCCCCAGATGTATAATCCTCGTCCTCGGTATAGGGACCCGAGTAATCTTGAATCAAAGGGGTCCGTCGAGTTTGTTGATTTTGAGGTCCCAGACCTCGTAT
Organism: Heracleum sosnowskyi; assembly: GCA_030848705.1. Classification (NCBI taxonomy): domain Eukaryota; kingdom Viridiplantae; phylum Streptophyta; class Magnoliopsida; order Apiales; family Apiaceae; genus Heracleum; species Heracleum sosnowskyi. The sequence continues at coordinate 119,901,265 of CM061241.1, forward strand.
ATAAGGGGGACATACGTTTCATGGTAAATGGGGTTGAGACCGCTACCTCCCGCCATGGGTCGAGGGGGCATGCCATAGCTTGGCATCCCCAAAGTTTGAGTAGAGTATTGAGGAAGATCAGTAGTATGGAGTTGAAGACCACTTGGTGCATTCATGAGCAGTGGGGAGGTCGTGATTGGTTGCTGGTGAGCGGTCTCTTGTGGATTAGATCCATGAATGACCATCTGCAGGGGATTCGTCCCTTCAGCCGAAATTGGGATCTCCGGTCCTTGAGTATTGGTGGGGATATTCGCCCCTTCAATGCTAGTAGTTGGCGGTGGTTGATTTCCGTGAGTATCAGCCTCAGAGGTGATATGAAGCTCCTCAGAAACTGGAGTATCTCGAGTTGTTCTTCGTGTGTTTGTCATGGTTGATGTTGTTTTCCCACAGACGGTGCCAAATGTTATGGATTAAAAAAACGTACTTGTATATTAATTGCTAGGATTTATGAGCTTCGAGCTTTAATGGCTGCACTTGCGTTTCGAGACTAAATCGGTCCTCACAAGATGCCTACGTATCTCAAATTAGTGTTGAGAATCAAGACAAAGACGTAGTTCTGATTGTAGGATCAGGTCCTTTATATAGGCGTCTGGAGCCTCATATTTAGGGTAAGTTTAGGAGTCTTAGCGAATAAGTCTCCTTTTTGATATTGGATCAACATTGTATTTCTTGCAGGATAAGTCTTTTCCTTGTTGATAAAGTCTATGACTCATTATTTCTTTTATTTGGGATTCTGGATCCTTCTTTGATGAATTTACCATATTTTGGACTTCTTTCCTGAGCTGTATATTTCCCTTATTTATTAATTACGAATTAAATAAATAATCAGGATTTTGGGCCTTGCTGGTTTTGGGCCTTGCTTATTGGGCCGTATTCTTGGACCATTCTAGGTATAATTAATGTATCATTAATTATATTTCTAGAATTACTTTTCTGTCCATATCAAATATAATTGCTCGTGATATTTTTAGAAGTGTTTTAATTATATTAATTGTATTTATTAAAAAAATGTGTTGGCATGTTAAAACAGGTAAGCTTTTTAAATAATTAAAAGCATTAAAATAGATTTTAAAATAAATAAATAAAGGTTGCACCTGATATTTTTGGAAAATAGATATTTCAGTGAGAACAAATATAAAAGGTAACATGTTTTAATTTAAAGATAATTGTCTCTGATAGATTTGTAAAAGGAGTAGATTTTGTTAGGAAAAAATATTTTAATTATAAAAGGCAAATAATAAGGAAAAATAGAAAAGGTAACATATTTTAATTAAAAAGAGTAAATGCCCGTGATAATTTTAGAAGTGTTTTAATTACATTAATTGTATTTGTTAAAAAAATATGTTGGCTTGTTAAAATATGTAAGATTTTTAAGTAATTAAAAATATTAAAATAGATTTTAAAATAAATAATTAAGGGTTGCAGTTGTTATTTTTGAAAAATAGATATTTTAGTGAGAACAAATATAAAAGGTAATATGTTTTAATTTAAAAGTAATTGTCCGTGATATTTTTGGAAATTTAGTAGATTTTGTTAGAAAAAAGTGTTTTAATTATAAAAGGCAAATAATAAGGACAAATAAAAAAAGCCAACATGTTTTAATTAAAAAAAGTAACTGACCGTGATATTTTTAGAAGTATCTTAATTATATTAATTTTATTTGTTAAAAAAATACGTTTGCATGTTAAAATAGGTAAGATTTTTAAGTAATTAAAAATATTAAAATAGATTTTAAAATAAATAAGCAAGAGTTGCACCTGATATTTTTGGAAAAGAGAGATGATATTTTTGGAAAATAGAGATTTTAGTGAAAACAAATATAAAAGGTAATATGTTTTAATTTAAAGGTAATTTTCCAGTGATATTTTTGGAAAAAGAGTAGATTTTGTTACAAAAAAGTGTTTTAATTATAAAAGACAATCAACTAGTTACTATTTTTATATTATTTTATTATTTATTAAATAGAATAAATGACCGAAAACTGAAAACCGAAAACTTTCAATGTTTCGGTTTTAATAATATAGTATAGACTAGCTTAAAACCTTTGTGATGCACGAATTACTTTTAATAATTATTATTTTATTATTTATATTTTAATATTTTATTAATTGTACTTGTTAAATGATATAAGTAGGCATATTAAAATAAGTAAACTTTTTTAAATTATTAAAATAGGTGTTAAAATAAATAAATAAAAGTTGTCCGTGATATTTTTGGAAATTGAGAGGTTTAGTAAGGAAAATAGAAAAAGATAATGTATTTTAGTTGAAAAAGATAATTACCCGTGATATTTTTGAAAAATGAGGGAAATTTGTTAGAAAAAAGTAATATGTTTTTGCTGAAAAAAGTAAATGGTTATAAATAGTAACATATTTTAGTTGAAAACAGTAATTATGCGTGATATTTTTGAAAAAAGAAGAGATTTTGTTTGAAAAAATAGAAAAAGTAATGTGTTTTAGCTGAAAAAGATAATTGATTTTAAATAGGTAATGTGTTTTTTTACCATTTTATATATATATATGCCTGTGTTAATTTTAGAAGATGAGTTATTTTAGTTATAGAATATAAAATATGTAACGTAGTTTAGGTGGAAAAGGTAATTGGTTATAAATAAATTGATTATAGATAGAACCATGAATCGACCCAAATATCGACGGACCGACTAACGGACCGATCAAAATTTTAAATGTTTAGTCTTTAGTAATACTAGCTTAAAACCCGTGCGATACACAGATTGTAAATTGTTATTTTATTATTATTTTTTTAATTGTATTTATTAAAAAAATAAGTATGCATGTAAAAATAACTAAACACTTTTAATTAATTAAAAACATTAAAACATATTTTAAAATAAATAAGTAAGAGTTTACTCGTTATATTTTTGGAAAAATAGGGGTTTTAGTCTGAAAAAATAAAAGATGTAACATATATTTAGTTTAAAAAGTTAAATGTCCGTGATATTTTTGGAAAATTAGGTTTTAAAATTTAATTATTTAAATTATTTAAATACGTTTTAAAATAAATAAGTAAAGGGTTTGTCCGTGATATTTTTAGAAAAATAATGGATTTTAGTGAGAAAAATTGAAAAAGTAAATTGAAAAAGACAATTTCCCGTGATATATTTAGAAAATGAGGGACTTTGTTAGAAAAAAATCTATAATGTATTTTAGCTGAAAAGTTAATTGGTTATAAATAGGTATTTGATTATTTATATTTTAATATATTTAGTAATTGCATTTGTTAAGAAAAATAAGTAGGCATGTTAAAATAGGTAAACTTTTAAAAATATAATTATAAAATTAGGTTTAAAAATAAATAACTAAAGGTTTGTCCGTGATATTTTTGGAAAATAAGGGGTTTTAGTAAGGAAAAATATAAAAACTAAACTGTTTTAGTTAAAAAAGGTAATTGTCTATGATATATATGAAAAAGTAGAGAAATTTGTTAGAAAAAAATAAATAATGTATTTTAGTTGAAAAGGTAATTGGTTATAAATAGGTAATATTATTATTTAATAATATATTTCTATAAATAAGTAATGTTAATTAAGTAAAAATACGAATTTAAGAAAGGGCAATTAAGTAAAATCACAACGTGCCATACCGACCGATCAAACTTTTAATGTTTCGTCTATTATATAATACTACTTTAAAATCCGTGCAATGCACGAATTGTTAATTGTTATTTTATTATTATTTTTTAATATTTTAGTAATTGTAATTATGCAAAAAATAAGTAGACATGTTAAAATAGCTAAACACTTTTAATTAATTAAAAACATTAAAACATATTTTTAAAAAAATAAGTAAGAGTTTTCCTGTTATATTTTTGGAAATGAGGGGTTTTAGTAAGAAAAAATAAAAAATGTAACATATATTTAGTTTAAAAAGGTAAATTTCCGTGATATTTTTGGAAAATGAGGTTTTAAAATTTAATAATTAAAAGTATTTAAATATGTTTTAAAATAAATAAGTAAATGATTTCCTGTGATATTTTTGGAAAAAGAATGGATTTTAGTGAGAAAAATAGAAAAAGTAAATTGTAAAAGGCAATTTTCCGTGATATATTTAGAAAAGGAGGGACTTTGTTAGAAAAAATATATAATGTGTTTTAGCTGAAATGGTAATTGGTTATAAATATGTATTTGATTATTTATATTTTAATATTTTTAGTAATTACATTTGTTAAGAAAAATAAGTAGACATGTTAAAATATGTAAACTTTTAAATAATAATTATAATATTAAAATAGGTTTAAAAATAAATAACTAAATGTTTGTCCGTGATATTTTGGAAAATGAGAGGTTTTAGTAAGGAAAAATAGAAACACTAACATGTTTTAGTTAGAAAAGGTAATTGTCCGTGATATATTTGAAAAAGTAGGGGAATATGTTAGAAAAAATAGTAAAAATAATGTATTTTAGGTGAAAAAGGTAATTGGTTATAAATAGGTAATATTATTATTTAATTATATATTTCTATAAATAAGTAAGGTTAATTAAGTAAAAACACGAAGTACAATTAATTAAGGGCAATTAAGTAAAATCACAACGTACCATACTGACCAACCAAACTTTTAATGTTTCGTCTATTATATAATAGTATTGATTGATAGTATAGATTTATATGTGTATATAATAAATTGGATTTATATATCTAATAATATAAATTTTTTAATTTAATAGTATTGATAGTATAGATTTATATGTGTACTAGCTTAAAACCCGTGTGATGCACGGATTATTAATTGTTATTTTATTATTATATTTTTAATATTTTATTAATTGTATTAGTTAAAAAAAATATGTATGTGTGTTAATTTTTTTTTTAAATAATTAAAAGTATTAAAATAAATAAGTAACGGTTTGCCGGTGATATTTTTGAAAAAGGGAAAGGTTTAGTAAGGAAAAATAAAAAAAGTAACATGTTTTAGTTGAAAAAGTTAATTGCCCGTAATTAGAAGTATTAAAATAGGCTTTCAAATAAATAAGTAACGGTTTGCCCCCGATTTTTTTGAAAAAGGAGGGGTTACTTTTTAGTAAGAAAAAATAGAAAATGTAACATATTTTAGTTGAAAAAGGTAATTGCCCGTAGTTATAAGCATTAAAATAGGCTTTAAAATAAATAAGTAATGATTTGGCCGTGATATTTTTGGAAAAGGAGAAATTTTAGCAAGAAAAAATAGAAAAATAACATGTGTTTAGTTCAAAAAGGTAATTGCCCGTGATTTTTTTAGAAAAAAAGGGATTTTGTTAAAAAATAGAAAAAGTAATGTATTTTGGCTGAAAATGTAATTGGTTATAAATAATATTATTATTTAAAAATAAGTAAGGGTAGTTAAGTAAAATCACTTAGTACCGACCGAACGACCAAACTTTTATTGTTTCGTATATTATAATATAGTAAGTATAGATAGTATAGATAAGTAAATGGTTTACCCCTGATATTTTTTAGAAAAAGAAGAGATTTTAGTAAGAAAAATAGAAAAAGTAAGTTGAAAAAGGTAATTGTCCGTGATATTTTTGGAAAATGATGGATTTTGTTAGAAACAATCTATAATGTGTTTTAGATAAAAAAAGTAATTGATTGTAAACATGTAATGTTATTATTTAATTATTTTTTATAAATAAATAAGGGTAATTAAGTAAAAAAATTTTGTTAAGTAAATGTAATTAGGTAAAAACACTTTGGTACCAACCGACCAGAATTTTAATGTTTTATCTATTATAGTATAAATAGATAGTAGACATATTTTTTTGTGCATTCCTGTAATTTTTGATGCACCTACTTTTTTGAAAAAGGTAATTGCCCGTGATATTTTTGAAAAAGATGAGATTTTGTTAGAAAAAATAGAAAAAATAATGTATTTTAGATGAAAAAGGTAACCCGTCATAAATATGTATTATTATATAATATTATTTGTTCATAAATAAGTAAGGGTAATTAAGTAAAATCACGAAGTACCAAAAAACGGGTACCGTACCGATATATAGTATAGATGTCGTTTGTGATAATTTTAGAAAAGGAAAAATTTTAGTTAGAAAATATAAAAAAAATATACGTTTTGACTAAAAAAGGTAATCGGTTAATTATTAGTATTCATAATATTAATATTTTATGCTACTAAATGGAATAACCCGTGATATTTTTGAGATTTTAGCTAGGAGAAATATTAGTTAGAAAATATAAAAAAGAATATAAACTTTGGCAAAAAAGTTAATCGGTTAGTTATTAGTAATTATAATATTAATATTTTATTTTATTAAATAGAACTACCCATGATATTTTTGGAAAATGAGAGGTTTTAGTTAGGAAAAATAAAAAAGTAGAAATGTTAGTTATAAAAAAGAATATATGTTTTGGTTAATAAAGGTAATTGATTAATTATTAGTATTTTATGTTACTAAATAAAATTGTCCGTGATATCTTTGAAGTTTTAGTTAGGAGTTGAAAATATAAAAAAAATATACGTTTTGGAAAAAAAAATCTAATCAGTTAGTCATTGGTAATTATAATATTATTATTTTAATTTATAAAATAGAACTATCTGTGATATTTTTGGAAAATGAGGGGTTTTAGTTAGGAAAAATAGAAAAGTAGAAATTTTAGTTAGAAAATATAAAAAAGAATATACACTTTGACTAAAAAAGGTAATGAGTTAGTTATTAGCAATTATAACTTTATTATGTTATTTTATTAAATGAAAGCGATATTTTTGGAAGATAAGATGTTTTAGTCGAAAAAATAAAAAATATATTCTATATAATAGATTTAATATTTTATCTAACGGTTCTCATCGATTTGATCAGAAATATCTAACGGTTATGAATAGTGTGACCACACTACAAAAACTTTCCGGACTGAATTACAAAACTTTCATTTTTAATATAATAATATAGAATATAAATATGTTTTAACAATAACAAATTTAGAGAATGAACAAAAATCCATAAAACAAAAACAAATAAGCTGTTGACCACTTAACTATCTTATGGCACTTCCAAAAAAATAAATAAAAATACTCGGTCTTAAATTTAATTTGACAAAGGGCAGCATGGGGTTCAGCTTTAAATCATAAGCAAGTTTGTGTTGAATCAATCTCCTCTCTCTCTCTCTCTCTCTCTCTCAGTGTTGTCTTAAATTGAAGCTTTGGTTTTTTAGATCATATATAGGTCCCCAATGGCTGCTCCATTCTTCTCTACACCTTTACAGCCTTTTGTTTATCAGGTACTACTTCATTTCCCTAATCCCCCCCCACCACCCACCACTAATTCAATTCATTTATTTCAGTTTGTGCGTATAGTTATCATAATTCATGTTAAATCTAGAGGGCATTATTGGAGCTTCATGTTAAGCTATTTTAACTTTAAGCCAAGTGTCGGAAGTCATAAGCTATATCAAGTCCTAATTTCGAATATTTCACATTGATGTGTGTATTGTTATCATAAATCATATGTCTTCTGCTGCTCTTCATGTGAGCATAAGTTTGTGTGCAATTTGATATGTGGGTAATTAGTATATGATGTTGTTAACTATAGTTTAATAAGAGAACACAGATTTGAAAATGACTTCTATGTCTGTTATTGTTAGGTAATGTAGAAATTTAGTCACATGCTCTCTGTCCATTCTTCTATCTGTTACATTTGTAGTGTAGTATAGGACTATGGCTGTTAGTCTTCTTTGTCTGTATATAGTTTTGTTTTACCAGCAATCTCTTGGGGACAGAGATCCTTATTTGGTGCTAGAAAGTAGGATGATTTTGTCTCTTTAGTTGACAAACACCAATGATAGAAGTAGATAGTTTTGTACACATAGGAGGTTACAGCTTGTACTTATTTTTCATCTGAAATAGATCAAGAAAAGACAGTTATTTTCTCTCCGAAATTTCATTTTGTCAAGCTTAAATTTCTTCAAGTAACCAGTTGCTCTAAAACCTCAAGGTGTAAGAGTAAGGCCTTACCAGGATCATAGTATTTCTTCAACATCCCACCTCACTCGAATGCCCATTGTTTGGGTCAAAGAGTGGATCACTATGTGTTTCGTGCCTTTTTTGGCCCTAGCATCCGGTCCAATTTTCAATTACTAGGTGGGGATCTCGTCCCTTTTTGGGCCCACCATAACACACTTTTTTTTTTCAATTACCCGGTGGGGATCTCATCCATTTTTGGGCCCACCAAAGTACAATTCAATATTTTCAATAAACGAGAAAATTGGGGGCTCGTAGGGGGTCGCAGGGAGTCGAACCTAGTCTTTCCTCCGCTTGAGCTCTGATACCATGTTAAATATGCTATCAAGGTTATCGTTCATCAATTCACCAAAATAATACTTAAATACACAAAGATTGACTTGGAGCACAAGGCATACCAAGTAACTCCAAGTATCCACAAGGTAATTTTTTATTCTCAATAATAAAAATAAAAATAATATACCACCTTCCCAAAATATATAATATGTTAATATTTTTTAATAATAATAATAATAATAACATCATTAACATCCCCTCAAACTCACGATACTCAAAATCGAGAGTTTGCCAAAATTAAAAAAATCGAATCATCTGCTCCAATTTGTAGATCCACTTGAATCATCTTTCTCGTTGTGATCATCGTACTCGTCCTCATCATATCTTTGTTTCCAACTTGTTTCTTTTATCGCTTCATGGTTCTCCTCAGAATTCCTGTTTTTTGTCGTTCTTGGTTTGGGACAATCTCTTACAAGAATCCATCATCATCATCATCGTTATGCTTTCATCTTGTCTTCAATTTTATTCTCAAGATTTTCTTCCACACCACACCCATGAACTTTCTTTAATCTTGCAAAAAAAAAATTCCCTCACACTACGAACTCTAATTTTTTCTCACACCCACAAACTCTTACGGGATTCTTCACACACCACGAACTCTCGTAGTGTATATTATTATCGCACCTACCAACTCTAGTGGGTTTGATTTTTCTCGCACCCACCCGCGAACTCTTGCGGGGATAACCTAGGCTCTTGATACTATGTTAAGTAACCAGTTGCTCTTAAACCTCAAGGTGTTAGAGTAAGGTAGACCTGGCAATTCGTGTCGTGTCGTGTACTTTCGTGTCGTGTACTTTCGTGTATTAAGAGGCTAAACCATTAACGAAACGAAATAAGTTCGTGTACCCATTTTGCAAAATGAAAACGAAACGAAAAATTTCGTGTAAACACGAAACGAAACGAAAAGTACACGAAATTTGTCGTGTACTTATCGTGTACACGAAACGAAAATGAAAACGAAACGAAATAGTATCCGAAACAAAACAAAATTGTACACGAAGAACTGAAATGGGGTACACGAAAATGAAATGGGGTACCGAGATAGATCCTTGACTACTAGATAATATCATTTGCCTTATATCTCCAGTGCTTAGACAAACTTTCTGATGTTTAAGCATATTACCAGTCCCATTCACCGAATTGTAAACACAAGTATACCCACATTTGGAGCATCTGACATTGAGCACAGTATCCGGTCCAATCGGAAGTTAATCGAACGTCTCCCAAGCTTTAGATCTTCGTTTTTTGCGCTTTTTTTTGCAGGTTTGCTTGAGCCTTGTGTCGGGTCTTTCGGGTCAGTAGGGTCTTTTGATTCATCAGTTTTGTCTTCGTTGTGCATATCACCTTCATCATCGCTCAAAGATTCATACTGTATAAACAATATTGACAATTGAATATTGATTATCAAAATGTTCTAATCGAAATATTCTAATTGATTACCGAAATCAAAAATAAAGAGAGTGAAGAACTAAAGATTACCTCAATATTAGGGTTCGGTTCCTCCATCACAAAGCTTGTATGATTGTCGAGTTGATTAGAAAAACAATTAATTGTCGAATTGTAAGCAGCGGCGACTGAAACTAAGAAAAGGAGAAAACCCTAAATTCCCAATTTTAAGTTGAGAAGTCGACTAAACTAAATGTGAGATAACCACTGTTGAGTACCCATTGACCAATACATACAGATTATTTTAAGTATTTATGAATTATGATATACAATATTTTGAGTATATAATTTTGTATAAAAATAATACATACAATATTTATTTATGATATGTATTTATATAATTTTAAAATATTTATTTATTTATTTATTTAATTATTTCGTGTACTTTCGTTTCGTGTCGTGTACCCAAGGGTAAACCCAAAACCGACACTAAATTCGCTCGTGTAATTTCGTGTTCGTGTATTTTCATGTTCGCGTACTGAAAAGGTCAAACCAAACCCATAATTTTCGTGTCGGGTACGAAATTGCCGGCTCTAGAGTAAGGCCTTACCAGGATCATATTATTTCTTCAACAGTTATCTTAATCGAGGTAATTTTATTAGTCAACTTAATTGCTCAAGATTTTGTCCATAGATAAGTTTATTATTTCACCTCAGTGGTTTCGTTATTTGTCAAGATAATGTTAGGACCAGGTCTGATCTGCTATCATTTTTATAGAAACAAACGCTTTTATTGATAAACACACACACACAAAAAACACGATAGTGGTGGTATTCGAGAGACCACCTTCTCTCCACAATATTGGTGGTATTCGTATTCGAGAGACCACCTGCTCTCCACACACACTTCACTCAATCTTATTTCTTCATCTCCAAACATACAAATGTCTTACCTATTTATAACCCCAACATCAACTCATAATCCCTAAATCAAAGCTGAAATATTATTATTCCCACCAAATCCTCCCTTTCAAATCCGTAATTGATGCACACACTAATTATTCAGATTTGTAACTGATTATTAATATTTATTGTGTTTATTATGGTTCCTAACATTACTCCCTGCCCAAACTTGAACCTTGTCCTCAAGGTTCAAATAAGAAAATTGTTTCATCAGTATTTTTTTTTTTTTTCTTCTTCCTTTTCTTTTTCCAAAACCCCTGCCTCTCCACCAATATTTTTCTACAATCCTCCCATTTGCAAGAAGGCCGTTGACATTCCCCGCAATTGTAGAAGAACAAAAGATCGTTTTTCAAGCATACTACAACTGACCAGACCCTCTTTGTTGGTGATGAGAGGTTACTAAGTTCAAAATAACTTTCCGCCTCTAACGACCAACTTTCTACTTTTACGCCTTCGGACATGATTGTGTCAAGTCTTCGTAATAATGAGTCCATGGATGCGCTTGGAGGTGACGAGGCATCAAACAAACAAGTCTCTTGTTCTTTGCTATTGCCAATGGCAGAATCTACCGGAGTCTGCTCTAAAACCTCCAATATTGGTGGTTGTTGTTGAGTCATTTTATCTAACCGTTTGGCAAAGACGTTCAATTTTTTAACCACAATAAGAATAGTTTCTCCAAGTGATGAAATTTTGTCTATTCCTGCTTGTGTAAGTTGGAACCGCTCCAACAATTGCAATTTGAATTCCTCCCAGCTGCGAAAAGGACGGCGACCTTCCTCATAATAGTACCATGATAAAGCATCACCTTCTAAACACACCACTGCAGATCGGAGCTTCTCTGCAGATGACATGTTATTAAGCTCAAAATATCGTTCTGCGCGAAACAGCCAACCTTCGGGATTCTCTCCCTCAAACACCGGCAATTCTAGTCGTCGTGGTAATGATTCCAGCATAGCTCCTGATTGATTTGGATGTTGCTGCGAATTTTCAATAACAGGCGTAGACTGTGCAGTAGTCTCAGGACTATAGCTGTCTATTTTTTTAAGTATGGCAACCACACTTTCTTTGAGGAAAGGAATGTCATTTTGAAGTTTTTCCATATCCCACTTCTGAAATTCTGCTTGCATTGCTTCCAATCTTTTCTCCAACTCGTCGACTCGATTTTCAACTTGTTTCGCACCTGCCATTGCCCCAAGATCGGAGAAGCTCTGATACCAATGTTAGGACCAGGTCTGATCTGCTATCATTTTTATAGAAACAAACGCTTTTATTGATAAACACACACACACACAAAAAACACGATAGTGGTGGTATTCGAGAGACCACCTTCTCTCCACAATATTGGTGGTATTCGAGAGACCACCTGCTCTCCACACACACTTCACTCAATCTTATTTCTTCATGTCCAAACATACAAATGTCTTACCTATTTATAACCCCAACATCAACTCATAATCCCTAAATCAAAGCTGAAATATTATTATTCCCACCAAATCCTCCCTTTCAAATCCGTAATTGATGCACACACTAATTATTCAGATTTGTAACTGATTATTAATATTTATTGTGTTTATTATGGTTCCTAACAGATAACTACTTCTTTTCTTCTTAGTTGTTGGACCGTACTAAGATCTATGCCTTCTGACATGAACCTGTTTGTCTCTACATTTTTCGCATTGTGTGTTGTACTATTGAGTATTGACATAATTAATTTCTAATTTTTTGTTAATGGTGGTATGTCGAACCTTTCGGTTAGCAGCCTATAAATTAATTATTTAGGTGTACTTTTTGTGTCCACATCCTTACCGGTGTGTCAATCATTTATCTAAAAGGGTGATGTATACTCTCCCACAGTTTAAATTATTGAGAACACATTTGTCTTCTGGTTCATAACCTAGATTAGGGTCACTACCTGTAAGGCCGTCCCTCAATATCGCATTGGCTGAACTTGTAATCCACAAAATATCTACTTTCCGTCGATTGTTCTTACTTTTGAGGGACATAGAAACAGTAAAATGTCTTCAAAGAAAGCTTCTTTCTGCTATTAAGTTCACAAACTTTCTCTTTTCATTTTTGCAATCTCAAGGAGCTGAAGGGTGTCTATCACTTGAGATGTTTCTCTTTTAAGATATTTTTTGGAAGTGTTGGTAATAACTAGTAAGTTAACTATATTGGAGATTTTCATGCTTCTGATGATTGAGTCTTGTAGCCGAGAAATGTTTCTTATCATATTAATATATGTTCATTGGCCACCCGACAGAATTCTCTTTGCTTGATCTAGAAGTTTTTTTCTCTAGAAATTATGCAATTACTGCCAATTACATAATGTTTATGGTAGGTGCATATAGTCCTGTTCAACTATTAAATGTGCGACGTTGAGTCGTTGACCTTTGTTCTATGTGTTTCTTCTACAGGCTTTGTTAATAACTTTACGTTTTTAGTGACTTCGTTGTTTTCAACAATGTCCATCATTCTGACATAACTGTCAAGTCACCTTAGCTCACCTAATCTGTGTCTTCTGTAACTTATTTTTTCTTCCGACCTTTGCCTATTTATCAACTGTTCTACTTGGAGACTTTTGCTTCAGTATCTTGCTAACAAGGGATTGTGCTGAATATTACAACTCAATAACCTAATCATGGAGTTCACTTAATTTCCAGTTCTATATATATTATATGCATTTTTGTATCTAAGACAAGAAAAATGCTACTCTAGTAAAATCTACATTCTACTCTAATATATCTTCTACTCAGTACTAAACATCATCAGACAATAGAAGCTAAGTATAGCAAATTTCCTAGAGAAAAATCTAATCTAGCATGTATCTTATTAGTATTTTCTAATCTGACCTAGTCACAGAAATGAGCTACATTAGTCTACCTTATCTTCTGAGTGTCGAATCTGTTCATGGCCTTTACTGGCTGTTCACATTATTCTTTTTACTTCTCGATCCTGGACTTATTGGTACCATAAACTGTAGAGTCCTCAAGATGCTGTAACAGCTTTTCAAATTTTGGGCGGAGAAGCTCAGATAGTTCAGGTATTAACAGACAGTGTAATATATATGTGCACCCATTTCGGTTATATTATGCATCGACCCGTTATTGATTTTGTTGTCTGTTTCTCTCCATGGAATGGGTTCTTATATTTTCAGATTATGTTGAAGCCACAAGAGAAGGTTATAGCAAAGCCAGGTAAATTGCTTATGCAGGATAAAATTTGTAATGTTTTTCTTGTTTTCTCTTGATTATCATTTGCTTATCAAATTTTAGAGTATCACTAGGATTAAACTCTAGATGTTACTATTAAGTGTGAAGGTAATTGTTGTTGCTATTTCAATGTTACTATTAAGTGTGACGTGTAACTGAAAAAGTATATAGCACCGATAGTAAATTAGTATTTAATTTTATGCTATGTGAAATTTATGTTTGTACTATCTTTAACTTCGTTGTGATTCTCAAGACCGCCAGTAACATAACCGAACTGAACGGAGCATATAAATGCATAGTATCTTATCTTCTTAGTGGACTGCATATCTCTAGTATCCAGCAACCATAGTGCAAGTATCTTCACAATTACCTGCATATTCCTCAAGCATACTGTGATTTTAATGCAAGAGTGACATCACATCCTTTCATTACTATCTAATTATTGTAACACCCCATTAACAGCCTACTCATTACGAACTACTCCGAGAAATTAACAGACTTCACCAAAAATAACTTCATAAGTTTCATTATACTAGTGATACATATGCATATCATCATATCCTTACAGAACACCAAAAACATAATTGTTCTAATACATCCGGCTATGACATGGATTACATACTATCATAACCCTTCTACTTCCAAAATGCAGATCTTTTCTTAAAAGAAAACTGAGTAAACTAGTCATCCCAAAGCCTTGAACTCCATTTTTCTCTTTTCCTGTGGACATGGTCGAACTCTCGCCTTTATCATACTTAACTGGACACAAGTTGTCAAATAATGTGAGCAAATACAAATTGCTCAGCAAGTTTTATTATTCAGGAAATTAAAGAGATACGTAGTTGAAAAAAATTAGCTTACATGAATATGGTAGAAGAAATAATGAATTAAATGATTGATTGATACCCAACACCGAGAGCAGATTATTCAAGAGTTTTCACCGTTTATGTGAGGAACATTATGAAGTAAAAAAATTAAAAAAATTATAATAAAATAAAAATAAGTCCTTGAACTGAGTGATCCTCCAATCATTTAGGACTAAATATCTCCTTATTCACGACAGGGGTCAACCTGTAGTGCTCCTCGCTGCGCGCAACGCTCCCGTTGGTTACTCCCAAGCAATAAAGTCTAATTTGGCTACAAGATCTGCAATTTAGCGGTATTCTCCCTCCCGTTAAGTTAGAGTTGTCCAGCTCAATTTCATATCTTAATATACTCCAAAATAAAAACAATTCCACCCCATTTTAGAAGATTTTGCCACTAAATCGCTAACTATCATATATCAACAGTATGATAATACACTTTCACAGACTTTCTTTCCATTTTCAGTTTTTGATAACTTGGATCTGTCCCAAGCCAGATCAGTGAATAACAAGCGCAGTGCAGGCCTATTCCACTTCAAGCTCTGCAATGTTAGAAAGGCAGTTGCAAACCTCGTAGCTCCAGTCCTCACTAAATCCATTCCATTAGTCTTCTCTCTCAAAGCATGAAGGACACGCCCGTGCCTATAAATGAATGTAGTACATCTTCTCGCTTGATGAATTGATTTCTTAATGCTTCGAATCTTGCCAATGTCCTCTAACATTAAATCAACACAATGAGCAGCGCATGGAGTCCAAAACAAAGTAGGTATTCTAATCTCTAATATCTGACCAGCTAACTTGTAATTTGCCCCATTATCCGACACCACTTGCACCACATTTTTTTCACCGATATCCTTTATTTGTTTCTCGAGCAAGTTGGCCAGCATTTGTCCATCATGCGATTCTCCTGAAGCATCAACAGAACCTAAGAAAAATGAACCTTCTGGACTATTAGCCAGGAAGTTGATCAGATGTCTTCCTCGTCTATCAGTCCATCCATCGGTCATTAGAGTGCAACCGTATTTCCTCCAAGCCTTCTCATGCTTTCCCTTTATTTTTTCTGTTTCTTCCTTTGCTTTCTTAAGTAGAGGCAGCCTTAGATCATGGAATGTTGGAGGTTTCAGACCTGGTCCATATTGGCCAATGGATTCCACCATTACCTCGTAACTTCTAGAATTTGCAGCATTAAAAGGAATGCCATTTTCGTAGAAGAAATTAGCAATGTGCATGTGAACTCTTTCTTTTTCTTCTTTTGTTCTTAGTCGGCTTTCAAGTGTTGTTTGACTTGGACCATTTGTATGTCTATCTTCAATTACTTGTTCGGGTGTCTTCATAAGCATTGATGCAACTGATTTTGAGCTTGCAGGTTTGCGAAATTCAAATGCTGTATTCTGGACAGCCTTGTTTTTGTTCTGTCCAGTTGTCTTTGAACTTGGCAGAGTATTAGAGGCAGCAGTAGATATTATCTCTTGAACCTCATCATCATCATCGTATTGTTCTTGTGTCTGATAATGATTCCTCAGAGTTTTACTTTTCTTTTTACTTTGCACATAATCATCTATTTCTTTCGCAATCTCCCTTGTTGTTTTCGGACATTTAATAATATCCGGAAAGCCACCAATCAAATGCTGCTTGAACCTGTTAACGCCTCCCCGATTTTCGTTTCCACAAAGTATACATTTCAGCTTATCTTTATTACTTAGGTCTGGCCACACTGCGAATTTCCAACCCGGATCTGTTGATTTAGCTTTTCGTTTAGGATCCTTAGCTAGCTCTTGCAAATTGGTCTCAGGCTCCATGCTTTTGTTGCAGAGGCAATGCTTTTGTTGCAGAGGCAGAATACACACTGCAGGAAAAATGGAAGAACACTGGAATGGAGATTTGATCAGAAGAAAGATTAAAGGACCGGGCACTGGAACAAAAGATTGAAATTTGTAAAGGATTGAAAATTTGTAAAATATTCAAAGATTTGTGAAAGATTGATATGATAATTGATTATTCAAAAATCAAAACATGATCGTGTATGTTAACTTAAGTTTAAAACTGATCAAATCAATTTAAAATTTGATTTTTTGTATGCAAATAAGTAATAATTTAAAATTTGATTTTCGATTTGATTTTTGAATAAGTAATGAAATTGGTTTTCAAAAAAAAGTAATGAAATTGAAGAAAAAAGAAACAAAAAAGTAAAAAATAATAATTAAAATTCATTTTTTAATAAAATGGAAAGAAAAAAAGTGCGTATATACACACACGCGTGTATACACACACACATGTATACACACACGCAAGAAAGAAAGAAGGAGAGAAGAACAAGAAAGACAGGAGAAGAAGAAAGGAGAGACAGGAGAAGAAGAAAGAAGGAGAGAAGAAGAAAGAAGGAGAGAGAAGAACAAGAAGAAGACTGAAAGAAAGGAAAGAGATGCATACCGGAGTAGAGCCGCCGCTGTTAGCCGGAATTTGTTAGCCGGAGATGCTTGACGGATCTGTTAACTGGAGGCAAATAAACCGTTGTTGTAGCCGCCCAAAGCCCTCTTTCCTTTTTTTGAGACTAAAAGTCTAAAATCACGTAAGTTTTGCCTTAAAACCCCTAATTTTTAAGGGTCGGGTCGGGTGGGTCGGGTCGGGTACCGGGTCGGGTCGGGTAAAACCCATGGACGACAGAGTAGTAAGTCGCTTGTCGACTTTTTCCAATCTAGCGACTGGCCGACTAGTCGCCGACTAGTCGTCGACTAGTCGTCGACTCAATAACCATGAACTCTATCATGCACCATATTTTCAACCAGAATGTTCAAGAAAATTCACATAAATAAATGATTCAAAAGAAAAACATGAGCCTGGACGAATTAATCATGACTACAAAATCATGGTATAAGGAAATAATATTTTGATGCTTAGCGAGAAACAATAGGAGATAAGAATAATAAACTTGCCTGGCTCGATCCTTTCTGCTCGGAATAAGTAGTGATTAGCCCAACCTCGATTTTACCCTCTACTCAGTGGTACGATCTTATCACCAACAGAAACTCTAGATATTAACTTTGTCTTAACTTTTTGATCCTTCTATCCTCGAGAGAGTACTTAAACATACAGCTTCTTCCTCCTTTTATGCTTACTCCTATATTGTATTGGCTACTACCCTAATCCTCTTTTTACAATACAATCACCGCTGTTATATATATAAATTTGTATTATGAGAAGTAGATTAGTCATCTCTTAAATGCCCTCTTAATGACACGTATAAGTAATAAGGCCAGGTGTTAGATTATACTGCACCTGTCCATGTATCTCACTAATAAAAATATTAAAAATCCACTACTAATGTACTCAAAATATCTTACCTTATAAAAATGTAACACCTAAATTAACTTAATTTGATAACTCTGAATCCAATTTTTAAATCAAAATAACTAAGTCATTATTATTATTATTCAATAATCAGGATCATTACAATTATGTTACAGGTTCTATGTGTTACATGTCTGGGCAGATCGTAATGGAGAATGTCTTTGTCCCTGAGAATGAAGTTGGTGCGTGGCAGTGGCTTTTTGGAAAGAGTTTGAGTAACATTGTTTTCCTTAATGCTGGTACGACTGATGGTTTTGTTGGTATAGCTGCACCTTCGCTTGCAAGAATTCTTCCGGTTCGTAAATTTTTATCTTCTTTTTTTGTTTAGCTTAGTGTTTTACTACTTTACAGTAATCGAAAATGTAAGGTTCACACAGTCAATTAATTTTTATTTCTTTTGATTTTATTGGGTTTGCAGATTGATCTAGCATTGTTTGGCAGTGAGATGTTATGCCAGGTAATATGATAACTGTCTTACTTTTTGTTTTTTGAGAAATTGTTTCTTAATACCCCAGACTTATTATTACTGAGCTACTTCTATCTTAGTGTATTGCTTTCTTAAAGTATGTAAGATTTCCTATATCTTTTTGTCTAAAAGAGAGTGTATAGTTTAACTTAACGTCTATGTAAATTGATGATATGTTTTGTAGCCAGATGCATTTCTGTGCTCCATCAATGATGTGAAAGTCAACAATGCAGTTGATCAAAGGGCACGTAACGTTGTACCTGGTGTAGAGGTAAGATGGTCTATGTGTGTTAAAAAGTTGAAATATCCATCCTTAAAGTTTATCTTGACACTCTTGGTCTAACAGATATTATCTGATAATTGTAGGGATTCCTGAGACAAAAACTGTCTGGCCAAGGGCTTGCATTCATAGTTGGTGGTGGATCTGGTATGGTTTCTAATTCACCAATAATATTTAGAATGAGAACACATGGAGGCTTTTTTTTGGGCGCCCTGAAAAAGGAGAAGAATTGTGCTTTGGGCCTGTTATATATAAAAGACATAGCCTAGATTTTAAGTGGCCTGGCATTCTAGGTTTTCCATTATTGTACCTGAAGTTACTATTAGGCATTGAATATTTCAGTATTTACCTTTCTTAGTTGCAATAACTTAAAAAAAAACATTAAGGCCTCGTTTGTTTCTCAAGTTTCAAGGTTATCGGGGAGTTTGGAGATCCTTGGAACTAGGTTACAACTTTAAAATTCCTAGGTTTACTAAAAGCAGGTGTTTGGTTTATCACGCTGTAACTTCGAGTTACATGATTTTTTTGTTTAAAACATTCATCACATTTTGAAATATTATTTTAATCATATTGATTGAAAATGAAAAACATTTAAAAATTGTTGTTTGAAAAATATGTATCCTCTAAAGATTAACAAAAAATAATTGTAAACTATTATAAATATAAATTGAAAAGTATTACAATTTTTAATCTGATATATATATGTACATATACATACATGGTCTTACTCCAATAAAAACCCCTCTTAGACTAGAAACTAGAAACTAAATAAAAAATTTCTTAAATTGCGTCGAAATATATCACATATGGTATGCAAATTGATCGTTGGGAGATGGAGAAAAATACAGTGAAGTCGGATTTTAAAAAAAGCTCACCGATTGACGGGAAAAATCAAATTAAAAACGGAGGGAATTAGGTAGGATTGTGTATGGGAGGGTGTATTTTAGTTGTGTTTGGTGCCTGGGTCCATTAAATTAGATTGATCTAAGGGATTGGATTAGTTTTTAGTTTCTATTTTAAGTTTGGTTTCCATTTGATCACTTGCATATATATATATATATATATATATAGAGGATGGTTCAATGAGGAACTCATTTTATTGAGTAACCAAGGAACTCAAGTAGATGGTGACACGTGTACATAACGCCCAACTAAGCAAACTAATCATCAACTTGTGTTTTAACTGCCTGATACACTTACACAGCAGATGTGTTTTTCTTTTTCCCAATTATAAATAATCACACATTATAAATATAAGATAATATTAATAAAATTATATTATTTTTAAAAAAGCATTGTTATTTTACAGAACATAAAACTAACAAAAGTGTTACTTTTGTGGAACACAAAAAATTTACGAAACATATAAATAATATAGTTTTTATTTTTCTACAGATGTCGTATATTTTTTTTTTTTTTTTTTTACAGAACATGTAAGTAATATAGTTTTTATTTTTTACAGAACCCATATATTTTTTATTTTCTTTTTAAGTTATTAAAATACAGAATATAACATATTTTTAAATTACAGAATTTTGAATCTTGAATTAATATTATACAGTACAAAAAATTTTAGAATCCAAAAAATTACAAAAAATACATAATTTAAATAATACAAATAATATATAACATACAAAATAAAGTACAGAACTAATTATTAGTTAATTAAAAAACTGAACGTAAAAATTCAATTTTTTAAATTACAGAACATAGAAAATTGATTTATTAAAATACATAATTTAGAAATTTTATTTAATAAAATATTTAACATGTTTGAAAATTATAGAAGTTAGCTATATAGTTAAAAATAAATATAATTCAAGATAACACAATTATTTCCTCGACAATAAATAATACAGAACACCATTCTTTTCATTTAATACTTGTTTGTTTATGTTATGTACCTTTTAACTTTTTATTTTAATTCTTTCATATATTTCCTATATTTTCATATTAAGAAATAATATTTGTTATTTCAAAATTTTATTATTTGACAGAACATGTCTTATTTTATTAACTGAATTTTGGTTTCAAGTACAGTTACATGTGTTTTGGATTTGAAGTACCAGAACGTGTGTGCAGTTTTGTTTTATTATAATCTAACGATCAGGATGGAAAGTTCCTTAGTTACCCATATAATGAGTTCCCCATAGAGACTTGCCCTATATATATATACACATATGAACCTATATACAATTTTTCTAGTTCCTATTTGAACCTAGGCATATATGTTCAAATAGGAACTAGAAAAATTGAGTAACTAAGTAACTCGCCGGCAGCCGTTAGATTTTCCTCAAATGTAGGCTGAGATGACTTGTCCATATATATTTGGTGTACCTGCATATGTATCCTATTTAACATTACAACTACTTACGTGCACTCCTTTTAAAAAATACAGTATTTAAAAGTACAGAATCCATGGTTTTTAACTAAATCAAAGTTTTGTATTTTAAATTCCAAAAATAGAACCTCTAAATTTTATATTTTACAAAGAATTTGTACGTAAATTTCAAAATATAAAGCATAGTATTTTCAAATGTTGAACATATAAATAAAGTATTGTTTTATAAATTTATTTAGATATTGAATATTTATTAATAAACTTATATGTTCTGTAATTATAAACTGTGTTCTGTAATTATAGAACTATATTCTGTATAAAAGTATTATACGATTCTACAAATTTTATTTTATGGACTGTAATTTTTGCGTTTAGCAATAATTTTTTTGCAAGTTCTGTATTTTTAAATTATATGTTATGTATATTTAATTTAAAACTGTAACCATTTTGTAGAAAGTTTAGTTTTGTAAAAAAATTATATTCTATATTTTGTATAAAAAAAATATGATCAGTTGTATAAATTTTGTATTTGATAAATTGAATTTATATACTCTGTAATTTAATGAACATAAATTTTATGTTTTGTATTTTATTAAATCAAATCTAAGTTCTGTAATTTAAAAGTTTGTTATATTCTATATTTTATTTAACAAAATTTCTTCGTGTACTGTATTCGATTTACATGTTTAATGGCTTGATTTGCAGGAACTTATGTTTTCTAAACAACAAAATACAACACAAATTTTTATTGAATGTAGAAATATATTAACACTTGAGCGTGTTTGTTTTGTTAAAATAACTGTCTTTTAATTGTGTTTTTTCCTTCTGCGAGTTTGTGTGTATTTGTATGTGTTCACGTGTGCCTGGTGCAGTTAGTTAATCTCACTTAATCATATCCATTCATTTCATTTAATTATCAATGACTCCTAAGTTACTCAAATACAGAAAATGACCCATATATATATATATATCAAAAAACAAAACCTCAGAATATTATTTTAAATATTTAATTACTCAAAATTAAGAAACCTGAATTCAATAATTAAGTTTTACAAAAATAATCAAAACTTTTCTTAATTAATGATGAAAAAGAAATAAAAATTAATTAATTAAAAAAACAATTAATTATAGATGCAAAATAAAAATATTAAAATATTAAATTGCTATGTAATTACAAGTGACCACGGTTTGAGTAGGTAAGTGAGTTACCATGTTTTGCAGGAACTCATGGTACCCTGGAAGTGTAGGTTACCTCATCTACATTAAAATTCATATAACCAAACACCGTAACTTACTCATGTTCCAAGGAAGTTAAAGTTACTGAGTTGGGTTACATGCAACCAAATGAGGCCTAAGAGATAGTGACTTTAGTGAACTTCAGCAATTAACATGTTTTCTTAAGGAAACTTGGTTATAATTATTGTAATGAGATCCCACAAGCATCTGATCGCCCCCCCCCCCCCATGTTTTCTTAAGGAAACTTGGTTATAATTATTGTAATGAGATCCCACAAGCATCTGATCCGCCCCCCCCCCCCCCCCCACCCCCCCCAATACTTTTCCGGGTATCGTACACAACAAAGATTTATTTTCTAACTGGTCTCTCTAGAAGGCTGTGTGTAATGTTCAGGAGTTTAATTTCCCTCTTGTCTGTTTTAGTTGTGCAGAAAAGTCTGGAGGTAGGTGAAGTCCTCTCTGTTGATGTGTCCAGCATCATCGCACTGTCAGGAACAGTGGATGTACAGATCAAATTTAATGGTCCCATGAGAAGGGTGGTGTTTGGGGTAATTTTTTAATCATCTAGTTCGCTGTTATTTATTATTTACTTTTGTGTGCCTTGCATATCCAAAGAAGGCGTACAATATGTTTTTCTCTCAACTGACACATGCTACAGTCTGGTTGTAGCTATTGGGTGATATATATACATGGTTTATTTCCATTGACCTCTAGTATATGACTTGGGATTTGGGAAAGCTTTGGGGACTGCAATTTCATCATGCATAATAATTTTATTTGTATTCTCGTGGTTGAATCCTCATCTCTTTTTTGCTTGTACTGCAGGGTGAGAATTTAGTAACAGCTGCTTTAACAGGACCTGGTATTGTCTTTATACAGAGCATGCCTTTCCATAGGTTGTCTCAACGCGTAGCTAGGTGACGTCTTGTAATTCTCCACAAACTCTTTCTGTGTTTGTTTCTTCCTCCTTTTATTTTGACTTCAGCGGTTTTCTGTTTTTTACAGGGCGGTTGCATCTCCAAACATGAGAGACAACCCGAAGTTCTTCTTTCAGATAGCTGTTTTCTTCTTCTTAGCATATGTGGTGATTGTGTCATCCTTAATCTTGACTGACATATGATAAAGTTAGTGTCTTTTACTTTAATAGCTTAATATCTTATATGGAGTACATGATATCTTAGAGAGGCCTTTTGTAATTGCTAGTTTTATCCCGCCAGTTTTTGCTCTCCAAAGTTTTTTGGTAGAACGGTAAAAGATATGTTGAGTTGATGTAATTTTGTGGAAATATATACAGGTTCAGAAATGGTAAAAGCTGATTTTATGGGTCGACTTTGTGTGAATTTTTTTAATGGGTATCTGTGGTCCTTGTATCTAATTTTTGTCTCTGCATTTCATTCTGGGCTCTGAGATGCAAGTTACTGAAAAGATACTTAGCAGTTGATAAACTTTGCAAATTTTGGTAAATTATAAAAATCACGAACTTTGAGCTTGGCGCAATAAGAACTTGCTTTGAGTTATAGGTTGGAATATGAACATGTATTAAGCGTGGGTAAGAATGTATATATTCATTCACTCGGAAACTATTGCCATTGCTCTGTGAAACGGTGGTGTTATGATACTAGTGCAATTAATTATTCTGTTGGAAAGAACAACATTTAATTTGAAGTGCAGAAGATGACCGTGGAATGTTCGTGCAATATTTGAATGCACTACGAATTTTTGGATTTTAGAACGGATTTTCTACGGTAGAGGACGCGGCATGTGGTCATAATAAATCTTTCTATCGATGCATACAATTTTTATATCAACTGGTTAAACATATGCGAAAGTATTTGAATTTTTACCAAGTAACTACTAAAGAAAATAAAAATAGAAGAAAAATCTTAAAGGAGAATTGTAATATTCATATACTTTTATAAGTGTCCTTTTTGAAGAAGCAGATCATCCTTTTCTCATTTGGCAAAACAAATATCGTCCTTTCTTTAAGAGACAAATCATTCTTTTTAAATGAACTCAGGGCACATAATCTTTAAGACATTATAATTTATAGCCTGCCCTTTTTTACTAGAAGAGTTGCATCAGAGAAGTTGGTGTTTGATCGTTGTTCTTGCAATGGCAGTTTATTATAAGTTTAAAAGTGCTAAAGATTATTATGATTCCATTGTTATCGACGGCCATTTTATCACACTTGCTAATTTAAAAGAACAAATATTTGAAAAAAAGCATTTAGGCAGGGGTACTGATTTTGACCTGGTTGTAACCAATGCTCAGACTGATGAAGGTTTGTTCTTTAGTACTATTTTCTTGGTAGTTCATATATGCACAGGGGGTGTGTGTTAACATGTGTCTGATAATGGCTCTGGAAAGCTGGTAACACTAAGTATACCATCTAGTCTATCAATTGATCTCATTGCAATTCTGTTAAAAATTATTTTTATCTGTCTTGTGATTTCAGAGTACCTTGAAGAAGGAATGCTGATTCCCAAAAATACATCGGTTTTAATACGTCGTGTCCCAGGGCTGCCTCGCAAGCCTATTGTAACCACTCCACTTACAGATCAAGACAAGTATTGCCTCGAACCTCTTAAACTTTCCAAGCATTTATATATTTCTTTATGAGTTGTTATTCAAATTCTTTGTTTGTAAAAAGCAGTGGTGATCTTCTGAATGTAAACCATTTGGTGGTACAAACAATTAGTTTAAAATAGAGGCATGCATCCGTGATGTTCAAGTTTTTGTATTATTTAATGCAGACCAGTAGCTGAAAATAAGTTAGAGGATGTTAAAGCAACTAATTGTAGCTTTTCAGGAGCAAATCCCACTGTTTCGGAATATGTAAGCAAGCTTGGTTTGATGTTACTATCAATCTTTATTAATTTTTACCATTAGGCAAAATAGTTCAGTTATTATTTGCTTGCAGCTTGATGAACTGGAATGGGATGAATTTGGAAATGATTTGTATGCTATCCCCGAAGTTGCAGTAGTTCATTCAAGCAATCCTGTTCAGTGCGCTCCTCTTCCTACTAAAACTGATGAGGATAGCAAGATTAAAGCTTTATTTGATACTCCAGCTTTGGAATGGCAGTGGTCAGATGTAATTCTTATCTGTTTTAGGTTTAGTCTTTGATTGTGCATGAAAATTAATTTATTTTTTTTATGAATTGCAGTCAGAATCGTGATAGTTTTGGCGCTATTAGAGGCTTTGGGCGTGCTACAGGTGATAGAAGTGGTGGGCGTGGTTTTGGTATGCCCTTCGTACTCTGAAGATATTTCATATGATAATTTTGGTAAAATGAAGTAATACTGTTATAAACAACAGTTTTATAATTTCATTCAACTGGTCCCAATCAAATACAAGACTATGATTTTAAAAAAATCAACAGCTTAATTGTAATAGAAAACTTCCTAGCATGCTAACACACAAGGTGCATGATTATTAAAAAATATATTTGGAAGGAGGCTTTAATAATTAAAATCAACCCTTTAGTTGTGACTGTCAATGTAGGAGCAATTGATATACATGTAGTGTTTATTCCACATAAACCTCCATAATTCATATTCATGTGTAGGGAAAGCAACAGTTAAATGAGTTGGGACAAAGTTATAAAACTTTGTAACAATTCGCAGCTGAATTTTCTGTTTGCCTAAATGATAGTCTGTTTTGTTCAAGTGCTCCTTGTATCCGTGGGGAAGTATTATCATCTTCTTTCACTACTTTAGGTCGAGGAGGATTTTTGGAGAGGACAACACCCCCACTGGGCTATGTTTGCCATAGGTGCAAGGTACCTGGTAAGTTCAAATTTTTATCATTGTTGATAAAGAGAGAACACACTTCTCTTTTATTGGCATTGTAGACATGTGAGATTGGTTTGCTTTGTGCTAGTTCAAGTACTTACTATTGGAACTCTATTATATAGGGCACTTTATTCAGCATTGTCCCACAAATGGTGACCCTGATTTTGATATTAAAAGAGTCAAACCTCCAACTGGTATACCCAAGTCCATGTTAATGGCTACCGATGATGGGTCATATGCATTACCAAGTGGTGCTGTTGCTGTTCTAAAACCTAATGAGTAAGCTATAACCTTTATGTTCGCCAAGTGGTTTCGTTCAGTTAGATATGACAAAATATTCATGAATGAAACTTAGATAAATTCATTTGTATGACAGGGCTGCTTTTGAAAAGGAGATTGAAGGGATGCCCTCGACTCGTTCTCTTGGTGATCTCCCTCCAGAACTTTACTGTCCTATGTGCAGGGCAGTTATGAAAGATGCAGTTTTAACTAGCAAGTGCTGCTTCAAGAGTTATTGTGACAAGTGTAAGATAAAATGTGATCCTTCTATATTCTTAGAGTATATAGAAATGTAAATTTAGCAATTATGAATAGGCAACTACTTTAAGTTCCCTTGTTTTATTTTCATGCTTGCTCTTTCAGATGATGTTCAAGTTACTAAATATGGTCAGGATCATTTTATCTGTGTCCTCTATACTAAATAACTATAACTTGTATGTAAAGTTTCAACATAGTCGAACAGGTGTGTCTTGGTTTATCTAACTGAAATGAATACTATATACTTGGCCGTCTGTATTGATTATATGTGAACTATTTTTAGAGGCACAGTTCTATAATCAGTAATTTTGAGCATCGAATGTTATCCCAGGCATAAGAGATCATATTATCTCCAAGTCAATGTGTATTTGTGGTGCTGCAAATGTACTTGCCGATGACCTTTTACCGAACAAGACACTGAGGGATACAATCGTTCGGATTTTACAGTCTAATAACAGCAGTGGGGATCATGGCCACGTTGCTTTTCAAGCACAAGTTCGAGGTATTTTACCATTTGTGATTCCTTATCCTGTCGGCTATTTTCTTTTGCATCTAACCCCCACCCCCTCCTCAGATATGGATTCTGCTCGATGTCCGCAACCTAAGATTTTATTCCCCACGCAGTCTGCAACTTCGAAGGTGGATGTGCTTCCACCTAAAAATGAAGATAATTCGAAAGTTAAGGAGATGACAGAACCGGTGAAATTTGTCAACAGTACACATAATTTTTATGAAAAAACGAAGGTTGAAAAAGCTGCAGAAAGTTCAGAAGCTACGCACGAGTCAAATAGTATGAGGGAACCAGGATCACAGATGAGTGTTCTGCTGACTAATGAGAAATTGCAGCAGAAGCTAGGTTCCGAGGAAGTAGGCAAGTACATAACATATATCTAGTACATAAAAAAAAACTTTTTATGAAAATTCTTTGCATTTCTCACACAAAAGATGAGTTCTTGTTATGGCTATAATCTTTTTGTTCTCAGGAAGTATAAAGCAGAAGAAGAAAGCTCGATTGCCTTTAGAAAGTATGATGTATCTACTTTGTTTCTCACTCTTGCTACACATAAAAACCTGTCTTTCTAGTTTCTAGTTGACAGTATTTTTCCGGTGGTTATTTAATAAGTTCTTCATGCCATATCTTTCCAGCTACTGATGTGCAGTGGAGACTTCCTCAAGACTTTGCAGCTGAGAATTATCTGATGCCAGTAGAATCCCCAGGTTATAATCCTTACTGGAATGGCATGCAACCTGGATTCGATGTGTTTGGAGGTCCTTATGGTGGTCCAATGCCCTTTATGGGATGTGGTCTTGGGCCAGCGACCATTCCATTTGGGGGTGTCTATCCTCAGGATGCGTTTGGAGCACAAAGGTATATAATGCAATTCCCACCACCATATTACAATCGTCGCCAGCCCCGACATGCAAGGCATTCAGCACACAGCAGTAACCGTGATCCAGAAGTCTCACGCACATCTTTTAGGAGGAGGGCAAGGTACAATGATAACTACTACAAAGAACGCACACATCATCACCGGGAGAAAGAACACCAGAAACACAAGGCAAACGTCTTTGCTGGCATCAGTTTCCCAGAAGGGGAATCTGCAGCCTCCAATCGAAGAAAGCTAGGTAGTTCTATTCATACTGATAATGGGTCAAGTCATCACAGTGGCAACAGTCACCAGGAGGCATGAAACGGTTACCGATCGATCTTGATCGGTTGTTATCGATAGACGATGACATCCGCTGGACTAGTACCACTCATTCGTCAAAATTTTGTAAAAGAAAAAAAATAAAAATGATGAGGGTTATATTAACATTTTAGAAAACTCTAAAATGTCACTTAGAACTACATAATGTGAGCAATAAAAAACGTGATGCATTTCAATATTGGCTTGTTCAATTCGTAGTGTTTAGTTTCCTCATCAGGGCATTTCGTAGATTAGGTATGCGAATGCTAAAAAGGCTAACACTCATATTATGCATTTTGGGTAGTTCAAAGATGTTGCAACTTTTTTGTTACTGTATTTTTCTCAACTTAAGATCACTTATATGTGCTTTTGGGTGGTTCTTTGGAGGTTTTGCCATCTTCTGCATGTTTCGAAAGGAGGTTTGCTGTGTAGCACAGTCGTCCCAGATGAAAATGACTAAACATTAAGCCAATTCTTGAAATCACTACACCTAGCACTTAGATTATGTCATTGCAATTGATGATCAATCATAGGCCACAATAATGATCAATTATTTATGCCATTTAATATTGTCTACCGAACTCTAGAAAAGCAATAATGTACTACATATTTAGCAGAACGTATTTTGGATTGCCAACAAAAAGTGTAAGAACGTGGCTTTTCATATTTACATCTTAGGTTTCCATGTTCCATGTCCTAAAAGCAAATACAACTCAATGCACTTTTAAGCTATGCTAAGTTTCTGTCTGAT
The DNA here is from genome assembly GCA_030848705.1 of Heracleum sosnowskyi. Taxonomy (NCBI): domain Eukaryota; kingdom Viridiplantae; phylum Streptophyta; class Magnoliopsida; order Apiales; family Apiaceae; genus Heracleum; species Heracleum sosnowskyi. Next base: position 119,930,466 of record CM061241.1, read on the forward strand.
AGTCAGAAGAAAAAACAAGTCTAATGTACAAAGAACAGTTTCAAACTTTTAAAGAGTTCCATCAATATAGCTTTCTTTTAGATTTTGTAGTGCTTGTCGGATAGAATCTTCATCTTGGCTGGAATATTTCAGACATATTAGCTGTTGTGCAACACGGTAAGCCTTTTGGATTCCACGGTACTGCTCAGAGTTCACCTCCATTCTCTTCATTTCCTATGCATGAGAGAAAAGACAATATATACTAAAAACAAGTCATTCTTCACAAGTTTAAGGCCTACTGACTTCTAGATGCCTAGTGAGGTTTTGCAGCAAAGAACTTGTATTCTTCCACATTCTCTTGGTACAAATTGAGAAGTTATTAGTGTATGGGTCTTAATAACATTTTACATGCATTCAGTTTAACCCAGTAACTAAGTTTTATGCATTCATTCAGTCTTATCACAAGACTGACTAACAAATAATACATTCAATTTGACATAAACCATATATTGCTCTACAGGCTACCAATCTAGTTTTGATACCTCTATCCTAAAGCTCAGGAAAACTGGTTACTCACTTTAAAAATCAGACTTGGGTTCTAGGGTGTGTGAACATAGGTGTTTGAAAATTCTTAAGAACATTTTAAAAATATCTCATCATCAGAGAATGTAACTCACCTTTGATGTAATCTGTGATGTGATGCTTTTAGCCGTTTCTATCACTGAGCCCGGCAACCCTGCAACTCCCGCTAACAATAAACCATAGTGTGGTACATGCCGCAGGCCATCCTTTAGTTGGAACTGATGATGTGAATCAGAATAAATAAGAATGCTCACGAAAAGCAACTAAATCCACCGAGGAAGTAAACATGCAACAGGCACTACCTTGAAATCCAAACGATTGTTTTTCACGTCAACATGAAAATGAAGAATCTTCACGTTAGGGTAGACGGTGGCTAATTCTGATAGGTTCTCCATATGAGTTGCAAATATAGTATACCTGAAAAGCAGTAAAATCACTTGGTTGCATATCATTAGGGAGAACCAAGAGTAGGAAAGGTAATTCCATTATTTTCTGTTTGGAACACATAATGTAAACATACAAGTGCAAAAAAAAAAAATTTAAAAAAAAATTCTACCTTCCCGCAATTATCATTTAATATCTTAAAGCTAATTTGCATCTTCTTATGTAAAATAGGAATATTGATGTTCCTATTTTCTTATATATTTCTTATTTACTTTATTTCTTAAATCATTATTCACAAACTGCATATCAAATAAAGTTCCACTGCTTGATGAAAAATTGACTGCATTTGAGATGAGAAAATCATGTGACAAATACCCGGATACAGTCAATAATTCCCCTTGCAAACCTACAACTGTAATGTTGACGTATTAACATGTTCGAAATTTACACTATGAATTTCCTGAGAGCAAAGGTAGCCCAGTTTAAAACTAATCCTTCAACTAATTTGTAACACACACCAAACAAAAAGGTATGTAACAAGTTTTGCAGATTAAGGCAAGGTACGATATCTTATCTAAACAGTTGAGCTTCTCATGTCAACACTGATCAATGACAGGAGTCCTAGATATATGTCTCAAAGTTATATATATCACATCTATATAGTGGTGACTTGTAGCCACCAAGATGTTTACCACCATGCGTAAATGTCACAAGTCATTTGCATATTCAGAATTTGAGAACCCTTGGTATCACATTTTAACTCTGCTAACAGATAAGAATGAGGTCATGGAGTTACGCTCTTAGTGACAATAGATGTTCACAGCAGCTCCATGCAATTGCAAAGCCATCAGAAGAAGAAGTAGCTCTCCCCAGTTCATCCATCACAATCAGACTCCTGTGTTCATCATAGGGTACCAATAAAGAACCATTCACCTAAACATCTCATAAAGGAGAATCAGAATAGTGTTTTACGATTCGTATACCTCTCAGAAACATTCTGCATAATAAAAGCCGTTTCCTTCATCTCAGTCATAAACTGAAAAATGAAACTTTCTTACTCTATCAGACAAAGTAGTTATTTTTCTCAAGCAGTTTACAGACAGAAAATAACCCTTGTAACCTTTAAAAAAGAAAAGGAAAGGGATTTGGCTCAATACTTATAAGACAATATAAAACTTTTTGGTCTAAGATGTTGGAAAAGATACTTATTAAGCAATTTATTTTAAAATTTGCATTTTGACAGGAAAATGTTACTTCCAGTAGTTTTTTGTTATTTGCTATTTGTTCACGCCTCATAATTTTAATAAAACTATCTAAATTCTAAACTGATAATAACTTAAAGTAGGAATATCACTTCTGCTTACAAGTCGCATAATACTTCTGCTTACATGAGGAATTGACTTGAACAGTTGACCAGACATGTAGCGTCTTACTCCCTCCATTCCTTTATATATGACGTTTTTGACCATTTTTACAGATACCAAGGATGAGTTAATATAGCTAGATAATTATAAAACTGGCCTCATGATTTAATGTATGTAGACAGAGAGAGAAACTAAACTAGGGGCTTTTGATAGAAAACTATGCATTAACTACACCTTGGAAGCAGAAAACGTCACATAAAAGGGAATTTTAACAAAAGTTAAACGTCTATTAATAAGAAATAGAGGAAGTAGATTGTTTTCTCTTTTCGAGCAACTAGTTTATGTAAAATTTTCCAACTACATCTAAGATATTAGAAGAGTGAAATTATAGCCGGAGTCTAAACACTGTCCTTGCATAATTGCATTAAACTTCATAATATGATGACTGTATATGTAGTAATACTTTAGTGTAGCATTTTGCAATTTGTATCGCTGTCTATAGATCAGAAGTACTAGACTACTACTGTTCAGAAATTTTCTAAAATGAACTGGGAGGAACTATATTGAACAATATTATATTATTATTATTGTTATTCAAATATGGCTAACAAAAAAGGCCTTGAGTTTTTTAAAATGACTATTGTCGAGACAATTTATAATTTATTCGGAATGAGGTACAGTTAATACTTGTATAGACTGGTTAAAGCATGCGCCAATATCTTAGTTAGGCACTCGCTAAAGCTATCTTTAAACATTAAATACTACACTAGTGGGCAGGAAGCTTGACAGACAACAATATAAATTTCTAATTATTGTCAGTCACGCAATAGTAGTTTTCATACTTTAGTTCCTTTAATTCTATGAGGGCGATCTTGGAAATACCGTACTAGAGTTGGACTCAAGATTATCTCCAGTCCCCATTCTTGTAAAAATACGATCAACTGCTCTAAGAGTTGCAAAGTTAGCAGGAATATAGCACCCAATTTGAGCAAGGATGACTATTAGACACGCTTGCTGAAGATAAGTACTTTTTCCACTCCTGCAGAAAAAAATATTTCGATATATATTCCAGTATAAAAACATAGGAACTAGTTTAAACATTACTGCAACATTTTCAACCAAATTGCCATTAAAAATGGGAAAACTACGTGGCCGTACAATGTCAACAGATTTGGCCAACATGTCACAAAAAATAAAAACTTCAGGAAATGAGTAGAGTGCAATGTGACACAACCAAATCGAAATATATGTTCTCCATACAGAATTCATGCATCCTGAACTGAGTAATAACTTCAGTTGTAGGACGGAAAATATAATATCTAAGACCACATAAAAATTGAGTTTCGGCTATATCATATCCATCACTCAGACTGTCCTTTCTTCTCCAGTCATGTAAACTGAATTTTTTAAGCTCGCTTCAAATTGATATTGCCTAGAAACTATACTCAACGAGAATTTTGTTACAAAAAAGTAGTATTCAAAATGGTACATCTTACATGTTTGGCCCCATGACAATCACTAGGTTTGATGCTTCAGAAAGAAATAGATTGTTGGGCTGCAAAAGAAAGTTAGGCCATAAAAATCATATATTGCATCAGCATTTCAGATTGTAAATGAAAGAGTTCATATATTTTCTGTGAGAGAAAGATCTCTTTCTTTTCCTAAGACACAGCATAAAGGGATAAGAGTAAAGGGTGACCTACAATAAATTCATTGTGCACACTCTCTAGAATAGGATGTCTTCCTGCATCGATTGCTAATGGACCATTGTCTGCAAATAGCATTATACTAGCATTTATTTAAAGCACATGCTAAAATTCAAGCAAAAAGATGCCAAACAATAAAAGCCAACTACCTGTAAATTGAGGTCTAGTATATCTATCAACAGGCTTAGTAGATATCATATTTGCGAACGAATTAACAATCATATCCAGAAGGCATAAGACTTCAGCAAGCAAAGTGAGCGCAGACACCTCTTTTCGAATTGCATCCATCAGTTCTGCATGACAAATGAGAAGCGCTAATATATAGCGGTGATAGAAAATTAATCTAAAATACTATTGGCTTTGATGTAGACATACAATTGAGTGATACAATTGAAAGGTAGATCACCAATGATATACATTGCAGTGCACAGAGAGTTAATAAAATGCAGAACAAATTCTATCATGATAGGATAATTCAACCTCTGACCATACCCAGACATCATCTTTTTGAAATCCTAACAATGAAAAGATTACAGTATGCTTCTTACTTACATCTGGAAACTGCACCCTCTATAATCTATTTGGACAACAAACTTGTTTATGAGTTGATTAACACTAAACATAAAATAGAGGTCACAATGGAATGTATGTTTATCATGATATCATTCAGTAAAACAAGATCACTCTTCAAATTTCTAAGAAGGATATAATTTTCATATTTTGACCTAACCTTCCAGGCAAAATTCCGTCCTTATATAACATTCTCCAGCTGCAGACTTGTTCCTCACATTTAACTGCAAATTTTATGCATTAGTGAAGAAAATCAGTTCTTTTAATCATGCACTGTTATACAAGAAATTTAAATATAGATCACATTTAGTGACATGAGTAATCCACACTCAGACAGGCTCTCCCTCCAACTTAACTAGACAATACCAAATTTCTTATTGTCTTACGCTCGTCTTTGACAACACTTAGAGATCACGGCGGTATTACAAATTTACAATGTCAACAGTCTCCATGCGGCCTTAAGGACCTCTGTGCAGTATTAATCTCCTTGTTTATTACAATTAAAGTATTATTCTTCTACTACTTGTTTTCTTTCTCAAATAAGACATGTAGAACCCGAGAGTTCAGTACTTGCAAAATTAGGGGTGAACTTTTCTCTTTCGGTTCATTCTCGGAAGGTGGGGAATTGGAGTAGAAGAATATAGCAACAGTTATGGTACTTACTGATGCAAGCTCTGGCGTTGAGAAATGTATATTGTTCCCATGTTTTACCACCTGAATGAACTTGCTAGGAAGCTTTCCTTGTACGTCCTTATGTGGAATACTAAAATAAAATCCCTGTCTGTTGTTAAATGGTATCTTCAAGTTTGGAAGCTTATATTCTTCACGGTACTTGTTTGCGAGGCTGTGTATTGCTGTAAATTTTGTTTGATCAGACTGAAAGAAGTACGAAATCTGAGAAAAAAAACTGATTAAAATTGCAATCCTAAATAACACCTTCACTGGTGTCGCAAAATGTTCTTCGTGCGATATCTAGCATTCCATCTATTCCAGCTTTGACAGCAAAGCACTGTTGCGTTCGGGCAACAAAAGGAACCCGTGCATGTAGAACATCTTCGTCAATCTCTTCACCAATTCTGAAGAAAAGAATATGAAGAGTTAAACTTTTAAGAAAAACTACTATAACAATGGTTGAAATAGTAGGTCAGTGCAGGGGCGAGGGGGTAGAGAGAGATGGGAAGGGAAGGAGCTTACAAAAAAAGCTGATCTTGATAAACTTTCATTCTACTTTCCATATTTGTTACTATCATTTTCAAAAGCATGCTTTACCAGCATTAAACAAATTATGTTAAAAGCTTTCAGAGTTTGCATGAATTGATTGATGAAAGTTTAGTTCAAAATAAAAAGTTCGTTTAGAAAGCAAATAAACAATTTCACAACTTTATTATAATATAAAATATAATTTCAAATGATTGAGACTTTTGCAAGTACATGGCCTCCTATGATTCTCTTAGAAAAAAGCATTAAAGGAAAAGAGTAGAGGTATAGTAGCTTTAATTTACGAACAGCCATATATGTAAATATATACAATATAAGAGTACAGCCACACCTTTTCCTGATGGAGGCATACTTCTCATTCTCACATACAGAATTGTAAACATTTCCAAGAAGAACGCTTTTTGCATCCTTAAGCACCTGAAAGAGAATATAGTGAATTGTTTAGGAGTCCTAGTCCTAGAACTGCAGCACAGAGCATTTAAACATAACCTACAGTCGATAGTAATGGCAAGGCATCTAGAGCCGTTTTAAGAAGAATAATACTGGATATCAACACTTGGCTTCTTCTAGCATTATCGATGCCCAAGACTTCTTTTGTAACTTTTTTTGGCTTGAAGCAAAAGTGGCACAGGACCCTATCTGGATAAAGCAAAAAAATGGTTAAACTTTCAAAAGCTGATAATATATTTCTTGGTTCCTCATCAATGAAATCTTAAAACCATCAAACTGCTTCTACTTCAATATTCCTAAAAATGTGTATTGTTTACCAGTTTCTTTGGGAAACTTTCGAAGAGCCTGTGAGAGTCCAAAGAACAGCTGCTCATTGGTCATTAGTTCATCCTGCAGTGATATTAATATTTTCGGTTATGACTTATATAGCTGTACTTACAGGGAAAACTGAAGTTCATTAGACGAGAACGTGTTTCAACAAGGAGTTGCTTTTAGGAGGACATAAAATTGTTCTATCCCAAAAAAACCAGAGGATATAATAGAACTATTGTGCTTCATACTAATGTACAGAGTTACTATCATTTAGGTCCTGACAAGGTGCAATAAGCTTTGGTGTCTGGGTCCACTTGGGGAAAATTCTGCTTCTTGAAACCAATGCATGTCTTAAAGACACTATTAAAATTTGTTCAAGAATCGATAAATCAAATGCCATGACAATGATGATTTTATAAACAAGATGCGTGGTGGATCAGATCAACGTATAAGAAGGGAAATTCACAATGTATATGTCACAGTCAACCAAAAACATATGCAAAAGAATGACAATTTCTCAAGCTAACTTATCAGATAGACGATAATTAACGGAAACAAACGGATAATTTTCTTAATATGTCCATATACCCCAAGTTTCTGCCTTAACCATATTATATATAGTTCATGTAACTCACTAATAAGTTGATTTGATATTTAATCACTTGATCCATATTCAATTACGAGATGTGAGGCTAATGCAAGCAGATATCCCTCGTCCTTGAGGGTTCAAACCTCAGTGGAGGCAGATGTGTGCGTGAGTATTTAAATTTTTATCTTATGAATATATCACTCCGCAGAGGGTCTAAGCAAATTATTATTTTATTTTCCTGCAGTCCGAGGATGAGGGGAACTAGAGAGGTGTGTTTTGTAAGCTCGTTGTGTAAAACACATTTGAAATACTTTGAAAGGAAAGAAATTATAAAGGGTGACTGCAGGAGAAAAGATGATATTAAGAATCAGTAGTTTTTATGTACATACATAAAAATACATATTATCATATCAGGATTCAGGTCTGTATTAAATAGCCTTGCACATTGTTAAATTGTCAGACAACATTACATCAACTATTAAAACTTATGCCCTACTCCGAACTTGCCTTATTTTCAGTGTTATTTCATCATCGATCAAGTAGGTAGCAAACTCAGATTACAATTTTTTGAGAATAACCGACAATGCTCACCAGGCAATCAAGTCGAGCTTTTATGGTCTCAACATCCTTTAAAGGCTGCAAAAGGTTAGCTCGCAGAAGTCTAGTCCTGCAGGAGACTAATCGGCACGTGTGAGAACTCTAGTCCCAGATTGTTGGAACAAGCCCCCCACCCAATTTAATATCAAAACTTGCATTGAACATCAAAAACGAAAAAGTAATGCATTTGCAAACTTAAGCTCATCGCTTTAAAATTTTAGAATGCCCTATACCCTCAGTAGGAAAAAACAGGAAGATGATGAAAATAAATAATATGAAATTTTAAGATTGCAACATAAAAGTATATGAAAGACCTTAAAAGAGATATTCAATCCACGTGGGAGAGGAAACAAAAATTTACCCTAGTCTGTTATGTCATGTACCTAAATGTGAAACTGCTAGTCTGTTTTAGTGTTATGTCATGTTATATCATGATAATGTGACATACCCTCCAATAGTTCTTGTTGTCTTCAGAGTTTGAAACAGACTTCTCTTCTTGTTAGTTGTGCCCCAAAGAGTAGATTGCAATGGCTCGATAATTTCCAAATTATGGACGCTAAACATTCAAATGATCAGATTGACTTGTCAAATACAAGTATCCAAATTAATCAGAAAGTAGACTTAAAGTAGAGGAGATATTTCCAACACAATGTTGTTCAGGTGAACAGCGTCTTATATCCCGATCGATATAGCACAAAGTAACACCATATACATCTAGATGGTGAACATGTTGCACTAGTAGGAACTACGAAGCATACCTGGTGGCATCAATATTCATGTGATCATACGATCCATTGAAAGTAACCTGGGAAATGAAAGAAGCACAAGTATATGACATCTGGACAATGATTCATGAAATTGCAGGAGCAAATTTGAATATTAGAAAACATAGAGTTCGTACTTGGAACATAGGAGTAGAAAAACAGAGCTTCCACCCTCAGAACTAGCATTATTTGACTAAAGTTATATATGACTTGTTGCATTCAATCCTTAAGTTATTCATCCACCTAAAATTATCTGATTCTATTCAACTTAGGCAGGAGAGCACTAAAGTAAGTCCAAGATGGTACTTGAAAAAAGATTGTGGATCCTTAATGTCACAACTCAACATGAATAATGTATAGAAACTCCCAGTTAATCTCATCTCGCCAAAGAAATCAAATTCAGGTTATAAGCTTATCGTGGAAGCATAAAACTGAAGACAGGAAGGATATGTTTACTTTATGCTAAAAATCTGCAAGCCGTCAATTGATTCTTCATTTTTATCTTCACTATTTAATAGATAGTAAATTTATCGTACAACGTATTGAGTGAGTATTATTTAAAGCATTTTCAAGATAGGAAACACATGACATTATCAGATATATGTATAGAGAAGCTGAATCATGCATCAAAAAAGTTGAAGAACACATACTAATAGTGAGTGATTCGTAATGATGATCCCTTTCTCTGCTTCTATCCTGTGCATGACAGAGAAGGCGCCATATTAGTATTATACAATATTCAATAAACAGTAAAAAGAATATATGACAATGATTATACAATACACTATTAATTATTATATCAAAATTTTGTTTACATGACAAAGATGAAGACAAGTTGTAAGCTAATGGAACCTTTGTCCTTGGAAACACTTGCCAGAATAACAAGTGAAGGTTATACATATACCTGAACTTAGACTGTCTGCTTAAATATTGATGACTATGTACAACAGACTCAAACACATTGACTTTAATTAATACCGAGTATCAGAATGTGAGCAAGTATAACAAATGTGCTACTATTTGTCCGATTAAGAATTGGGCTCTCGTAAGCTTTAATAAACTCCAACCATTGCATAGAGCTACCTTGTGATAGATAGTGATTAGTTCTTGGAATTCAACTTGTATAACCACTAGTTCTTATGTACTAGCGAGAAGTATATAAGGTTGAAAACAAAAGGGACAAAGAAAGTGAAACTAAATTAAAACCTTAATGCATCATGGTAGAAGCATAATAGGATCAAATATATGTGTTGGCCTATTAAAAATGATTTCTGGTATGCATATTAAGACTCAAAAAAATAGTATTCAGTAAGACAGTAGCTTTATGAAATAGATAGATCAACCCCTCCTGATAAGCTATCCTTTTTTGGCCAATCTATTGTTTTACACATTAATTAGTTACACAAAGAGCAACATGACAGGCTGTTTAAACTGCACCAAAGATCATTCACAGCAATGCGCTTAAAAAATTTATGCTTGATATATGAACATAGCACATCAAAACTTGAGAGGTCAAAAACTAAAAATATGATACGAATACCTATAGACGGTGAATAATTGACGATAACAAAGTACCAGGCCTACTTAAAATCAAAAAGGTAAAATAACAGTCCCACTGAAACAAATAGCAAAACTGAACCGAAATTGTAGCAACACACAGACAAACTTAAAAATTAGGAAAGTTTAGTATAGAAATTCTGCATATGAGACCAGCTAGATTTAAATACGCAAACAGTGTGAGTGTGTGTCTATGCTATTATGTTTTCTATCTGTAAGTTGTTTAAGTACCATTTAATAGTTGCAGCAGCTGCAGCCAAACATAGATAATATTGCTTGTAATAACTATCTAAGCCAAGTGCAGAGGGCTCCTTCGCAGCTAAATTTTTCACCAATACCGCACCCTTCACAATCAGATAGCAAGGACGTTACAACAAAGAAACATGCATATCAGCATCTACATTAAATAACAAGGACAGTTAAGTGCAATAGAAGTTCAGCACAACCGTGGTGTCATCAAAGCAACCACGCATCATTGCAACCTGCAAAAAAAAACATTTCATTCTTAGGCTCGAAAATCAACCATGAATATCAAGTGCAAGTATGCCTAATGCATAAACAGAAAATTACATTTATAGTCTAAGAAATCAAATCTCAAAAGCTAGTGCAAAAAAAAAACACATGCATACTGAAATCACCTTCCGAGTTGTAGAATAAAACCTGTCTACAAGCTCTGATACTCCAACCATACTATCGGGTGCCAACTTGTTAGGAGGAACAATAATCACCATGGGATCATAGAAATGCATCAATGTCTTTGTATTCTGATATGACCTACTAGTTTCTATAAACTGAGACAGATGTAACGAGGCTGATCTTAAGTCAAAAGCAGCCACACCAACCTGTCCATAATAATTACATTATAATTTATTAGTTACCAACAAGTCTGTTACCTCATCTCATTAGAATGACAAAATATCAAGAATATCAGTACCATATAAGAATTATACTCCCCGGTATCATACTTTATGGGAGCAATTGAGAACTATACACTCATAACTCTCCTAAATAACATATCCGAAATTTGAAATCATACTCGTATTTACATCATTTGCAACATAATCCTTTAGATTTTGCAACAAAGTGACTGAGAGATGGTATTATCCAGTCTCGAAAGTTCTCTGATACATACATATTGAAATTAATAACCTGACCACACGTTTGGTCACGATCAGGACACAACACAGGCGAAAATTAGAGATTCGCTGATTTACCTAATTAGATAGCAACGGGAACTTGAAAACATGTTTTTCATTAGAAGATTAAAACATCGTTTATTTTATATGATATTATATACACACGCAAAGGAATTTACTTTTGTAGCTGAAATTGCTAATTGTGATATGCAATTTAACAAAATTCATATGATAGGAACGCTAATAAAATGAATTAACAGTTAGTACAGTAATGGATCTACTAGAATAGCATAGCATCATCCAGATGTGTCAAGAGTGTGTGCGCGCAAGCTTAATATGTAAATACAAAAAACAGAGAGAGAGAGAGAGAGAGAGAGAGAGAGAGAGAGAGAGAGAGAGAGAGAGAGAGAGAGAGAGAGAGAGAGAGAGAGAGAGAGAGAGAGAGAGAGAGAGAGAGAGAGAGAGAGAGAGAGAGGACCTCTTTGGCACGATTTTCGATGAGAGCGACGACGAAGGAGGATTTCTCAGAGGCGTCATCTTCCATTTCTTAACAAAGTGACAAACTCAGCTGCTATTGTGAACTCCAAACAACTCTGCTCATTTTGAATGCCTTTGGATCTTATATGCAATTTCTGTTTTGTTTTTCTTTCGAAGCGGGCAATCTTTTCAGACTTCAGAGTGTTACCGCCAAGGCGCCAATAAATAACTTATCCACAAAAAATACACATTCTTTTTATATTTCTTGAAAATAAGTACATAAATTTTTTCAAACGAGCAAAATGAATTTTGTTTTTTGTTTTAATTCAAATTCAAAATTGTACGGTAGTAAATAAACTCTCTACTCTGAAAGTGGAGAACTCACCCACGTAACTCACTTTTTGTTATTTTTCTGACGTCATAAACTTTTAGATAATCTATAATGATAAATTATTACTCCTATTTGATAATTTCATAGTTCAATAAAGAAGAATTTACAATCATTTTCTTATTTTTGGAATATTATTAGTTGATTTTCTGGAGGTAGAATTTTTTAATAATTATAAGATTTTGATCCATCTAAAAACAATTGATTCAATTATAATATATTTATTTAATAAAGAAAGTATTTCTTAATTAGTACAAAACAAATTTAATTTACTATAATCATAAGAATTCTAATTCTTATATAAATAAAGTAAAACTATTGCATATAAAAATGTAATGGATGAAAGGGGATGGAAAATGGATAGTTATTTCTCCGTACAAATGTGATTGTGTTTACAGTGTATAAGCCAAAATTTACTCAAGTTTTCATCCCCTTCACTGAAAAACCGATGTGACATTTTGTATAAGCGTTTTAATTTTCTTATTTCCAACCATCTCATCCTTAATATAAAATTTTAATTCTTTAGAAAAGTTCTAAAAGTGAATGCATCATCAATTATTGTATTTTTTTTACATATATTCAAAAATTTCACATAATATCATTCGAGTACATTAATTTATAAACTTAACAAATTTAGATAAATAATATATATAACATCATTGAATATGCATTTGTGATCAATAAGCTTCAATTCATTGATTTATTAATATATTTAATGTAATATGTTTCAATACAATTTAAATTATTTATTTTGCTAAAATGATTGCAAATAATTTTTATTTATTTTTCTATTTAGACACATGCACACATCCATCTGGTCTTTGAAAAGTTCAAATCATCAATATCCCATAAACAAAACGAGGGAGATATCATTATACCAAGAGATACTAGGTAAATTAAATTAATTGACTTCCATTGCTAAATTCGTCGCATTATCCAATATCTTATGTGTTAGCTAATGGACTTTACCTGTCTGTATGCACAACTCTATACCAATAGAAAACTGAAATTCTCAACTCATATGCCACCTCTCAGTTCCATCTATCATGAGACCTTATGATTTAGTGGATGGATTAAGTTCTAATAAGATACTTAAGATGAGTCCAAAAAATCTTCATGTAGCCTATGGTACAACATCAAACCCGTAAACTTATTCGCTATACAGATATCTAAAAGGTCAATTAGCCATAGAGAGAACTGGAACCACCACAGAATAGGGCAAACTGGCAACTAACACCAAATATCTGAAAATTGTAGAATTTTATGTGAACGAATTGCCCATCCTCCACCTCCAGTAATGTTTTGTTCTAATTATGACCCCATGTACTGATATATATATATATATATATATGGACACATTTTAACCAGAAATGAGCCAGTCCCCTTTTCCCAAAACCAACTATATTCAGTTTTTCACTAGTCAAAAGTCAAAACACATTGTGGCAGATGCAGACCATATCAGGCAATCCCTTGGAATCGTCCAGAGGAAGAAAAGAATCAAAAGAAAGTTCAAATTTAATGGTGTAAACCACCAAAGGTAGAGAAGAATTTTGAAAAAAAAAATACTTGTTTGGACCACACAGTCAATTGTAATTAACAAAAACTTTAGTAACGCAACACTTGCCAGGAATAAAATACAGACCGATGATAAGCTCAAAATGTACTAAATACAGACCGATGATAAGCTCATATACCAGACACTTGCGGGAGTTCATTTGAGCACCATGTATCACACTACACTATGACACTGGATGACTAACAGCACATTATATTTTGCAACATCCTATTGAACATGCTAAAAACTGCTTTTGGGTATATAGAACCCCAATAGCAGTACACAGAATTGCAACAGGAAACAAGGAAGTCACCTTCAGATTAATTTTATAAAATTTGTTTAAGGCACAAGAAATTACAATTAAAGATCCCATCTCATTGCTAGCATAAGAAAATTTATGAATAACACATCCAACTCAAAAATTATCAATTGAAGGAGTTAAATCAATAAATTTATGAACTGATTGCAACTATGCAAGTAAGCAATCAATAAATTTACGTTATAAAATTGTACATTTTCTGCTTGCTTTTTTCTCTCTTTAGAGAGATAAACCTATCAACAATATGATAAAAAAAATACGTGAAGAATGATAGCATCATGTATTAGCAGCTAAGAAGCAAGGACACGGGTGCGGGAGTGCGGGTGCGTAGTACTGGGACACGTAGATTCGGCAAATTTAAAATTATGGGGATACGGGTGCGGGGGGACACGCCATATATAAATATAAATTTTTATATATATTTCATGTTACGCATATTAAAACCAATTGGCAGAACGAAAATATATATGCAAACTGAATGAAATGCATAATTTGTTCATTCAAAATACAAAAGTATGAGTTTAATCTTTCATTTATGCAAAAATGAAAATGATCATCAATACTTTTGTATTTTTTTATTGACATTGATACTTGATTTTGCGAAGATAGTTAGTTAAAACAACTTTTGACTATAATTTTTGAAAATAAAAATCGAAAGTAGGATTGTGAAAGAATCCGTGTGTCCAATACGGGGACACGCGTGTCCAAGAATCCGACACGGGGACTCGGCAGACTACTCAAGTGTCCCTGCTTCCTAGATTAGCAGTTAGCACTGCACCAGATTTTCACTGATTTAAAGATGAAATGTTGAAAGAAACCACTCATTTTTACCCTGATCTATAATTATTATTTTCTTTCTGAAGTAAGGCACTTGCAAAAGCATTCAATTGTATATCTTCTACTTCTCCAACCTTTTCTTGCTATGAGCCTATGAAACCTCCAACTAGAGCTGGCCACTCGTGCGGGCCGTGCGAGCCGGGCCGGGCTTTACACGGGCCGAGCTCGGCTCAGGCAAGCACGGAACCGGCACTAAGTGAGGACGAGCCGAATACGGGCCGGGCTGAATCGGAAAATGTAAACTCAGAACCGGCACGGTGGGTTAACGAATATGTGGGTTGGGCGGTTTATGTTGGACGAATAAGCGGGTTGGCGGTTTGTGTTGGACGAATAACCGTGGGTTCGTGGGTGTCCTCTCCTGTGTTGTGCGCCTGTGCGTTACAATTTGCGGTGATTGGTGAGTGGTGGCCAAATAGGAAGTATACATGTGTACACAAAACAATAAGCTATGCAATAAAAACACCTCCACTCTGTATACTTGTATTATAATATACATGTGATGTCCCTATCACTGTCACTCTGTCAGTATGTCACATGCGGTTCGGAAATTATTCACATGAGGAGACCCCGGGCTGTGCGGTTCGCGGGCTGTGCGGGCTGTGCGGCTCGATCCGTGCGGTTCGTGCGGTCCGGGCCGATTCACGGTTTTCAGAAACTGAACTCGTAACCGGCACTAATTAATACGCGGGTTGGGTCGAATTATTCGCGATTCAATCGGGCCGAATAATATCCGAATAAAGTAACGTGTCGGGCTGGGCGAGCTGAATAAACCCGCCCATTTGGCCACCTCTACCTCCAAGTATTGCATAGGAGACCAAATATTTAACTTTTATATCCATCTACGATACTTGCAATTTCCGGTTCATAAAAACAGGCAAATGAGGCCTCCGCTGTCACCTCTTTATAGGGTTAGAGGGAAGAAAATCTGCCCAGCCCATGACATAGGTCCTAAATCTAGTCAAAAAGAACATTGACTAGCAAAATACCCCAATAAATCTCAAACCATATAAAAGTTGACCACGTTAAAAACTAGCCTACATGCCAATTGCCATAATATTCCGTCTATTGCATATTCATTGATGTAACAATGCACAAGAACACTTCACCTGAAAGTTAAGAATCTCACTGAACCTAGTCTTGTATCCAAAATAAAATCTAAAGATTAGCGCCAAAACCCACTCACATAAAAGCATCTCAGAGCTCGATCATCATTCAAAACAATAAAAAAGAAGCTAAAACATCGCATTACAAAAGTACGAAAATAACACCAAAAAATAAAAGGAAAAAGAAAGCTGCTTAGCATAATTCAGTAACACAGCTTGTCTACATTATAAAATCCAACCCTGTAACAACACACATCGGAGCAATTAACACTACCATTGTGACACAACTTTCGAGCTTTACAAGTTAATTCTAACTCTGCATTACCTCTTTCCCAATCAAACCCCATTATATCAAAACCTTGTTCCTGTAACAACATAAAAATCAAAACTTTCACACACCCCACAATTTAAAAACGCCCAATTAAACCTCAAACACATAAAATCTAATAAAAAATGTAAAAAAAAAACAGAAAGAAAATTTAAAGCACACCTACGTCTGTTTGGCAAAAGAGGAAGAAGAAGGGACACGTTTGTTTCGAAACATCATATAACCCACCGGCAAAACAACTCCGATCATCATAATAGCTGCTCCGATCAAATAACGAAGTGGGCTCGGTGGCTCCACCTCTATTAGCCTCTTTAACTACACAAAAAATAATTTTAATTAGTGCCCAGATCAGATGATTGTATGTAGAGTAGAATAGATGTATGTATAGGCCTAGCAGAGAGCAATTTGAAGATCTAAATATGGGATTAGAGATGTAGAGATATACTTACAGACATATTTGGTATGAAGGGCAGCTACACACAGAGAGAGATGGATCAATGGTGCTTCATGTTGGAACTTGGAACCATATTTGGAGTGTGATTTTCTAGGCAGTGTTTGGTATGATGCAAATGGAGAACCTGTTTATTAATTTTGTATTCCAAGATATTGCAAATTCTTTTTTGGTTAAAGAGATATTTTTCTAAAACTAGCACGGATTGTTAATTGTTATTTTATTATTATATTTTTAATATTTTATTTATTTTATTTATTAAAAAAAAATAAGTAAACATGTTAAAATAGCTAAATACTTTTAATTAATTAAAAACATTAAAACAAATTTTAAAATAAATAAGTAAGGGTTTGTCCGTTATATTTTTGGAAAATGAGGGGTTTTAGTAAGAAAAAATAAAAAAATGTAACATATATTTAGTTTAAAAAGGTAAATGCCCGTGATATTTTTGAAAAATGTGGTTTTAAAATTTAATAATTAAAAGTATTTAAATTCGTTTTAAATAGGTATTTGATTATTTATATTTTAATATTTATAGTAATTGCATTTGTTAAGAAAAATAAGTAGACATGTTAAAATAGGTAAATTTTTAAAAAAATAATTATAATAATAGGTTTAAAAATAAATAACTAAACATTTGTCCGTGATATTTTTGGAAAATGAGGGGTTTTAGTAACGAAACATAGAAAAACTAACATGTTTTAGTTAAAAAAGGTAATTGTCCGTGATATATTTGAAAAAGTAGAAGAATTTGTTAGAAAAAATTAAAAAAATAATGTATTTTAAGTGAAAAAGGTAATTGATTATAAATAGGTAATATTATTATTTAATAATATATTTCTATAAATAAGTGAGGTTAATTAAGTAAAAACACGAATTTAAGAAAGCACAATTAAGTATAATCACAACGTACCATACCGACTGACCAAACTTTTAATGTTTCGTCTATTATATAATATACTAGCTTATAGCATGTGCGATGCACAATTACTTAAATTTTATTTATAATTATTCTGTTTATAATTACATTTTTATTATCCATGCAACACACGATTGTTTTTAAAATATTTATAATTATATTTATTTATGAATATTTTAATATTTAAAAGTTATTAGTTTACATGATTAAATTATTGTTAAAAAATATTTAGCCAAAAAAGTTATAGTTAAAAAATTGATATTTATTATATTTTACACGTTAAACTATTCTAAAACTAAAAAGAGAATAAAGTGACGAAATTTAATGTTGAGAATTCTATTCGATTTAGGAAATATACTTATATGTAGTTTAGATTATTAGAATACCCTTTATTAACCAAATACAGTTTTTAATGTTAAATCTAACGGTTTTCACCTATCTATTTAACATTAAACGATTTTGATTATTTTGGTATTAAATGAGTTTCCTTATTTAATTACAACTATTTTTATGTTTTGAGTTTTTAGAAAATCCAATCCTAATATAATATCTTTTAACTTATATCATTTTTAGACAATAACTTCTTTTTATATGATATAATTTTGATCATCTATTTTTAAAAGTATTAGATCTAACGGTTGAGAATGTTTTGGCGGTATTTAGAAACAAACTATCATGATAACATCATTAATTTTTCTTAATATTTATAATTTTTTTAATTTGTAATTTTTTAAAATATTTATTGCTAAAATATAATATACTCTTTTTTGTAATATGATAAAGATGCAGGAACTTTGAACTTTTGAGAAAATAAATTATCAATTAAAATATAATTTTTTTTGTAATAGTTCTTCTTTTAAAGTAGTACACTGTGACGATCAAAATTCTGTATAAAATTCATTTTTTATAGTATATCCTATAAATATCTATGTTATTATATTAAAGACTAAATAATGAAAGCTTCCTTATAAGTTTGGTCGCTTTGTTTAATCACTCAATCTCAATCCATAATCGTTGGATGTTTCAAATTAAATTATTGAAAAACGTTAGATATAACAGTAAAATTATCATGTAGAATGATCTAAGGTTTGAATCTACCAACAACATATTAAAATTTATAGGTTTTTTTTTAAATAAAGAATTTTTTCATTTTTTTTCTTGCATAGGTTATTTGATAATATTTTTTGTAAATTACGATTTTTCAGAAAATTACTATACTAATTGATTAAGAAACTTTTAAAGTTTCGAATTTAATAATTTACAATGTATATATGTTAAAAAAGTTTGGCCTCGAGTCTAAAATTTTAAAATACGATTTTTTTTTTAATATGAATATAGTCCTGCTAACAATGAAATTAGGTATCTATGAGTTCTTATAAAACAAAATCACCATTTAGGTATAATTTATTATTTAATAATAAATAATATTTGATTAGTTATGATCTAAAATTTAATAAAATAGGATTAAAAATATGCACAATTTTATAAAATTTTATCCTAGTATTATTATATTATTTGTTGATTTGAATTTTTCTTAGATTGATTTTAATTTTTGAACATAGATTTCTAAATTTAAAATAGTTAGAAAAAAATAATTAAATTAGTATTAAAATAATGATGACATAATAATTATTATTAGAATTTAAATATTTACTTTACTAATTTGGACTTTATCTTGTGTTTTAAAAATTAGATTTTGACAATTTTATACCCCACATGAAGATAACTAAATTATATTTAATTAAAAGATGGTTTAATAATTTTTATCTAACTGGAATTATCCATGGAAGAGAAAAGAAAGTCACGAATTTTTTACATGGAGAATTCTTTTCAATATAGGAAACTTATTTATATTTGGTTTAAATTATCAAAATACACCTTTTAGAATTTAAATTTAATCATATTATTAATAAAATACACTTTTTAAATATTTGATCTAACGATTTTCATTTATCTAGTTAAGATCTAATTGTCCTTATTAATTTGGTTATCTACGACCAAAATTTTGGATAAGATCCTTATTATGATATCTTACTAACTGCTTTTACTTTTAATGTTTCAGTTTTATTTACAGTGTATATATAATTTTAAAAAACATTATTACTTAAAAATTATTAAACAGAATAAAAATTATGTTATGATTATATAAAATTTTATTCTCATATTATTATATATTCTTTATCGATTTGAATTTGTTCTTAATTAATTTTTATACTTTTTTGAAAGAAACATAAAATTTTTCTATATTTAAAAGAATTAGTGGAAAAATAAATAAATTGGTGCTACAATAATAAAAAAATATTTATTAAAATTTAGATACACACTTTACTATTTGGGTTCTATCCTGAGTTTTAAAAATTGAATTTTGACGATTTTACAACCCATGCGAAACTAACGAAATTATCTTTAATTTAATGATGGTTTAATAATTATTATCTAACTTGACCAGTTGACCTACTCATAAAATAAACTGAAAAGAAAAGATGGTTAAAAAGTTTTACATAAAGAATTCAATTCAATATAGAAAATCAATTCATAATTGGTTTAAATTATCAAAACACACTTCTTAGTATTTAAATATAATCCTACCTTTAATCAAATACACATTTTAATATAAGCATTATATTCAAAATTATCGTTTATGAATATGAAACCCTCAGTATTTTAATAATATTTTGATATTATCCTATTATGTTTGTTATATGTAAAATAATATAATTATAATTTGGATTAATCAAATTGTTATGTTCCTTCATAAAAAAAAGTGTTTAAATTTATTCATGTATAGGAGTTCTCCATGTAGGGTCCACGTGTATCATTGTAATCGATATGAATTGTTATCTTGATTTTTGGTTTAATAATTATTATCTAACTAGAACTATACATAAATTCAAGAGAAAATATATTTAAGAATTTTTACATAGAAAAATTTTAAATTATAAAAATACACTTTTTAGTATTTAAATATAATTATATTATTAATCAGATACACTTTTTAATATTAGATCTAACAATTCTCATCGATCTATTTAAAATCTAACTATAATTATTAATTTGGTCGTAATCGTACACGAACGATCGATTTCAATTTTTTCTTAAATTGGTTTTAGTATTTTATTGAAATAAACATAGAATTTATAAATTTAAAAAAATTAGCAAAAAAAATTAAATTGGTGCTACAATAATAAAAATATATTTATTAAAATTTAGATAATAACTTTACTGTTTGGGCTTTATCTTGAGTTTTAGACAACAGATTTTAACGATTTTACAGCTCACGCGAAGCTTAAAAAATTATCTTTAATTTAATGATGGTTTAATAATTATTATCTAACTGGAACTATCCATAAACTAAAGAGAAAAGATAATTACGAATTTTTACATAAAGATTTCTATTCAATATAGAAAACCTATTTATAATTGGTTTAAATTATCAAAATACATCTTTTAGTATTTAAACTAGGTTATTGAGCCACGCTTCGCAGCAGCATTAGAATATATTTATTAAGAAAAAGAATATTAGAATAAAAATTGTGAAATAAATATCTATAAAATTATACAAATTATCAAATAAAATATATTCTGTAAAATTTGCATTTGGGTAAGTAATATTATAAATTATTTACATATTCCTTTTGTTTATAGAGTTTGATTTTTTATTTTCTTGGACCGATACCATTGCCATATATATATTAAAAAAATTATATTGATAAAAATCAATATAAATTTTATTATTTCTTGTGGTAGAAAAACTAATTGTATCTGCATATAAGAGTAAGTAAATGGTTAAAAAAATAATATAAGAATTAAATCAATAATATCAATGAAACAAATATTTGTATAATATCTAATGATATTCGTTCAATCGAGATAAGATAGATTTATATATGTGCAATTTCTAAAACTATATATTATAAAAACATTAATAAAAAATAATTACTTTTAAATTTTTTTAATCTGGGTAAATGTGAAAATTATTATATAGGGTCCACCATCCTCCTTATATAAATTTGTATCAACATCTCGGCCAACTTTTCCCACAAAGATATGGTACCGGTGATGGAGCTATTTAAGAAAAAAATTAGAACAAATTAAAAAAGTAAAACAAATAAATTGGGGTAACCAAAGAAGTAATATAAAATTACAAAAATAATAAAAAACAATTAACAATTATATTAAAATTAATATAATGCATAACTTACTAATTTGTGACAATTTTGAGATCTCTTTTTTTCCAACCGCCTTTAACAACTTCAATGCCACCAGAGTAGGTCAAGCAGCCTACAACATCTAAATCAACATAGAAAAAATAATATTACAACATGATAGTTTGAATTATAACTTATATAATAGTATTACTTATATATTACTCTAATATATTACTGCATCAAAAACATGAGAGTATGTTGGTGTCATTAATACGTGCATCAATCATATCTGGACATATGAACTGAAATCCATACAGTGATATGTTGACGATGCCTTCTTCCAATCTCTTAGGCAACGTTATGCGTATGAATAGCAATTTAGACCCATGTGATAGTGGTCTAAATTTCCCTGTACTTGAAATAACTTTCAGATTTTTGATGTTGTACACGGAGCCTTCCTCTAAAAAGATTTTTGAACCGAGAGACCAAAATCTTCGGGATCGTAGCATGGATCAAATTTTCTTGCCATACAACATATCTTAGAAAAGTTAATAACATCATACAATTTGACAAACTAATAAGTTATAAGTATATTGATTTATTAACCTTTTCATCGATCAAAATCATGTCAAGACTGATCAGTTCTTCAGTATTTGGATTGACAGATTCCCACATTCTACACGCTCGCACTCTTATCATCCAGGTATAGTTGTTGTCGTTCAAAGCATTCAACATGGTGTAGGCCATAGTTGTATTGATTGTAAATATGGTTGTAAAAATTTGAAGCTATGTAAAAAAAATTCGGTGTAGATTTTTTGTTATGAATGACCTTTAATTTATAGGTGTTTGTAAGGTGAATAACATGGAAATCCATTATGTTTAAAAGTCGAGAAGTATTATAAAATAAAAGTTCTATAAAGTTTGAAAATAATAAAATAAAGTTCTATCAAGTTTGAAAATAATAAAAGAAAGTTTTATCAAGTTTGAAAATAATAAAAGAAAGTTCTATCAAGATTGAAAATAATAAAAGAGAAAATTACAATTATTAACATAATATCCTAAAAATTCGAAAATAATAAGGAAGTTGTAATTTTCTAAATCAAAGAAAGTTCTATCAAGTTTGAAAATAATAAAAGAAAGTTATATTAAGATTGAAAATAATAAAAAAGAAAATTGCAATTATTAACATAACAGCCTACAAATTCGAAAATAATAAGGAAGTTGTAATTTTCTAAATAAAAGAAAGTTCTATCAAGTCATACAAATTTGAAAATAATAAGGAAGTTGTAATTTTCTAAATCAAATAAAGTTCTATCAAGTTTGAAAATAATTAAAGAAAGTTCTATCAAGCCTACAAATTCGAAAATAATAAGGAAGTTGTAATTTTCTAAATCAAAGAAAGCTCTATCAAGTTTGAAAATAATAAAAGAAAGTTATATCAAGCCTACAAATTCGAAAATAATAAAGAAGTTGTAATTTTCTAAATCAAAGAAAGTTCTATCAAGTCCTACAAATTCGAAAATAATAAGGAAGTTGTAATTTTCTAAATCAAAGAAAGTTTTATCAAGTCCTACAAATTCGAAAATAATAAGAAAGTTGTAATTTTCTAAATCAAAGAAAGTTCTATCAAGTTTGAAAATAATAAAAGAAAGTTCTATCAACCCTAAAAATTCGAAAATAATAAGGAAGTTGTAATTTTCTAAATCAAAGAAAGTTATATCAAATTTGAAAATAATAAAAGAAAGTTCTATCAAGTTTGAAAATAATAAAAATATAATTTTCAATTTTCCTTCCTACAAAATCGAAAATAATAAAGTAAGTTGTAATTATTAAAATTAAAAAATGTGAAAAATTGAGAAAATTAGAAAAATAGAACGGAGCGATTCTAGAGGCGCTACCTCACCGTCCCCGTCTTCTCCTTTATATAAGTACTAGTCGACTAAGCCGCGCTTCGCAGCGGCCCTATAATATTTTTGTAAAATTTTAAATATTAATTAACTATTTAAGAAAAAATAAAATAAAAAATATATAAATATTGAAAACAATATTTTACAAAGTAACATACATAAACAATAAAATAAACTATTGACGTATTTTATGCCGATTGTGTATCATATTTTCTAAATACTTATAAGAAAAAATATGAAAAATACGCAGTAATATAAATTTAAGTATTAACCACCACTTCAAACTTCAATCATTCATATTATCACAAAAACTAAAAATTTCTTAAATATCCATAGACTTTATATGCCGATTTGGTGACATATATTTTAAGCCGACGCCCGTTGCATAAATACGTGTAAATAAAAAATACTAAAAATATGCAATGATAAAATTTAAGTATTAACCACCGCTTCAAATTTCAACTATTAGTAATATAACAAAATTTAAAAATTTCTTAAATTAGACTTTATATGCCGATTTTATGTCATATTTTCTTGAGTCGACCCCCATTGTACTAAATACATATAAATTAAAAATATTAAAAATAAGCAATAATGAAAATTTAAGTATTAATCATCGCTTCAAACTGCAACTATTTGTATTATAACAAAAATTATAAATTTCTTTAATATTCTTAGACGTTATAATAAATTTTTTTAGTGCGTACATGTGCATCATTATAATATAAAATATTCTATTGTCTTTCATGTGAATTTGAATGTAAATAAGGTATTTCAATTTTAGTTTAGGTAAGGAAAAAAAATTAACATTTGTTGGATTGAATTTTGAACATGATTGACTTTTATATATTTATTGTTTTTACTATGAATTTGAATGTAAATAAATAAACTCAATTATCTAAACATGATTAATTAAAAAAATTATGAGATAATGGTATTGAATTACTCTAATTAATTCCTAAAATCAGAAAATAATATATCAAAAACTATATTAAAAAATAACATTAAATATAATTATTATTAGAAATTTATGTTAGAAATAACATTAAATATAATGTTAGAAACTTAAAAACTACCTACAAAAAAAACAATAATAACTAAAATAATAAAAAATAATGTTAGAAATTCAAGTGTCATCGACTTGATGAGTTTGCAAACACTATTTTACATTTCTTCCAAAATAAAAATTAAATTATAGTTTAATATTACATAAAAAATTATAAATAATATTTAAAAATTATCCCGGTTCACGGGCATAAAGCTAGTATTCATAAACCCAAAAAACTGATTTACAATAGTTTTGTGTATGAAGCTTGTGTTAAACCCTATCAAAACATATATTCCAAACATATTCACAAATCCAAAAAATTGATTAACAATGTGTATGTTATATAACCTATATATAAACAAGAAAATAAATTAAAAAATACAAACAATTATCATCAATATGCAATGTTATTAATGCATACGAATTATCATAAAATCCTCAAATTTACTTCTATAGACAATTAAGATTTAATATAAAGATTAAATTTCAAATAGGATTATAATATAAATATTTAATAAAAATTAAATCCTAAATAAGATTGTAATTTGACGTTATAATAAAGATTAAATTCTAAACAAAATTGATTTTTATATATTTATCGTCTTATCCATAAATTCGAAACTATGTAAGAAAATTTAATTTAATTTAATTGAAATGGAGAAACTCTGGAAAAATAGATTAAAACTTAAATATAATTTAATTTAGTTGAGAAAAAAAGTTAATTTTGTTTAATTAAATTTTAAATAAGATTGATTTTTATATATATATATATTGTCTTCCCTACAAATCCGGATTGAATTAAAATAGTAAAACTCTAGAAAGAAAAATATTAATCCAGTGATTTTAGAGCTCCAGCGTGTTTTCCTTTATATATATATAAAGATATTAAAAAAGTTAATATCAATGGGTTTTTTATAAAATTTAAAATTAAAAAAATGTTTTGATTTTTTTTCTTTTCTAAAAAATAGGACTTAAAAAAAGAAGTTTTGATTCTTTTATACAAATATTTCTAATAACCAGGACCTAAAGAAGAAAGTTTTGTTTTTTTATATAATTTAAAAGAGGTTTTGTTTCTTTTATATAAAAATGGTTTCGATTAGATGCACACTTACCTTTTATACAATTGTTTCTTTTAAACAATTTAAAATTTGAAAAAGGTTTTGATTTTTTTTCCCTAAACAATAAGACTTAAAGAAGGAAGTTTTATAATATTTTACTTAATTATGTTTTAGTGCACAGGCCTCTCGATTTATATAGACATGTACATATCCTTAAAAAGGAGGAAATTAATAATTTTAAAACTTAAATATAATTTAAGTTAATTGAGAAATTATGGAAATATTTGTTTAATTAAATTTTATATAGGATTGATTTTTTTATTTATTGTCTTACCTAAAAATTCAAATATAAATAAGAAAATTTAATTTTATCGAATTAAAATTGAGGAACTCTAAAAAATAGATAATTTCTCAACGACTTATCTTTTATAAATATTATTTTTTCTAAATATTTGGAGTTATAAAAGAAAATTTAAATTTCTAGATGTTATAAAAAGGAATTCAAAATTCTATTTTAAAATAGAGGAGTTTTAGAAAAATTAAAAAATATGATCCAATATAAATTAGAGGTTATATTTAGTTTTTATACTATGTTTTTTTTTATACAACTTAAAAAATATTTTGACTTTCTTTTTCTAAAAAATGATCTAATTATCATATCTTTAAAATAATATGCTAGAAAATTATAGTAAAAACATTAAAATTATGTTATAAAATATATTAATAATTATTATTGTAAAACTAATATCAAAATTTATGTTAATTAGATAATAATAATAATAACATTAATAATAATAATAATAATATAAATAATAATAATAATAATAAAGAGAATTTGCTAGATGTTAATAATAATAATAATAATAATAATAATAATAATAATAATAATAATAATAAAAGCAGTTAAGAAAGTCAAATAAATAGCGACTTTTGAAGAATTAATTGAAATTGGAGTAGGTCTCCATATCTCCATCAAAAAGCGATCTCCACTAATTTGTTTATCAATAAATATATTACAATTTTTATTCAAAAAATCGAAGATATAAAGAATTAGAAGAATGTTCTCGATAATGCAGATGACCAAATGCAAACCTACAAAAGACGTACTAAAAATCAAATTCAAGAAGTTCCGCAAGAATGATATCATCTTCATGTAGCACTCCGCGTCATGGTGAAAAGGTTAACCACCTATAAAAAAACCAACAATCACGAAAAAACTATAAATCACTAACTATTTAAAAATTTACGTAATTAATTAGGAGTAAAGTGGAGTAGTAAACCGTAGCAATCTAAAGACTCTACGCAAAAACATCAACGTTAACATCTATCATACGAATTAGTATGTATGATTTTCAATGGCATCAACATAAACAGAAGCATACCGGGAACTCAACAAACTGATGAACCATAATAATTGAATCAAGATATTTTTTTCCTGTAAAAAAAAATAATAATAACAAAATTAGGCTCGCCTCAGCAGAGCCCTCCTGATCAGTTTATATAGACATGTATATATCTTAAAAAAGGAAGAAAATAATAAACAATGTAATATATACTTGTTTCATGTAATTGTTTCCTTCCTGATTCCTAATGATGGAATATACCGAATATTTGATTATGTTTGTAAATTCCAAATAAGATTAACTTTTTTATATTTATATCTTAAATAGAAATGACTTATATATATTTATTGTGTTACCTATAAATTCAAAGATATTTTAATTCTATTGAATTAAAAAAGAAATAAAGAAGTATTACCTTTTCTACAATTTAGGAGTTGAAAAAGGAAATTTCAATTTAAATTTGATTAGTTTTCTAATTTTCAGCTGATTTGTCTTTAATAAGTATTACCTTTCTACAATTTAGGAGATAAAAAAGAAAATTTTAATTTTGACTTGTCTTTAATAAGTATTATCTTTTCTACAATTTAGGAGTTAAAAAAAATCAATTTTTAATATTTAAAACAGAGGACTTCTAGAAAATTAGATAAATATGAACCGAGCAAT
The DNA here is from genome assembly GCA_030848705.1 of Heracleum sosnowskyi. Lineage (NCBI taxonomy): Eukaryota > Viridiplantae > Streptophyta > Magnoliopsida > Apiales > Apiaceae > Heracleum > Heracleum sosnowskyi. The sequence goes on from CM061241.1 coordinate 119,958,218, forward strand.
TGTAGAGTTCCTGGGTTTTCCTTTATATATATAATAAAGATATTAATGATTGATTGGATAAATACAGAGCGTTTATGAGAATATTAACATACTATATTTAGTTTCCTCCGTTAGAAAATAGTAAAAAAGAAATTGGGAATTTATGTAATATTATAAAGGTAAGAATATTAAAATTGTATATTTACTTTCTTGCATTAGTAAAAATTTAAAAGGCAATTAAGATATTTTCTAATAAAATAATTTATGAGACTATTAAAATTATAAATTTAGTTTATAATTGTATATTTAGTTTCCTCCATTAGTAAAGATTTTAAAGTCAATTGAGATATTCAGTAAAGATTTTAAAGACAAGAATATTAGAATTGTATATTTAGTTTCCTCTCTTGAAGACAAGAATATTATAATTGTATATTTAGTTTCCTCCATCACCGATTGATACTATCCTATTAATAATCAAATACAATTTTTAATATTATATCTGACGGTCCTCATTGATTTGAAGATTTATAGTTTAATAATCCAACGGATCGTATACTAGTACAGTGACTAGTTTTAATTAATAAAATATTTAGTCGCAGTGAATTTTAATTGAAATTGTTTTATATAATATGTATTCAATTGATTTTCACATGTAAAATACGCACATTGCATAACTAACCCCATCCAAAAGAAGAGGAAAACCAGTTGTTTGTGATAGAAGATGACTAGTGGGGTTGGCTTTGATTAGTTGAGGAAAATAGAATAAAGAGAGTTATGAGGCTACTCCAAAGATTCTGTTCAAGCTTCCCCAAACAAAGTGTAAATGTGAGAGGGAGAAAAGGAGGAATCTTTACATGTACCAGACATATATCTTCTGCAGTTGATGATGATGTCCCTGTCCTTGACCCATCTTCCCTATCTCCATCTCTCACTCGTGGCATTCATGTTTTCAATTGTCCTGTAAGTACTTTCTTCATACATTTGTCTCATATTCACATTCATTTACATGACACTTCATTCTACTTCCTAGGTTTTTCGTTTTAATTTGTTAATGTTTCATTCTTTCTTTATCTACCAGTGATTTGTATATCTGTATTATTAGTTCCCTGTATCCACCTATTTTTCTGTTTGAAAAGAATTAAGATGATCAATATATCCGTGTGTGTGGTTTTGTTTTCGATAGGATGAGGTGGGGATTGTTGCTAAACTATCCGAGTGTATTGCATCCAAAGGTGGGAATATACTCACAGCAGAAATATTTGTGCCCCATAAGAAACAAACCTTCTATTCAAGAAGGTAGGTGTATATCGAATTTAGCAAGTGTGCATGCTACCTTTTTTTTTAAATGATAATCAAGCGACTAGAAATGAGTGTATTGTACCAGAAATGCATACTTGAAGTATGTGAGTCATCAATGTAGTTCATTTTGAACCCTCCATCCACCTTGGGGTGTTAAATATTTGACACACCAAAGGTTGCTTGCAGTGAATTTATCTTTAACCCTGCACAATGGCCACGGCCACAAATGAATGAGGACTTTTCTAAGCTGTCGACGAGGTTCAAAGCAGTTAGATCTGTGGTTCGGGTGCCTGACTTGGATCCTAAACATAAAATTGTTGTTCTTGCTTCTAAACAGGTTTTCTTCCAATTTAATCTTTCGAAATTATATATAGATGTATGTAGACATTGTTCTTGACATTGTGCTGGTGCAGGACCATTGTCTGGTTGATTTATTGCATGGGTGGCAGGATGGAAAACTTCCAGTTGATATAAAATGTGTCATAAGGTAAAATTTGGTCGATTTTCAATTTCTGGTTTTAATATGATACTTATGATCTCAGTTGTTATTTCAATCAGCAATCACGAGAGAGGTCCAAACACCCATGTCATGCGATTTCTTGAAAGGCATGGAATACCATACCATCATTTAGGCACAACTAAAGATGACAAAAGGGAAGAAGGAATACTAAATTTGGTTCAAGATACTGATTTTCTAGTACTTGCAAGATACATGCAGGTATATTATTCGAGAGATATCTAAAAATTTAGAGCATATGTGCGCTCGTACACACACACACACACACGCACACACAGTTCTCCTTTTACAGTCAAACAAGTAGGATTACGGATGTGTGTCCGTGTGTGTATCAACCCTCTCCTTTCCAAGCAACCTGATACTGGTAAAGTACTGGCAATCTACTAGTAAATAAGCTTTTGGTTTTTCCTTTGTTCCTTTATCTGCAGGTATTATCTGCTAATTTCTTAAAAGCTTATCGGAAGGATGTAATTAACATTCATCATGGCCTTTTGCCATCATTCAAGGGAGGGAATCCTAGCAAACAGGTCCAGACTTATTGCTTTTTATAAAGACTGAAGTGTCATTAGGATATATCTACCGTGAAAGATCCATTAGCATACCTCGTTTTCAGGCTTTCGAAGCTGGCGTGAAATTAATTGGCGCAACTGCTCACTTTGTCACTAAAGAACTTGATGAAGGTCCGATCATCGAACAAATGGTAAGCATTTTCATGTTTATTACTTCTTGACGTTTAACATCCAATTTAACTTGTATATACCTTATTATGCTTATTCAAGAAATGGGTCAAATTATAAATTCTAACTAGCATGGATTTTCTATTTTTGCTATGATTTTTTGTCCTAAACAATTTGTTCTTTCAATCCAAAGCATAAACATTCTTTTTGTCCAAATATAGAAACTGATACCTGTAGTTGTTTTCTATCCCCTGGTCATGTTTTCTTTGTTTTTTTTAATGTACCAATATGTAGTTCAAAACAGGGAGAGGTCTGTTTGTTTCTTCGCAATTTCGTTCCCCTGTTTATTTGACCTAGTTTCCCTTTTCTCAACATATCAAAGAAAATCTTGTGTCACAAACATATACGCGGAACTGACACTTCCATCTTCTTGAGCTGTCAACAATAACCATGTTGTCAGAGAAAAGAAGGTGATAGTCATTTAATCTTTTTCTAATGTTTTACTTGGAAAAAAAAAAAGTTGTACGTTGTCCATTACCGTGTCCAACTGCTAGTGTAAATTTGTTAAATTCTCTCCATCACTGATGCATCATTTCGTGTATAAGAAACAATATGTATAAACCTGCAAGCTTTTGTTTCTTACTTAGCTAGATGTAAAGAATTGCAGTATGGAAGAAGAGTAATCTACTATGTGCCCAGACAATGTGTTTACAATATAAGTTTGTATTACTTCTCTTCTTAGAAACAAAGTACAGACTTCAGCTCCTTTATATAATAAAGGAATACAAACCATCAGTACATGAGTGAAACAGATACATTTAACTAAGCATTAAGACTTGACATCAAATTCACTGAATCCAACTTTCCAGAATAATCTTTTGCAGTTGAAGAGTTTAGTTTACTTATCCAACACAAGCAACTTCAACGATTCTGAAGTTCTTGTTATCTCTATAGAAGTCACGATTTCTTCCAACTGTAACCTTTCCGCTAAAAATTCTCAATGAAAAGTTGGACTTGCGAATCTTCTGTTCTGGCATCTGATTAAGATTTTTTGGTAAATAAGTAGGGTTTTTGCCGGGACCCTTAAACATAGAACTCGCACTCCACTGATGATCAAACCCTCAGGCCTCAACCTCAAACCCTTAGATGTCCTCATTTAATCATTATTTAATCCCGCCCTAATTTTGATACAGCGGCACTGCACTGTATCAGTACACAGCAATAGTGACATTGCGTTGTGCAGCTTGGTTTTTCCTTGGGGGTGCTAGAGGACACACTATATGCATTTTCTTTTTTGTAGTCTAAACACCTCCCAGCCGACTAGTTTCACCTTCTTTTTTTTGCAAAGTACAAATTGAACTTTCACCTTTGTTATGTGGAATTTTACCTGGATGACTATATTTTTAGCTTTACATAACCTGCTGTGGAATAGTCTTCTATACTTTTCTTGTACGACCTTGCATGATTGTATATAGGAACATGTTGAGCTATACAAATATAACTTACTTTGATTTTACAGGTTGACACAGTTTCGCATAGAGATAATTTGCTTAGTTATGTTCAAAAATCACAAAATATTGAGAAACAGTGCCTTGCAAAAGCCATAAAATCTTATTGCCAGTTGCGTGTTTTGCCGTACGAGCAAAACAGGACTGTAGTGTTTTGACAGTGAGAAGAAAAAAGAGAAGTCGAGAAAGTTCTGGAGCAACATGTAACTCTGGTCTGTACCTATTATTTATTATCAGAAGCCTCATATTTTTGACTGGATATAGAAATGCAATACGTGTGTCTTTGCAAACTGCGAAAATCATTATATGAATAAGTTCAATTTTTTTACTGCATCTTTATCAGATATAGTTGTACTCATGTGCAATTTGATTGGGCTTATGAGGTCGCATACCTGTTTTTTTTGGACTTTGTCTTTGCAAATCATATTGCAAACTATATCTGATTTTAGCCGTGCACCGGGTTGCGTATAATATTGTCACCCCTGTTTGCGAGTACCGGCGAGAAATGTTCATCGGTTACCAAGATAGTACAACTAAATAATGTCAGTGTTAACAATTACAGCACTGTGCAGTACTTTGTTGGGGTTTGGTAGAGGTTGGTTACTTGGTTGAGTCATGTTATCCAACCAGGTTTGAAATGTTGGTTGCAGAGACTCCAGACTCGAGTCCAAGATTGTGACAAGAAATTCTAGGGGATTTTAATGTAGTGGAACAACTTTTTAAACGTATAATGCATGAATTCAGTGCATCGAGGAATCATTCTTGTTGGACCTCTTACTTCTGAACCCATTCTTTTTTCTTTGGACGACTTTTTTGACGCCCTGATTCAGTATATATTTGTTACTCTTTGTTAGTTAGCACTGGGTGAACCCTTCAGTGCAGTAATTTTGTAGATTAAAAAGAATGTGAACATCAGAAAATGTCCAATACGTGAGCGAGAGTCTACTAATGCAGGAGTGTTGTGTGTCAAATACAACTTGAGTGTAATAATGCAGGAGTTTTGTGTGCCAGGTACGACTTGATTTAGGAGTTTTGTGCGCCAGATACGACTTGATTTATCAAGCTTTTGACATAGAGCATTGCACTCTTTCTGCATCCATAACTACTCATACCATCTTATGTTTTAAGTGTGGTCAGTAAGTTATTATAAGAGCGGAGTTTGTAGTCTTATACAGATTCAGGCTTCTTTACCAAAAACAAAATGCCATTTTCCTATGATTAGCCAGGCAGGTTGAGTATTCTCTAGGACAGAAACAAGGATGACTATATTTTCTTAAAACAATGAAATAGAAAACAATTGATTATCATTTATCAACATTACTTATTCACAAGTTGAAAGTACAGAGTACAACACCAGAAGCAACATAACACAATATCTCAAAACATCACAAGAACTTGAACCAATAACAAAAGCAAAACAAACTCGGTTCCTTGAAATGAAAATTCTTAAGCATAGTCGTCAGAGGCTGGGAGTGCACCATATGACCCAATGAAAACATCACCGTATATGAACCCAGCAAGGGCTCCGCCAATAAGAGGACCAACCCAGTAGATCCAGTGACCCGAAAAGTCTCCACTAGCTACAGCCGGTCCAAATGAACGTGCGGGATTCATGGAGCCACCGCTGAATGGACCAGCAGCCAAGATGTTGGCACCCACAATGAATCCAATTGCTATGGGTGCAATGGTTCCAAGTGAACCCTTCTTGGGGTCTGCAGCAGTGGCGTAGACAGTGTAGACTAGAGCAAAGGTGATGATGATCTCAAATACTACACCTTCAAATGCATTAAGCCCTGCACCAACTCCATGAATTGGAACAGCCTGCAAAAAATGAACAAGAATCGGTTATCAGGATATGTTTGGCCCAAATAAATGTAATTGATAAATTTTCTCTTAAACAGATGCTTAAATCTTGAACAAAAATGCATGCAACTTAGCGCGGGGTACCTTGCCACCGGTAACAAAAATGAGGAGGTAGGAAGCAGCAGTGGCACCAAGTAATTGTGCAACCCAATAGAAAAACCCAGTGATGACAGTGATGTGGCCTCCTACAGCCAATCCAAAAGTAACAGCTGGATTCAAATGACCACCTGAGATGTTAGCTGCTATGGACACCCCCACAAACAGGGCAAATGCATGAGCTATTGCTATTGCTACTAGTCCAGCTGGGTCCAAAGCTGCATTATTTGTGAGATTACCTGCAAATTCATAAATCAACATACATTAGTCTAATCACCAAATAATTTTACGAACAAAACAATATTACTAATCACTTTCCGGCTTTCGCAAACCAAATGCAAAAGTCTCTGCAGAGACAACTTACTAAAAGCAATGGCTGATCCCACACCAGCAAAGACAAAGAGAAGGGTGGCAATGAACTCAGCCAAGTAAGACTTAATTGATCCAACACTGAAAGAGTCACCAAGGCTACCAATTGCTATCTTCACCATTTTCAGCTACACACCTTAGAAATTAAAGAATAAGCCTTGAAAGTTTGAAATATTTATTGCTCAAGACTTATTTGTTTTTGTTTTAGCACATCAAGTTCAAATAGAGTGCCATTGTTTATATACTAGAAACTTTAGACATTAGTGAATAAACAAACACATAATTCATATACATTTCATGTTATTTTATTTTACCCACTAAATTATATGGTCCATTAGTATTTTTTCAGGGTATCCATTGGTGCCGACCCAACCGACCTTAATTTCATAATTCAGTGAAGGTGACAACCAAATTTATTTGTTTTTTTTCTTTGCAATATTTAATTAGTGGATAAGCTAAGAAAGTTTTAAAACTTATCAGTTGGAGATAGGCTCGATGATGAGATGTTTAATCATCGTATAGAAAATATGTGAAGTCTAGATTAGTATGTCACTGTAGTTAACCACCCCTAACACTATTTATAATTGTACATCTTTAGTTTTATCAATGATTGGACATGCTTTTGTAGTTTCTTTCCAAAAATATACATTAAAAAAAATGTAAACCAAAGTTCTTATAAGTTCTGAGATCATATTGATGCTTATTACAGCACCGAAATAAGTATATTTATACTAATAATTAGGTGATATGCAACTTATTGTAGTGAACGTATAGATGTTTATGAATTATGTCGTAGATCATATTAAACAGTAACAACTGATAAGTTCGTAAGTAGCTTACATGGTGCGATAACAAATGTCTAGGTGCAGATGAATCACACCCTTATATGTAAGTTTTTAGTGAAATGAGAGGAACGCCACAACAGAAAGGACATATCTGACATGTTTGATCTGGTTTAATTATTGAGGAGGTTACAAGTAGATAAGATTGTTAACACAATTGTGAAGCTGGAATGATGTGTCAATTGCTGTAGGGATTCAAGTGAAACCCGATCATAAAAGTATCAAAAGAAGTCCAAAGTCTAACTTCTGCAAGTTTTGCAACAAAAAAAGAAGTATACACATACATCTATTATTTGCCTAGCACACAGAAGTGTACTCATTCAACATAAGAAGACTTTAAGTTAAGAATAATAATAGAAAAAAGTGGTTTACTTGTGATCATAAAATATACTACCACACGAACCGGTTGTTATCTACCTTTTCATCATAATCATGGAAACTTTTCCGGCATAGGTAATTCACTGCCTCCTGATGTAAACATACAGATCATAGATGTACATAGAAAACAACCGGATGATACATGTACTTGTGATTCTAATAAGAAGGGAAATTATAGTTATCACAGGCTGCAAGAAGTCTGTTTCTCTGTATCCCCAGCAGCTAAGTTGGCTAAAGTGCCGCAGTTAAGACCCGTGCCATACTTCAGGATTTGTTGCCCAGAAACTTACAAACAGATGAAATGCATGGTGATTTGCTCATCTTTAGTTAGAAAACATGTGCTACAAATTCCATATATATTATGTCACAAACTTACATTGGGTTTTTGAAAAAAAAAACAATAATTAAAAGGAGTGTGAAAATATGCAATATCTTGAGCAATAACATGTTATGTTCTTCAAGTTTCACAATTTTTGCTGTTTTTTTTTTTAGTTTTCAATACGTCTCATTTTTTCATTCAATCAACTCTTCTGATTTACAGATTTGATCTCAGTTAATTTAACGGAATTTCTCCCTCAAGATGACTAGATTCTCACTTTCCATGTTGCAATTCATGGAGGAAGATTAGACTAACAACCAAAAAATTATTTAGGTACTACTGATTATAATTGATTCCTTTGCAGTGTATGCACTCAGTTATCTGCGTATTCCCAAACCAGGTTCCATGTATTCTTTTTGACATTTTAATGAATTAATCAAACTAATACGCACTCATTGCACTACAGGATTTAAGACGGTTTTATTTTTATTTCTTGAAAACATAGATCTGATGCATTTTATTTTTTTTAGTTTTTACTGCTTTAGTCAAGAATAATAAGCGGACTTACCAATACAACAGAGGATCCTAATGAATTGCATGCAAGGGTAAGTATTACAAGATCTTCTAATGTTGAAAATAAGCACATACATAGTCTCATTTGAAAGTGCTGATTATGCCTTTATTGAGCCATGAGCCCATGACCCAACAAATCTCTACTCTTCTTCAAATACTTGCCAGGATTTGAAGTCCTCTCAGGTCTCAAGGCGACCCTTCACGAATCCATTAGTAAGTCAGCAACAGCAATGCATCAGTGACTATTTGGAGAAACAAGTGTAGGAGTCTCGGTCTATATTTTAGCATAAACATATGTTCACAAAGGACACCAGAATCTGCAGATTGAACAACTACAGTCTCTGCTGCAACTAAAGAAAATGATGAACAGAGTGCTTGAGAGGGCGACCCTGTCTGACTTCCAGTACTTATCCCCTGGATTGACTTGCTCATGTATGCGCTACATACTATTAAGTAACTTAAAAGACAGACAAACTGACCATTTGTTCAGTCATCATTCGTATGTGGTATGTTCACTATGAACCATACTTCTTCCGTTTTTTCATCAATCTATATAGACATGTTTTACAAATTTTATGGTATTGTATCTGTTTTTATTTTAATTATTATAACACTCGCACGAGGCACAATCCCGCATATATTGAATCTGAATCTTCATTCTCTTCTCAGGGGGAAGAGCTTACGACTAGACCAAATAGTGGTATCAGAGTTGATGGCTAAGAATTCATTCTGAGGTTGCGGGCTACAAGTTGTGTGATGTGGGGAGGCTCTCCAAAACTACGGTCGAAGATCTTGGACAACTTGTGTCGAAAGTCTTCGAGGTGGTCGGATGGCGTGTCGCAAGATGCGTAAGCGGTGATATAAGAGTTACAAGATTGGTGGTTCTTGGATTGAGGGGAGATTGTAGAGTTGGTGTCAACCAAGTCCCACATCGATAAGATAAAAAAGAATTATCTTGAATATAAACAGCCAAAAACAACTTCATTAGTATGAAGGGTTTGACCACGACCCAAAGCGAACAATATCATACATGAGGTTAACGGGTGTTGCGCCCAATTTCATAAAAGAAATAAGGACCCCGTTCGAAAGCGAAACGAAATGCGCTTTTACGCGAGAAAGGGGTGTGCATTAATGTTTTAAAAAATAGATTTTGAAAGGAATTAAATCCACGACCTTCACATGTACAACTTTTGTACAAATCTAATACCATTACACCACAATGGTCTTTGATACCTTTTTATACAAATAAGTAACTACATGCACAAAAAACTCACTTCTTATATTTTTCTTAATACTTACTTTAAAATTTATTCAAGATGAAACTATCAAAATACCATTTATATTAATTAAAAATATTATTATGAAAATGATCTGAACATGTAATAATGTATATTATAGGAAATATTTATTTTCATGTTATTAGTAAATATTAAACTACTCACTTTACACGTACACTTTTTGTGACATTTATATTATACTAGCTTATAGCCCGTGCAAAAATCACGGGTGTTTAATACATATTTATTAACCAAATATAAAAATACACACATTATTTTTGACAAATAATATAAATATTATGTAATATCAAAGTTTGTATATTTTTGGTATTCTTAAAACTAATAATATAAGTATTAGATATTAACATGTAATTGATTATATTAAATTTTTAATATAATATTAGTATTTCTGGAGTTATAAATATTACATTTTATATATTGTGGATTTGATTCGAACATTTAACTTATATTACTCCCTCTGTCTCATCTATTTCTTTACACTTTCATGTCTCAATTTTTTACATTTCAAAACTTTTTAAAAATAGTAACGTTTTATAGTATAAAAATTAATTTCACCCACTACTTTCCTCCACTATACTCACTTTATACATTAAATATTGATCGGTCTCATCACTATACTTATTTTTCTTAATTTTCACCATTAATTTATACTTTTTCTTAACTTCCGTACCCAAACCCAATATAAAGAATTGGGAGAGACGGAGGAAGTAGTATATTTGGAGTTTTAAATATTAAATTTAAATATGTTGTTATTAAATTTTGAGCCCTTGACCTTTGATAATACTTTTAGATTATCAATTTTACTTATTACTAATTTATAACTCGTGCAATTTATGAATTTTATTTTAATATTTATAATTATATTGATTCACAAATTTATAATGTGTAGTATAACTTAATATCTAAATATAAAATATTGTTTTGAACTTTCTGTGGTTAACACATTTTTTTTGCAATTGAGATTAATAGTACTATATAAAATGACAATACGTGTTAATAACTTATTGTGCACATAGCGAAAATTATTGAAAAATGGATTCTACTCTACAAATGTACTTAAAAAAAGAAAAAAATGGTAATAGTTAAATTTATTTGGACTTAAAACCTTCACTTTACAATTTAAGATTTATAAAGTACTAAAAGACATATTTGAATGATTTTACATACTTACACAAGTATTACGATTTGTTTTTAATTTAATGATGGTTTAAAATTTATTATCCGATGAAAACTAGCCAAAAACCGGAGAGAAAATAAAGCTACTAAGTATAACACCGAAAAATCTGTTTAATTTAGAAAACTACCTATATGGTTATATTTGGTGTACATTATTAAGATACACCTTTTAATATTTGAATATAGTCCTACTATTAACCAAATACATTATAGTATTATACATATATTAGATCCAACTATTCTAATCTATTTATTTTAATACTATTACTTTGGCGGTGTTGAACCGTGATTACAAATTTTTTGAAAAGGATATGTCTTGCTATAAGTGAAAATTTTAGAAAATATGTAAATGACATTTCACTCCAACAGGATATTCCTCTTAGCAATTCTTGGTCAATATTCATCGAACATAGGGACATGTAATAAAATTGTACATTGTTTATTATCATATTAAATAATAAATTTTATTTATAATAACTTAAAATAATAACAGTGTAATATTCTTAAAATATAACTAATTGTCGTAGCAAACTATTAAAGTAAATGACATTATAAATTTTGCAACTTTTATATAAATATCATTCTATAATATTTTAGCCAATATCATGGAAAACGCTCAAAATTATGTCTAATCATTACTTGAATTTTATGCCAACTCAGACTGTGTTTCAAAAAAATTGTTATGTATTTTTATTTAAAATCTCATTAGAACTTGTGATACTTGAAATCGAGAATGAAATTTCTTATCTCTCTTATATTTTGTTATAGTGAAAATAACTTTGATGAGATAAAATAAATATAACTTTAATAAGATATGATCCTTACATAACTTAAAATTTTAAGTATTATATTTAATTTATTATTTATGAAAACTGAACCTTAAATATTTGTTAACACTCTCGTGTAACTCTATTCATTTACTCATCTAACCCTTTTTATTTGTTTTTTTGAACAACTAATGAAACTAAACATATAAATTTCATTTCGTTTATGATAATATTGTTTATGGCTGTATTGAAACATATAGTAAATATTAATAGTGTAAATAGTATCCATTACTCGAAATAAATTTGGGCTTCTTCAAATATTTGCAACTACAATAAAAGTTGGAATAATGAGAGAAATTTGGGATGTCCATACAAAAAAAATGTCACCCCACATTAACATTTTGGAATATGCAAAATCCGAGTGAACATCTTTAAATCGTAATGTTATACTATTATTTTTGAATTATTTAAATGCTTCATCATATTCATAAACTTATTTAATATTTATTTTTGTTTATTTACATAATGGTTAAATTGATTTGTTGTTTCCGTTTGACCTTTAAATAAAGTATATTTATACTATATTATTAAAATCAAAACATTTAAAATGTTGGTACTTTGTTTTTATACCTTTTTATTTGTATTGTATTGTACAATATTTACTTAATTATTCTTAATTAATTATTTTTACTTAATTATGCTTACTTAATTATTTTTATTTATAAATTATATCCTTATATATAATAAGTGTAAGGAAGATCATATCCAAAATTTTGATCTCTGTACCGTCAAACTAATAAGGATCGTTGATATTATAATAGATGAATGAGAACCATTAGATTTGATATTAAAAAACGTATTTGCTTATTACTAGGATTATATTCGAATATTAAAAAATGTATTTTAACGATATAAACTAAATATGAGTAGGTTTTCTAAGTTGAATAGAATACTAAAAAGTTTAATTTAATAATATAAATCAAATATGAGTAGATTTAAAAATTGAATAAAATACTAAAAAGTGTATTTAAATATATTTTTTAATATTAGATTTAACGATTCTCAATTATTTATCTTAAAGTTAGTCCTTATCGTTTTGACACTACTGCATGATCAAAATTCCGAATAAATCTCCCAGCCATGACCTAGTACTCCCTTATCATCCCTCTTACTCTTATTATATAATTCTCTCTGTCCCTCTCATTTCTTTACACTTTGCTTTTTGGTACGTGCCTCTCATTTCTTTACATATCAAAAATAGTAACATTTTATAATATAAAATTCAATCGCATTCACAATTTTCTTCACTATACCTACTTTATACCCACTTTATATATTAAATATTGATGGGTCCCCCCACTTTACTAATTTTTCTTACTTTTACCTATTAATTTACAATTTTTCTTAACTTCCGTGTCATCCCCTCAATGTAAAAAATTGAGGGGACAGAGGAAGTAGTATATAATTTTGGGTGATGGCCATTTTTACTTGTTTTTTAATACGCAGTGCTCATAATGCCTAAAGGGCTAAAGGCGCGCAGTGTGGCCTTTTTTGACCATTGTACACGCATGCTCTACATGCGTGGTTGTTGTCCCCGATTTCTTCACGTTTGTTTCCGCGACAAAAAAGAAAGACTAAAGTACATGTATGCAATGCATGTAGGCCTGTCAACGGGTCGGATTCGGATCGGATTACCCTAAATCCATATCCGAATCCGTTAAGATTTTTCGGGTTCGGATCGGATCGGATCAGGAGTCGGATATTTTTTAGGTCGATCCATACCCGATCCGTTCGGATTTCGGGTTATCGGATCGGAGGTTCGACCCGTTTAATATATTAAAAAAGAATAATTTTGTTCATTTTTTTAATTCAAAAAATAATTTTTTTTATAATTTTTTTACGAAATTAAAATAAATTATGACATATACATTGACAAATTCAAATTTAAATTTCAAAATAATATTATTTATATAAAATATAAAATATTATATATGTTTTACATATAATAATATATCTATACTATATTATTAAAGACGAAACATTAAAAGTTTTGGTCGGTCGGTCAGTCGGTCGGTCGGTCGGTATTTGGGCCGATTCACGGGCCTATCTATAACCAATTTATTAATAATCAATTACCTTTTTCAGTACATTACCTATTTTATATTATTTTTAAACTAAACCAACTCATCTTCTAAAAATAAAACGGGCAACATATATATAATATGGTAATATTATTATATATTTATAAACGATTACCTTTTTCAGCTAAAACAAATTATTTTTATATTTTTAAATAAAACAACTCATCTTCTAAATACACATATATGGAAACCAATTTATTAATAACCAATTACCTTTTTCAGCTAAAACATATTACCTATTTCATATATCTATTTAACTAAAACAAATCATTTTCTAAAAATAAGACGGGCAACATATATATAAAATGGTAATATTATTATATATTTATAACCGACAGCTAAAACACATTATTTATTTTATATTTTCTAACTAAAACAACTTATCTTCTAAATATAATACATGCAAAATAAATATACAATGGTAATATTGTTTTATATAAATATTAATAAATAACTATTTATTCTTTTCAGCTAAAACACATTACCTCTTTTATATTTTCTAACTTAAACAACTAATTTTCTCAAAATAATGCAGACGACATATATAAAAAAAAGTAATATAATTTATATAATTGTGAATAAGTAACTAATTGTCTTTTTAAGAATATTACCTGTTTTATATTTTTTAACTGAAACAACTCATGTTCAAATTAAAAATAACACGGCAAAAGACAGATATATTGGTAATATTATTATATTAAACTTATGAAATTCATGTCTATTATAATTTTTTTAACATTCAATTTAAACGAGATAATTAATGAAAATAAAAGTAATAGTATATTCAAATAAACTCGGTATATTGCACGAGCACATATTTTGATATTTACATTTGAGTCCCTTTTTAGATTTTTAAGAGTAAAAAAATACGAATCATTAGATCTGTTATTTTAAAATATTTTATATTTTAATATCTAAAATACTACTACAGATTACGTCAAGAATATATTAAATTTAGATATTAAATTGTTAGATTTTTAAATCTGGTATATATATATTAGAATTTTATCAAATTATATATAATAACTAAAATTTAAATAAGAAAATAAGAAAATATTAAAGAAGACCGTGCGTCGCACGGGATATAAGCTAGTAATATTAATATATAAAATATAAAATAAATATAATAGATTCGGATCGGATCCTTATCGGATCGGATCATACTAAATCCATATCCGCTCGTTATCGGATCGGACCCTTATCGGATCAGATCATTAACAGATCGGATTTTTTTTGACAGGATCCATACCCGTTAATTTAGCTACGGATCGGATCGGATCGGGTCGGATCTCCGATCCATTGACAGCCCTAAATGCATGCGTGTAGGGCGTATAGGGTGAGACTACACGCATTCAATTGATGTGTGTAGTACACAAGTTTGGTGATGATATGGTCGTTTCCTTTTTTCATCATTGTACATGCGTGGCTGCTATAGATGTGGGATGCAGTGTACATAGTACACACATGCTACATAAGCGTGTATGAATATAGTATGCAGCGGTTAGTTTATGATTTAAAATTGTATACGCATTACAACCATGCGTAGACAGTGGGTATAAAGGACCACGTTCCCGCCTAAAGGTATTTCGGGTCATTCATATTCCGTGATAGGTATTCTGGTCATTATTTCTATAATTTTAATATTATGTTTTTATTTACAATTTATTTTTTATATCTTAATTTTAATATTTCTATATAATTTATTGACCTCGGAATCCTTATACCGATTCCTACTAATAACTATATATAATACAATAATTCCATTGATTAGAGAATAAATTAAAATATTATGTCATTTATATTAACTAAATTATTTTATTTATAATTTATAAATTTGTTATACAAAACATGCATCAGACTTCTTAAAACTCACGTGTATTTTTTGTCAAGCCTATCACTTGTTTAGCACCAGTGTTCTAAAAAACGGTTTATGCGGTCGCATAAGCGGACGCATAAAAACGCAGCGATTAGTGCATAATCGGGTTAGAAAACGGTTAATGAAGTTTAGGCGGTCTAGTAAGCGGATTAAGCGGTCATTAAGCGAATTAAGCGGTCGTTAAGCGGATTTAAGCGGTCAAAATGATGTTGACCTGCTATTTTTTTTAATTTTAAAATAATAATGTTTATTATAATATGACTATAATTATAATAAAATTTTAAAATACCTTTTTTGATTAAAAATGTTTTATCTTTAAATTCTTATTACTTAATTATTACATAATTTTAATTTTACATGTAATAATATTATATTTAAAAATTTAAAAATATATATTATTAAATTCTTGTTATTAAATTCTTTATATTATTATTTAAAAAATTTAGCACTGATGTTTCTCTTTATTGCTGGTGCTAAACTTTCGTTTTATAAAATATATATATATATATATAATTATATTATAACTAGCGTAGAAGCATGTGCGATGCACGGGCCTGTTCATATACGGAAATAATTTTCGTACAAATCAGCATCTTCGAAATAGTTTTATAATTAAATAGATGGTAAATTATAGTATTTCAACTTTATTTTATATTTGTAAATTAATTTTATAATATTGTATGCTGTTTCATGAACCAAATATTTTATAATTTGATCAAGTTTAAAAAGTTGGATCAATATATCTATACGATAATAATCACATGATTATTATTATTATTATTATTATTAATTTCTCAAATAATAATTAAATTTTCAATGTCGTGAAAATATATTAAAATGATCAATTAAGTGTAATATAAATAATTATTGTAGCATAATTGTTCGTGTATAACATAGATGTTTGTAAATTCATGTGATTTTAATGTAATAAAATTATATTTGTAAAAAAGATAATCATGTATGTGAGATTATATCTTAAGATATATTACAAATTTTCTTAATTTTTTTATATCTTATACATAATTTTTTTTTTTTTTGATAATCAAGTAATTCATTAATAAACGACCATACGACATTACAAAAACAATCAAAATAGAACAAATACGTAATAAAATAGTTCAAATCAGAATTTTCTTCACCCCGAGCTATGATTGTTGAGCAAATCATTAATTGTGGCACATCACTCGTTCATATCACTGAAGTTTGCAGCTTTTTTAGAGAGACAATCTAACAATCTGTTGTAGTCGTGCAATATATATATAATTCGTCAATACGTATTTGAACAATTAATCGTAATTGCGACTCCATATAATCCAAATCAATGAGCCACTATTATAAATCCTGCAGATCTACGATCCCGAATACTAAAATAAACCAAACTCTCACAAAGAGAGAGAACAAACCCGAAGAATGGGTAGAGAAAATCCACTAAACGGGATACTAAAACTCTCAATAATGAGAGAGACTTATACAAATCGAAAACGAAATCAAAAGAAAACAGTAAAGAGGGGTCTTATCACCAACTTTTTGGTTAATGACAACCCATTAACTAAAAATTGAGAGTTAAGGTTTTTTTGGCGGAAGTATACATAATGTATATGAGCGATTGTTGTATAATCACAAAGTCTACAATACATGTCATTAAGACATTATACGTTTTTATCATTTATTTTTGTGTTTGTGTAACTTCGTGTATCAAAAATTAAATCAAACACTAAATTTTCGCGTCATAAATCAAATTTTTGTGAAAGATGTGAACGGTGAAGAAATGATAAAAAAAATGGACAAATTAGTGACATGTGAGATTTATTAAAGTTGTAAAGAATAATATGTTTTTTGGAAAGATAAAAATAAAGGAGTGTACATTTCGAAAATAAGACTGTTAACAAATGAATGAGACGAACAAATTGTATAATAATTATTTCATAATTTAATGATAAATATCAACGCTAACTTTCTTAATTTAAAAAATATTAACTAACGAATAATGAGATCCTTGTATCTAATATGTAATTTATATTAGATCAAATTTTATTATTATATTTTATGTATAAATACTTGACCAGTTCAAATAAATATAAATTATATCAATTAACAATATAATTGGTTTTTTTTAATTGAAAAGAAACATGTATAATAAAAAAATGTACAAACATGATCAGATATGTAGTTATATATAAAGCTACAAAAACAAAAATAGTGGTATATAAATAATATAAGTCAACGTTCTATATACTTAAAATTTAAATTATGAAAAGAATAAAAGGAGATCATGTGATTTACCTAATAGGAATTCTAAATTACAAATCAAAAGTTAACTTAGCACAGTGGTTAAGACATGAACTTGCTAAGAGGAAGTCAATGGTTCAATTCTTAATGAGCACACAAATTAAATAATTTTTAGCTTAACTTATAGAAAGTAGCATTTTTGTGATTTTTTAACAAATAAGGGTAAAATTGTAATTTCACAGCCATTTTTTGGGCTAAATTTGCCCTTAAACGTCATTTAATATATATAAGTAGATTGATTTGTAGGCAATGAGAGTCGAACCCTTGACCTACGGTAGTACTCCCTTATTATCCCTCTTTCTTTTATTATATAATATAGTATATAATTTTTATATATAATATAATACAACAAAATGTATGATTTTAAGTTCAAATTATAAATATTACATTAAATATGTTATTGGTAAGAGTAGAACTCTTGACCTATGGTAGTACTCCCTTATTATCTCTCTTACTCTTATTATATAATAATATATAATTACCTTTGTCTTTTGACACGAACGTGACACTATATTAACATTATTTGTTCATTTAAAAAATTAGTATTTTGATTTAAATTTTTGGTATACAAACGGGCATGGACATGGAAGATGAGTTATGACCATTATTCCTCCATTCCAATGTAATATTAATATAAGAATATCGTTGATCATGACTAAAATGATAAATTTCATATTGTCCATAAAATTTAAATTGAATTTTAGGTTTAAAATATGATTTAAAATATAATGCAATATAAGATACATCACATATAATTATTAAATTACTTATAAAGTTAGGTTAAAAACAAATAGATTTTGAAATTTAGTGTAATGAATAGATGATTACACCACTTATAAATTATATTTTAATAAAATGCCCACACATAGATTAAATTATAGATATTTTATCGTTATTGAATTATAATCTTTCCACGCCAAATGACTATAGAAGATTATCGTGTCAGGTGCTAAATTGTCTTATTTAATTTAAACTGTACTTATTACAACTGGTTAGTAGCAAAAAATATGAGGTATATAAATGTTTTACCAACTAGAAGCAAATAATAATTTAGTCTAACAACGGTATGTTGATCTAATTCATCGAAAAATATCGGATAAGTTATAATTGAAATTCAAAGAATATAGTGTCGATATAATAACATCCGAGAGATATTTATAAGTTTAATGTATAAGAAATATGACAATTAACGATTTTTATACGACAATATCAAACTGCTTGTATCTCAACTAAGTTCAAGCAAATAAAAAAGAGAAAATGTACATCAACTTTAAATAAGTTAAAAGCAATTAATGATATCATTGTTTGACAACAATATATTAATCTAATTCGCTGGCAAATGTTGGTTGAATTATAGTTGAAACTCAATTAGTATAGTGTTCACACGATAACATTCAAAAATTGATATTTAAATTTAATATATGAGACGTATTTCAATTAACGATTTTTACATCATGACACATAATCAGTTTTTAATCACAAAAGTGATAATTTTACAAGAATATATAAATGCAATATTATACATTTAAAACGTGGATGGAGCAATATGATTTTTTTAACTAATTATAAAAAGATTAATATACACTTTATATCGATTTAGTTACAACATAAAAATAATAGGAATAAAACAAGGTTGCCCGTACAATACAAAAGATATTAAGTTTTATTGACACCAAGATTACAAGATTGACACAAGGATTTTAGGATAGTATTTACGCTAAGGTGACATTTACATTGGTGTTAGAACACCGACGATAACATTATTATTGACAGCATTGTGGATAGTCTTAACAAAATGTTTAGCAAAAGTTTTGAAGGACATTTACACATCTTGGCATATTGTTATAATCGTATAAGATTTTTAAGTTATTAGTATTCACAAAAATATATTTTTATCGAATAAATTACTAATGACGTAGAGTGTTTTATAAGTTATGGGATCGTCCATCTTAATTAAATTAAACAATTGAAATATACGGATTTAAATGGAGCACGTGCTTTGCACGGGCTATCATGCTAGTTATATATGTTTTGCAAGCAGAACATTGAAAAACATATTGTTCTAAACATTACTTGTAATACCGACGGTTATGGATTAATTTTTTGATAATTATTTATTATAAGTTTTGATTATATTTTAAAGAAAAAACTCTTAATGTGTTTTTAGGCTTGCCTGTATGAGAAAATTGGAGAACACTTTTATTTTGTAACTATTTCACATTTGTTGTCATAAATGCATACTTCTTGGAAATAAAAATAGAACATGCATGTGTTACGGATAAAATGTACCGATTTTTCTTATTATGATTTATAAAAGTTAATATATAAAAACTACATGTGTTTCATAAATAAAAATATATTTACGAGAATACATCATGTATTTAGAAAATAAATTGCAATAAATATTTATATAAGACAAATATGTAATGTGCTTAATATATAATACATTAGTTTCCCGAAACGTTTTATGTTAATGTTAAGATTTACGGTGACTGTACTCCAATTATTCTGAACAATAATTTTAAAATTGTATATAATTTAGTCCAAAAGAAATTTAAAAAATATATTATTTTACAATATATTATTTAACTTTGGTATATTTCATGTAAAATTATTCTCCGACGATTGTAATTTGTATAAGATATTGCAATGAGGCAGAAATAAATAATTAAGTTTGATAGAAGATTAAATAGTAAATGTGTTAAGTATTAGTCATAGAGGCATTCCTGTAAAACATATAAATAACAAGCCTATAGTATTGTGTCACTTTGTGTCACTTACGTGACCCTTTGACTAAGGGCTCTCTAAAGGTTCTATATTTCTGTAAATTCAATGTTTGTAACTATGTAATAAGTTCTAATTATGACTTGGAAGAAGATCACAAGATCATGCCTCAAGACATCTGAAGACAAGATGAAGAATAAATATGTTACAATATTGAAGAATAAAATTTGTCTAAGTGATGATTCGAGAAATGTCAAAATGTACTGATTCGAGAAGTCATCCATTCGAGAAGTGCTAAATGTGAAGATTCAAGAAGTCAAGTATATTGGTTCAAGAAGTGAAGAAATGAACTGATTCGACATGTCTAAATCAGTGAAGTCAAAACACACTGATTCGAGATGTCATGATTCCAGAAGTTAGTATATTGATTCGAGAAGTACTTGTAAAGCATAATGTAACATAAGATGTAAAATAGATAACTACAACTCAACAAAGGACAAGACAAACAATAATATTAACAGAAGCACAAGAATCCAGAATCAAAGAAGAAAAGGTAAACTCAAAAAATCAAAATACGTTATGTATTCTTGAAGTCCGTAAACAGGTCACGAAAAGAAGTTCATGAAAATGTTCAAGCCTCAGTGACAGCAAAAGAAACAAGACTTTCAAGACGACAGAAGTATGTGAATGATTTAGGGTTAAGTACCACGGGATTCCAGTGATTTAAACGAAGCAACCAGAACGACAAGGGACGTATCAACAGCATTGAATTAAAGACATAAAAGAAGAATTGATCAAGTGTTATTCATCTGTGAACCAGACCAGTTGCACTAGGTGACGGCACTGAAAAGATCAGATTGTTTTATCGTCTCAGAAAGAATTGATACAGTCTATTACTTAAACACCCGGGAGCTCAGGAGTTATTACTAAAGGACAAATGACAAGTAAATCAATTCGATAGTTTTTCTTTTAAGAAAACTATCGAATGAGAGTTTAAGGTGATTGAATTAAAAACAAGTAAATCAATTTAGCATTCGATAGTTTTGTTTTAAAAACTATCGAATGGTAAAATGATTTGTTTTATTCGATGGTTTCTTAAACCATTCGATGGTTTTTTAATTGGGAGCAGGTGGAAAGTATTCTTTGTTTTTCAAGTTGAAGAAGATCCAACGGCCAGGATTGTTTCTACAATCTAAGTTCGATGGTTTTCTAATTCAAGTCTACAATTAATACTGAGAGAAGAGTGTGTCTTCTTCAGTTAAGGCATTCTACACAAAGACATTACTGAGAGAGAGAACTGAGCCGGAGAAATTATCAGAGAATTAATAGTGCTCAGAATTTGATCATTGTTTTGAATTTGTGTAACCTTAAACTCATTGAAGCTAATCAACGGATTAGAAATTGTAGTACCCCTCGAGGTTTATATTTATAAAAAGATATATTCCCCGAAACTTAATTTGGTTTGGTGTGTTTGATTTCGTTATAGAACTGAAAGATTAATCCGCGAACGAAATTGAATTATTTGTGAGTATCGTATTCAACCCCCCCTTCTACGATACTTTGGACCTAACAATTGGTATCAGAGCTACTTGATTGATATACAAATCAGATCCGGTGAATGAGACCAAAATCAAACGTAGCGTGAAAATTCGAAGCAAATTTTTTAACTTTCAAATTTTTTCATTTAATTGGAATTTCTTGAATTTTAAACAATTTGAAATTTTTAGAAACCATGAGTGATCCAAAGACAACCGCTGGTATTAAAGCTCCCCCGTTTACTAGAGATGATTTCGGTTTGTGGAAGATGAAGATGTTGTTATTTATCAAGGCATCTAATCCGTTGTATATTGGCATATTAGAGAACGGACCGTTTGTACCAATGAAACCAGTTAGTGAATCTACAGCTCCTGATGGTAGCAAGATTCCTCAAGGCACCCAACCTAAGGATATTACTGAATATACAGATTCTGACAAAGAACTGATTCGATTGGACACCGGTTTAATGTTGATATTGGCGGACTCCGCAGACAAGGAAATGAGCTATCAGTTGATGAACTGTACAAGCGGGAAACATATGTGGGATACCATTAACTTAATAATGTAAGGAACTGAAGACGTGCATGAAAACAGATTGACATTCTGACTTCTCAATACGAAGCGTTTAGGTCACTGCCAGGAGAAAGTATAACTCAGGTCTTTGAGAAATATACTAAGCTTCTCAATGAATTGGCAATGAAAGGAAAGACCTATCCACTGAGAGAATCAAACAGGAAGTTCATGATGACGCTGCCCCCATCATGTAGAACACAAGTCATTATCCATTAGGGAAAGAATTGACTTCACAAAGATGTCATTAGAGATGATCTATGGCAAGTTGAAGACCTATGAGATGGAACAGGAACAAAGGGTGATAATCTACGGATCAGGGACAGTGGAGAACAAGCACAATGCACTTGTGAGATCAGCAGCACTTGTAATGGATGAACCAATAACTTCTGAGATTCAGGTTCAAACCCCTAGAGCTGGAAAGGAGGTGATAATAGAAGCAGAAATGGATTCTGTGAATCTGGGTGTTGATGAAAGTGATTACTACACCCTAGAAGAGCTTGAGCAAATGGAAGACAAAACCATGGCGTACTTAGCTGCAAAGTTTAGTCACATTCGTTTCAAGAGAAACCCTAAGTACAAGTTCAAGGGTTCAACCAACAGATTCCAGAAGAGCAATTATACACCTAGTACAGGCTTTAAGGGAGGCTACAAGACTGGAATGATTGATAGAAGCAAATCAAGATGCTACAACTGCAATGAGTTAGGGCATTTCGCCACTGAATGCCGGAAGCCTCGTCAAGCGAGAGACATGAAAGATGTCTATGGAAAGAAGGATTCTTATGATGAGTTGAAGAAAGAGAATGCCAAGCTTAAACAACAATTGGAGGCATTCTCTGGAAAGCAGAAAGGGAAAGCTTATATAGCAGAGGGAAAGCACTGGGATGATACTGATTCGGATGAAGAGGAGGAATATGTAAATGTTGCTCTAATGGCTGACTCTTCAGAGGAATCACCACAATCATCTCAGGTACCTATTTTAACTACAATTGATATGTCTAATTCTGAGTACAAGAAAACTGTGCAAGATCTTAGTGTAGAATTGTTTAATGTACACACAAGCATGCTAGCATCAGAAATGGAAAATGCTAAACTAGTTCTTAAGATTAAAAAGCTAGAATCTAAAAATGAAGAACTAGAGCTTGTAGCTGTAACATTAGAAGATCTTAAGCAAAAGAATGCGTACTTAGAGAACAAGGTCAAGTGTAATGATGAGATAGAGACTATCCTCAGGAAGCAGATTTCAGATCTAGATTTGAAGCTGAATGCTTTTAAGAATTCCGCTCTAGTGGCTACGAAAATCATTGATACTCAGGCCATAGAGAATAAAACTGCTATAGGATTTGACTATAACAAGAAAGCTGGTAAGAAGATTGTGGAATTCCCTGTGACATCTTCAGTTGTCAAAAGGAATACTCCACATGTTCTTAAGAATGTTGATTGTCCAGTTTTTGTTAAGCCGTTTCCACCACTCTTTCATGAGGATGACCTTTTCATAAGACAAGAATTGCTTGAGGAGGATTTGTTGAAGGAAAAAGAGGTAAAAACTAAGTTGCCTAGGAAATCAGTAAAAAATGAATTACCTAAACCTGATTTACCTAAAACTGAAGTAGGTGACGTAGTTGGTAATGTTAAAAAGAACAGGAATGGGAAGAAGAAGATTGTTAATCAGGAAATGGTTCCATTTTTTCCCATTGCATCTAGGAAGTTGTGCACTATTTGTAACTTTGCTGGACACCTTACACATGCATGTAAAAAGGTTAAAGTAGAAACTGCTAATACTTCTGAAATGCATAACATGTCTGACATGCCTGATAATCATGAGCCCTGTGGGAAGAAAGAGTGTTTGTTATGTAAGTACAACATCATGCATGCTTATTTTAAGTTGATGAATGATAATAGCAACAACACTAATAATGTTAAATCCACAGATACTATGAATGTCAAGCAGGGTAAGACTAAGTTGAATGTTACTCCTGTTAAAGTATCTAAACCTTCAGGACCCAAACAACTTTGGGTACCAAAGTCCGCTTAATCAATCTGTGATTGCAGGGTAAGGTTAAAAGCTCAAAAGTCGTGTGGATTCTGGATAGTGGTTGTTCTAGACACATGACAGGTGAAGAGTCCCTGCTTACAGAGGTGGTTAAGAAGACCGGCCTGATTGTAACCTTTGGAGATGACAGCAAAGGATACACTACGGGATATGGTAAATTGAAAGCTGGAAATGTCATCATTGAAAACATCTCTCTTGTTGAAGGATTAAAGCACAATCTTCTAAGTATCAGTCAGTTCTGTGATAAAGGCTACAATGTAGATTTCAGAAAGGACAAGTGCTTGATCACCAACAGGAAGGATGAGAAGCTTACTCTACTGGGAGTGAGAAAAGGAAATTTGTTTATAGTTGACTTAAGTTCTACCAATGAAAGAGAAGTTACATGTTTCTATGCAAAGGCATCTTCAGAACAAAGTTGGCTATGGCACAAGAAGCTCTCACATCTGAACTTCAAAACTATGAACTCTTTGGTAAAGAGAGAGTTAGTGAGAGGGTTGCCCTTGATGGAATTCAATCAGGAGGGACTATGTGAAGCATGTGAAAAGGGGAAGTCGAAGAAAGCATCACATGGAAGCAAAGGAATGACAAGCATTACTGAACCATTACAGCTGATTCATATGGATTTATTTGGTCCAGTTAATGTTATGTCACTTTCAAGAAACAGATATGCATTGGTGATGGTGGATGACTACTCCAAGTACACGTGGGTGTTGTTCATACAAACAAAGGATGAAGCAACACAACTAATCATTGATCACATCAAGAAGATAGAAGTGGAAGCTAAGCTACCTGTGCGGACAATCAGATCAGACAATGGAACTGAATTCAAGAATGTAGTTCTTAATAATTTTTGCTCAGAGAAAGGAATATCAAGACAGTTTTCAGCACCAAGAACTCCTCAACAGAATGGAGTAGTGGAAAGGAAGAACATGACCTTGGTTGAAGCAGCAAGGACCATGTTGAGTGAATCAAAACTTCCCACTTACTTTTGGGCTGAAGCAGTGAATACAGCTTGCTACACTCAGAATCGAACCCTGATCAACAAAGATCATGCAAAGACTCCGTATGAGTTAATGGCCAACAAGAAGCCAACACTGAAGTACTTTCATGTGTTTGGTGCAAATTGCTTTGTACTTAAAGATGGAGAACATCTTGGCAAGTTTGATGCCAAAGCAGATGAAGGCATTTTTCTGGGCTATTCTCTGGAATCTAAGGCTTTCAGGGTATATGTGATTGAAGATAAGAAGGTGTTGGAAAGCTTTAATGTAACATTTGACGACACCAAAAGACCAGGCCTGCAAACTGGAGAGAACTCTGAATCTTTGGTATTTGAAAATCTATCAGGAGATCTCTCTGACAATGAAGAAGTACCCGAAGTTGTTACAGTCATTAATAATAATCATAATGATAATGATTCTGGACAAAGTGGTGACCAAAGTGGAAATCCTCAAAATTCTACAGGATCCACTAGTCAGTCTACAGAATCATCAGATCAAACCGTCAACAACTCAGGGGGAGCAGGAGGAGGATCAACTAGTCACACTCCACAACATCTAGAACAAGGATAATCATCAAGATCGCATCTGCCAAGACAAAGGGTATGGAATAGAGATCATCCATTTCACTTGATTATTGGTGATCCGGACACAGGAGTGAGAACTAGGAGAACATCACAAAATGAATGTCACTATTCTGGGTTTCTTTTAGAAACAGAACCTAAGAAAGTTGAAGATGCTCTAGATGATCCAGATTGGGTGATTGCTATGCAAGAAGAACTCAATCAGTTTGAAACGCAGAAAGTTTGGAAGCTGGTACCCAGGCCTAAGGGAAAATCTGTTATTGGAACACGATGGGTATTCAGAAATAAGTTAGACGAAGATGGCATTGTAACAAGAAACAAAGCCATACTGGTTGCTAAAGGTTACTCTCAAGAAGAGGGTATAGATTATGATGAAACCTATGCACCAGTAGCAAGACTTGAGGCCATCAGAATGTTTCTGGCATTCGCAGCACATTCCAATTACAAGGTATATCAAATGGATGTGAAGAGTGCTTTTCTGAACGGGGAGTTAGAAGAAGAAGTGTATGTGGAACAACCTCCAGGTTTTGAGGATTCAAAACTGGCAGACTTTGTGTACTTTCTATTCAAAGCTCTCTACAAACTCAAACAAGCTCCAAGGACATGGTATGACACTCTCTCTGAATTCTTACTTGAAAATGATTTTACAAGAGGTGTTGTAGACAAAACTCTCTTTGTCAAAAAGCATAAAAATGATTTGATATTGGTGCAAGTATATGTTGATGACATAATATTTGGTTCTACTAATGATGATCTATGCAAGAGATTTGCTAAGTTAATGCAGAGTCGTTATGAAATGAGCATGATGGGTGAATTGTCATTCTTTCTTGGACTGCAAGTATACCAAAAACAAGATGGTATATTCATTTGTCAGTCCAAGTACATCAAAGATCTTCTGAAGAAGTATCAAATGGAAGACTCATCTACAGCAAAGACTCCTATGCCAACTGCCACTAAGCTTGATAATGATGAAACTGGTAAGAAGGTTGACATCACAGGCTACAGAGGTATGATAGGCTCATTACTTTATCTCACTGCAAGTAGACCAGATATAATGTTTGCAACATGCTTGTGTGCTAGGTTTCAGTCTGATCCTAAAGAATCTCATCTAATAGCTGTTAA
Organism: Heracleum sosnowskyi; assembly: GCA_030848705.1. Lineage (NCBI taxonomy): Eukaryota > Viridiplantae > Streptophyta > Magnoliopsida > Apiales > Apiaceae > Heracleum > Heracleum sosnowskyi. The sequence continues at coordinate 119,985,769 of CM061241.1, forward strand.
GCGAATATTTAGATATCTTAAGGGGACCCCAAATCTTGGAATTTGGTACCCTAAAGATACAGGATTTGATCTTATTGGATACACAGACTCTGATTTTGCAGGTTGTAAGATTGATCGGAAGAGTACTTCAGGAAGCTGTCAGTTTCTTGGAAGAAGATTAGTTTCTTGGCATAGCAAGAAGCAGCATTCAGTTTCCACATCAACAGCTGAGGCTGAATACATTGTTGTTGGTAGCTGTTGTGCTCAGATCTTGTGGATGAGAAACCAACTCCGTGACTATGGACTTTTGTTGACAAAGATTCCAATATTTTGCGACAACACAAGTGCCATAGCAATCTCAAACAACCCAGTGCAACACTCGAGGACAAAGCACATCGACATCAGGTATCATTTTATCCGAGAGCATGTCATGAATGGAACTGTGGAGTTACTTTTTGTACCCACAGATGATCAAATTGCAGACATCTTTACTAAACCGCTTGATGAATCCACTTTCAATAAGCTGGTTGGTGAACTTGGGATGTTAAATCTTTCTAATTGATTTTGATTAGAAATCAGTAACTGCAGAGATTCCTGGTGAATACATGAGTTAAGAATTGTTATATCCTTAGGACTCGTGAATTTATTTTCTGGAGCAATTCTCGTAGTTAGGATTTTTGTACTAATTGTATGTCATAATTATGGATGATATTTAATTGATTTTATTCTAAGAAAATTGTGAATTTTCTGTTAAGAATTGATTTTGGTGGATTTTAAAAGATTTATTAAAATTAAAACTTGACAGGAAATAAATCAGTCTAAATTTTTAAAACAAGAACATGTTTTAAAATGAAGACAGAAGCAAAAATATCGAATTTAGGAAATTCGATAGTTTTTCAAGTACACTGATAAATCTATCGAAAGTTAATTTCGATGGTTTTTGAAAAGGAAAAAGAAAATCTATCGAAAATATTTCTCGATAGTTTTTGAGAATCTTTTTTTCTAAAATACCCTCGATAGTTTTTGTTATTAATAGAAAACACTTTCGATAGTTTTTCTGATAAAAGTCTATTGAAATTCAAGTACTCAACTTCGATAGTTTTTCTAAAACTATCGAAGTTCTTCTGACTTTTTTACCCCCTCAGAAAAACCATCGATAGTTCATTTACAAAACTATCGAACTAGAAGTGACCATTTTGCCCCTGTCAGTTTCATTAAGTATAAAACGTTGCCTTGGTCAATTTCTTTTCATTATCACAGATCTGAAAAACTGAGCTTTTGTCTTTATACTTACAGAAAATAGATACAAACTACATACATCACCATCGATAGTTTCTTGAGTTTTTTTACTGATTAAAACTTGAGATAATCACTATTTGTGACCAGTAAATTGTTTTTAACCGAGCAATTGTGATTACCTTAAGGTTATGTTCATTCTTTGAAGAAGAAACCATCGAAAGTGATATATTAGAACTCACAAGATACTCAATTGTTTGCTTTAAGAAATTAGTTGATTGTCAATTGATTTCTTTTTGTTGTTAAAGTGAAAATTTCGAAAACAACAGTTAGGGTTCTTGAATAGTTGTTATTAGTTTGTGTATTCGAGAAAAAAAAAAGGGGTAAGTTTGTCAAGTTTGATTAATTAGAAATAATTAATTAAATTTAAAAGAAAAATTTTAGTTTTGGTTTATTTTATTTTTTCCGGAAATTTAAAATGGCTGGAGAATTTATTATTACCAAGACTAATCATGTCTCGTTCCAAAACTTGCAATCCATAACGAGCCTTCAGTTTCGTGCATGGGCAGAGTTTTTGAACACACGTTCATTAGTGGCATATGCTGTGAGTACTCCCGTGGTCCTTTGCATCGATCAATTGACTGCGTTGTACACAACCGCCACGGATACAAGTGAGAATAACGTACGGTCCTTCAGTTTTGTTGTGCCAGGGGGCAGAACAATAAGGGTGACGGAACATGACTTTAACAGAATACTTCATTTTCCTACAGAAAACCTTGTTCCTGATCCCACAACTGAGGAGATACATGCTTTCTTCACTCTCATTAGAAGTCAACAACCTAACTTCTTTGTGGGAGAGTTTCTGAAGCATTACTTGCCAAAGGCATGGAACTTTTTCTTTCATACCCTAATCCATGTTTTTACTGCCAAGCTAACAAATCTGCATGGTATTCCCTTATTCCTTCAAAAGATAGGGTTTGCCATTGCGAACAATAGGCATATTAACATTGGACGGTTACTGATTGATCAAGTGATCATATGCATGGGACCACTGGATGAAAGAACAGGCATAGATGAAGATGTGCTCTGTTTCTATCCTAGGTTCCTACAGCTAATTCTCAATGATATCTTAACAGATAATGAACGAGAGATCTTTGAAGGTGAAGCCAACCAGGAGTGCATAAGAATGAAGAGCAATGCCATAACCGCTCTCATTAGGAAGAACAACTATCTTCCAGGGGTACCCACTGTTCTAACTGAATATCTACGAACGGTGCCCCTACCACTTCTACCCCCAGGGGAACAGGTAAATCAAGGTAATATTCCACAACCTGAACCTGAACTGGCACCTGAACCAATGGATGTTGATCTAGAGCCCTCAGTGGCCATTCCAGACCAGGAGGTTGCAAACCCACAACCTCTAACCACGGTCGAAGAGCCTTTGGAAGAGCCAAATGAAACCACAAACGAACCTCCTTCCCCTACTATACCCAGTATACAGACATCCCTGAGTATCGAGGGAGATAGTGCCTTAGCAGCACCACATAAGGAGATACACCCTTCAACAGCAGCTCTGCCTTCCTCTAAAAGGAGACGAACAAAAACCGAGGCAACTGTTGATACTTCATTTCTTTCTTCCAAAGCGCCCTTTATTGATTTTTCTGATGCTGATTGGGCTACGCTAACGAAAGCTATATCTGAACCATTAGCTCAATCAGGTAAGGAAGAATTGACGGAAGCAACTGGTGTTCCGACCATATTACGGTCAGGCTCACTGGTTGAAGGTTCTAAGAACCAAGGGTCTTCACGGACGTCGAGAGAAGGCTTTGACCTAAATGCACAATCTAAAGGGTCATTGTCTACCTCCCCAGATGGAACATATCTGGATCCTGCGGGTAAAGGGTCTGACGTAGGTGCAGATCGGTAACTTGTTGACAATGAATCAATTACTATTGAGGAGACAACTGAGGTGAAGTCTTTACAGACTCACGGGGAAGATTCGGGATCTCTGCTGTTAAAAGAGCCTGTTTCTAACCCCCTAGAGATTCAAACTCTAGATCCTACAAAGGATATATCATCTAAGGATGATCAGCAACTTGGTTTATCCAAGGACGGGGACTTGCGAAGCCCCATTGCACCACCGGTGACCTCCTTAAGGACGGCTACGGTGTTTTCTTCTACAGGTACAATCAGCACTAAGGATTTGAGTGAAACAAAAACACTTACACCTGGCCTGAGTGGGAAAGGAAAAATGATTCAAACACCGACAGAAACGTTGAGTGTACACCCAGAGCCAAATGTGAGGAGTGACACCCTAACCCTACCTAATATTGATGATTTGCTGTTACCGACAGAAAGAGAGCTACAAGTTCAATCTTCCCTCGAGGAGATGACAGTTCATGACAAAGAAGGAACTCCATTATTTAAGGTTCCACTGCGACCTTCCTTTGACCAGGGGATCTCCTCTAGTCAGGCCAATGCTTCTTTAAAGACTATTCAAGAGAAGGTTGACTTGGTTGCAGCTGATTCCAGAAGAACATTCAGGGTCATTGGCAGTGCATCTGGCACTATAACAGGTACGAAGCAGGCAGTGGACTCCTTAAAGAAGGAAGCTATGGACGAACTGATGGAGTTGAGGACGGACGTAAAGGAACTTAAAGATGGTTTCATGAATGAGGTGGATGTTTTGCAACAAGGACAAGAAGCTTTGAAAGAAGACGTTCTGGTTATCCGGGATGGTCAAGCTAGGGTAAAAGATGCAATGAACACCCTTTCTAGAGTGGAGTCTAAGTTGAACCAGAGATTGGACAAAATTGAGAAGACTACCAACTCCAGATTGGATGACATTGACCTGAAGCTGGCTTCTATGCAAGATATGAATAAGGATCTGCTAGATTTCATGGAAAATCAAAGTGATGGAGTACAGTCGATATGGACTATGCTGAAGAACCAACAAACTAGCCAACCTGGTCCTTCAAATCAGCAACCTGATCCTTCTACTACCTTTTATGTTGAGGATGCTTTTATCGAGGATTCCTCAACTAAGGGGGAGAAAGTTGGAGAAGGGGAGAAAGAGAAGCCTAAGGATGGATGGGGAGTTTGGGAGACAGTTGAAGCTATTCCTATCAGACAGTACTGGATAGAGGAACTTGTAGAAGAAGAGAAGGAGAGTGAAGAGGAATTTGAGGTCATGCATGAGCAACCTAATCAAGAGGAGCATGAGCCATATTATCCAGAGCCCGTTGAACATCCAATCTGGGAGGATATTATGGAAGAAGAAGCAAAATTCTCTATCACCTGAAGAAGAAGCTGCCTTGGAAGCAATAAGAGCTCAGAGAGCTGCAATAGATGCCAGGCAAGCTGAGAAAGAGAAACAGCAAACAATTCTGAGGAGTGAAAAACTGAAAAGATTCAAAGTGTATAATGAAGTGAGGAAGAAGAAGATGATAGATCTGGCAAAGAAAGATGGTACTGAATGGGAAATGGCTTATAAAACCTTTTGCGGAGTTGAAGACGGATTAGAAGTCAACGACAATGCTGAGGTGGAAGTTATTATTCAGGACATCAGAAGTGCTAATCTTGAAGATCAGGCTTACTTTAAAGCACTGAGAAGCTCTATAATCTGTCTGAATGCTGGGGTTAAAGCAAATGGTGCCTGGAGCTTATTAATTAGTTTTCTGGAGAAAGGTACATTTGTGATTTCCACTAAGTTTTTAGAACAGAGGACATATACAGAATTGCAGGCTATACTCATCAAGATCCAGAGAACTACAAGGCTAAATGAACTGCTCCGTGAGCATGTTAAGGAGATCGTGATGAAAGTCGGTCCAGAGATTACTGAAGATCCTCCAATGGCTAGATTCATGACGAATGACTTGTTCAGAATCTGCTATTTGGCTGAGGACAAACTGAGAGACTACCCAAGCAACTATCTAATCTCAGTTGAGAAGTATCTTAGATCCACTGGATTCTCATCAACGGAGAAGGACAAAGCAGCAGACACTCTTAGAAGATTTCTAATGGAGAATGTTCCTTACTATAGGAAAAGGGTGGAAAGAGGATTGGAAGTGCATACCAGACTGCCAAACATGCCAAAGCTAAACAAGAAAGATGTTAACATTGCATGGTTATGGGCTGGAGTGGGTCAAGAGGTTGAATATATTGAAAGACACATCCAAGGAGCAATCCTTAAACCTGGAGAACCACTGCACTATCTATCTGTGATTGATTATCAAGCTGCTAACTCCGATCCAATGATTGAAGAAGGTGAGATTGGAATGGACTGAAGATTGAAGCAAAGAACAAAAGAACTATCAGCTCAGACTAGAGGAGCAACTTCATTGTATAAAGTTTAATTGTTTTTTGATTTATGAAATCTGGAAATGTATATATATCTGATCCAGAATGCATTAATATTATTACGCTGGCTTACTTTAATTAGTTTCATGTTTCCTTAGTTAGTTGAGTTATCCTCGAAGTATTTGCTTGTCGAACTCTATCCAATCAAATAGGGGGAGATTGTAAAGCATAATGTAACATAAGATGTAAAAGAGATAACTACAACTCAACAAAGGACAAGGCAGACAATAATATTAACAGAAGCACAGGAATCCAGAATCAAAGAAGAAAAGGTAAACTCAAAAAATCAAAATACGTTATGTATTCTTGAAGTCCGTAAACAGGTCACGGAAAGAAGTTCATGAAAATGTTCAAGCCTCAGTGACAACAAAAGAAACAAGACTTTCAAGACGACAGAAGTATGTGAATGATTTAGGGTTAAGTACCACGGGATTCCAGTGATTTAAACGAAGCAACCAGAACGACAAGGGACGTATCAGCAGCATTGAATTGAAGACATAAAAGAAGAATTGATCAAGTGTTATTCATCTGTGAACCAGACCAGTTGCACTAGGTGACGACACTGAAAAGATCAGATTGTTTTATCGTCTCAGAAAGAATTGATACAGTCTATTACGTAAACACCCGGGAGCTCAGGAGTTATTACTAAAGGACAAATGACAAGTAAATCAATTCGATAGTTTTTCTTTTAAGAAAACTATCGAATGAGAGTTTAAGGTGATTGAATTAAAAACAAGTAAATCAATTTAGCATTCGATAGTTTTGTTTTAAAAACTATCGAATGGTAAAATGATTTGTTTCATTCGATGGTTTCTTAAACCATTCGATGGTTTTTTAATTGGGAGCAGGTGGAAAGTATTCTTTGTTTTTCAAGCTGAAGAAGATCCAACGTCCAGGATTGTTTCTACAATCTAAGTTCGATGGTTTTCTAATTCAAGTCTACAATTAATACTGAGAGAAGAGTGTGTCTTCTTCAGTTAAGGCATTCAACACAGAAACATTACTGAGAGAGAGAACTGAGCCGGAGAAATTATCAGAGAATTAATAGTGCTCATAATTTGATCATTGTTTTGTATTTGTGTAACCTTAAACTCATTGAAGCTAATCTACGGATTAGAAATTGTAGCACCCCTCGAGGTTTATATTTATAAAAAGATATATTCCCCGAAAATTGATTTGGTTTGGTGTGTTTGATTTCGTTATAGAACTGAAAGATTAATCCGCGAACGAAATTAAATTATTTGTGAGTATCGTATTCAACCCCCCCTTCTACGATACTTTGGACCTAACAGTACTAGTATTACTGGTTCGAGAAGTGAAGATAGCCGAATTGAGAAGTGTATTTCTACTAATTCGAGAAGTCAATTTACGCTGATTCGAGAAGTCAAGTTATCGAACCAAGCATCTCTGAGATATCGAATGCGGGACTTAGCAGAATTTTTGATCAACATTATAATTATAAATTTTTTTGACAATATTCTTGGCGGTAGTACTTCATAATATCTTAATTCTTAATTACAACATTAATACTAACCTATATATATTGGTTCAAGAAGTGAAGAAATGAACTGATTCGACATGTCTAAATCAGTGAAGTCAAAACACACTGATTCGAGATGTCATGATTCCAGAAGTTAGTATACTGATTCGAGAAGTACTAGTATTACTGGTTCGAGAAGTGAAGATAGCCAAATTGAGAAGTGTATTTATACTGATTCGAGAAGTCAATTTACGCTGATTCGAGAAGTCAAGTTATCGAACCAAGCATCTCTGAGATATCGAATGCGGGACTTATCAGAATTTTTGATCAACATTATAATTATAAATTTTTTTGACAATATTCTTGGCGGTAGTACTTCATAATATATTAATTCTTAATTACAACATTAATACTAACCTATATTCAAAAAGAAAAAAAATGATATTAACCTTGGCGGGAGATCATGTTGTCACAAAAAATAACATTACTCAATAATTACTATGAGTAATTATTCAACTAAATGGGATTTTAAGTAACTGGATAAGAGTAAGATTAACATAAACTCTTACGTTTCCAACGATTCAAGATTATGATTGCAACTTTAGAAATCAAATGAAAAATCTATTTTGCATAAAATGCCAATCACAAAATCACATAAGACATAAACGAAACATAAAAGTAAGGTAGACGTCACAAATAGAATATATATTGGTATGATTTAAATACAAACCGTTATTGAAATATGCAAACAACTTATCATTAACATGTGTAAGCAAGTTACGATTTTCAAGAGAAAAACACTGAGTATTGAAAAATATCATTTTCAGAAGTTGCAATAATTCAATATATATATATATATATACACATATATATATATATGTATGTTTTGACCGCTTGAGAAATTATTTGATCAAATTTATGTTTGTTTTGTATTTAATATATCGTTATTTGTCATTATTTATGTATTACGCATGTGTCCACACACAAGTCGGTGGTTTTTTTCCGAAGCAATCTCTTCATTTTCCAAATGAAAACAAGGATGTGTATATCTTAATTTTCCTTAAATCTTGTGATAAGCAAGAAATACCGGGTATGCTTTCTTGATTGATTAGATGTATTCGTGAATAAAAACATATACATGCAACAGTATATACACATAACATTTCATTGCACAACACCGTTGTTCATCTTAGAGCAAATCATTAGTTTGTTCCCTACAAATATCATAAAATAAATATTCATAGTTTAATAACAAGTATTTCTATATTAATTTCTTATTGTTATTATAATAATAAATTTAAATGTACGGAAGAAAATAGGGGTATAATAAAGGAGATAAATGAATTTTTAATTAATAAAAATAAAGTTAGAAATAAAGATTATGACCGCCTAACACAGGGGCCGTAGGTAATAAAGTGGGGAATGACAATGATTTCTGTTGTAGGGAACCACTGAAACATTATTGAGCCTTTATTTAATATTAAATTCCCCAAATTCAATTTAAGAACTCAAATAGGGAATTGTTGGTCTTATTCTTCATATTTATTGTTAAACAAAATTTAATCACAATTTTACAATCACGGAATGAAAAATAGTTTCTTATTTCTATCTCTTCTATATACAATAGGAGAACATGGGGATAATGTAAGGGCATTTTGAGCCAATAAACCCCTATGAAATTACAGTTTTACCCTTATATATTTTGAAATTACATGGCATGCCACTCCTCTCTTCTCTAAAGAAAAAAAATGAGTAAATAATGTTTTTGTGTAGAATCGAACCCCTGGCTTTCTCTAAGGAAATCATTTTTATAACCATTGAGCTACATTACTTTTTTTGGTTTTGAGTGAAAAATCATATTACATAAACCTCACATCATTCTTAATCCTGTATTTGTTATTATTTAAACTTTTAAGTAAAAATCAAGGTGATTTATAATAATTATTAAATTTTATTTTTTGAATTCTTTTTTTTTAGAGTATGTTTGCAAAGGATATTTATAATATTTATTTTTGGATCATTAAAATATCATATAAAACTATACACTACCAATCTTATAAAATTTTTATATTAAGTTTCAAAAACAATATTAAGTGTAGTGTATTTTTATCTTTCATTTAGTTTTAAATAAATATTTCGGTTTTGTAACTTTAACTATAATATATTCTATTTTCTTATATAAGGGTCTAACTTTTCTTGTACTATACAATATATTTAAATTATTAAATAATATTTATTAATTTCTATAAAAACTCTTTAAAAAATCTTTTTAAAATTTTATAATAAAATTAGTTTGATAAATCATGATATATAATTTATATTTTCAATTTAATGTAATATTTTAAATAATAATTCAAATTAATATTTATTTAAAATAAGAGATAAAATAAATATTATTGTAATTTAATTGTATTCTACATGTGAAAACTTTAAATTAGAAAAATGGATTGAAAGTTTAAACTATAAGAATATATACAAATCATATTTATTCATAATAATTTATTTAATATATATGAAAATATATTATATTTTTGTTAAATATAGAAATTGGGGACCAGGAAGCGTGGCGGGGAGACACTAATCCCTGACCCTACCCCGATCCCGAAATTTTTACATATTTATTCCCGATCGCCAGAAAAGTTCTCAATTCCCCACTCGAAATGGGGCAGTGAATAGATCGAGGTTGGGCGGGAAGGGGTGAATGCCTATCTCTACAATAAGCATTATTATATAGCACATATCGATAAAATGTACTCCCTCTGTCTCATCCATATCTATACAGTTTCTATTTTGGGATGTCTCTTTCATTTCTATACATTCCAAAAATAGTAATTTTTAATAATATAAAACACTATTACACCCATTACTTTTCTCCACCATCTCTATTCTATAATAATATAAAACACTATTACACCCCCTATTTTCCTCCACTATCTCAAATTTATTATTAAATATTGATAGATTCCATCATTTTACCCACTTTTCATCTAACTTTACTCATTTTATATATTTTTTCTTGGTATTCGTGCCCACCCCCAATATATATAATTGGGTGGGACGGAGAGAGTATACATGATATTTATGATTATTCTTCTTATATATACAAGAATAGAGCCGGTGCAATGCACATATAACTTTTAAATTTGTTATCTTATATGTATTTTAATAATTTATTTTATATTTATACTTTTTTTTAATGAAGATGAACTTAAATTTGAATAGTTTTATGTGATTGTTGAACTCGATGTTAAATTGACGTATGTCTTTGTGTTTGAGCGTGATTAAATTGTGTTTCAAGAATTTTGTGTTTAACAATATTTAAAAAATATATTTTAATTAAAATTGTTGTTTTTAATAAATCAAGGTCAATTTGCAAAAGTAAAGGGATTGAAGTTCAAATATCAAAACATGAGTATCATTCTAACCGACCGACTACATTATATTTTGATCAAAATAGTTGTTTTTAATAAATTAAGGTAAAGTTGTAAAAGCAAAAAAACTAAAGTGCAAATACCAAAATACGAGTACCGTACTGACGGACTACAAAACTTTCAATATTTCGGTGTTAATAATACAATATAAATAGATAAATATAATAAAATTGACTAGATTTATAATTAGATTGGATGCATTGTGTATATAAGACATTTTTAATTATTATCACATGAATTTTAATGTCATTTTATGGAAGAAAATAATTAGTTATTTGGAATTGGATTAATATATACATATATAACATATGAAAACTATTTGTTTTGAATTAAAACAATTTAAAAGATGAGATAATAAAAAATAAATAGATAGTACAACAAAAGCAATTAAACGAATTATAGGGTCATGTTGAAAAAGTTAGTCAATATAAATACATAAATTTGGGCTGGAAAAATACTTGATGATACTAATTTGTGTAAAAAATATATAGTGAAAATATATAGTCCAGTTGGCAAATTTTAGAAAACAAGATATTATATAGGATACAAAAATATTATGATCGGATCGATCATATTATACACCCTGAGTTATTTAAAATCATAGGCCCCGATTGATCAAATTATCTATATAAATTAAAGTAAGTATATTATCACGAGACGAACAAAAAATGTACAAATATAACTAAATAAAATCTTTAAACCGCAAAAAATAAAATTTTACTTTAATCATTAGAAAATGACATGGGCCTTGCACGAGTTCATGCAACAAAACATGAGAATTGAAGTTATAATAACAAATAATATTTCACGAATGTTAATATTATTATCGGTTAGACAAACCTTTGTCATTTAAACATAATTATGTTTTAAAATTTTAGTAGTAAAATTAAAACATTTATTGTATGTGAAAATTATTTATATATATATATATATATATATATATATATATATATATATATAAAGAATTAATATTGACAATAGATTGAAATATTATTAAATTAAAACATATGGTAACACCCGAGTCTCACATCGAGAAATGTGGGGGCTTTAGTCCAGTTTATAAAACAAAGTACAACTACTAAGTGCACCAACAATCGTGGTCTTTTGGAGACCTGTGGTGGGTTTGTGAATTACCCACATTATTGCATTTGGGCCAATTGGCCTGCTTATCGGTTGATTCGTGAAGTTGCTGGAGGTGGGGACATGAAGGCTGGTGGTATTATTCCACAATAGACTGAGGTCTAGAGGTGGGGACATGAACTAGCCAGTATTATTTCACAATCGCTAGAGATGTACGATCTTGGACCTATGGGCTATCCGTTCAGACCTAACGACGACGTCAAGAGTTTAAGTGGGGGAGTTTGTAACACTCGAGTCTCAAAATCGAGAAAAATTAGGACTTTAGTTCAGTTTATAACACAAAGTATTACTACAAATTGCACCAACAGATCATGATCTTTTGGAAATCTGGGGTGAGTTTGTGGATTACCCAAGTTGTTGCGTTTGGGCTAATTACTTGGCACTAAATTGTTCAATGTTTTGAAAGTCTGAAAGATAGAGGAAGCGAAACAAAGGAAAAGATTGCTTAAAATCAACAAATTGCAAGAAAAAATATGAACGATTTAGAAAGAAAGTTTTAAGAACCGAAAGCGCAAGACCTAAGTAGAGTATTAGAAGATTTACGAAGGTTTTTGATGAAAATCAGTAATAAAACTTACTCTCCGGAATGTAACATCTTGAAGAATTGGAAGAAAATTTAGGATTGTAATGTTCTAAAACTCATATAGAATACTAAGTATCTATTCTATCCCGCAAAAAAATGTAAACTAGCATGACAACTATTAGTAGTACTCGTATTAGTTTCTAAATTAAAAACTTGAACATACTTAAGTAAGCACTCAATTGCCACATATATCATCAATAAGAAAAACTCTATATCAATCATATATTTGAAACGATAATGATCATGTATAGGATAATTTATAAACACAATTTAAGCTAGCGGCCCGTGCCTCGCATGAGGGCTTTTATGCTAGTTGTTCTTAATAAGAGACGGTTAAATTATAAATGGAGCTAATATGTGCACATCCCAAGAATAATTTTGGAACTGAAAATATGCATGAAGATATTTTAATCTAAATTTCAACAAAAAATATACACTTATAAATCAAACTTCCATTATAAATCATGCAAATTTTTGATAAAATCGAACAATCACATTTACAATTATAATAATTTTTTTTATTAAATCAAGACATATATTTTAGTCCAAATTCTATTCAGTAATGAAACCAACTCAAATCGATCTGCGTACCTTGTTACCAAAAATCACGTATATATTCAGTTTTATACCGTTTCAAATTGAGGATAACTAGTATTGTACGTCCTTTTATAATGTTTAAAATTGAAATTGACTAATTAAATTAAAGTAAATAAAAGTTTGCCCAATAATGAAAACATATTAATCGCAATGAAGCCAAAATTGAAATGTCGCGTTTATGAATTAGTATTTCGCATTTCAGTGAAAACTAAAAAGGTTCGCGGCTATGTATGTATGTAGAGTGCTAGAGTAGTTGGCTACACAAACCCGTTGACGAAATCGGGTCAATCATATCCAAACCCACAAAACCCTAATCACGAATCGACACGTCCCTCCAAATTACATAAAAACTCATACTACTACTATTTATCTAAATTCTCTTTCCCCATTTATTCCCCTCACTCCCATTTTCTCTCTCCTCAACTCACAAAGAGTGCTTTCTCTCTACCTCAACAAAACACACACACTTTTACTTATTTATCTAAATACACACACACCTCGCCCTCTATTTCTCAGCTACACATCTCGATTTACCCACTCTTCTTGAGCTGAATCGTTCAACTCGTTTGACTCAGTGATTTCAAACCCTAGGTTTTGTGAAGCAGCGACTGAGTTGATGACCTCTTAGGCTTTCGTTTTGATGGAGGGAGGTAGCGTCTCTACACTTTCTTCTTATGGTACTCCTTCATTTCCTCTTTTTGATTTGTTCAATTTCTCGATCATTTCTTTCTATTTTTCGCTATTAATTAGGCTTTTTTTTTGTTTTTATCTGTTTGTTGAAATGTTAGGTTGTAATATTGTGTTTAAATAGCATGTTTATTGTGAAATGGTGTATCTGATGACTCGTAAGATTAGGCGGTTTTAAGTTGTGAGTTAGTGTGTTGTGATTTGTAGCGATACGATTGGATATGATAACAGCTTATGTTCCTTTGTTGGAGATGTTAGGGTTTAATGAGGATATTTAATACGGCTGTTCATTTTTGTATTTGTTTCTTGCTATGCTGTATCTTCGATAAATGATGTGCAAGTGGTTTGATTGAATTGAGGATTTGTTTGATAGTTGAGTATTGAATAACACTTTCCTTTTAATTGGTCTTGGATAATAAGCATTTAACAAATTTTTAATATCAAAATTACTTAATGTAATTCTTGTGTACTGATATGCTTAATTATTTTTCATTGTTGTTTACATAAATGAGACATGATTCTTTTGAGTCTTATGACATATCCTGTAGACTTAAGTCTACTTTGAGCTGGTAGTTGGAAAAAAATGATGCATCTCTGGTTGAAACTCTCAAGTTTCTGTGTGTGTGGTTTGTAGTTTGGGTTTAAAAAAGGTTTTGAGTGTAAGATGTATGTGGAATTTGTTTGTGGCGTGGTGAGTTGCAGTATGTGAATAGTGAAGGAGGATTCGTTCTTGTAAATTTATTAATAAAAGTTTTGACAGCTCACAATATATGGAAGCAGCAGTGAAATCAGTGACCAAGTGGCAAAGTGTTTTGGAGTTTCTATTTTTATTTGTATAGGTACCAGATTTTTGTTTATTATGTCTGTCTTTTTTCCTCTTTCTCTTTGTTTCCTTTTGTGTGCTTGTTTACCTATTTTGATATAGACCCTAAATGAACTACAGTACTGTATCTATCTATTTTTATATTTGTTTGTTATTAGATAGAGAGGAAGATTTTACTGTAGTAGGATGCTAGCAAGTTTAGCAACTGTCTTGGTCTATTATATAACAACTCTTTTCACTTTAGTTCTTTGTTCATGTTGATCATTTTTAGCTCTAAACCGATGGATTATGACAACAATGAATTTGAAGGCCATAGTCATAAGTTAAGTGGTGAAGAGAGCTCCAAGTTATCTTCGGTCTTGCATCCTTATGCTCTTCCTAAGTTTGATTTTGATGATAATCTCCAAACTCACCTAAGATTTGACACTTTAGTTGAAAACGAAGTTTATCTTGGAATTACAAATCAGGAAGACAATCAGTGGATTGAGGATTTCTCTCGGGTTGGTAGTGGGCTTGAGTTCGATTCAAGTGCAACAGAATCTTGTTCTGTATCAAGGCATAATAATGTTTGGTTTGAGGCAACATCCTCAGAATCTGTTGAAATGTTATTAAAATCAATTGGGCAGGAAGAAGGTGCCCCTGGAGAAGCCGTGATAGAGGATTTAGATGCTGGAATTGAATTTGGTACTTTAACCAAGGAAATGGATCCTATTTTGAAGCAAGATGATAAAGTGGTAGATAATACTCTCCCACAACCTGCATTAATACCTTACAATGTTACGGATAGCCCGGAAGATAGTGCTCTGCCCGAGCATCCCAGTGTCATATGTACTTCAAAACCTCAAAGAGACGGTTCTCCCTATCGTGGATGTTCTGGTGAAGTTGACTCAAATGTTGACGTCGTCATGGTGAATGAGGATAATATGGAAGCTGAGATAAAATTTGATGAGGCAAAGAGAATGATAGCTGAAAGTTCAATTAATATATCACCAATCGAAAATATAAAGGAACTTTCTTCTGCCTCTGCGGTATCCATAGAAATGCAAAATTTAGAGAATTCAAACTCTGTTTCACATAATATTATTGTGAACTCCGGGGAAATGGATAATCAGGTTATTACTGTTTTGGCTGAATCTTTAGATGCTCGCCCTATAGACAACTCTAAAGATAGTATGGATCATAATGCTCTGAGCAAGGAGTCTAATACAGTTGATGAGATATCAATTGGAACAGTAGATAAGACTTACACCGGGAAGGTAGAATATACTCACTCTGTTGAAGCAAAGGTGGAATCCTTGATAGAGCAGAAAGTAGAGGTTAACATCACCACTTCAGAGGTACCTTTAGGATCACCTATCAAGGTTGACAATCACTTTCATTTGCTTGAAGACTTGCAAGAAAATATGGCTTCTGCAGAATCTTCCCAGCATATCAAAGCTTTGAACTCTTCAGAGGACCGTGAACGTTGTAATCAGTTTCATGGTTCTCCGTGTGTGGATTCTCCTGTGGTCTGTCAAAGTGATAATAATCCCAGTGAAAATGTGGCCGAGGTTAGCAATACCAATGCTGTTTCTTCTGCCTGTCCTGAGCTGGAGCTGGGTTCCATTGAAGAGAAGGATGTTGGCAGACAAGTAGTTAGTCTGGAGGGCCAGAACTTTGGCACCCGCAATAGTGAGATAGAAACTACATCCTGTCCGAATCTGAAGATGGATTCGGCAGCGGAAAATGATAGTTCCTTTGAAAGTAGCCGTCAAATGGGTACAAATGTTTTAGCAGAGACATCTGTGTCTGTAGACCATGAGTTTGATAATGACCAGCATGCTGGGAGTGCCGAAGTTCTTGTTGCAGATCCTTCTAGTTTGAAAACTGCAGGCACTTCAGCTGAAAGGGAACAACCTTGTAATGAAAATATGATTTCTGAAGGTTGTAAATCACCTCCTACATTTGGCAAGTCAGTAAAGCCCAAGGAGAAAGACATTGCCTCTGAGGAAGATGTTTACAATGATGAACAAGTTGTTTCTGTTAATGAGAGACCGAATGAAGAGTTGCAAACTGAATCTATGAACATGGAATGCCAAGTTATTGGATTATCACATTCTAATGAATGCAGTGAAGGAGACATTATAAAACTTCAAGGCTCAGAATTTAGGGATGCTAAAGAGCAAGGTCAGTATCACGAAACAACCTTCTTTTGCTTTGCCAAATTACTCAAAGTCACTACTGTTGCGTCAGCTACTTATATTTATGTTCAATTATTTTTTTCTTTATCATTGCCTAAAATATAGAATTGGATTTTGATGGGAAAGAACATGAAAATATCTTGCTGCAATACGCTGAACAGTAGAACTGTTTATTTGCAGCAAAAGATGTTATTTCCAGTGTGGACAAGGCACCTGAGGTCAAGGTGATGTCTTTAGGCGCCGACAGAAATTATGCAGCGGAAACTGAATGCCATGATAATACAGGCTTGTTCTGTCTGAAGGAGTCCGAAGGAGTAGTAACTTGTCTAAAGCCAGTGATTGAAGATGGTAAAGGTAGCCGTCTTTTATTAAAATTATATTGTGTTCACTTGGATGGAATGAAATTGGGAGTAAATAGAATGAGATTTGTATGGGGGAAATATTTAAATATATACTCCCTCTGTCCCATTTGATTCTTAACATTTCCTAAAATAGTATATTTTTCTTTACTAATTTTAATTTTAATAGATCCCACCACTTTACCCTCCTTTTTTTCCCTTTTCTTCTCTCTCCTAAAACTCCGTGTCCATATCAATTGATAATAATCAAATGAGACGGAGGGAGTATAATCATATTTCCTTTATTCCTTTCCTAACAAATTGAACCAAATCTCTATCCCGCCAGTTTTGAACAGAATTCTACATTCTCCTTTTTCCTCATTTTGCCTACAATCTTCATCATAGAATATTTTAACTACCTTTATATATGTTCACTTTTCTCCCCTACATCCTTTCTTTCTCCATCATTTGTTCATTTGATTTTATTCTGTTCCCTCCCATCACATTCTCTCCATGTGAACTCAATCTAAATTTCGACAGGAGACAGCTGCTTAGCTGTGATAATACTTTTAATGCAGGGAGCCAGAGTGACAAAGCAGCAGCTGAAGCTGGTACAGAGTGCTCTGAGAAGCAGGAGATGTGTTCTGTTTCCTTGGATTCGACAGTAACACCACTTGAGGGCACTGCAGCAGCAGAATTTGAAAAAGGTGACGAAATACCAATGGAAAGTAATGCTGAAGTGGCATTGAAAGAAGTCCCAGGTGACTTTCTTGTTATTGTTGTTTTTTCAGTTTGTTAAACAGCCCTTTATCTTTTTGTATGTTTTTCCCCCCTCCATTGTCTTGCATTCTTACTACCATTAACAGATTAGTTTTGTTGGCAGATAGTGACATGTTATTTCTTGTTTATTGCTGGACAATTCTATGAACCGTAGTTATTTGGATTTTGGAGTCTTGACCTAATCTTTTCAATACATCATAAAAGTATATTATGTGTACATCCAATAATGCTTCATAACTTTTCAATTCTCTATAAATTCCCCAACAAAAAGTACAGTAATTGGCCTGGGCCCCGGCTTACCACGAGCAAAATTATTGTTGATCTTGCAGAAACTATGTCGGAACCTTGGGTGGAACCCTGCTTGGATCAGAGACAAAAGGATCGTGAAGCTGTTGCAGCATTAGAGAAGCAGAGTTGTCCTGACACCAAAGGCATGTTTGTGGCTGTTTTCAATTCTAAAACGAAGTTACAGTTGTCCTTTGTGGGTCTTTTACTACCCCTTCTTTCATCGGTGTAAATGTTGCATTCTTTGTTTTTGATTATATACTTTACTAAGAAAATGTGTTATATAAGCTATCTGAGACGTGGTGTCCTTAATTAGTTTCGGCAGTCTAATAGTATGGTCATTTTCTTGTTGATCTTATTTGTTTTCTGATTACTGGATGCGCAAATGATTGACCAGATGACCATCAAGCTTCTGTTGCTCTTGCTCGTCCTATATATGGTTCTGGCAGTATGATTGAAGATGGAGGTGGTACTGTGCATCTGAGAGAAGATAATTGTGGACATCCTCTGAAGATGAAAGAGACAACAGCAGACCATTTGCAACATATTGAGTCGAGTGGTTCTGATGGAAGAGATAAGTCTGTTCCCTTGCACCAAGAAAATGAAGCTACTGGAGGATTGGGTAGCTTTACCTTTGACGTCTGTCCATCCATCAGTCCATCTGAAGGGAAAACCAACAAGGATTGCCATTCATTTCCAGGCATCCAAGTAGACGAAGTACAAATGATATTTGTCTCTATTTAGTTTTGTACCTTGCTGAACCGTTAATTATTTTTTTCCCAATTTTATTCTGAAATTGTGATTTATATTGAACAATCAATGCAGGTCACTGAGGGATCGCGGTTGATATCTAGTAGCACCCAGGTAGACATTAAGACAATGAACGAAGTTTCTTGCAAAACTCCTCAGACACCTGTTAAGGGGACGGCACATGTAAGTGCTAAAGGAACTCCTGAGCGTAAAACGAGGCGAGCTTCGGGAAAGGCATCTGTAAGAAGTGCTAAGAAGGGAAGCAACGTCAAGGAATCTACACCTGGAAGACAGTCGAATAAAGAGGATAAATCTCCAGCGTACATGCACACTCCCAGGGCTGGGCAACCCGTACAATTTAAAGAGTTAAAGCCCTGTGGTGAGGTTGCAAAAAGTGGCGCAAAATCGTTGGCTTTTATTCCTATTCCCACATCCAATCTTCCGGATTTGAACACGTCTGTACCTACGGCAGCAGTATTCCAGCAGCCTTTCACAGATCTTCAGCAAGTGCAACTGCGAGCACAGATATTTGTGTATGGATCTCTAATGTAAGTTCTGTTGTTTATCTTACAGTTGTATTAGTAAATTTACATGTCTAACTTATCTACGAGTGTGATATATTACCGGTATGTTGGAGGTGCAATTTTAGGCAGGATAGATTCCCATAGCATTGGTAAAAATCTTGATACTTGTGTTCCTTGTTGGGGAAAAAAGCACTTGGGATCTTGAATTTATACATGCGATGGAGGAGAATATAATGCTATGCCTTGAATTGTCGATTCTCAGTTACGAGGGAGTGTCGTCAGAAGTGTTGTTGAGAAATGCTATATGCAGTTGTTAGTTCAGAGCCTCGGTCTTTAGGAAGAATAATGCATGAAGAGCCGAGGTCATAAATGGTGATTAATTTGGTATTCGTTCATATAGACATCCTTACGGAAGCTTGTTTCTATTTATAGGATGTTTTGCATGTTACTTAGGACGTAATTGGAATAAAGGGGGACGAGTTCTCTGATTCTAATCAAGAATATGTGTTTCTAGTGAAGAGTGAAGACAATGTCACTGTAAACTGTATTTGTAGACTGTAGTGGCATGAATTCAGTTTGTACTTCATAAATTAGTTTTCTTGTTTATTAATTGTCTAGAATGTGAAGTTTATTATGTATATTATTTTTGTAAATTGCTGTCTGTTGCAGACAAGAGTCCGCACCTGATGAAGCTTGCATGATCTCAGCTTTTGGCCCATCTGGTTAGTATATATAGCATTAGCTGATTTGCACATGAATATGAAAGCTTATGACTAGCCTTTGTTATATATCTTTCTTAGAAGGTGGTGGAGATATTTGGGGGCCAGCATGGCGTGCCTGTGTTGAAAGGGCCCAATCTCGAAAATCTTCCGCCAGCAATATGGGAACCCCCATACAGTCAGGTTCAGGTCCCGGTATCTCAAGTATGATTCCATATAAATTGTTGGCCATTGTCTCATGTATATTTTGAAAAATGCAGGTGGGAAAGCTTCCAGTCAACCATTCAAACACAGTGCACCTCAAAGCAAAACTCTTCCTTCACCTGCTGGTCGAGCTAGCAGCAAGGTTATATCATCGCCAGCTGTCACTCCTATCATACCTCTATCCTCACCCCTCTGGAATGTCACAACCCCTTCTCGTGATGGTCTGCAGTCCAGTGGCATGCCAAGAGGGGGCCCAGTTGATAGTCATCAGCCACTTTCTCCATTGCATTCTTATCAGGTTCCAGGCACAAGGAATTTTGTGGGACATAATACCTCTTGGCCCTCGCAGAGCCCCTTTTCAAGTTCATGGATGGCTTCTCCACAAACTTCTGCCTCTGATGCCAATGTTCGCTTCTCTGTCTTTCCCAATACAGAACCTGTGAAACTAACCCCTGCCAAATATTCATCCGTGCCAAGTTTTCCTGCCATGAACATTGCATCGGTTCCGGTTCCTCATGATAATAGTGGCGCTGCTGTTTCTTCCCAGCCTGAAATGAGTAAGGTGGCAGCCATTCCTCAGTCTGCTGTTTCGAAGGTTAGAAAGAGAAAGAATGGCCCTGCTACTGAGGGTTTGGGCAATATTCCGTTGCTAGGTTTGAATGAGGGAGCATCAGCCTGGCAACCTGGTGTTAGTTATCAGTTTTCTCCTGTTCCTGAGATTGTTGGCCAGAAGTTGTCGCTTCCTCAAAGTCGAACAGAATCTGTACAAACGGCTGCTGTTAATACTCTCTTCTCTACTTCGGTTGCTGTTACAGCTCCCGATTCCTTCAATTTTGCAATCAGTTCTGGCAATATTCTTGGTAATCAGCCTAGTAGAGTGGACAAGAATGTGGAGAAGAGTTGCATCCCAGTACAGACATCAAGTACAGTTGAGGAGGCTAAGTTACATGCTGAGAGTGCTGCTGCACATGCAGCCAATGCTGTTAGTCACTATCATGATATGTGGAGCGAGTTGGCCAAACAGAAGAATTTGGGTTTGATATCTGACGTTGAAGCTAAGCTTGCTTCTTCTGCTGCGGCTATAACAGCTGCTACTTCTGTTGCAAGGGCAGCAGCTGCAGCAGCTATGATTGCATCTAATGTTGCCATCCAAGCAAAATTAATGGCTGATGAGGTATCTTCCCCGAGTGTAAATGTGGATCCAACTCACAGTAACAGTTCAAGTAAGGCAACTTCTTCTGCCATCCTGAAGACAGGGGAAGGAAGTGTGTATCCCAGCTCAATCATTGCAGTTGCCAGGGAAGCAGCTAAGAAGAGAGTTGAAGCTGCTTCAGCTGCCTCAAAGCATGCTGAAAATTTGGATGCTATTGTGAAAGCTGCTGAACTGGCAGCAGAAGCAGTATCTCAAGCGGGAAAAATCCTCTCTGTTGGTGGTCCTTTGCCCATAAGTGAGTTGGAAGAATTTGTTCCAGCAGGTTCTGAACAGGTTGCAAATAAAAACATTGTCAACTGTGATCAACCAAAAGCTTTTAGTATTGAGCTTTTTAATTTTTCGGCTGAAGAATCTAGAGGAAGATCATCTGTTGTGGAGGCCAAGAAAACTGGTATGTCGTCAATTGTAGAAGAGACATGTAAGGGTGTCTCTGGGGTTAACTCATTCTATAATGATTTTCAGGTAAACTTTCAGGCCTGGAAAAGGAATCTTCTATGGCTCAAAGAGGTAGTTGGCAATCTGAGTCGACAAAAACCACTGGTGTTGTCCCCGAAGCAGAGGTTGGATCAATATCTGTTTCAGTTGTTGCTGATGGTGCATGTGCTAATGCAGCAGAATCGTCAATTGAGAATGCGATGGAGGAGGGTTGCCTAGTAGAGGTTCGTTTATTGAAAGTTTTATGCATACTCTTTGCAATGTGGGATTAGTATATATCTGCTATTTTTTGTTCTATGCTTATCACCATAATATTATATTTAGGTCTTCAAAGATGGTGGCAATTGTAAAGCAGCATGGTATTCGGCCAATATTTTGAGTTTGAAGGACGGAAAGGCCTTCCTTTGTTACACTGATCTCCAAACAGAAGATAGTAAGATGTCCTTGGTTTAACTGTGTTGCATGATTTAAATGTGGGTTGTGTCCATCAACATTTAAAACATAAATTTTATAGAACTTTCTCAGTTTATCAAAGTTAAAAGTAGTTGCATATCAAACCATTATATTATAGTAATAAAGTAGATGCATCACATAAAGTAAATACAGAAAGCAAATAAGTTCATATATTAAGTTGAGTTGATTATGTTTGTAATTTTGGAGTTCATTTTTTTGATAAGATGAGATTATGAGAACATAGATCTATGGAAGGGGCATCCTGCATTATCTCATTATCTTGATCGAAATACTATTGTACTGTACAATTTTACTGTACGTATTCTTATTCTACTATCCATATTATCTTCGGTTTATAATGTTTACTGTAGCTACTCAATTGTTTTTCTAAATTTCATACATTATCTTCCAAAACATTTTCAAATGTTACTAATTTTGTTAACAGGCCCATCTTAGCAGCAGAAAAAACAGTATTTTGCAGAGGGTACTAATACATCTGGTTGTTAAACTGAGGTTTTAACATTAGTCATTACATTGCGCTCTTATTTTGTTGAAGTAGGTTCACATATTATTCATCATTAACTGTTTAAATAATGACAACTCATATAAAGGGCATTAGATGGACATGGTGATATGATATTTATATGCTCGATACCTTATATATCAAATATGAAACTCAGGACTATTGTTTGGATGCTTAATGAAGTATATCCCATATGTGTTTCAGGGACTGGACAATTAAAAGAATGGGTGCCACTTCAAGGTGATTGTATTAGCATGCCGACAATTCGCATTGCCCATCCTACAACTACTATGAGATTTTTCGATGGAACTAAGAGGAAACGAAAAGCAGCAGTGATGGATTATTCTTGGTCAGTTGGAGACAGAGTTGATGCATGGATGCAAGACTGGTAAGCATGTCTATGGGTTATATCGTGTTGCAAGACCTGAATACACCATGTATATCTAATATGAATGCATTTGCCTGAACAAAAAATAATTAATCGCTAAATTTGGAAATAACAATGCTGTTGTGATTTTAAGATTAATGCATAGTATCTTTGAGCTGTATCAACTTTCAAGATCATTGCAAAGCACAATGTCGTATCTAAGCTCTGGATAAACATGTCTGATCATCTTTATCAGTGCTCAAATTCATAGTTATTGTTCCTAACTCATTTTGTCAAATTTGTTAAGCTGGCGTGAGGGAGTTGTGAAAGAGAAAACCAAGAACGACGAGACTACATTAACGATTGACTTTCCAGGTCTGAGTTATATGTCAACAAGAGTCAAATAACAGTGTACTGCTTATTATAATATTCTCACACTTATATGATAGTTAACTGTGAAATTGATTTACAGCTCTTGGAGACGCATCGGTTGTAAAAGTTTGGCATCTTCGGCCAACACTCACATGGAAGGATGGGAAGTGGACGGAATGGTCCAGTCCAAGGCAGCACTCGCCATCCCAGGTTCTGTACTTGTTTGTTTGACCAGAATATGGAGTTTTGTCATTGGGTGTATTGCTTAGTTGAACACCTGTTTTTGAATTATATAAATTCAAAACTTTCAGGTGAATGGACCACAGGAAAAGCGTGCAAGGCTTGGCAGTCCAACAGAGGCCAAAGGGAAGGAGAAAATTTCAAGAGGGGTTGATCTTCTAGAGTCAAAGAAACATGAAGATTCTAGAATACTGGCTTTATCTGAAAATGAAAAACAATTTAATGTCGGTAAGAATACAATGCATGAGAATAAACAAGAGTCTCGGAGAACGGCGAGAACCGGTCTGCAGAAAGAAGGTTCCAGGGTAGTTTTTGGTGTTCCTAAACCAGGGAAGAAACGAAAATTTATGGATGTAAGCAAACATTTTGATTCTGATAAGAGCAGTAAGAATATGAAAACAGGTGATTCTGTTAAATTTGCTAGAAATGTGGCACCTCAAGTGTCAGGATCTCGTGGATGGAAGAATTCTACTAAAGTTGATATTAAGGAAAAGCAAGCTGCTGAAGACAAACCCAAAGTTCTTAGGTCGGGGAAACCACCAAGTGCTTCCAGTAGAACTCTGCCCCGAAAAGATAATCTCCTGACCTCTAACAGATTTATGCCACGTGATGCCACAGTAACAGATAGAAGATCAGAAGATGCTATTAGCAATGAGGAGAACGATATGGTTCAGGAGAATCTGATGGAATTTGGATCTGTTTCTGATTCTCAGGATACATCCGAAGGCCAAACATTAGCTTCTTCGCTAGGTCTTTCACGAGTTCCTCCAAGAAAGGATACCTCATCGAATTCTAGATCAGAAAGGCGGAATAAAGGGAAAAATGTACCTTCTGCTGGAAGAATGAGCAAAAAAGTTGAACGGCAAGAAAAGTTAGTTCCTGAGGTTGTGGAGCCGCGTAGATCAAATCGTAAAATGCAGCCAACTTCAAGGGTGAGTTTGTGACTACTTGTTTTTCCTTTGTTTTGCCCACATCTTTGATTGAACATAACAAAATGGTGTCAGGAAAACCAAGAATTTTTATGTTATGCTGTAGGAGTTAACTGATTGTATGTCCTTTGCAGCTACTAGAGGGGTTACAGAGCTCGCTGAGCATCCCAAAGATGCCTTTTTCACATGACAAAGTTCACAGAAGCCAGAGCAGGAGTAAATCTTAGAGGTAAGTTCCATTAGATCCTAAAAGTTGCATGATTAACATGGCCAACTACTTGTGGTATATGGCTTGTTGAACTGATCTACTGCTGGACATTTTGACAGGATACAGTGTCCACGGTTGAGAGGAGTTTTCAAGATAGAAAGAGGATCTGGTCCAACACAAGATAGACTAGATGGATCTTTCAAAAAAAAGATAGACTAGATGGATGATGTTGTGTATAATTGTAGGCGAGGGTAAGAATAGGATATGTGCCTCCAGGTGCCTAAGCTGTAGGAACTGTTAGATGTTTTTACTGTCTCCTGGTGCTTGAGTTGTAGAAACTAGGTTGTAGAGATGTTTATCTGTTTTACTTCCTCACATGATTGTGCTGTGATAAGCGAGATTCTGGTTTGATTTGATAGGTTGTATATGTATTACCATGTGAAGTTGAATATGAAACTTTTATTTTTTATTTTCTCAAGCTATCAAATCTGAATCATTTTTCTGTTGGCTGAAGTATTTTCTCGTTCTGTATGGAATGCTACCCTATGGAAAAAGCACAAAGTAATTGCACCAGATGCTTCAAGCTTCGTCTTTTTGTAGAACTTCCTGATCACTGTTTCAATTATATTTAATTTGGTTCTTCATTTTGCTTGCCATTGTTCCTGCATATACTCGGACACTAAGCTGCCCCGCTAGTACAAAATTCTGACTTCCCAGAGGGGGAGAGGAAGAAAGTTGTAAAGCTGGCTTGTAGAAGTCATAGGAGAGTACGAAAGAATAATTTTAAACTATACTCTATGTTCTGTTGGCCAATTTGTGTATTGCTCGGATGCATGCTTTCTGTGAGAATGGTTAAAATTTTGGTGCGGATTTAATTTCTAGATTTCAACCCAGTCAAGGAGAATGAAAATGAGAATTTAATAGAAAAGTAAATTAAAATTTTACTCACATTCCATGATCCAAAGAGTCCCTTTACACTTGGCAAAAAAAAAAAAAAGAGTCCCTTTACTCTTTCTCGAAGGCTCATTTTTTCCGAAAGGTATATTGCTCAGATGCATGTTTGATGTCTACACGAATGAGCAATGTGTCATGCACGCTAATGATGCACATATCAAAATGCAGGCGGAACAGCATGGTCCAAAAGGGAACTCAAATGGCGGGCATGTTTTTATGTGCAACGCGGACATAGTATATGAGCCGTTTGACTATGGCTTAATTGTAGTTTAAAGTGATTTTTGACTTTAAGTTAAAAAATATAGATAGATAATATCTTAATTGTCCGTGCGATGCACAAATTGTTTTTAATAGTTGTTATATTATTATTTATATTTTAATATTTTATTAATTGTATTTGTTAGAAAATAAGTAGACATGTTTTAAAAAAAAATAAGTAGACATGTTAAAATTGATAAACTCCGTTAAATAGTTAAACACATTAAAATAGGTTTTAAAATAAATGGTAACGGCAAACTCCTAATTTTTTTTTTGAAAAGTAGGGGTTTTAATAAGGAAAAATAGAAAACATACATGTTTTATTTTAAAAAGATAATTGTCCGTCACATTTTTGGAAAAGGAGGTGTTAAACAAATAAGTAGGCATGTTAAAACAGTTAAAGGTTTTAAAATAAATAGTAACGACAACCCGTGATATTTTTGGAAAAAAACGGGGTTTAGTAAGAAAATAGAAAGATAGTTTTAGTTGAAAAAGATAATTGTCGTGATATTCTTGAAAATAGAGGGAATTTTCTTAAAAATAAAATAAAAAAGTAATGTATTTTAGCTGAAAAAGGAAATTAGTTATAAATAGGTAATATTACTATTTAATAATATTTTTTATTGATAAATAAGGGTAATTAAGTAAAACACGAATTATCAAAAAATTGTTCCGACCGACTAAATTTTTAATGTTTCGTCTAGTCTATTATAATATAGTATAAATTTTATTTTATTAAATGGAAGTGCCCCTTATATTTTTGGAAAATGAGAGTTTTTAGTTAGATAATATAAAAAAGAATATATGATTTGGCTAAAAAGGATAATCGGTTAGTTATTAGTAATTATAAGATTATTATTTTATTTTATTAAATGGAACTGCCCGTAATATTTTTGAAAAATGAGAAATTTTAGTTAGGAAAAATAGAAAAGTAGAAATTTTAGTTAAAAAATATAAGAAAGAATATACAATTTGGCTAAAAAAAGTAATTGATTATTTAATAGCAATTATAATATTGTTATTTTATTTTATTAAATGGAATTACCCGTTATATATTTTAAAAATGAGATATTTTAGTTTGGAAAAATAGAAAGGTTACTCTATATCGAACTTATTGATAAATATTATATTTTATTAAAAGAAATTGTATGTGATATTTTTGGAAAATGGTAGTTTTTAGTTAGAAGAAATTTTAGTTTAGAATATATAAAAAAAAATTAAGTTTTTACTAAAAAAGCCAATCGGTTACTTATTAATAATTGTAATATTATTCTTTTATTTTATTAAATGAAACTGTCCGTGATAATTTTAAAAAATGAGAGATTTTAGTTAAGAAAAATAGAGAAGTAGAAATTTTAGTTAAAAAATATAAAAAGGAATATACACTTTGACTAAAAAATCAAATGATTAGTTATTAACAATTATAATAATATTATTTTATTTTATTAAATAGAACTACCGGTGATATTTTACTTTGAAAAAATAGAAAATGTACCATATATAATAATTTTTAGGATTTGATCAAAAACATCTAAGAATTGAGTGCCATATGAGGACCATACCACAACCGGATTACAAAACTTTCAATGTTTCGTTTTAATATTATAGCTTCAAAAAGGAAACAGTATACTTTAAGCAAACCTACTCATAGTGTGTGTGGAAAATTACATATAAACAATTGCAGCTTATTTGAAATTATAGATTTCTATACAGATCCGGCTCATCATTCAGCGATCCGAGCATGGATATTATATGGAAACTAGATGCCATCTTACTGAACGGTAGCTCATCCTGCAATGCCATGCTGATGAAAAATGTGGCATGATAATATCTAGCGCGGGTGGCCACAAAATGGAAGAGATGGCAGCTAGCACAAGGATCTAACAATCAGATATTCATGCTGGAAAATGTTTTATCGGAATCTATCCATCTAGTCAGCCAAAAAGTCAACTTCATCAACTTCTGTTAGAGATGCAGGCACTTTTACCGTACCTGTGTTATTTAGCCGGTCATAAGTTTCTGGCCTATGATAATCTGTGTCGTCTCCATGTTCATCTCTTGCCTCTGTACCATTTAGAACTCTATCTGAAGATCGATCTGCGATATTTCTGCTTCTTATACGAGAGTACTTGAATTTTTTCTTGCAGATGCAAGCAGCTGGATACTCGTGAAACTCACCACGTCCTGGTCTAACCTCTTCTGGTTCTCCCATGAAACCTCGTTGGCAAGATTTTACCTTTCTTGCAAATGTATTCCATCCCATCTTATCACGTTCCATGAATATTGCACTAAGTCTTTTTGCATTTGGTCTGATGGTTCTTTTGTGCCCCATGTACCTCCTTTCAACCATGAAAAAAGAGCATTAACAAATAATCTAATCAAATCAACACTAACAATAGAGGTGCTCAGAAACCGCCATTACAATGCGAGAACATGGATATTGCATAAACCTTTATAATTAGTATCATGGGGTTTCTTAGATACATGTGTGTCTTCGTACATATGTATTATGTGTAGTAAACGACTGATCAGTTGCTTCCTTGCATGAAGAGAATTAACTCAATACTGTGCAGCTCACTTACCTAATGGGATCTAAAATCTAATTACAGTATCAGCTATAAATAGTTTGATAAATGTCAACTATAGATACCTCTGCAGTAAATTTCAATACCAGAGTTATATAATTTGATGACTGGTGTTTGGCCTTGTTTATTAGTGCACTTTCTTGGAAATGCTTCAGCCACCTATAATAATATTAAAAGGAGTGATCTAAGATTGCTCTTTGACCAGTTGCGACGTCTAGGAATAATTAAATTAAGATTAAAGTCATAATCGAGCGAGAATGCTGGGTCCTTTTGGTTTGATTTGGTATCAAAATTGTAGTAATCGAGCAAGAATACTGGGTATGTTTGGTTTGAATTAGTATCAAAGTCGTAGTAATGAGCTATCTGCCTTCCTAAAATATAATAGTGTCCAATACATAGATGGAGGATCTATGATATCTTGGAGCCTCTAACCTACACCTAGGCGCCTTCACAGTTTGATACATACATGTTTAATTGAAGCAAATCCCTTGTTTAGCTTGAGCACAAGTCTCAATTTTATCAGATTAAGACAAGTTTATGGCGATTGAGTTGCATCCAATTTTATAATCCATACCTTCTACCAGCGATAATCTTTGCCATGTTCCCATTATTGTTAGTAACAAAGACATCACTTTCGTCGCTAACTATGTAGTCGATGGCAGCAAGGCGAGAAGAAAATGAAGATAGCGGCTGTATCTCTTCTCCCGCGAGCATCTCCTTTGTGTAGAAGTTTGGAAAGAGCTCTCGAAGAGGTCGAAGAGTCTCTTCTCCACCATATATTTCACCAGATGCAACATAAATGAATGTGTCATTCTTAAACCCAAGTGCTCGCAGCATCAAACCCACTTCATGGGGTGTAAGTGGGCATTTCCCTCGCTTTCGCTCCCCGTCAGGGGATGTCTCCTGTAACAAAAATAAGTAATAGAATGAAATAGGTCGCTATAAATTCTTCAAATACCCTCTTCATGACGTTTTCTATGCCATATCATGTTTCAATTTAACTAGTAAATAGCAGATAGCATGCATCCAGAATTTTATTTTTTTTTATATTTTTTAAAGTTGTTAAAGCCATAATCTCACAGGTAAAGTCGTCCATCGTTTTCTTATTTCACCAAGCTCGTATCTCTCTTTATCACCCCCGCCATAATAACAACCAGAGAAAGCTAGCATATCAGGTTCAAACCTGTCATATCAACACAACACGTCATTAATAGAAATTGGAGGTACCATATAACATATCATATCAGTGTGACATTATTAAGATGTTATTAATTGTACACACATGCACATATATATGTATATAACAGTGCAACAGGGATTTCAATTGACAAGAAAATCACCAGTAAAAGGCATTAAACCAGTCAAAATTAGTATTATGACCATGAAATAATGTGAGTGATGTTACGAGTAAAGAAGTGTCAAGCTCATGAAGTTAAGAACTTCAATACAAAGCCGTAAAATTTGTGGCTTTGGGTTTTAATGTTATTATGCAGAATTTATAATTTTTTTTTTGTTTTTTAGTATATTAATATTAATATTTGTTGTTGTTTGTGTCTTTGGGCTTTAACGATATCATGTAACATTTATTATTGTTTATTTATTGATTTATTCTTGTTTTATTCTTGTTCTTATTATTATAATTGTTATTATTATGATCAAAGAGCTACAAATGATTTTAGTCCCATGTCATGGATTGTATGATCAACTAACCATCAATCTAGCGACTAGCGTGAAGAGTATTGAATATCTGATTATTACGATGATCAGGAAAGGTTCTGCAAAGTTTTATCAAATGAGTAAGTAGTTGCTTGCTCACCTATAAATCACATGTGGTGTAAAGACAGCACATTCTAAATTTGTTCTTATTAGCCTTGATGTGCGATCACCAAGCACTTATTTCTCTGATGGGAAAGGAACATGAAAATAAAGACCTGATCTAGTGACCCAAGGCAAAGAAAAAGCAATAAACCCCACAAAAGATATCATCACCAACACCAATCACTTTGCAGTGCATAACACAGCCTATATCTTAATTCTAAAGTATAATCTTCAAAGTAAATATCAAAGGAATGATGATACCCAGTAGACCTACATAAACAGTAATATTAATTTCAAGATGTTATAGATAATAAACCTTAAGTGAACTGCTATGAAGCGTTTTGCCATTTTCCGCATTCTTGTCACCACCTTCTGGCCAATACTCCTTATAGGCTTTGTAAACCTTAAAGCATGATAATTTACACGGCAACGCAACTTCTGAAGCTCTTCAGGAAGGTCATTAGAAAGCCTATAGTCAAATTTAGTTAACTGAACAACCTGGAAAATAAAGGGTGGATCATATGTCAATGTAAGAACAGCAAAAAGAACAGTCAGCTAAGATTTCAATCTAACTAATTAAAATTAATTGGTTGCTAGGCTGAGTAACTCAAATGAATGTCAACCATGGGTATCATAAAACATGCAGATAATTACAAATGTCAATTTAAAGGCTAAAAAAATCCAGGGATTTCTCAGAATAGTTTTTCATGTTTAATTCTTTCAAACTTTAGGTTGCAAGAATTTTGCATAAAAATAGCATGCAAGAAGGTCGTCTGTATATAAAGACGGTCAATATTTAAACTACAATAGAGATCATGGTGTTCTTACACGTCTCCTCAAGAGTATAGGCAGCACTTCATCCAAATAATAGTCTGGTTCTGATTTCCTTGGTACGCGCATAGTGTATGGGGGCTTTAACATTGATCTCATAACTTTATCTGGGACTCTTTTGACAATGGGGACATCCTTGGCAAGGGAAGAGATGAACCAATCAACATCAAATATGTTGAGGAAGTCACTGCAAGTTATGAAAAAGTTTGAATAGTTGACAAATTCTCTTCAATACTCATCATAGAAATACAATAATAAAACAACTCTTTGAACTTAACCGATCATCTAAATTTGGTCCATTCTCCTACTAAAGCATGAAGCAACTTGTAAGTTGACAGTGTTTACAGAGTTCCTTGGGTCAAGTCTTCTCACATGTGTGCTTTATATGCTTGAGAATTGGATTACTGCTGTTTTGTGTATTCTGATTTATAGTGCACCTAAGTTCCGCACAGCATATGCAAATGGGATAACAAATCGAGAGTTGATATGCCCATATTGTGCATGTGTTGGCTTGTTCTATAGAAGATAACGAGCTTCTAGAGCAATTGGCACATTAACATAATTTATAGCACAGTAATGAGATGTCAAATTACCTATTATCCTTCCAGAATGAATTATGATCCAACTCGGGTACAACAAGAGTAGCATTCAAAATTCGGGCAACAACAACAGCATCAGTAATCTGAATTAAATAATGAATTACTCAGTATGTTGAAATACATCAATTAATTGTTTCATTTCCCATGATTAGGGAGAAGTAAGACTGTTATAACTTAAATGACAGGTCAAATTTGTTAAATGCATGGTATTAAATCATAAGGAATAGAACACTTACTCCTGTTCTTTGTTGGTTTAACCCTCCACTTGCCGCAATAAGTAAGTAACCATTGGAGAGTTTCTCACGAACAGCAGCTAAAATTTTCACCAGTGATATTATGCAATTTATAGTGTTTGCAAATAAACAATAAAGAGCTGGAGGTATTGAGGCAGAAATACTAGCATATAAAGATACAAAAAAAAGAGGAAGAACCTAAAATACAATTCAAACAAAGGAAATATCATTGGCTTTTGGCTGCTCGAAAGGAAAAAAGAACAACTGAAAGTATAGAATTGTATGCTCTGTAATCTTTATTATATTGCTTTGTTTTTGGAGATTCTAGAGGCAGCTTTAGTGGAACATAGTATTATAGATTTTATGCGTACAAAAGTATTCTGCATGAGAAATTGTATACTAATAGGCCTTTAGCATTGTCATTGAGTTAGCAGTCTTCTGTCGTGTCATGCTTCACATAATTAGAATAAATATTTATTCAGGTCTAGCGGTGTTTCGGTGATTTGTATATGGAGTTCTTGTGTTAATAATGATTATTAAGTACAGCACAAAAGAAAATGAACATGCTACAAAAATTAAAATTAGTACATGAATTGCTGTTAAGATATAGCTATTGCTGTTAAGATATAGCTACATGTAGTTGTAGAGCATAAGTATAAGCAAGCAAACTTACGAGCAAAACGCAGACCTCTTTCACTACATCCATAGTAGTACTTAGAGAACTCAGATCTCCAGATATCCACTGGTGCACGAGCTCCATTCTGAAATGCAGGCAAACAATATATTTATAAAGGGTGACTTGTGATTAGACTAAAAGAAACAAGTACATAGATTCCATACGAGGAAGACACTAATATATCACAAGTGAAATGTACAGGACCAGAAACATTAGATATCATATAGTTATCAAGACAACATGATGCATATATGTTACATATAAATATATACATGAACATCTTTTACTCATAAAAATAATAATATAACCCATCACAAAAATTTACATTCATCCAGACACAAGTATACTGTTAACCTAAATAATCAGGAATGGTACAGTGTTAATATGGATGTAACATTCAGACTGGTCGATTGTGCTTAGCTGCCTTTTTTGCACCATTCACATTATTAAATTCAAATACTGATGGAAATACATAGGTGTCATAAGGCAAAATGGGTTAACTATATATTCACAAGTACCATCTGAAACCAAACAAGACTAACTTAATTTTGGATCTAAAGAAACTTTTCATGTATTAGATCCAATTAGCATTCATTTGACAGGGAAGACGGATTATTTCGCTTCAAATGTGCAAATTTTCACAGTATACGAATTAAGATGAGGTGGTGGAATATAGATGTACTGTGTACCATGCAAACGATTGAGCCTTACAAAACTAAGCATAAATTTGAGAACTGAGTTCACGTGACTGACATTCCCCTAGAAGAACATAGCTTTCTACTTCAAGTTGGAGGGTATACATAACAATGAAAACTAAAAGGAGTTTAAAAATTAAAAGTATGCAAAAGAGAGTGATACTCGATCTGGCAACCACAGGTCCCCTTGTAGAGAAAACTAAGTTAGCAAGAAGAAACGAAGCTTCAGAATACTATAGAAGGAAAACTAAAATGCCGATAGACTTTTCTAACTAATTAGCACAGGCATTGATGTATCCCCACATTATCATCTAAGGTAGCACCTACATATGTATTCCCTATTATTTCCAATTAACAGAAGGGGAAAGAGAGATTTGTCTTCTTCAGAAAACAATACTAAAAATACGACATACCACTAATTATAGATTCATTGCAGCAAAAGTAAACATTATCCTAGTACTAGTTAACCATGACTAACATATTTAGCTAGAATTGTTCTACTAGACCATCGGGTAGACTCCGGTAGATGCTAACTAAGCCTTAGCAAAGACAACTAAAACAATACTACTATTTTTGCAGAACAGTTTAAAAAAAAACTCCAACTTTGCAAAACCCATCATTCCAATACAACAATTCTAGCTCAGAACTAACATATGCCAATACAAACACACACAAAAAATGAAGGAAAGATTACCAGTTTATAATACCAGCTACGCTTAACTAACAATCTCTGCGAGTACCACTCAAGATCAGAAGCTATATGTCCAGTAAACAAAGAAATCAATCCCAACACAAAAAGCATAATCCCACAAACCAATGACCACCGGATCGGACGCCTTTGCGTAGGCACATTCGAAGACCATCTCCAACAAAAATCTTGCTTCTTAGTAACGCCATTTTGAGAATGTACTAAATCCAGTTTATGATTTTCCCAAATAAAAACTTTACCACTAAATCTCCAACCTTTAGCCACACCCATAACTTAAAACACACTTAAATTCAACAATCTCTTCTCCAATTCTCATGTTCCACCCTATAAAAATCTCAACTTTTTCCCCACTTTCTTGATTTAGATGTGGTAAATGTGAGCATTTGTGTGTGGGTGTGTGTTCTTTTTTTGTAAGTAAAGAAATATAATAGTATATAAACAGTAGCAAAGCCCAATTGGGTATGTATAAACACACTTAAAAGTCAAGAATCTATGTGCCTAATCTCAAACCCCAGTAAAAATTTCACCTTTTTTCTAATTTTCTTGATTTAGATGTAAATGTGAGTGAGGGTGTACTTGTGTGTGTATATATGTATAAGTGTAAGAACACGAAACTTGAATTGGGTACGAGAGAAATTAGGGTTCTGTGAGGATCAGAGTTCCTAAAATGGCGGAACTCAGTGAAGATTTGAGAGAGAGAGAGAGAGAGAGAGAGAGAGAGAGAGAGAGGGAGGGAGAGAGATGGTAATTGTTGTACTAAAATGGGTTTCTATTTTAAGACTGTGAAGTTGAGTGTTTTACGGAAGTAAAGAGTACTGTAGTTCGTTGTAGATTAACTGAAATGTGTCAACTTATTAATTAATACTTCCTCATTAATTTCGAGCACTAAATCTAGTGTCTTTCTCATTCTTAATTAGTTGCTGATTCTGTAAATTATTGATTTAGTTACTTGGGAGAACTAATTAAGAATTAATGAACAAAATCAAAAGAAAACATAATTAGTAGAGAGAGATTTTATTTTCGTATTTAAAATCAGATAATAACTAATTTAACATTGGTCCTTTGAAGTAAATGGATCCATGTCCCCTATAAAAAAATTATTAAGTAAATGTAGCCATGTGAAATACAGTTAGCTTGGATTACCAACGTTGACCCCAATTTTTGTCAAATGTGATAGATGTATATTATATTCCTCCTCTTCTTTTCACTAAATAAATACTTACAAAATATAAATAAATAGACCTCGTAAAATTTTCTTAAATATAATATTATTTATTAAAATAAATATTTAGTCAAGCTCGCAATAACCAGATCTTATTTATGATGTTGTTTATTAAATTCTTTTACTTATTGTTCTTTTTTAATTAATAAACAGGCAGTTTTTTTTGCCGAATATTCGATTCATATAAACAAAATTTAGATCCATTAAAATTATTATTTTTATTATCAGGATTGAGAAGCATAATTCGAACAAACTTTTACGCCATTGGATCATGGGTTTCGGTAAATATTTGTACTTTAATAAAGATGATATTTTTCTGCCTTGAAATGTAGTTAGTGTTTAGCTAAAAACATAATTTGCCTGTTTGGGTACTGCTTATTTTATAAGTTTATGGCTTATAAATCAATTTTAACTTATGGGGGGTGTTTGCCAAAATAAGTGAAACCAACTTATGGCTAATTAAAATGGATAAGTTGAATGTTAAGAATACTTAACATTCAACTTATAACTTATAACTTATTCTCGATACACGCAATATATAATATCCTTCAAATCTTCAAAACCATATATCTTTTGATCCGTTCATTAAAAAATTGATATGTATATATCAAATTTCTCTACTCATCGAGATCTATCCATTGATATCCATTTATATATATTAAAAAATAAATATTTTAAAAATAATAAAAAAAAGTTAACTTATAAGTTCTGATTTACCCAAACACTCTACTGCTTATAAGTTCTGATTTACCAAACACTCTAGGTATTTATAAGCTCAGCTCTACTTATCACTTATAAAGCACTTACTCATTTTAAGCTATAAGTCAACTTATTCTTGATACCCCAAACGCCCACATTATTATGTGTACATGAACCTTATATATGTAAATTATATGCCGGGGTACAATTACAATTTATTTTTTGAAGTGGGGTACAATTATAGTAAAAACTTGATAAATGAATAAATTTTTATATAAATAACTATTTTCGATTCTAATATAATAAAAATAATATATTTTTAATTTCAATAAATGAATAATTTTAATAAATAAATAAAATTTTCTGATCCCAAAAATATGTTTGACTGTACGTATACACACTAGACTTAACTTATTTTCGATACAACCCTACATAAATTACATTAAGCATGCGTTATTTTAAAATTAAAAAACGATAGAGCACTAAATAAAACTTTTTGGCGATCCTCCCGACACCAAGACAATACAAAAATACGACCATATCGTGATGCAATACTTTTAATCTATTATATATATAATAGAGCAACTAGGGGTTTAGTGAGACAATTTATTCAATGTTAAATTACTGAATTACCCCTCTTATATTATATTAATGATAAAAAAATTGTTTCTAATGGGAATTGAACCCTTGACCTCTTGATTAGAAGTTACATTACTTACCACTATGCTAGATATCAACTTTGGTTATATTATCAAACTCTTTATTAATATTTGCAAATACTCAATATGTTATATTCTATTTTGGTCTCTTCTTGTAATCTCCTTGATAAGGTAGATAATTTATTTTCACAAATGCCTTAAAATCATATTTTTGACCAGATTAGAGAAAAACTCGCGCAAGATATACAAAATATTATAAAATTGGAATTGATCCATAAAAAAAGATTATATTAATATTTTAATATTATAAATCATGTTTATTTGTATTAAATATATAAAGACTCAGATTATATATACTATTAGATTACAAATTCTATATACTATCAGATTATATATATTAGATTCCTAATTACCTTTTCAATATTATATTGATGATAATAGATTACTAAATTACCCTTTTAATTTTATATTGATGATAAAAAAAATTGTTTTTAATGAGAATTGAACCATGACCTAAGTGATAATGTGACAAATGTTGACATCTATAGCCACTATTACTTATTATAGTCTTTTTTAATTTTTATTTTAAAATTTAAAACTATCAACCTATTTACTCCATTCCAATTATATCCTTATATATAATAAGCGTAAAACGGATTTTATTCATCATTTAACATTTATTAATGCTTCATTATAAGATATTAACAACTTATAGATTATATACGCAGTTTGGAAATTTTAGATACTAATATAGATTAAAACTTTAGTTTTACTACGATCTTATATATTATAAATCTCGTCTTCAATAAATAAATTTTATATGTTGATCATTTTCGAAAAATACACTATTAGTACATAAAGTATTGAACCCGAAAAATGCAAAAGAGTTTTCTCTTTGTATACTAATAAAAAAGTTTGATTGGAGATTTTTACAAAAAAGTTGAAGTTATCATTGGATGATTAAATCAAATCTTAACTAAAATTGGTTTAATTTTTTTGAATATCTATGATAAAATGTTAAAATTATTAATTGTTAAATTATTTGTGCCAAGTGACAATTGTAAGATGAAACGAGTAACTTATCACGAATCAGTTTAACGGCTTCTTGAGAGGTATAAGTAACAGCTTTATAAATAAAGTATATCCACAACTGGTACAATTATTGCATTCAACTTGTGCTATTATCTTTTAATCTATTATATATATAATAGAGCAACTAGGGGTTGAGTGAGACAAAAAAAATCAGAGTGAAATTATGATTATACCCTTTAAATCATAGGATGACATTATTACCTCTTTCTTAATTTATTTAAAGTATATTAACTGTTTTGTAATTAATACTTATTGTTTACATACATGATATTTTAAATGAAATATATTATTTAAAAAGTAATAAAATATAATTTAAAATATTAATGATATTGGAATAAATATACATAACATAAATTTATGATATCGAATGGTTAGTAATGTGACATAGTTTCATGTTATCTTCATTGTGGTCGAAGTGATTTGCGAGAGAGTTATTCATTGTTAATCAATCAAGAATACTAGCTTAAAACCCGTGTGATGCATGGATTGTTAATTGTTATTTTATTATTATTTTTTTAAATTTTATTAATTGTAATTCTGCAAAAAATAAGTAGGCACGTTAAAATAGGTAAACACTTTTAATTAATTAAAAACATTAAAACATATTTTAAAATAAATACGTATGGGTTTGCCCGTTATATTTTTTGAAAATGGGGGGTTTTATTAAGAAAAAATAAAAAATACAACATATATTTAGTTTTAAAAGGTAAATGCCCGTGATATTTTTGGAAAATAAGGTTTTAAAATTTAATAATTAAAAGTATTTAAATATGTTTTAAAATAAATAAGTAAAGAGTTTTCTGTGATATTTTTGAAAAAAAAATGGATTTTAGTGAGAAAAATAGAAAAATTAAATTGTAAAAGGCAATTTCCTGTGATATATTTAGAAAATGTGATATTTTGTTAGAAAAAATATATAATGTGTTTTAACTGAAAAGGTAATTGATTACAAATAGGTATTTGATTATTTATATTTTAATATTTTTAGTAATTGCATTTGTTAAGAAAAATAAGTAGACATTTAAAATAGGTAAACTTTTAAAAATAATTATAATATTAAAATATGTTTAAAAATAAATAACTAAATGTTTGACCCGTGATATTTTTGGAAAAGGAGGGGTTTTAGTAAGGAAAAATAGAAAAACTAACATGTTTTAGTTAAAAAAGGTAATTCTCTGTGATATATTTAGTTAAAAAAGGTAATTGGTTATAAATAGATAATATTATTTTTTAATAATATATTTCTATAAATAAGTAAGGTTAATTAAGTAAAAACATGAAGTACAGTTAATTGAGGGCAATTAAGTAAAATCACAACGTACCATACTGACCAACCATAAGTAAGGTTAATTAAGTAAAATCACAACGTACCATACTGACCAACCAAACTTTTAATTTTTCGTCTATTATATAATAGTATTGATGTATGTAAAAACATATCGAGTTTTTTTAAAAAAAAATATGCAGTAAAAAAAACATCAAATACTTATTTACTCGAAAATCAATAGCAACTTATTCACATCCAAATCATAGACATATCTAACAAAAACTTCTAATTCAACGAATACAATACAATAAAAAAGAGGAATATTAACTTTACAAACAACTACAGCTAACTTAAAATTTTCAAATATCTGAATCACCAAACCATCAACACTAATTAAGAATATGTATACAAAATCATATCAAGTTTTTTAAAGAACAAATTATGCAGTAAAGAAAGATCAAAATACTTACTTATTCGAAAATCGACAACAAACTATTCACATCCAAATCATATACGTGTATCACACGAACTTTCGATTAAAGAAATAAAATATAATAAAAAATAGATATATTAATTTTACAATAACCATTTCTAACTTAAATTTTCAAATATTTCGGTAATCAAACCATCAATATGAATATACCACAAACAAATATACCGAAAT
This sequence comes from Heracleum sosnowskyi, assembly GCA_030848705.1. Lineage (NCBI taxonomy): Eukaryota > Viridiplantae > Streptophyta > Magnoliopsida > Apiales > Apiaceae > Heracleum > Heracleum sosnowskyi. The sequence continues at coordinate 120,025,565 of CM061241.1, forward strand.
TAATGACAAATTATAAAATATTTTAGAATAAACCCGTGCCTCGCACGGGTAATAAAGCTAGTTAGAATTAAAGTGAAGTGTCAATTTTATTATTTCCACTCAATCACTACCATTACATTTGATATTGATGCATCTCTTCTAATTTTGAATTTATTAGGTAATGGTTAGCCCCACTCTTTTGTCATTCATAGTTTTTTTGAGACTCAACTCAATTTAAACGTATAGTAAAATCGGATTTCAAACAAAAATCACTGATTGACGGGAAAAATCAAATTAAAAATGGAGGGATTAGACGAGATTATGTATGGAATGGTGTATTTTTATTGTATATTTGTCTTAGGGGATCATTAGATTAGATTGATCTAATGAATTTAAATTAGTTTCTATTTTCTATTTTAACTTTGGTTTTTATTTGATCACTAGCATATAAATATATATTATTTGTAGAAAATATTTAAATTTTAATATATTTTGATAAGTTATCGTTAATTTTACAAATTTTAAAGTAATAAACAATATTTTTGACATCAATATTTTATATTTTAACATTTATAAATTCATTTGTTTTCCTAACTTTATTTTGAACCAACATGGACCATCATTCATTTTTAAAATTAGTTATTTTAGATATTTCTTATGAGATATTAATAATACACTAACTCTCAAATTTATAATTTTAAGTGGAAAGAAAAATACTCTTTTATTTATTTTGTTTTTTTAATTTTTTTTTGTATTGTAACTTCTTGTTATTGAAAAATATATATTGTAACATATTAATAAATCATTTCAGATAAAATGTTAATTTATAGAAAAATGTACTTTGGAGTTGATATATGAGATTACGAGGTCTTCACATAAATTTATGAAATAATTGTAAGTTCAATCTTAAAAATATAATTTCAAGTGTATTCTTGTGTCATAATGTCTAAAATACTTATAAATTTTGGTAAAATACAACAAACTCGTTAATTTATTAGTGATAATTTATTACTTAATTTAATATATCTTATTTGAAATATTTTGGCGTTAATATGTTTAATATTTATTAAATATATAAATTATTTTTTAAGAAATAGCAAAATTCGGATGGAATCCGGATATTCGATAAGTTGTGATCCGGATCCGAATTAGTGAAAAAACCCGGATCGGATATCCGATCCAACATTTTCGAATTCAATATCCAAATTTCCGAAATTTTTAAATCGAATATCAGACCAAAAATTAGAATAATCCGGTTTTCGAATATTTATGTTCATCCCTAACTGTACGTATATACACACTAGACTTATGTAAGATATTATTATGTGTATAAATAATTATTTTTGATCTCAATATAATATAAATAATACATTTTCAATCTCAATAAATGAATAATTTCAATAAATACATAAAATTTTATGATCCCAAAAATATGTTTAACGGTACGTATACACACTAGACTTACTTATTTGCAATACAACCCTACATAAATTACATTAAGCATGCGTTATTTTAAAATTAGAAAACGATAGAGCACTAAATAAAACTTTTTGGCGATCCTCCCGACACCAAGACAATACAAAAATACGACCATATATATCGTGATGCAATACTTTTAATTAGAATTAAAGTGAAGCGTCAATTTTATTATTTCCACTCAATCACTACCATTATATTTGATATTGATGCATCTCTTCTATCTCTTCTAATTTTTAATTTATTAGGTAATGGTTAGCCCCACTCTTTTGTCACTCATATTTTTTGAGCCTCAACTCAATTTAAATATCTCTTTCTTGTCATTTAAATATTTTAAAGCTTAAATACTAATTTGATTGTATAGTTAATAAATACAAAAAGGGTATTTGAATAATATATATGTCGACCATCATCGCGAGTGTTTGGATAAATATCCTCCATCAGCATCAAAATAATATTTGGGCATTATAATTTGTTGCCAAGCGTCAAGTTGTACAAGGATGAATCTAAATGTTCTTATAATTATAATTTAATTAATTGTGGGAGTTTATAGATGTAATGATACTCCTGTCCCATTTATTTTTATACATTTTTTATTTTGAATGTTCCTCTCATTTCTATACATTCTAAAAATAATAACTTTTAATAATATAAAACACTATTACACCCACTACTTTCTCCACTATCTCTATTCTATAATAATATAAAACACTATTACACCCATTACTTTCCTCCACTATCTCAAATTTATTAGTCTTCGTGTCCAGCTCCAATGTATACTAATAACTGGGACAGAGGGTAAAATTAACGTAGAACTTGGCTAATGATTAGTGCCACTACGCAAGTCATTTCATTAATATTCTTGGTGAATTAGGGTAGTTCAAGATGCTTACTCTAATGTGGTAGATCAGCACTTTATGGACATGAAAAGCAGGATTAAAATGACAACTTGATCACTTTATTGACTTAAAAAGTCAATCATTAACATGGACGTCTTAGCTTGATTACGTCAAAATGCTAAAAACATAATTAGGTTAAGGTGGTTAATTTTAAACCACAATTATCCTAAAATCATTAACATGGACTCCATTGTATTGTGGACATGTACCACCAACGCACCTCTGAGCGTGCTCATCAAGGAAGACACTAGTTAAACTTAAAAGCTGAGGCACCACCAAGTTAAAGGTTCAAGGCTGGAGGATACAGAAATATCAGGTTAATGCAAGTTCAATGCTTGTCTATTTCCATATTTATTTTATTTTTTAAGTGAAGGGCTTCAAGTTGGATTTGTAAGATCTCGTTAGCATAATTTCTCACCACCAATGGCTAATCAGGATCATAGAATAATCGGAATTCAAAATAAATTTTCGTAAATTTTTAAAAGTTGGCCGGAGTTTAAAATCAAAAATTTACTTTTTTTTGACTAAATATTATGGTTTTATATATAAAAAAATATACTAAAATTTTTGGTTTAACTTGGACGGCCCTGCTCACGCTCCATAACAAAAATTAATAACCAGAAAGCTGGAATGTTAATTTGATTTTTATCACAAGTAATAACAATACCAAGAATAATATTTCAAATGCCTCGGACTTTCTTGTTTAAATACATGGTTGAGAAATCAAATTTGAATGAAAATAAATAAATGATACTACTACTAAGCGAATTTTAATAAAATTCAGTTTGCCATTGAAGATTATGTCACACTAAATCTGATTAATAAAAGGGTAAAGAGAATCTATCGAACACATTAGATAAATTCTCTACCTAAACGGTTTAAAATCATGATTTTCTCAATTTTTTCGTAAATCTAATCATATTGATGAAAATTTTATGCAAAAATAAGTAAGTGTGCAAAATTTTATAAATTTTACCCTTTAAAAATAAATTTAGTTTAACATGGTACTTTATATATCGTTCACAATATGTAATGGCTTAGATTTTATATCATTTTTTCATTAATAATTGCATCATATATAAAATTAATTTCTATGTAATTGTGTGTACCCACTAATTTTTACATAATCTTTCAATCTGTACAATTGAATTTTCAAAAATACTATTAAAAATATAAATTTGAGAACGTAGAGAATTTTTCTACCGTATCAATTAGATTCTCTTTACCCTTAATAAAATTATGGGGTTAATTATCTTGTTGATCACTAAAATGGGCCTAAATATCAAGTTGGTCACCAAACTGAAAACGGTCTCAAACAGGTCACTAAAATCTGCTACAGGTACATTCTATTATATAACTTACTTTTTTCTGGATGGAAAACACTAATATAAATGCTAATTCCTTCGATTTTATGGTCTGAAATTGGTATGTTACCCTACCACGTAGATATCACATTAAATATTTTTTAATAAATCATCATTTTTCGTCTAAAAAAATTATTTATTAAGCGGAGTTTACCCTGTAACCGATACCTGATTGAGACCATTTTCAGTTTGATGACCAACTTGATATTTTTGACCGACTTTAGTGATCAACAAGATAATTAACCTAAAATTGCGTGATTCGATACTTGTAGTTCTAGCTGTGATCTGTTCATCAGTACTTAATTTTCAAGAGTTTTTTTTTTGACAAGTTAATTTTCAGGAGTTGAAATTAGCAAATACTTTTGATGAAGATCTTTAGCGAGAAAAGAGATGGGATGGGCTGAACTTATGGGCCATTTGACAAATCTGAACCATTTATATACGAATGATTAATATTTCTGAATAAATCAAAAATCTGAATTATGAATTAATAATATTATTTGATAAAAAAAAATTATACTATCTGAATACCATTTTTTTTCAATGTTTACCCATCTAATTCAATAATGTTATTTGACAAAATTGGTATAATAATATTCTAATAAAATAGATTATAGCGTATAAATATAAAAAAAATTAATCCTTTCATCTAATTATCATGTTAAACACTAATTTTTTATGAAAATACCTGATAATAATTTATTTTACTTATTTTTGTGATAGGTACCTAATGATATTTTAGATTTTTCGTTTCTTTAAAAAAAAACAAATCATGGTAGTTCAAGTTTTACACGTAGTATAGATTAATCTGAATGAGGTTGAATTTTAAGTATGAAGGATTCAGTTGCATACAAGATTCGCTCGGTTGTAAGTTAGCAATCCAAACAAGCTGGAAGTAAGAATCGGTCATATATGTATGTTCATATTCAGAGGTATTCAGAGCTAAACAAATGAGTTTGTCAAAAGAGTAACGCTACATGGTAATAGTGATGTAACCATTTATCGTGATATAGGTATAAATGTAATTAATTTGGAATTAATTACTTATTAGGTTAGGTTGAAGACTGGGGTTGGCAATTTCTGGCCGTGGTTAATTAAATAATTAAAATAAAAAAAGAACAGAAGAGTATGTTAAAATTTTAAAAGTTATCTGACAAAAAAATATATTTAAAAATTAAAAGTTAATCATTGGGCTAATGGGCTGGCAGGAAATGTAGGTGATTTTGCAGGCCCAAAAAAGCAAAGAAAATATGTATGGGTTTGATGGGCTAAAACCCTATAAAAAACCCCATAACATTTGTGAGATCTTTGATTCAATTCATTTCAACCCCCCTTTTTCATCTCAAGTTGTCATCAATCCGTTATCCTTGTATACATATTACAATTCTATTTTAATGGCATCCAAATGCTGCACCAGATTGTTTACAAGAAGTTCAACATCGTTCCTTCAATCCGCCTTCAAATCATCAGCATCAGCAGCAGCTTCCTCAGCCAAATCTTGCAAATCCACTCCATCTCCTCTCCGCCGTTTCTCTCTCTCCAGGTCTGTCTCTCTCTCTCTCTCTCTCTCTCTCTCTCTCTCTCTCTCTCTCTCTCTCTCTCTCTCTCTCTCTCTCTCTCTCTCCCCTCTCTCTCTCCCCCCCCCTCTCTCTCTCTCTCTCTCTATATATATATAAATTCTGAATTGGGCACAATTAATTTGATGAAAATGTGTGTTGATTTGAATATAGAATTCCGTCGGAGCTAGGAGCGGTGCAGTCGATGATGCCACTGCACAGTGCCATTGCGGCAGCTAGGATGACGTCATGCCTCAGCACTGCTTCCAGGAGTTGCAGAGCTCTTTCCCAGGGTACAAACTTTTATCCTCCTCATTTATTTGTATATTATATTATAATAGTAATTTATGGCGTGTTAATTAGAATTAACTATAAATACCTTTCAATTTTATGAAATTATGCCGTAAATATAGTTTTATATGATTATTATTCTGTTAGAGAATAAGGTGGTGCTTTTGGGACTAATTATTTGCAAATATTTGGAATGTAATTAATTGTTTTTGTTGCTTGTAAAATATTCCATGAAAGTTTCTGTACCTGTACCACTTAAACCTTAGGTGAAGTATGAATCATCGATGATTGGTTTCCAACACCATCAAGGTCAAACGTAATGTGAAAATGAACTTCTTTCCGTACTGGAGTATGCGTTTCCTTGTGCCTATAAGTTATGTAAAACCTGGGGCTCTGTTGCCTAGGTTTCAACGAATGTTGGACATTTTTTACCTTTCTTTTAAGGAATTTGCTGTAATATTTCAAGAATCACTCAAGTATATAAACAACCAGCCTTATTACTATTATAATACGATAATTTTGTTTGGAAATCTTGGACAACGGAGGACTGATTATATCGTCAATGCACATAGAAATTAGCCAGTGTTGTAAGGCAACTGCACCGATCAGATTTCTGACAGGAAATTTGTTTCCTGCAGGCACATGATTTTCCCAAAGCCTAAGAGAAAATGTAAGGGTCTTTTACATGGCTGCCAATTATAAGTCATGACTTCATCATCTAAAAGTTTGATGCTTTGTAACAGACTTCCAAAGTATTAGAAATGTATTTTAAATTTTGAATTGCGTCAAATGATTGACTCTCCAAACTGGTATATGGAACTATGTTAGCTCACGAGCACAACCTTCAAAATGATAATTTCAGTAATCCCTTTATTCTTTGGAAGGGATTAATTTGCATGCTTATTTAGACTTTATGAATCTATTACTATTTTTTCTGTAGCATTGCGATCTTACGACTTGTTCATAATTATTTGTTTGTACCCTTCAGCTCTCGATCCTACAAGCCACTGCGGTACTTGTATTAGTGGTCTCTGAGCTTTTTTATAGTGATTGGTTGTTAAATTGATTTAGCATACACGTGATTTTTTTTATTTTCTGCAACGTCCCCCCTCCCTATGTTATTCTAAGACTGTCCGGTAATATCAGACACATGTCTCATACATTAAGTATAGAAAGCCAATAACAAATTAGGAATCTAAGATTACAAGGTCTTAGTCTCTTGGTCAAATGGAAGACCAATAAAATAAGGCTGTATTTGAAGGCTACTGTCCTTAGAGATAAGAAAAGCCTGTGGTGCTATGTGCCTGCCTATGCCAATGTAGGGTATGATATGAAGTATTATATATCAAATTCCATTTAAAGTCTAATTACATTTTAACCTTTCTGGAAGGTTCTTTTATGTGAATTGGCATAATTCATGTGTCCTTCGTCTGTGACTTTGTGTGTTAAGAAATTATTAGGTTATAATCCCCAAACCATTTACAAGTGTCTATATGTTTATAAGATCTCACTTTCAAATAATTATGTTTATTTCTCAAAATACTATGTAACACAAGCCTTCTCCTTTCCCAGATGAAATCGATGGAACGTGATACATGTTTGCAATTCTAAAGGTGGACATTGTAATCTGGCTCCAGAAGACACTAATTATGTAGAATATTCATTTGATTCTGATTATAGTTAAAGATGCACAACTAAATGAGCATGTTAGCTAGCCACTTTTACCAAGGAAGAAATTACATGTTTTTTTACCTTTTGCAATTGGAGTTTGTCGAAGCAAATATTGAATTAGAAATCTTTGTTGCCGATGATAAACAATGTCTGTTGATATCCTATGGAAAAAGCCTAAAGAGTGGTCTTGTTTTAAATTTTCATGTCAAGCTGAAACGTTTTAGTAGTTTCTGATGCATGATTTTTGTTTGTTGAATTAGAGTTGGGTCTTTCTGTTCCAAGGTGAATGTGACTGCAGACATTCTCCGCAACCACATTTGAAGAGAAGCAAGGTTTTGTAACTATGGCAGCTAAATAGTTGAATTCATAAAAACAGTTTTGCTGTTATACTGCATTGGAACATGTTCAAACTATTGCAGGCTAGATTCACATCTTGATTTCTTACAATATTTATTAATGTAATGACCTTTGATTTCATGAAGTTCACCCAATATCATCTTCTTTTTGGAGTGTTTTTTTTTTTTTTTTTGAGTTAGCTTATACGCTTATATAGTATTATCTGTTCTAAGAAATTATTGGGTGAGCGAGAATCAAATCCAGGACCGGGGACAATAGATGATAAGCCCTTACCCAGGACCTGTTACATATTTTTGAAGTTTGGTTAACCAAATTTTGATTGTTTAAATATTGCTTGGTGTGCTGTCTATCTTTCATCGAAGATCCTAAATCCTTGGATACATAAACTATAACTTAGAGTGGATGGTAATTATGAGGTAAATTTTCAAAATTGCGTAGGTAGTATTGACCGATGTAGTCTAGGAGATAAAAGAGAACCAACAGTCTTGATAAAGTCATTTTTTTGGAGACCACATATGTATAGATGAATGAAATAATAGCTTGGTGACTGCAATCAGTTCATACTGCTATCTATCTCCGGTGTTCCCTTGGCCCCTTGCTGGCATTCATAAAATGAATTTGATGTTGTTTAAAAGTTGAAGACGGTGACAGCCTACTGATTGAAGTCATGAGTTCAAACACACACTTCCCTGTTCCGCATTCTAATACATTGAAAAGTACGCAACATACTCGGAATAATGAGAGTTGAAACTTCTGATATAATAACTGTCCTTTAATTTACTTAAAATGTGAAAATCAACAATAATATCTTCCCATGGATATAGATTGTGGTAAAGCTTTCATCTTTTATGCCTCTATCCAACTACAACCAACTTCTTTCTGCACCTGTTTGTCCCTCATTTCCTTCCTGACAGAGCCCACATCTTCCCATTTTTCGTGCATTGCATATATGTTAGACAATTTAACATATATAAACTCATTATCACCTTCCAACTCAGTCAACTTTGCAGCTGCAACCTCGGCAACATCTACATCTCCACACATTCCGCAAGCACCTAGCAAAGCCCTCCAAACCTTTCCATCCGAGCCAAGTCCTAAGTCGCCTATCATTTTCTGTGCTCTCCCCACTTCCCCTTCTTGTCCCATACTCCTAATAATAGCTGAACAATGTTCAGCAGTAGGATTAATCCCATAATCTCTCTGCATTGAATTGAGGTAATTATTTGCGACCTTGAATGGCATTCTGTTATGCCAACATGCAGATAAAACGTTGACAAAGGTTATCCCATTTGGTTTCAGGTGTTTCACTGATTTCAATTGCTCGAAAAGCTCAATCACCTTGTTCGAATTGCCATTATGGGCATAACCAGAAATCATGGCATTCCAAGTTATCAAGTTTTTACAAGATAGTGAGTGAAACAATATTTCAGCTTCTTTAACCTGCCCACATTTCGAGTACATATCAATCAAAGCACTTCCAACTACTACGGATTTATCCAAGCCAGATCTTATTGTACAACAATGAACCAGAGTCCCCCATGCAAGAGCTGAAATACTTCCGATACCACTTAATATGCTTGAAAATGTGAACTGATCCATTCTCATTCCCTCAAAATGCATTTTAATGAAGATTTCAAGAGCTTCTCGTGCATGATTCCTATTGACATATCCTGTTATTATCGAATTCCAAGAAGATGAGTCTGGCTTCGACATAGTTGCTAAAAGGGCAATGGCATCTTCTATTTTTCCAAACTGCGCAATACCATTAATCAGCTCATTGTATGATATGGTATCAGGCTCCGGCATTTGCTTCAAAAACCTAGATGCTTGTTCAAGTCTTTGATTCCTAGCACAAGCTGCTATAACAGAATTCCAAGAAATGGTATCTCTATCATTCATTTCCTCAAACAAGCAAATCGCCTCTTCAACACACCCACATTTCCCATACATATCAATCAAACAATTAGAGGTAACAACACTGCATTCATCACCATACTTCATAATCTTTGAATGAATCGACATTCCCAATCGTAACAAACCTAGCTTCCCACACGCAGCTAAAGCCGCCGTAAATGAAAAAGCATCAGAGCAAACTCCAGATTTCTCCAGCTGCATAAACAAGCACAAAGCCTTGCTAAACTCCCCACAACGCACGTGCCCAGAAATCAAAGAATTCCAAGAAACAACACTTGGTTCAGGAATTTCATCAAACAGCTTCTGGGCATCATCTAAACACTCAAACTTGACATAGAAATTAATGAGGGCAGTGGAGACATAACCATTAGACACAAACCCAGATTGCAAAACATAGGAATGAAGCTGTTGGCCATAGGAATAGCAACCCAACTGGGTACATTTACGGATTAAGGAAACTAGAGAATAGCCATCAAGTTTTTTATTAGAGTTAAAAAATTCAGAGACTTTAAGCAAATTTGGACAAGAATCAAGCTCGTCATTAACTTGGCGAAATCCACTGATTGTGGTGAAGTGATTTGACAGAAAATACGAGGGATGTTTTAGGTAGTTTAGTGGGTTGCTTCGAGGTTTAAGCATTACACAAACCAATTAATTTGGATTTTAAAGCTACTCCATTTGTAGGCAAACACTACATCTACATGCCTACGGCAGCATTAAAAAGATTTAAACATAAACTTGAAGACAATTAAGTAATCAAGTTTAGTCGAGTAATCCTAATAAAACATGGACTAATATCTTAATGAAAAAATATTTACTTAATTATGACAGCAAGAATACGAGAATGTGATACCATTTGCGAGTACTTAGGCCAGGGATGACAAATTAATCGATATAAATATTTGGATTTATTTTTGGGTTTTTAAAAAAAAAATACCCTTCTCATAAAAAGAATTTTCAAAAATATTGTGACTTTAAAAGTAAATTACAAAATACAGTTTCTTAAGTTTTATTTTCAAAAATACGATTTGTAACCTATGCAATTCAAAATGCAACTTTATTAGTAAAATAATAAACGAAACGAAAATTACAACTGTATTAGCAACACAAATCAATCAAAACAACAAAACCAACTTAATCAAATTCAGATAAAGAAGAGGGGGAAGAAACCAAAATGCCTAAATCAACCAACATCTACAAAATTATAACTTATATTCTTTATGAAAATATATGAAGTAGTAGGTGTGCATTTACAAGAATTGATCACATAGATCGAAAACTTTTACCAAAGCTAATCAAAACAACAATTTCAACTAAATTTAATTAAATTCAGATAAAGAAGATGATGTTTGCCCATGCGGGACCTCAACTACATAGTATAAAACTGATACTCATCTTAGTAATCGCAATTAAACGTGTTATCATAACTTTTCAATCGAATTCACTCGATTAATGTTCTTGAAGTTAAATAAATATTTGCTGCTATGTGTTTATGTATATATGTATTTGTATACATAAATATAAGATGGAAGAAAGCTATGATACAGAGAAGAAAAGTGAAGATACGAAGAAGAAGAAAATCGTAGTTATTAGTAGGTAGGTCTTGTATATTTAGAAATAGAACTTAAACAAATAGTAAAATTGAAAGAAATAGTGAACAAGCGTATATTTGAAATATATATACAAAATGCAGTATTCTAAAAGTTGGTGATTAATCGCTAAACGGCAGGTCACCGAACTGATTAAGCGAAAATTGGTCAATTAATCATTTTTTCATAATAACGGTCAAAAATCGGCTGAATCGGTCAAAAATCGGATTAATCGGTCAAAAATCGGCTGAATCGGTCAAAAATCGGATTAATCGGGCTAATTATTAAAAAATAGTTAAAATTAAAATAAAAATTAAAATTAAAAGGTAGAAAAAATTAAACAATAGAAAAAACATTATTTTTGTACATATAATTATAATTTTAGATGCCTAAATCGTAAATTCTCTTAATTTTTCCTCTTAAATTGATCACTAATTGAAAAGTTAAATATTCACAATTTCATTTATTACAATCATATAACATATTTAACATATTTGCATAAATATATGATAAGAACATATGTTTTGTTGAAACAACGAAACAATTATATATATATATATATATATATATATATATGAATATAATTGTATATAAAAAATATTATTAAATTTATTCCAATTAATGATCCGATTAATTATTTCGATTAATCCCTGATTATCATATTAATCCCTGGACGGTGCCTTCACCGATTAACTCTGATTCCCGTTTTTAACGACACGGACAAAATGTAGTAATTGAGGTAATTTTCCTTTATTTTTTTAAAATCAGGATTAGTTTGAATTTGAAATTTGGTTCAATTGTACCGGTAATACCCGTGCAATGTATTTTATTGAAGTATTTATTCTTTTGTCATTTTAATTTCAATTATTGTACAAATATAATTAACGTTATATGTGTGTCCACTTATATTTAACTTGGCTAACTTATTGATATGAGTTAAAAATAATCCTAAAGACATAATTAATATTGCATTAATTAAACATAGCTGCTCCATAAATAAGACCCATTAATAAGACCCGAAACTCTAATTAAATATTAATTTCGTAATTAATATTTGGGCTAGATACAGGCTTGTTCTAATACAATTGGGGTTGTTTCAATACAAGTCTGTTATGATATGGAAACAACTCCTACAAGGAAAGATCTAGAATTAATCCTTATCCACCGTCAAAGATAAGACTTATCTTATCCTTAGAGGAAGTGATAAGACTTATCCACTGTCAAGGATAAGATTTATCCTTCAAGAAAGTGATAATACTTATCCACCGTCAAGGATAAGATTTATCCTTGAAGGAAATCAATACTTATCCATTAGGCTTCTAAACGCCTATAACCCTCATCTCAGAACTACGTTTTGGACACAGCTCCATACGTCATCTATGACGTTTTAGACTTCATCCTCGAATAAGGACATACAAGTCACTACGTCCTTGGTGTGCCCCTGTCTCCATAGCCCCGAGGGCAACACCAAGAACTGCGTTTTATTGGCTTGATTCTCTAAACACTAGAGACACGTAGGCATCTTGTTAGGACCGAGTTAGTCCCCGACAACAAGAGCAACCATTAAAACTCGAAAGCTCATAAATTCTAGCAATAAATTTACAAGTATGTTTTTTAATCCATAATATTTGGCGCCGTCTGTGGGAAGACAACATCAACCATGGCAAACACACGAAGAACAACTCGAGATACTCAAACTTCTGAGGAGAACAGGAGGCCGCGAAAGCACAAAATCAAGCAACTGGAAGAGTCTCGATAATCAACCTGGACCCAACACCAAGAAGAACCAAGAGGGCTGAAGCCCCAAGTGGCGATCCTAGTGTTTTGTTTCCCCTAGGAGATCCTGATGATCCTACACCACCGTTTACTCAAGACATCATGAAAGCTACTCTATCCAGGAAGTTTAAGATGCCAACAATCAAAGCTTACGATGGAACGGGGGATCCCGCAAATCACGTGATAACCTTCTCTAATGCACTACTGTTGCAGCCAACCAATGATGCGGTCAAGTGCAGGGCATTTCCACAAACCTTGGCTGACATGGCCCAACGTTGGTATAGTCGTCTACCTCCCAATTCCATTGGGTCTTTTAAAGAACTAAGCAAAGCATTTATCAACCAATTTGTTAGTGGAAGGGTGCATGATAAGAGTTCTGCATCACTCATGGGAATCCAGCAAGGAAAGAATGAAGCTTTAAGGGATTATATCAACTGATTCATCTGGGAGGCTCTGAAAGTCCCAGACTTAGAGAACAAAGTAGCTATGATAGCCTTGCAGCAAGGAACCACTGATGATCACTTCAAAAGATCCTTGGCAAAACATCCACCCGAGAGCATGTTGAAGCGCCAAGATAGAGCCGGAAAGTACATCAAGGCTGAAGAAAGCATGAGAAAGCATGAACCCACTGCTGATGGCAGTGGAAATTCAAAGAAAAGAAAGGAAACTCAGGAGTACGACGTCAATGAAAAGTTTCCTAGAACGTCAAAGGATTCTGATTCTCCACCCAAGAGGAACAATTTTAGGCCAAAGTTCACGGAGTATGCAAGATTAAACACTCCCAGGAGCCAAATTCTGATGGAAATAGCAAAGGAGGAGGATCTCCGATTGCCGAAGCCACTGAGGACTGACATGTCTAAACGGAATCAAAATCAATTTTGTCGGTTCCACAAAGAAGTTGGTCACGACACAGATGATTGCAGACAACTGAAAGATGAGATTGAGTTTTTGATACGAAGAGGAAAGCTCAATAAATTCACTAAGGATGGAAATCAATGGAGTCAAAGAGGAAACTATGAAAGAAAGGATTATGACAGAAGGGACAACGATCAAGATTGAAATCCCAAGCCCCGAGGGCCAGTTATCAACATGATATTCAGAGGACCAACTGCTGCTGGGTCCTCCCGAAACTCAAGAAAAGCTTATGCCCGAGAAGTAATGACTGTGGTTGGAGAAGCACCGAAACGTGTCCGAACTGAAATATCAATAGGTTTTGATGATTCTGACTTGGAGGGAGTGAAGTTTCCCTACGATGATCCCTTAGTCATCGTACCTATGATAGGGAATTCTAAAACAAAGAGAGTTTTGGTCGACAATGGAGTTTCAGTGGACATCTTGTTCCATGATGCTTTTATCAAGATGGGCTATACTGACTCTCAGTTGACACCCTCAAATATGCCCATATATGGATTCAATGGAGTGGAGTCAAAGGTGGAAGGCACTATCCAACTCCCAATGACGATGGGGCAAGGGTCGAATACGTCAATTCAGATGTTGAACTTCATAGTAATAAAGGCAACTTCGATCTACAATGCGATCCTGGGAAGGACGGGTCTTCATGCGTTCAAGGCCGTTGCCTCATCTTATCATCTAAAAATCAAGTTCCCAACGAGGAATGGAATTGGTGAAGAACGGGGAGACCAAAAGATGGCTAGAAGCTGTTACGTAGCCGCGTTAAGGCCTGATGGAATCGGGGGGCAGGTTCTCCCCATTGAAGACATGGATACTAATGATAATGAGGACCGAAGAGGGAAACCAGTTGAGGATTTAATCCCAATTCCCTTAGTCCTTGGTGAACCGGAGAAGGTGACTTATGTTGGAGCACTATTGCCTGAACCATTGAAACGCAAGCTCATATCTTTTCTTCAAAAGAACAATGACGTTTTTGCTTGGACAGCGGCTGACATGCCAGGGATCGATCCCCAACTGATAACCCACAAATTGAATGTGGATCCTGAAAGGAAGACGGTGAAACAGAAGAAGAGGAATTTTGCTCCAGAGAGGCAAGAGGCCAATAAACAAGAAGTAGAAAAGCTTCTAGAGGCCGGATTCATTGAAAAGATACAATTCCCAGAATGGTTGGCTAACCCGGTGATGGTCAAAAAAGCCAATGGAAAATGGAGAATGTGTGTAGACTTCACCGATTTGAACGACGCATGTCCTAAGGATTGTTTTCCCTTACCAAGGATTGATGCCTTAATAGATGCCACAGCTGGGCACGAGATGCTCAGTTTCATGGATGGCTTCAGTGGATACAACCAAATCAAAATGCACAAAGATGACGTCTCCAAGGTATCATTCATCACTGACTTTGGTGTTTTCTGTTATCTAGTCATGACATTTGGACTTAAGAATGCAGGGGCAACATACCAAAGATTGGTAAACAAAATTTTTGAAAACCTAGTTGGAAAAACCATGGAGGTCTACATGGATGACATGTTGGTTAAAAGCCTCGATAAGGCCGATCATATAAACCATCTGCGAGAAGCCTCGATAAGGCCACAAGATGATGTTGAATCCAGCTAAATGTGCCTTTGGTGTAGGCTCAGGGAAGTTTTTAGGCCTGATGGTTTCCAAGAGAGGAATCGAGGCCAATCCCGACAAAATTAAAGTAATTCTAGACATGGAACCACCACGGACTGTCAAGGATGTCCAAAAACTAACGGGAAGAGTGGCAGCTTTGGGAAGATTCATCTCCAAGTCAGGAGAAAAGTGCTTACCTTTCTTCAAAGCACTCAAGAACGTGAAATTTTTTGAGTGGACAACTGAAAGCCAGGAGGCCTTTGAGGCCTTGAAGAAGTACATGGCTGAGGCACCACTGTTGGTAAAGCCAAAGCTAGGAGAAACTCTCTATTTGTACTTGGCGGTTTCTAGCACAGCCCTTGGAGCCGTTTTGATAAAGAAGAGTTGAAGGTTCAGAAGCCCATTTATTACGTGAGCAAGATTCTACATGGGGCAGAAATAAACTACTCTACGAAAGAGAAGTTTGCCTTAGCCTTGATAATGGTCTCAAGAAAGCTGCGCCCATACTTCCAGGCACACAAGATAGAGGTCTTAACCAATCAGCCCCTGAGAAACATCTTGCATAGCCCTCAAGTTAGTGGAAGGTTGATCAAATGGGCTATTGAATTGGGAGAATTTGACATCAAGTACAAGCCTCGAACGGCCATAAAAGCTCAAGCACTCACTGACTTCATGGTTGAATGCACCATTGACAACCAAGAAGTCGGGGGGTAGGAAGTAATAGATGAAGACAAGAAAGATGAAGACATGGTGTCCAAAGAATGTTGGGTGCTCTATTTTGATGGAGCATCAAAAACAAAATCAAGTGGAGCAGGTTTGGTGCTACAAAGTCCTGATGGATTTCTCATAGAGTACACACTAAAACTGGACTTCCCAACGACAAACAATGAAGCTGAGTATGAAGCCCTGATAGCTGGCTTAGGGCTGGCTGGAGCCTTGAAGAGTTAAAAATCTGAAAGTATGTGGAGACTCGAGGCTAGTGGTTTCCCAAGTAAATGGGGAGTTTGAAGCCAGAGATGAAGTCATGGCCAAGTACCTAAAACTTGTCAAGGCCATCATGACTCAGTTTGATGAATGCTATGTGGAACACATTCCAAGGGAAGAGAACATGAAGGCCGATGCCTTGTCTAAGTTTGCCTCTTCTGAAATTGAAAACTACGCAGGAAGTGTATACTTCCAAGTCTTGAAGATCCCAAGCATCAACGGAAAGTTGGTAGCACTCATTGATGTTGCTAGCTGTTGGATGGATCCCATCAAATCTCATCTAGAAACTGGGTGGTTACCCAACGACACTTCAGAAGCACGAAAGCTATATGTGAGAGCACTAAGGTATGCCCTGATTGAGGGAATCCTATACAAAAAGTCTTTCATCGTTCCTTACTTAAAATGCTTGAGACCCCAAGAGGCAGAATTGGCCCTAAGGGAAGTACATGAAGGAATTTGTGGGCAGCACTTGGGGGGCAGAGCCCTTGCTCATAAAATCACGAGTAAAGTGCATTTTGTGTACTCGTACTTTAGTCAAGACACCACTTGTAATACTATAGTTTAAAATCGAGCAGTTGCAATATCAATGTTTGTATTTCACTGCACTTTGTTGCATTCCGTTAATTGAGGTTAACTCCGTTATTAATTTAGGGAGTAAAGTGCACTTTGTGTACTCACACTTTACTCTAAAGTGCATTTTGTGTACTCGCACTTTACTCTAAATTTTAAACTAAAGTATTGCAAGTGATGTATTGAGCAAAGTGCGGGTACACAAAATGCACTTTAGAGTAAAATGCGAGTACACAAAGTGCACTTTACTCCCTAAATTAATAACGGAGTTAACCTCAGTTAACGGAATGCAACAAAGTGCATTGAAATACAAACATTGATATTGCAACTGCTTGATTTTGAACTATAGTATTGCAAGTGGTGTCTTGACTAAAGTGTGAGTACACAAAATGCACTTTACTCTAAAATCACTCGTCTAGGTTTCTATTGGCCAAGCATACTTACAGATGCTAAAAGCTACGTGAAGAAATGTGAACGGTGCCAAAAGCATGCACCGGTGGTAAGACAACCACCAGAGATGATGACATCCATAAACTCACTTGTCCCATTCGCCATGTGAGGGATGGATATACTTGGACCATTTCCAATGGCAAGTGCGCAAAGAAAATTCTTGATAGTAGCAATCGACTACTTCACCAAGTGGATTGAGGCTAAGCCTTTAGCCAAGATAACCACCAAGCAGGAGATGCATTTCTTCTGGGAAAATGTGATATGCAGATACGGGATTCCACGTATCTTGGTCACAGACAATGGAACTCAGTTCAACAATGAGGAATTCAAGAAGTATTGTGATGAGAATGATATCAAGTTACGCTTCACTTCTGTTGCCCATCCTTAAGCAAATGGGCAAGCTGAGGTTGCCAATCGATAAATCTTGGATGGACTTAAGAAAAGAGTTGAACGCTCTAGAAACACTTGGGTAGACGAATTGCTCCCCATACTATAGGCATATCGTACTACTTGTAAAGTCACCACTAGAGCAACCCCCTTTCTGCTGGCATATGGGGCAGAGGCAGTGGTTCCAGTGGAGATTATTGACACGTCTCCAAGAATTGAGGCTTATGAGCCAGAAACAAATGAAGAAGGCTTGAGGCTAGCTTTAAATCTAATTGATGAAGTTAGAGATGAAGCAAATGCCAAGATAGTTGAACATCAGACACGAGCATCTTTCTATTACAACCTAAGGGTTAAAGAAAGGTTCTTTCATCAAGGAGACTTGGTTCTCAGAAAGATTGAAGCATCCGGGGTTGGACAGAAAGGAAAGTTAGCCCCTAATGAGAAAGGGCCCTACAAAGTCAAGAATGTGTTTGGACGAGGCTCGTATAAGCTAGAAACCCTCGAAGGGCATGAGGTGCCAAGGACTTAGCATGCCTCAAACTTAAAAGTTTATTATGTTTAGTGCATCCTAAAAGGATCCGCTAGTAGGACAAGTAGAAATAAGGTTCGATGAAATCATGAGCTTCCTAGAAAATAGATGAAGGGTTGAGCCCGTTTTGATTGGTAGAAACATCTTCAAAGCTTTGCCAAGACAAACTACAAATGAATGCAAAGGAAAGCATACAAAATATGCATGTCAGTTGCACAAATAGAGTTGAATACAACGAACCCCGAAGGGTGAATGTTGCTAATAAACATACAAAAGAAAGCCTAAGATGCCTATTGTTAATTAGCAAAAATTTCAAGATCAGGAGAAGTTTGATATGATAGACTTGAGAATGAATCACTACGAGTGGAGTCATCAGTAAGAACTCGTAAGGGTGATAGGTTGAAACTCCATAAACCTAAGACATTCAGTCCAAACCCCATCATTTGATATGCTCAACGAAAGGCTTGAAGCCAAAACAAGACGGTATAAGACATAAAAGACTTATGCAAATGTCAAGTTAGCCTCGAATAAGGCAAAATCATCGTAAATGTGTAGGTCGCTCCACACTTTACACCAAGACGATACTCGCGAAACACTAGTGTATATTAAAATCCCCAAAGAAGGGCAGTAAGTCCCAGGTAAGGGATAAAAAGACCCCAAGTCTCAAAAAAGACCGGTATAAATTCTATGAAATCCTAGTGCATTATCATAGAAGTTGAGGGGCAAATGATATGGGTTAAAAATAATCCTAAAGACATAATTAATATTGCATTAATTAAACCTAGCTGATCCATAAATAAGGCCCGAAACTCTAATTAAAAATTAATTTCGTAATTAATATTTGGGCTAGATACAGGCTTGTTCTAATACAATTGGGTTTGTTTCAATACAAGTCCGTTATGATATGGAAATAACTCCTACAAGGAAGGATCTAGAATTAATCCTTATCCACGGTCAAAGATAAGACTTATCCTTCAAGGAAGTGATAAGACTTATCCACTGTTAGATATTGAATTTTAAATTAAAATGTATTTAATTATTATTTCCTCAGTCTTACCTAATTGTTAATATTTGAATAACCGAGATTAAGAAAAATAAAAAATAGAGAAGAGAAAGTAAGTAAGTCAGTGAAACTCGCTTTAATTAATTAACAAAAAATTGCTATTTTAGAATATATTAATAACAAAATTTTAAGAAAGAAAAGTGTTACCCAATATATTGGGAGGGAGTAATGAAAGTGGCCGAAACCGATTCGTTGCGGATATTTGCTACATGTCAGGTTCGACAAATACAGTTAACATTATAAATTTGACTAAGATTTTACTTAAGTGCTATGTTCCATTGAAATGCATTTTTATTTTACATATTTACATATTCTCTATAATTTTATTTATAGTGTGTCACTTAGATATTTAGCTAAGGGTTTTTAGCGTTGGAGATGCTCTAAGATTAATAAAAAATGATAATATGATTTAATAATTTCCTCGGATATTAGAAGTGGGCCGTGATATATAGGAGAAAAAGTCATGATCAGCCTATGATTTGGACTTAAACTGGTGGGCTTGACCGTGATTCATTTTTCACCTTTAACACTCTCGACGAGACGCTCAACCAGTTTGTTTGTCCAAGAGGAACGTAAATGAACATATTCATGATCCCGCAGAGAGGAAGATTACTAATTTTTATTATTAGTTTATTTTTCTTAATCCCGAGTCAATTAATTCGTTTGTCATGAGTAAACATGGCATTTCCTTTATCCCGTTTACTAATTCTAGTAGTGGCCAAATTAATCCTACTTTGGCTCTGTTTGGGATTGCTGTTAAAAATTGTTGTGCTGTTGAAAAAAGTGTTGTTAAAATAAGTGTTGTTCTGAAAATCAGATAACTGTTTGGTAATATTTTTGATATGTGCATGTTTTGGTGTATAATATAAAAAATTAATGTTTTTGGTGAGTTTTGATGTTGAAACCAGTAACTGCTTCCCGCAAAAGCTGAAAAGCAGCTTTTTTTAAAAGCATGGGGGGACCTACTTTCTCTAAAAGCAGTTTTTGAGCCAAAAGCGCTTTTCAGAAAAACAGCTTTTAAATTTTACCAAACACTTTTTTAGCTGCTTTTCAGAAAAAAGCTGTTGTTGCTGTTTGCAACAGCAATGCCAAACGGACCCTTTGGAAGGAACAAGTGTTGATTTAAATAAGCTAATTAAACTGCAACTGCACATTAAAACTGGGGTTAAGAGCTGAGCAATACATAACATACATCATGTTCACATACGATACTGCAAAATCAATGAAGCATGGAAAGGGCATGCATACATGCGCAATTGTATGCACATGTATGCTTCTTCCCCGCCGGACTGTCTCCTCAAGAGTGTTGTTGTGTAATTTTAATGTGTACACCGATAGGTACTAGTCACAAAAAGCCCTTTACACCGGACTTTATCCGGGCTTTAAAAAGCCCGGACTTTTTAACAATCGGGTCAGGCTGGGTTTTTTCAAAAATCGGGCCGGGCCGGGCCGGGCTTCCTCTAAAATATGAGACCCATTTTATGCCCTCGGGTCGGGCCGGATCGAGCCGGGCTTTTATCCAGGTTTTTTGTAATTTATATTTTTTTTTTTGCAAAGTTAATATATTAAAATACAGAAAAAGCAAAGTTTTCCAAAAAACGATCATAAAAGAGCTACACCCCTGAACAATTGAAATTCAGAAAACATAACAAGAGACACCACGATATCTACTACTAAAATACTATTAGCATAATGCTTTATCATAAAATATGAGTGCAACTCAAGAACATTCTACACATAATATGAGTTATTGAACTTAACCGGACCGTGAGTCATACAAATCTCCTCTTGTACATGACCATTTCAAGAAATACATACACTACACTCAATAAATCTTTTGGAAAAAAAGGTTTATCTTGCATATTGTTGATTCTTCTTAACCTCATTATTCTTCATATTCTCTCTATTACTAAGTTTAATATTCTTGAAATTTATTTAAAATATTATAAATTTTCAAATTTTATCTATAAAAAATCAGGTTTTTATTCGGATCTCTCAAAAAGCTCGAGCTTTTATCCGGGCCGAACCGGGCTTTTATCCGGGCCTTTTGAAAGCCCGGGCTTTTAACCGGGATTTTCGGGATTCGGGTCGGGCCGGGCCGGACTTGACGGAAAATAGTAGGCCAGTTTAAGGCCCTCGGACCGGGCCGAACTGGGCCGGGCTTTTTTTTGGATCGGGCCGGACCGGATTTCGGGCTTCAGGCTTTTTGAACATCTTTAGACTCCCATAAATAACAAAACACAATACAACCTCCATAAATTAATAAAAAATTTCAGTTTCGTCATAAATAATAGAATTAATGTATATTTTATCTTGATAAATTAATAAAATTTATCGATCCCAAAATTATTAATTTATCGCGGTTTTACTATATCATGTATTATTCAGAATGATTTTGAAAACCTTGTCCGGATTCATAGCAACATAGCATTACTATTTTTTGAATTTGCTGTCATTGTATCAATATAGTGCTCTATATTTAGTTCTAGCGAACTACACTTTTAAAATTATGATACTTTTTTAATATTGTTTATGTATTATTACATTTTCTATAACAAATGATTTAATTATTCGAAATTTTAAAGATTCAAAATGGTACAGACACTGCATTCAATCCTAAACATAAAACAACCAGCCGACAAAATTAAGAAAAATAAATGAAACTTGCATACACTTAAAGGAAATTATGAATGCAGTGTCGTACTAAAATAGAGACTAATACGCCTCAATCTTAGCCCAGGGTAGCCTGCAAGCACCCAACACGGCTCCCTCGCTTTTCTGGTACAGTTATGTACAAGAATTGCGGAAATGGTACACCCAGGTTCAACTTTGCAAAACTGGTACAGGGCGCCACAGCCCGTGGCGACCCTAGGAGGGGTGCGCCACAGACCGTGGCGACCTTGGCCTGGGCGCCACGGCTGGTGGCGACCCTTGGTTTTATTATTATGTTCACGACAGTTTTCTTGTGGTTACTTAGTAAAAAAGATAGTTAACTTAGTAAAATTTGTTTTGTAACTCTCACTTTTGTAGGTTTATAGATTATACTTGGAAAACTTATATTCGCATTTTCTTTGTTTAATATTAAACATGAAATGTTGTACTTTGGTACAATCCAAAAATTTAAAAATAATATTACACGTAACTATGTAAAATTTAGGTCCAAAAATGATACCTACACAAAATTGTAGTTCCTGAATAACGACATCACAGAGCCCGGAAACGACTCTATCAAAACTTTTAAAGTACTCCACATCTAGAAACCTGGTAATAATGCAAGTTTTATGTTACTGTTGACGTGACTACACAACTTTTACATGTTCAGAGCAATAATAATGGGTTAACAGTTGTTTTTTGATAGCAGAATTATTATTTTGACGTGACTAGACAATGTTTTCCTATACATTTGAGTGGAAAAGATGACAAGAAAACAGAAGCATTAAATTTCTGCAAAATATGAGTGGTAATTTGAAGACCTTTATTAATACTCTCCAAAATATGAAGCAGTATGACATGACAACTCCACTTCCAAGTATGTTAAATACTTCATGATTGTAGGTTCATTCCGTCCCTTGAAAATTATTTTGTAAATTATTGTTCACTTTCGAATACCAAAAATGGCTGAGCACGAGTGTCGTGTTTGGTTGCTTGTTGAGAGAGATGACGATTACCGTAGGTTAAGACGAAGCGATCCGAAAGAGTACTTTGCAGGCGTTCGTCGAGAATGGGCCTATAGGCGTCAGGAATCGGAACGATTGAGAAATGACCTCATTCGTATTGGTGCAAGGGTTCCCACTTGTGATTCGCTTATCATGTTTCCCGACCCCGGGGAATGTGGCAACTGGAATAAGTATCGGAAAAGAGTGATTGGTGCTGTGGCACAGATACGGTTTGAAAATAATTTAATGCTGGTGCGTAGAGGTCGTCAATATATGTATCAACTTGCCACAGATTCCGTCCGTGCTATGGGAAGAGACCTCACAGAACGCGAGCAATATCATCTTGAACATAATACAAACTATGTCTCTGATTGAGCCATTTCCGACGAAACGGAAGAAGAGTGATGCCCGTTTATGTGTTGTTATATTGTTGTTTTTTATTATGACCAGATGTTTTTCCTTTGTATTATTGTATTCTGAGTGCCCTATTAATGTATGGAGTCATGTACCTGCAATAGAGTCATGGAACCGCAAATCTCTTTCTTCCGGCCTACACTTGCGTCACATAGGTTCTTGTACAAGTACGCAAGACAAGCACTACCCCAACTATACTGATTAACACGATCAAGATCTGTAACATAATGCAGGAGGCGTAGCTGCAGTCGGTTCCCGCTGGAGTGGGGGAACAAACAACCAAGTACAAGCAAAATATGTGCACGCCTGTGAAATAACAGTTGCATCTCATAATCATCTGTACCATACTGTAGACGTTCACACCTTGCAAAGTTGTTAATCAGCCACAGAATATTAAGCCCCCCCTTCTGAATGGTAGTGGCATTGCCCCCCTCATCAACGCTATGTGGGTGAACCCCTAATAGGTCATGCACGAAACTCGCATCAGGTAAGGCATGATCTGTGAAAACTGGAAATCCACTAACCCGGAGGCCTAGAATGTGATATACATCCTCTAATGTGATAGTGGCCTCGCCGAAACGAAAATGGAACGTGTGAGTCTCTGGACGCCACCTCTCAACAAAAGCAGTAATTAACCCAGCATCGTGTATCATCATCCCAATCCGAAAAACACCCAGTAAACCAGCTCTCGTAATGGCTTCAACAATAGTGGGTGGGGGTGGCTCAGTCCTCACTATATCCCAGTAACTGCCGAAGTTTGTACGAAGACGAAAATCCTTTTCCTGAAAACAAAAGTTTATTGCATTCTATCATTCATTATATATTTAATACAAACTATGTCTCTGATGGATCTATATATCATTCATATACCTGTCCATCCCATATCATCTCCGAACGGTGGTCCCCCTGTCGTGTGAGCAATGATGGATCTACAGGACCGGGATGGTAAATAGCATGCTCCATAGAGAAACTGTAATATGGATGACAAAAATTAAAAACATTTACAATATTAAATTCAACTTTTTCTTATTATTATTCAAATCACAAACTCATATTTTCTATGCAAATCAAGAGCTTTCAGTGATCTTTCCTTAACAAACATAGAATTACTATTACTGCAATATCATTAAATTTTTTATAACATAATTAACAAAGCCTAAATATGACAATTGCATCCAACTGCACACAACTATCTAACCAAAGCATGAATTAAATGTACAAAACAAGTCTTTCAAACTAGAACAATTAGACAAGTCAACCCCAACCAAACTACAACAATTCTTGACCAAACTAGCAGATTAGTCGAAAGATTAATAGACCTCAACATTTTTTTGCAAATTATAGAAATACCCATTAAACATTCATCACCGATACGTGGACATAAAGACAAATCGAGACTATGTAAGCAGATTTCAAAAAAATTAAAATTGAAAGTACAAAACGACGAACCGAGTTGTGGTCGCGGTGGGGTGTGGTGGCTGTGTTGTAGACGCCGTGGGCTGTGGCATCCTCGGTGTCCTGGACGCCGTCAGCTGTGGCGATTCCGAAGTCCTGGAAGTCGTCGGCAGCTGGAGGGAGAATCGGCTGAAAAGGGAAGGGGTTAGGGGAAAAGGGGTTATAAATTTTAAAGTTAAAAGTTTAAAGGGGGTTATTTGTAACAAAAAATTTAAAGTTTAGATTTCAAATTAAAGAAACAAAATTTAATATTTTAAAATTTAAAGTATAAATTCTAGCTGTAATATAAAATTTTAATATTTTAAAATTTAATATTAACATTGTATATTTAGTTTCCACCATTACTTTAGATTTTAAAAATAAGATTTTAAAGATAAGATTACATAACTATAAATCATAAATTTTTTAATTATATTTGAATAATATTTGAAATTTAACATTGTACAATTTATTTAAATAATATTAACATTGTACAATTTTTTTAAATAATATTAACATTGTACAATTTATTTAAATAATATTAGCATTGTACAATTTATTTAAATAAAATTTGAAGTTGAAAGTAAATATGTTTAATAATTTTAGTATTGAATTGTGTGCCTTTGCAGTACAACATAACTCATAATATCTTACCATGTCTTACCATATCTTATCTCTACAGATTTTCTTATCTTTTGCTGCCAATTTTCTTATCTTTTGCTGCCAAACCTTACAAATATCACAAGCCACCAACAGCCAATATCACAAGACGCTATCCTCTTCCAAATATCATAAATGCTTGTTACACATTTGCATTGACAAGGGTATACAAATCTTAGCCAGCTTCATACTGCAATCCATACATCCTCAACATTCCACTAACTGAAGTTACGAAAATCCTCTCCACAAGGGTATGTAATCTTCCTTTTTGTTAAGTTATTTTAATAGAGCATTACGTTCCTTCTTTTGGTAGCAAACAGCTTGTTAGTTTATATATATAAATGTTCTAAAGTTGGAGAAATAACATTTCATATTACATGTTCTATATGTTAATGGTTAGTTGATTTTCACATATTTATATGTTCTATATGTTTTTACAGCAACATAATGGAAGGTTGTGTGAATGTGAACTTCTTTTGGGGTGGGAAAATAATTAGGCAAGATGATGATATAACATATTCCCTGGATCCAAAATGTATGTGTTATGTAATGTTTGGAACCACTTTTGAAGAATTCAAGGCAATTGTTTATGAGGTTATGAACATAAGTTCCAACCATTGGAATTTGAACATAAGCTACAAACATCCAGAAATGGGTATCGGTAATGTGGTTAAGCGATATTACTTAGGTAATATTACTTCGAACATGGATGTTGGTAGGTTGTTGAGTATCCCAAGGACCATGCAGATGGGTTTGGGTGATGTGTCTGTGTTCATCAAGGCCGAACAGATTGAAGTTCAGGATCCATACTGTAATGCTTACGGTACGCATTATGAGCCTACCCAACCAAGTTACCAACACAACCATGGGATGAGCAACCAATTTCCTGAATTCGGAACCACGGGATGGTCAAGCTCTTTTTTCGGTGAAGGTGAAAACGTGAATGAAGTATTTCACGGATATGGGGGGGGGTTCTAGTAGCCAAGCAGTGCAACAAACACATCATGACGAGGATCTTGACATGCATGAATACTATAACCAAACAGATTGTGTACAACGGTCTCCACCACGAGATACAATGACGGGAAGAGAGTTGGCATGCATAGATGATAATCCTCTGGAATTTAATTTGAATAGCTCAAGCAGTGATGAGTCTGAAGATTTCAACACTGATGACGACGAGGATGTATCATCTGAGGAGGATGACTTGGTATTGAGGCACCATGTTCCGATGGCAACTTGGTTTCAGACTGAGGAATATTCACCGGTGGTATTAAACAACCAAGCTGGAAACTACCTTGCTTTATCTCGAGATACGGAAGATCTTTCCGTTGGTCAACTTTTTAATGACAAACAAATGTTAATTCATGTCGTGCGACAAATGCACATTACTAGCAACCGGACATATGTCGTGGAGAGGAGCAATCCAAATCAGTTTATTGCAACGTGTGTGGTGGAACATTGTCATTGGAGAATGAGAGCCGCGAAGAAAAAGAGCCATGGATTTTTTGAAATCACAAAGTGCACGGAGCACACTTGTTTAGTTGATCTACCAACGCAGGATCATAAAAAAATCTCTGCAAGATTTATTGCAAATATTGTCAAACCACATGTAAGATATCTATTCTCAACCATAGCTGACATATGTTAAGACACTTTTATTTATTGACTTCTTTCTTGGGAATGTTTCGCAGGTTACAGAATCACCCAATCTCCGAGTCAGTACCATCATGACAATGGTTAATGACGAATTCAACCACTGTGTCAGTTACTGTAAAGCATGGAGGGGCAAGCAGTTGGCTGTTGAGGAGGTCTACGGTAACTGGACTACCACATATGATGCACTGCCACAGTTTTTCATGGCCATGGTACATGCCAATCCTGGCACTGTCGCTGTAATCGATGCTGTTCCTCATGAGACTGATAGAAGCAGTTCTATTTGCAAAAGGATTTTCTGGTGCCTTCGCGCAATTATGGATGGTTGGCAACATGCCCGTCCAGTACTTTCGATTGATGGTACCTTTCTGAAGGGAAAATATAACGGGAAATTATTGGTTGCAATGGGGGTGGATTCCAATAATCATCAATATCCAGTTTGTTATGCCTTGGTTGACGAAGAATCGGAAAGAAACTGGTCTTGGTTTCTGCAGTTGCTACGCCAACATGTATGCAGAGACAGGTTAAATGTCTGCATAATTTCAGACCGTGCTGCTGGCATCCTAGCAGCGATGAGTAACTCGGCTAGTGGATTCACACCACCTTACGGGATTCATAGGTTCTGTTTATTTCATGTTAGAAGTAACTTCTCCAGTAAACATGTAGGTGGAGAGTTAAAACTATTGATGTGGAAAGCTGGAACTACCCCCCAAATCAATAAACACGAGGCATACATGAAGAGAATAGGCGCGATATCACCCCCTGCTTTGCAGTACCTAGCAGACATTAATCCAGAATTGTGGACCATATGCTACGATATTGGCGGTGCTCGTTATGGACAAGCCACAACAAACGTGATGGAAGGCTTCAATGGTAACATAAGAATGGCTCGTTTCCTTCCCGCTACGGCAATGATGGAGTATATCTTCTACAAGACTGTTCGCATTGTCAACGCACAACGAAACGAAACTGTAGATGCTATGCAGCGGGGTCAACAATTGTGTCAACGCACTGAGAGTATGATAAGCAGATATATGGAAAAGACTAAATCACATACGGTGCATACATTCAGTAAACAACGAGGGATTTTCAAAGTTGTTACGCAACGCTATCGGGTTAAAGGAGGCACTAAGGGGGGCGCACCCAAAATGTGGACATGAGCCAACGGAGTTGCACTTGTGGAAAATGGATTTCCCACCATTTGCCTTGTTCTCATGTAATGGCTGGTTGCTTGGCAGAGAATCTTGATTGGAAAAAGTGGATTGAACCTTACCACTACTCTTCCAAATTGCATAAGTTATGGGAGCCTATCATATATCCATTGGATCCTACCGAGTGCTGGAACTACGTCTTACCGGTACAGTGGCAGAGGTATGGTAAGTTGGTACCGGATGAAGGCTGCAGAAAGATAAAGAAAAAACGTGGCGACAATGGGGAGTCTGTAAGAATTCGTACTGAGATGGACCAGTCGCGTTCGGGGATAAAATGTAGCCGTTGTCACCAACAAGGACATACAAAACGGAACAAACTTTGTCCACTACGTTCCAGTGCAGTTTGACGTTGCTCCACTTAGTTTTCATATGAATTTGTAGTCTTTGCTTTGTGTGATTTCATTTCCTACATGTACTTTTTTAATTTCATTTCCTATTTGTGTGGTTTTAATAGCGCTTCCATTTCATTTCCTATGGCATGCAAATTTAGTTAACAATGCAAAACTAGCATGTCTTTATTTAACATAGTCATAAAATGACCAATTACTCGTACTTGAATATTGAAAAGTACAATAGTTTAATCCTCGTCGGACATGAAGCTGTCTGAGTCATTATCAGCACTCACGCTCCATTGGTGATACTGCCTTGCACGTAGCATGTCTCCATCCTCTGCAAACATCCTTGCATCTGCTGCTAGACTATGTCGATGTACGCGGATGCACATTCGGTTCTCTTCCTCTCGTGCACGAAACAATGCAACTTCAAGTTGTTGTGGAGTATTGCGTGGCATCAGGATAGCGCGTTGTTTCGGTATTCTAAGTCCATTCAAGCGACATTGTTCAATACAACAAGAAATACATTGAGTACGCCGCTCCCACTCCCTCTGCATCGTTGTTATTGCCTGACTTGAGTAACGATGATTAGGGTTCATTGAGTATGCAAAATCATCGTCACATAGCCATTTTCTACCCATGGCTCTGAAAATTTCACCACTACTATAACCATTTGCCATTTTTCAAGGATGAGGAGAATGGGCATAGGATATTTATAGTGAGAATTCAAATTCTTAATAGTTACATAAAATAATTTAGATCACGAGACCATTTTCCTATGTATTCACGGGTTCATGCTATGCCAAAATGAATTCAGAACTGCATACATACTGTCATTACTTTTTCCTGTATTTTCAACTGTCATTTTTACAAAACTTGAATTTTGTGTCTTCATGTCACTTTCAGACCAATATTTACTTTTTTTGGGTTTTTGCATTTTCAGGATCTCATGTTCGGCTAATAAAAAATCATAACTTATCCAATTTTTTTAACTCAATTTTTAACTTTTAACAAAATTCGACTATTCTACTGTAATATGCCAAAATAAAAAACCAAATTTTTTATTTTATTAATTCAGTTTTTTAAACTTGAAAATTGATGTTTCAACCTTGAAAATGGAGTGAAGCAAGCAATTATACTAAAGGCGAACCTGGCAGAAAAATGGATAAACAAGGGTCGCCACCAGCCGTAGCGCCCAGGCCGGGGTCGCCACGGGCTGTACCAGTTTTGCAAAACTCAACCCAGCTGTACCATTTCCGCAATTCTGGTATGTAAACGTACCAGAAATGCGAGGGAGCCCACCCAACATCATCTTATTTTATACGCCTCGAAAACCGTGACTCCTGCTACCCCTAAATCGCACAAAAGGGTTTGCCAAAGACAAGACACATCGTATCACCCCCTGCGTACACTTAGCAGGCTCAAAACTCAGACCACACCTGTTTCTTTTTACGAATTTGCACATATTTTACCATTTTGCTTAAATTGTTAAACACTGGCGTGTTTCGAATTCTCGATATCTTTAATTTTCGATATCTCGTAAAAAAGAATAGCTAGCCAAATATAGATGCTTTTTTTTAAAAGAAAAGAATGAACACATTTCGGAACTTTCAAGTGAAATCCATAGATTTACATTATACTTTGAGTAGAATAATTACTGGGGCTTTGAACAAAAAAGGTGAGAGTGTAGCGGCACCTGCAGGTAAAAGTTAAATGTACAAGTAAAAAGTAGAAATAAATAAGCAGCAAGATTTGCATGTTACTTGTCCTTCCTTATTCACCTCTCATTTCCTTTACTGTTTTGCTGTGAAATTTTATGGACTATTCCGTAACCACCCAAAATATGCATACAAATTTCGCGTATGTACAGGGAATTAGAGATGGGCTACTCTTAACTTTTCTTGTATCCACTACATTTAATTTATATACCAGTTTTTAGTTGCTATAGTTTTTTTTATTAAAAGACTATTATACTTGCTTCTTGTTCTCCTGCATTATACAACTTACTAATAAATTATAATTAGGAAATTATGTCAATTATTTTAATAAAATAATCAAACAAAATGTTGCATGTTCTAATCCTACACGTTGGAGTTACTTTTTTAAATTTTAGACTTATATGTCTTATAATTAAATATATGTTTTTAGATATTTTGGATAACCGAAATTCAAACTCAATAGCCGAAACAACAAGAAATAAATCTTTCATTTATTTTTATTTTATAATTTTAAAGGAGAGTATATACACACACATGTGTTGTATGTATATGCAAAGAAGGCATTTTTGGTTTGTGTGTCTTTTTGGTGGAGGAATGCTTGTCACCTACTCCCTCTTTAAGTTCCCCACTCCTCTCTACTTGTATTGCTCTTCTACTTCCACTTCTACACAGTAGACACACACAAACACACTAAAACTACCAAGGTTTGTTCTTTGTAGTAATGGAGAGACACCAGTGTCAACTTTGTTCTAGAAGTTTCATGAATGGCAAAGCTTTAGGAGGTCACATGAGGTCTCATTTGTTTCCTTTGCCACTTCCTCCAAAGCAGATAGATCCTCATGCACTTGTTCAAGATAGAGAAAGTGAGACCGAGTCAAGAAACCCAACTCGGAAAAGATCAACCCGGCCTCGAAAAATGAAGGTGGTGGAGGTACAAAACTCTCCAAACAGTTTCAAGAAGCCTAGCTCAACTGAGTCAGTACCCGAGTTGGAAGTTGTGAGTTCAGTTTGTGATGACACTACTAGTCATGACTCTTTTGAAGATGAGGAAGATGTTGCATCATGCTTAATGATGATGGGTAGAGATAAGTGGAAGTTTAAATCAGTGAGTCTGGCTCGTGAAAGGTATCAGTGTGAGACTTGTAAGAAAGTGTTTGGATCGTTTCAAGCACTGGGTGGACACAGAACGAGTCACAAGAAAGTCAAGAAACGGCTAGGTGATGAAGAAAAGTCATTGGAGGAGAAACCAAGGAAAAAAATCATTGGCAATAAAAATGTGGTTAAAAAATTAATGCATGAGTGTCCTGTTTGTTTTAAAGTATTCGGGTCGGGTCAAGCACTTGGTGGGCACAAAAGATCACACTTTTTGGCTTCTTCATCAACCAGTGCTTCAACAACTTCATCTCCTAGTCCTACTAAACAACTACTTGAAGAAAATGGTAAAAATGAAAACTTTGGTTTCATGAGTTTCATAGATCTTAACCTGCCAGCTCCAATGGAATATGAAGAAGATTCTAGCCCACTTGAGTCATTGACTTGAGCCCATTTGAGGCATTGCATTTGGTATAATATATATATTTATTTGGGCCAGTTAGTTAAGTGGTTGCTGTTTTGCTTGTTTGAAATTTAGGTAATTATAGACATTTGTTTCAAGTTAAAGGTACTAAATTGTAAGACAATGTGAAACAATGAATGAGTTGCAGGCTTTGGAAGATTTGTGTTTACAATGTTAGTTGTAAGTTGTAGTAGACACATGCTTTGAGTCTTTCTCAAGTTAATGTACTAGTACAAGTAGAGCAGCTAGGGTAGCATTTTAGGCTTTTTGCAGTTGCTGCTGCAACTTGTAAAAACCAAGACAATTAATGGGGTCCTTTAGTCATTAGACCCTCATCTGGTTCCGCCACGGATTATGCAATGTGCACATCGATCATGTAAAGGATACATAATGTGTACGTATATAAAGCAATAGAGGTGTGTTGTGTGGATGGGGGTCTTAGTTGAGAAAAGAAGAATTGTGGTGATTGTCTTTTATGCTGGAAGATAAGAAATGTTTTCTTTAGTTTTGGTCTTTGCCTAGCTTCTTTTTTGGCAGCTTGTTTATCTTTTATGTTGCTCTAAAGACCCAAACAAGTCATGAAAAACCAGTCCATTTCATCATTACTTTGGCTTTTGTGGGATTGTCCGGTTGAGGCACTGCACCAGTTGTTCTGTTTCACTTTCCTACTTCTAGCTGGAGTTTAAGTCACAATATTACCCTTCTCTCCACCGTTTCTTGCAGTTGGGAACAAACATAAATTTCATCTGACATTTTTTTTAATATTTTCATGAAGAAAACTCTATTTTGAAAGAAACTCTGGTATTATTTTTATTATTATACGTATTTTATAATTTTAATTATTTTTATAAATATGATATGACCTTTAACCTTTAATTAATTCTTTATTTTTACTACCCGGTCTAAAAGAACTTCAAGATCTCACAGGTTGGAAAATGAAATTTATCCAAGAGTTTTCAAAGTGTGTCTATGAGACCTTCAAGGCAGAGACAATTTCAGACACAACTTTATATATTCGACAAGTGTATCTCGATGTCTAACAACAATTAACAAATAATAAGTCCGTGAGAAGGATTTTGATAATTATGAAATGCATTTTCAAGCTTCTATTTACGTAGTAAAACACCTTCTTGCTAGGGTGGTTAGATTAACTTCCTTCTTAGTGCTTGTTTGTAGTAACTAGCTTTATACATGTGCTTGTAATTGTTTTATAGCAGAGAATTTTTAGTTTATAATAGAGAGTTTTTAGCTATGTAGGACCCGTTTTATTTTATAAATTCAATTTTAATAAATTTTAGTGTAAATATTTAAAATATTAAAATTATACTACTTCTATTATTATTTACTTTTATAGAAATATTACTTTTTCTCACATTATTAATAACTCTAATTACTCTAATTGTGTAATTGTTTTATAGTACAGAGTTTTAGCTTATAGTAGAGAGTTTTTAGCTATGTAACACCTAGTTTTATAGTAGAAAGTTTTTAGCTATGTAGGAACCGATGACGACCAAACCCGACCATACCATTTAAGTGATTTACACTAATTATATATAAAGATATAATTAAGTTACTATAGGTATTTGTATTTCCCTTCTATTCAAAATTCGTGGGAAGTATAGTAAACATGTTTAGTTGACATTTTACATTTTCTGGTAATTTACTTCCCTTATCTTATTAGTTTAATTATTACTTTCATATAATATATAAAATTACAAAAAGTATGTATTTCTCAAATTCAAATTATTTTTTCTTCAGGTCTTAATATACATATTCTTGACATTAAAATAAATTTTTTGATTAAAAATACTCATAATAGTCCGAACTAAAATTTTAAACACCTAACATTTTATTTTGTAGCTTAAAATCTGGAATGTTAAAAATTGAAATCTTGTCAAATAAAAGGGGAATCTGGGCTTATAAATAACAAAAAAAAAAATTATTGAGTAAGACCATCTTCACGTATCTTATACTTTACTACAAAACAATAAAATAAAATTTTCTTTTCTAAAATGGTTAAAAAATATTTTTTTTTAAAAATGTTAGAAATTATAAGAAAAGAAAGCGTAAATTTAAATAATAAATTTTAATAAGAATATAAATGAACAAAAAATAAAGTTAAGCACTAATTTTATTAAATATATTATATCTTATTTATAATTTATTTCTAATTTTATGGTTTATTTTGTTTTGTTCATACATGAAGTGTGAATAACCTAGGTAGGGGTGGATAAGCAACTTCCTGCGTTATAGGGGTATTTCTACTTCCCATAACTTATAATACATGTGTTTTTGTCCAACCAAACAACTATTTTAAATATCACTTCCTAAGTATTTTAAATACCCAGGTAAATGACTGTTAACCAAATGACCTCTTACTTTACATAAATTAATTTGTTAGAATCAACGATGATTCAAGTATGGAGATTCAACATAAAGTGAAATTTAAATTTTTATATATTTTCATATTCATATTTATGTTTTTTCTGAAACTTAGTCTTTTTTTAAAAGGGTACGAATATGTATGGTAAAAACTGTGAAAGCTCGAGCGAAACTCTTACGTTGTGCTCACAGGAACCTTTTCTGAAACCCTAGTGTTTTGATGATAACACTATAGCAGCAAGCTGGATTTATTTTGTTGTACTAACATTGTTTTGCATGAGATAAAAACTTTGTATTTTCTAACAAAACACATGTTGTAGCAGCTAGCTGGCAGAGAAATTTTGTATGCAAGCAGCAAGCTGGCAACACTTTCAGCAGATAGAGTTTCCGTCCTATTTTATAGGAAATCTTCTTGGAAACGTTGTGTAAGGACTCTATCAGTTATATAAGTTATATATATATATATATATATATATAAGCTCAATATTTTCAAAACTCTTTTCATATTTATATAATTCCTATTAAATAGGAGTTTGTTGTTTTAATGTTTTATTCTTTAAACAAACTCTATTTTCTAGGGTTTACATTAGTTGAACGTGTCTTCTTCTTCAACGTTATTTTCTTAAACTTTCACCTGTTTTTCTAAACGTTATTTTTATGAACGTTGGGCTTGAATTAATCAAGGAACAAAAACGTGAGACTTGGTAGTCAAGACCGTTAGTTGTTGTCAGATTAATTCAAAATCTTTGGTTCATTATAAAAAGACTTGTGTGGCTTTCATTCCAGTGGTTGAACAACATTCAAAAGAAGACACAAGTGATTTACAAACTGATTTGATATATCTTTCATATACTTTTGAGCTCTAATATATATTATATCTTATATCTTTGATTAGAGTTCATAGTTTCAATTGTAATTGATTATACTTGTATTGTTCAACTTGTAAGTTGGTAGTTGCTGGTTTTGTGAGTTTGGAAAACAAGGGTTCAAGGAACTTGATAGCTAGAGGAGTTTATACTTGGTTTAGTATATTACTTAGATAGCTGTGTTCAAGAAACAAGGTGTTTCAGCAAGCTGCAAACAGTAACTGGGAGATCAGGGAGATATATTATTGTATCGTGTAGTTGTAATTCACTTTGATTAATAATATATTCCTTTTCCGTGTTGGTAGAGTACCAGGACGTAGACCTATAGAAGATAGGGGTCGAACATGGCTAAAATTGATGTGTGTTCTTAACTTTCTGCACATTTTCTATACTGCATTGCACAACGTAGCTAGCTGCCACTTTACATTATCTGTGAATCCAGTAAGCTGCTAGACAGCAAAACAGACTAATTTTTGCTTTTTCAGTCACATAACTTGGTAATAATTAAAATCGATCATTGTTAGTCATAACACCTATTCACCCATCCCCTCTAGGTGTTGATTCTCATTTGGTATCAGAGCTTTGGTATACTAATCTTTCTGTAACAGGAAAAGTATCGATCAGATGGCTGACAATTATCCTGAAGGAAAGTCTGACTACTGAGCTCCTCTCCTCACTGGAACGGACAATTACAACTGATGAAAATAGCGTATGGAAACATATTTATCCAGAGATCCACTTGTTCTAAGGGTTGTTCAAAAGGTCCATATGTATTCCTTGACAAATATGGCAAAGATAAGGATGTTGATGATCTTACTTCCGATGAATTGATCAAATTTGGCTATAATAGAACGACAATGAATTCTCTCATGAATGGGCTCAATCAAGCTGAGCATGACAAAGTATCATCTCTTAAACCAACAAAGGAGATGTGGGATGCTTTGGAAACCTATCATGAAGGCTCAAAATCCTTGAAGAAAGTCAAACTCAACAAGTTGATGAATGAGTTTGGGAACTTTAAACTAAAAGAAGGTGAATCTATCAAAGAAAGTCAAGCTAGATTTCAAGTGAACATCAATGCACTTAAGTGACTTGGCAAAAAGATCCTCACGAAGAAATCAATATGAAAGTTCTAAGTGCGGTGCCATTTATCTTTGAACCCAAATTTACTTCCTTGGAGTCTTCATCAAATCTTGATACTATGGATCATCTAGCTGTCTTTGCTGAGCTAGAACAATTTGAAACCAAGATACTTGAAAGCAAGGTGGAATCTGTTAGAGCTCCAGTTGAAAAGATGAAGAATCTGGCCTTACACTCCAGTAGCAGCAAGCTGGTCTCAGATGCAGAATCAGAATCTGATGAAGAATTGGCTCTTATGTCCAGAAAAATCAAGAAGATGATTGAAAAGAGGAACAAGCTAAAGAAGGAAAAAGGAAAAGCTTTTGGAGCAAGAAGAGAGTCAAGAGATTCAAAGGATGATACATGTTGTGAATGTGGCAAGAAGGGACACTTCAAAAGGGACTGCTACAAGCTGAAGAACAAGCCTAAGCAGCAAGCTGCCTCAAAGGACAGAAAGAAATCTAAAGCTCTTTTGACATAGAGTGATGATGAGGACTCAGCTTCTGATGATGAATCAGGTGATGAGATGGTGAACCTAGCTCTTGTTGGTCTGGATGATGAAGACACTATGCGAGGAATCACAGAAGATGGCCTTGTAGAGAGTGATGCTTCAGATTTGGATGACAATAGTAGTGAGGTAAACTCTATAAATTCTGATTCAAATTTTAGTAATCATTTATTAGATGAACTAACCTTGCAGAGACATAGTACTATATCTACTGTGGAGTTCATGGAATTAAAGAATGAGAATAACGAGCTTGAAAAGAAAAATGCTTCTCTTCGAAAGATGATTTCTGAGCTAATGGCTAAAAAGATTCCATCAAACAATCATGAAGATCTTATTTCTGATCTCAAAGGAAAGCTAACACAACTTGAGGGGTTCAAAAAATTACTTCTCAAAAGAAATGATACATTGATGAAGGAACTCAACGAGCTGCGTGCAGAAATTGAAGCAAGAGATGTATGTCTTGAAACATTTAAAATCAGAGAATCCATCTCAATTGAAGCTACTCAACAAGCTGAGAAGATAAAGGAATTGGAATCTGAAGTTGCAAAGCTTGAGAAAGGCATGGGAAAATTTGTTCAAGGAGAGGAAGTATTAAAGACTATTATGAAACAAACAAAGGTTCCTATGGATAAAGAAGGACTTGGAATGACTTCTACATCAAAGACCAAGGCTTTTCAATATGAAGGCAAACATGGTATTCCATATAATTATGATATGCCTTGGAAAATATGCTACAAATGTGGAAAGAAAGGTCATTTGTCACATCACTGCCCAAGTTAGAATGCTAAGCCAGCAAGCTGGAACAGACATACAGCTTCTAGGCAGCAAGCTGCCAGAACAAGGAGAACAGGAAATCGAGCATCCAAAGTGGTCCAAATGTGGATCAAGAAATCTGAATTGAATGTTCTTTATGTTTTATCAACTAACCATGCTGGACCCAACCAAATTTGGGTACCAAAACGTTGAGATATTTGTTCTTTGTTTTGTAGGTATGTCTTGTGGTCAAAGTCAATGCAAATCAATGAATATTGGATAGTGGATGTACAAGACATATGTGTGGTGACAAATCTCAGTTCCTTAGCCTCAAGATGAAAAAGGGTGGAAGTGTTACAATTGGTGATAGCAAAACACTCCGCATACTTGGCAAAGGAACAATTGGTAATAGTAACATTTCTATTGATAAAGTACAATATGTTCAAGGTCTTAAATATAATTTGCTTAGTATAAGTCAGTTATATGATGATGGACATACTGTTGTTTTTGATAAAGAGAAATGTACTATTAATGTTGGCACTAACAAAGTCCCCCTAGTTGCTAGAAGGGAAGGAAATGTATATATGTTGGACTTTGAGATGCAGGAAGTAGGCTGTTGTTTAGCTACGGTTGATACAAACCCAGATCTTTGGCATAGAAGGCTAGGACATGCTCATATGGATTTACTCAGCAAGATGTCTACAAAGAAGCTAGTTCGAGGACTGCCCAAATTGAAGTATGTCAAGACGAAAACTTGTTCGGCCTGTCAATTAGGCAAACAAATCAGGACTCCACATAAGTCAAAGAAAATGGTATCACCTTCTAAGCCTTTAGAGCTTCTCCATTTGGATTTATTTGGTCCAGAAGCATATAAAAGCATTGGAGGTAAACAATATGCATTTGTTATCGTCGATGATTATTCTAGATATACATGGGTATTGTTTCTTCGTACTAAAGATTGTACTTTTAGTGAATTTGAGAAGCTAATCACTTTACTTGAGAACAAGTTGAATACAAGACTTGTAGGTATAAGAAGTGATAGAGGAGGTGAATTCATCTCAAAAGACTTCATTGATTATTGTGCAGAAAGAGGTATTTCACATGAATTCTCTGCTCCAAGGACCCCACAGCAAAACGGAGTTGTGGAGAGAAAGAACAGATCTTTGCAAGAAACTGCGAGTACTTTGTTACAAGAGAGCAAGCTGCCAAGGAGTTTCTGGGCAGTAGCAGTCAACACAACAAGCTACGTTCTGAACAAGGTACTTATCAGGCCTATTCTCAACAAAACTCCATATGAATTGTTGAGGAATAAGAATCCAAACATTGGATACTTCAAAGTTTTTGGCTCAAGGTGCTTTGTACTCAAAACTATTGATCGAGATGGTAAATTCGATGCTAAATCTTATGAAGCAATATTTTTGGGTTATTCTTTAACAAGTCGTGCTTATAGAGTGTATAATTTATCTAAATGTATTGTTGAAGAGTCTATAGATGTTTCGTTTCAAGAGTCTAATGTTGATCTGTCAAGAGATGAGGAAGATATTGCAGGTGTAGGTGACGACATCCAGATGCTAGTGACAAATACTGTGTCGCATCAAACTGCCAACCAGCATGAGACAACTACAGAAGCTAAAAAGCCAACTGAAACCTCTTCTCCAGTAGATGAAACTATTGCTCAGTTGTCAAAGCTCACCTTGGAAGGTCAGAGAGCACAAGAAAAGATGCCTATCTATGAAGGTAGTGAAGCCTCTCCTCCATCCAAGCGAATTCGAGTACATGAGGAAGTCATAGCTCAACATTCATTGCCAAAGTCAATAAGAACAGTGAAGAACCATCCTCCAGAGTTGATCATTGGTGATAAATCAGAAGGAATCAAGACAAGGAAGGATCAAGCCAACTTTTGTGCATTTGCAGCCTTTCTAGCTCAAGAGGAACCAAAGAATGTCAAAGAAGCACTTCAAGATGAGAATTGGATCATGGCAATGCAAGAAGAACTCAATCAATTTGAACGATGTGATGTTTGGGAACTTGTGGAGCCACCTAAAGATGCTTCAATCATTGGTACTAAATGGGTCTTCAAGAACAAAGTTGATGAATTTGGTACAGTTACTCGGAACAAAGCAAGACTTGTTGCACAAGGATATAATCAACAAGAAGGAATAGATTTTGAGGAAACTTATGCCCCGGTTGCAAGGCTCGAATCAATAAGGATGCTACTTTCATTTGCATGCTTCAAGAAGTTCAAGCTACATCAAAAGGACGTGAAAATCACATTTCTTAATGGATTCTTAAAATAAGAAGTTTATGTCAAGCAACCCCCTGGTTTTGAGAATGAGCAATTTCCAAATCATGTTTTTAAGTTGAAGAAGGCATTATATGGATTGCGGCAAGCTCCTAGATCATGGTACGAGAGGTTAAGTAAGTTTTTGATAAAAAATGGATTCATTCGAGGTAAAATTGGTCCCACGTTATTTACTAAACATAATGGTACTGATATTTTAGTTGTACAAATATATGTGGATGATATTATTTTTGGATCTACTAATGATGATATGTGCAAGTGGTTTTCTAAGTGTATGCATATTGAGTTTGACATGAGCATGATGGGAGAGCTTAATTACTTTTTGGGTCTTCAAATTAAGCAAACTCCAGAGGGTATTTATGTGCATCAATCCAAGTATATCAAAAATCTACTAAAAAGATTTGGATTTGAAAATATCAAGCCGAAATCAACACCAATGACTCCTGCCAGCAAGCTGACAGCAGATGAACAAGGCATATATGTTGATGTTTGCAAGTATAGAGGTATGATTGGTAGTTTGTTATATCTTACTGCCTCTAGACCTGATATAATGTATAGTGTTTGTGTATGTGCGAGGTTTCAATCTAAACCAAAAGAGTCTCACTTGAGTGCGGTTAAACGAATATTTAAATATTTGAGTGGCACAATTACTCTTGGTTTATTTTATCCAATCACAAATGTTTTTGATCTTGTTGGGTTTAGTGATGCAGATTATGCAGGTTGTCAAACTGATTTCAAGAGTGCAAGTGGTGTTTGTGCATTTTTAGGACAGAGTTTGGTGTCTTGGCAAAGCAAGAAGCAAGCTTCTGTTGAATTATCCACTGCAGAAGGTGAGTATTTAGCCGCGGGAAGCTGATGTGCCCAAATTCTTTGGATGATACAAACACTCAGGGACTATGGCATCAAGTGCAACAAGATTCCAATCTATTGTGACAATACAAGCACAATTAACATTTTGAAGAATCCAGTGAATCACTCAAGAACGAAGCATATTGATGTTCGACGTCACTTCTTGAGAGACAATGTTGCAAAAGGAAAAATTGAACTACTATTTATTTCTACAGAATACCAGTTAGCTGATATCTTCACTAAGCCATTGGCCGAAGAAAGATTTTATGTTCTTCGTAGGGAAATTGGCATGTGCAATGTTTAGACAGCAAGCTGCCTACAGTTGTCTGGTAATATTAGTTCACTTAGCATGATAATCCATGCTTATTTGAATTTTCTATTAATGATAACATGTGAATAACCTTTTTGATGAATAAGGGGGAGAAAATTCAGGATCTTAGCATGTGTGATTTAGTGGGAGTTTTTTGTTACCTCTTTGGGTCACATGATTTTAATGTGAATTTATGCTAATGCTAAATTTTAATGTGATGCCATGAAAATATGCTTAGCTGCTTGGATAGAATGTTAATCTTTTTGTAGGGGAAGCATAATTTTAGGGGGGTATTTTGCTCCTGAATATTGTTGTGTAATCATTAAAAAGGGGGAGATTGAAACCCTGGTGTTTTGATGATAACACTATAGCAGCAAGCTGAGTTTATTTTGTTGTACTAACATTGTTTTGCAGGAGATAAAGACTTTGTATTTTCTAACAAAACATGTTGTAGCAGCTAGCTGACAGAGAAATTTTGTATGCAGGCATCAAGCTGGAAACACTTTCAGTAGATAGAGTTTCAGTCCTATTTTATAGGAAATCTTCTAGGAAACGTTGTGTAAGGACTTTATCAGTTATATAAGGTATATATATATAGGCTTTTGTTCAACTAGAAACCTTTTCTTAAATAAAAACTAGAAACTAATCTTAGCCATTGATTTTTTTAGTACAATTAATCATTCATTTTTTAAAACCATATATGCACTCGTTATCCACGTTTATACTATCAGTAACATTCATCCCTCCCCTACTCAATCGATACATACACAAATACACAAAAAATCTGCCTTCACCTTCTCCGATGACCGGTCATCTTCTCCGATCGAAATTCTTTTGATTAAAAAGACCAGAAACCTTCATCATAGCAATACCGGATTCGTAAACTCCGATTACACATACACACATCTAAGATCTTTTTCTTTCTGATTGAAAATAATCCACAGCCAACTCAATGGATAATCATAATTGTCCAGATCTACACTCCCCCCATTCAATCTGGTACATATATCATGTTAAAAATTCAAATCCAGTGAATTGTTAAAGTGATGGTTGCTACCGGTGGTTGTTGGTGTAGATCAAATTTAAAAGTAATCAGAATTCGATCCAAAAGTAATATATGTTTTGGTTGTGATGATATGTATACATGTCTTGTATGTATAGATGTATGTGAACTTAGTGTTGGTCGGAAACTGTGATAATCAGAAATGACGGTGATCGATTAGATATGTTTTCATGTTGATGAGGATGATTGTATGTATTATTTTGTAAAGATTAGATCTACTGTTGAACCAGTTGAACCAGAAGTAATTGGTGATTTGCAACATATAGATTAGTGATTTTATCTGTAAAGAATAGTGATTCGCAATGTATAAAATAGTGATTGCAAATTTTGAGTGCAAAAATTTTAGCATAAATAGTGATCGCATGAATCACCAACATTTTAGTGATTCTCGCAAACATAAATAGTGATTTATCGTCGAAATATATCAAATATGGTATGCAAACTAATTGTTGCGAGATGAAAAAAAATACAGTGAAGTCAGATTTCAAAAAAAGATCACCAATTAACGGGAAAAATATAATTACGAATGGAGGGGATTAGGTGGGATTGTATGTGAGAGGGTGTATTTAAGTGTGTGTGGTGCAGTTTCTAGTTTTTAATTAGTGCAGGTTTCTAGTTGAATAGGACCCTATATATATATATATATATATAACTCTTTTCATATTTATATAATTCCTATTAAATAGGAGTTTGTTGTTTTAATATTTTATTCTTTAAACAAACTCTGTTTTCTAGGGTTTACATTAGTTGAACGTGTCTT
The DNA here is from genome assembly GCA_030848705.1 of Heracleum sosnowskyi. NCBI lineage: Eukaryota > Viridiplantae > Streptophyta > Magnoliopsida > Apiales > Apiaceae > Heracleum > Heracleum sosnowskyi. The sequence goes on from CM061241.1 coordinate 120,068,491, forward strand.
CTTCTTCAACGTTATTTTCTTAAAAGTTCACATGTTTTTCTAAACGTTATTTTTATGAACGTTGGGCTTGAATTAATCAAGGAACAAAAACGTGAGACTTGGTAGTCAAGACCGTTAGTTGTTGTTATATTAATTCAAAATCTTTGGTTCATTATAAAAAGACTTGTGTGGCTTTCATTCTAGTGGTTGAACAACATTCAAAAGAAAACACAAGTGCTTTACAAACTGATTTGATATATCTTTCATATACTTTTGAGCTCTAATATATATTATATCTTATATCTTTGATTAGAGTTCATAGTTTCAATTGTAATTGATTATACTTGTATTGTTCAACTTGTAAGTTGGTAGTTGCTGGTTTTGTGAGCTTGGGAAACAAGGGTTCAAGGAACTTGATAGCTAGAGGAGTTTATACTCGGTTTAGTTTATTACTTAGAGAGATGCGTTCAAAGAACAAGGTGTTTCAGCAAGCTGCAAACAGTAACTGGGAGATCAGGGAGATATATTATTGTATCGTGTAGTTGTAATTCACTTTGATTAATAATATATTCCTTTGCCGTGTTGGTAGAGGACCAGGACGTAGACCTATAGAAGATAGGGGTCGAATCTGACTAAAATTGTTGTGTGTTCTTAACTTTCTGCACATTTTCTATACTGCATTGCACAACGTAGCTAGCTGCCACTTTACATTATCTGTGAATCCAGTAAGCTGCCAAACAGCAAAACAGACTGATTTTTGCTTTTTCAGTCACATAACTTGGTAATAATTAAAATTGGTTATTGTTAGTCATAACACCTATTCACCCCTCTGTGCTGATTCTCATTTTCTGGAAAGAATGAGAAAAAAATTGAGAATTTGATTTATTTTTTTTAATTTATACTAGCCAATAACCCGTGCTTTCACGGACGAATTTAACATTAATTTTAAAATTTATTTTAAATTTTTTGAAAATGCTACCTTTTAAAAAAAAGTATTAAAAATACTAATTTAATACTTTAAATAAAAAAAAAACTTATAAATTTTATAAAAGTTTATTAGCTTAGTAAGCATGTAACCGTCCAAATTATCAATATATTTTGTCGTAATAATATAAATATAAATATAAATATTTTAAAAAGTCGTTTTTTTAATTTTAATTAAAGTAAAAAAAAAAGAGTTTGTAGTTATGTATGTGATTTTTGATTATGCTTAATATTTTATTAATTGTATCTGTTAAAAAAAGAAGTAGACATGTTAAAATAGGTAAAATCTATATTATTTATACTATATTATTAAAGCTGAAACATTGAAATTTTTGGTTTTTGGTTTTGGATCATTTATTATATTTAATAAATAATAAAATAATATAAAATAAGCAACTAACTGATTGTCTTTTATAATTAAAACACTTTTTTGTAACAAAATCCACTACTTTTCCAAAAATATCACGGGCAATTACCTTTAAATTAAAACATATTACCTTTTATATTTGTTTTCACTAAAATCTCTAATTTCCAAAAATATCATCTCTTTTTTCAAAACATATTAGGTGCAAACCTTACTTATTTATTTTAATATTTTTAATTACTTAAAAGGTTTACCTATTTTAAATGTAAACGTATTTTTTTAACAAATAAAATTAATATAATTAAAACACTTCTAAAAATATCACGGACAGTTACTTTTTTTTTTTTATTAAAACATGTTGGTTTTTTTATTTGTCCTTATTATTTGCCTTTTATAATTAAAACACTTTTTTCTAACAAAATCTACTCCTTTTTCCAAAAATAACACGGGTAATTATCTTTAAATTAAAACATATTACCTTTTATATTTCTTCTCAAAAATAATATCTTTTAATTAATAATATCTTTTCAAAAATAAGTGAAGGCAATTAAGTAAAATCACTTAGGACCGATCACAAAATTTTTTAATGTTTCGTCTATTATATTATACTAGCTCATATCACGTGCGATGCATAGTTTTCCTTAATATTATATTATTTTTATTTAGATTTTTGTAATTATATTTTTTTCATGAAATTTTAATATATATTTATACGTGTATATAATAAATTGGGTTTATATATCTAACAATATAAATATTTTAATTTAATAAATTGTAGAAGTAATCTTTAGTAGTATTTTAGATATTAAAATAGAAAAATATTTTAAAATAATAGATCTAACGGTTCGTATTTATTTGCTCTTAAAAAATCTAAGAGTGACTAAAGTGCAAATAACAAAAAATGTGTCATATAATGTGCCGAATTTCTTTTAACATATGCTATTACTTTTGCTTTTATTTTTTATTAATTATCTTATTTAAATTGAATATTATAAAAATTATATTAAACATTGATTTTATAAGTTTAATATAATATAATATTATTATTTATTAAAATAATATTAATAATGACAAATAAAAAAGTTAACATGTTTTAATTAAAAAAAAGTTATTGTTCTTGATTGTTGTAGATTAAAAAACGTACTTGTATATTAATTGCTAGGATTAATGAGTTTCGAGCTTTAATGACTGCACTTGTGTTTCGAGACTAAATCGGTCCTCACAAGATGCCTACGTATCTCAATTCGTTATTGAGAATCAAGCCAAAGACGCAGTTCTTGGTGTTGCCCTCGGGGCTATGTCGGTAGGGGCACACCAAGGACGTAGTGGCTTGTATGTCCTTATTCGAGGATGAAGTCTAAAACGTAGTTCTAGGGGTGCCTTTGTGGCTTGTTGCGCATTCGATGCGTTGTGACGTATGGAGCTGTGCCCAAAACGTAGTTCTGATTGTAGGATCAGGGTCCTTATATAAGCGTCTAGAGCCTAGTATCTATGGTATGTTTAGGAGTCTTAGCGAATAAGTCTCGTTATTGATAATGGATAAACATTGTATTTCTTGCAGGATAAGTCTTTTCCTTGTTGATAAAGGCTATGACTCATTAATTGCCTTTAATTGGGATTCCGGATCCTTCTTTGATGAATTTACCATATTTTGGACTCTTTTTATGAGCTGTATATTTTCCATATTTATTAATTACGAAATTAATAAATAATCTGGGTTTTGGGCCTTAAATACTTGGCTTTTCCAAAGAATCGACAATTATATTTCTATAATTACTTTTCTATCCATATCAGTGATATTTTCAGAAGTGTTTTAATTATATTAATTGTATTTGTTAAAAAAATACGTTGGCGTGTTAAAATAGTTAAGTTTTTTTAAATAATTAAAAGCATTAAAATACGTTTTAAAATAAATAAGTAAGGATTGCATTGATATTTTTGGGAAAAAAGAGATTTTAGTGAAAACAAATATAAATGGTAATATGTTAATTTAAAGGTAATTATGAGCCAGTTACTATTTTTATATTATATTATTATTTATTATAAAAGGTAATATGTTTTAATATCAAGATAATTTCCCGTGATATTTTTGGAAAAAGAGTAAATTTTGTTTAAAAAAATGTTTTAATGATAAAAGGTAATAAGTTAGTTAGTATTTTTATATTATTTATTATTAACGGTAATATGTTTTAAATTAAAGATAATTGCCCGTGATATTTTTGAAAAAAGGAGTAGATTTTGTTACAAAAAAATGTTTTAAAGATAAAAGGCAATCATCTAATTACTATTTTTATATTATTTTATTAGTTATTATAAAAGGTAATATGTTTTAATTTAAATGTAATTACCCGTGATATTTTTGGAAAAGGAGTAGATTTTGTTACAAAAAGTGTTCTAATGATAAAAGACATTCAGCTAGTTACTATTTTTATATTATTTTATTATTTATTAAATAGAATAAATGATCGAAAACATGTAATTACCCGTGATATTTTTGGAAAAGGGGTAGATTTAGTTACAAAAAGTGTTTTAATGATAAAATTCAATCAGCTAGTAACTAATTTTATATTATTTAATTATTTATTAAATAGAATAAATGACCGAAAACCGAAAACCAAAAATTTCAATGTTTCGGATTTAATAATATAGTATAGATAGATAACAATATTACCATTACATATTTATTTTGCATGTGTTATGTTTAGAACATGAGTTATTTTAGTTAGAAAATGTAAAACATATTTTTAGCTGAAAAAGTTAATCAGTTATAAATATGTAATATACTAATAATATTATCAAACAATTGATTATATAAAGGCCCGACCCAAAATTATATAGGCCCGCCCCAAATACCGATCGACTGAACGACCAACCAAAACTTTTAATGTTTCGTCTTTAATAATACTAGCTTAAAACCCGTGCGATGAACGTATTTTTAATTATTATTTTATTATTATATTTTTAATATTTTATTAATTATATTTGTTAAAAAAAATAAGTAGGCATGCTAAAATAGCTAAATAATTTTAATTAATTAAAAACATTAAAACAAATTTTAAAATAAATAAGTAAGGGTTTGTCTGTTATATTTTTGGAAAATGAGGGGTTTTAGTAAGAAAAAATAAAAAATGTAACATATATTTAGTTTAAAAAGGTAAATGCCCGTGATATTTTGGAAAATGAGGTTTTTTAATTTAATAATTAAAAGTATTTAAATTTATTTTAAAATAAATAAGTAAATGGGTTCCTATGATATTTTTGGGAAACAAATGAATTTTAGTGAGAAAAATAGAAAAAGTAAATTGAAAAAGACAATTTCCCGTGATATATTTAGAAAAAAAGAACTTTATTAGAAAAATATATAATGTGTTTTAGATTGATTGGTTATAAATAGGTATTTTATTATTTATATTTTAATAATTTTAGTGATTGCATTTGTTAAGAAAAATAAGTAGACATGTTAAAAATAAGTAAACTTTAAAAAAATAATTATAATACTATAGGTTTAAAAATAAATAATTAAAGGTTTGTCATTTTTGGAAAATGAGGGGTTTTATTAAAGAAAAATAGAAAAACAGAAAAACTAACAGGTTTTAGTTAAAAAGGATAGTTAAAAATGTAATTGCCATGTTTGAAAAAGTAGGAGAATTTTTAGAAAAAATAATGTATTATAGGGGAAAAAGTAATTGGTTTTAAATAGGTAATATTATTAATGAATAATATATTTCTATAAATAAGTAACCTTTACTTATTTATTTTAAAACCTATTTTAATAATTTTAATTATTTAAAAAACTTACCTATTTTAACATGCCAACGTATTTTTTTAACAAATACAATTAATATAATTAAAACACTTCTAAAAAAATCACAAGAGAGTTACTTTTTAATTAAAACATGTTAGATTTTTTATTTGTCCTTATTATTAATATTATTTTAATAATTAATAAAATAATATTAATAATGTCCTATTTATCTTACTCAACCCCATTTGTATTTTTTCTACGTTTCAATTAATATTTAAGTTTCTTATTTATAATTTATCATATTTATTTTTATTTTTTATTTAATATTTTATGTTCCCGTTAATTTTTTTAATTTATCATTTTTTAATCTCATTTCATAGCCCATGCTTTATAGACTAGTATGTAGTATACATCAGAGCCCAGATGTTTTTTTTTTCCTTTCGATCTCAACCTCTACAGTTGTTGCCCTTTTTCACTCAGTTTGATCCTTATTCTGCCGACGAACTGTTTATTATTTTACTGCATTTGCATTACGGGTAATCCGATCTTAATTTTCTATGTTGCTGTTTGGTTAGGTTTGCCTTCAATACTCTCTGACACTCTCATAATTAGTTGATAAGTATCATTTTCTTTTACTTGTTTAATATTCTCATATAGTTTTCTGTTTTTCCTTTGTTTAGCCTTGTGAGTTGTGTCTCTACAACCATGTTAGTGTTTAAATAGACCAGTACATTTGTCCAACAACCATGTTAGTATTTAATAGACCACTAAATTTGACCAAGCTCCTTCACATTTTTGATACATTTATATATCAGAAATGTCTGAAAAATTCCGTCATCTCAGATGGTAACCTCCTGAAAATTCTGCAGTGTACCATTTTTGAACACCCAGAAATGTGATGGAGCCATTGTCCAGTCCAACCCAGTTCATATTTCACATCATGTGCATGTTAGACTTTGGTTTGGGTGTTGATTGTCTGTAGGCATGTTAGCATATTTTATATATTCGGTAGGCATGTTTTTTTTTCAGCTATTCATATGGTTTTATTTTTCGTATTTAACTAGTTTATTAAACCGTGCTTCACAGCGGCTTTATAATAATATCTCTAAATTTTCTCAAAAAATATTCTACAAAATACGTTTTTAAATAAAATAATATTTCTAATATAAAATTATGTTTTGTTTTGAATTATTCGAATATTTAGTTTCCTCCATTAATGATATTTAGTTTTCTCCATTAGTAAAGATCTATGTTTCCTCTATCAGTAAGTATTTAAAATGCAGTAGACAATTAACAAAATTTAGGTGTATATTTATTCTATTAATTAGCTGTTTGTACGAAAGTATTAAAGGTAATTAATTATTTACCAAGTAATTAGTTAATTTCTTATGCAAGACCGATCTAATTTCTTAACTTCTTATTTACCAATATGTTCTTGTATTTTCTATTATATTACATTAAAAAAGAAAGTTTAGGAGAGCAGAATGTTAAGATGGTAATTTCATTTGAAAAGAAATATTATGAGAATATCTAGATAATAATAAAGGGAAGTTCAAATAAAGTAAAGTAATACACTTTTTTTTAATTTAGATATTTGAAGGCAAGAATATTATAATCGAATATTTAGTTTCATGCATTTGTAATATTTTGTTTCCTCCATTCTTCATTAGTAGAGATTTTAAATGCAAGAATATTAGATTTACGTTTCCCATTAGTAGAGATTTTTTAAAAGACAATTGAGATTTTTTCTAATTTTTGGTATCAATTACTTAATTTCTTATGCAAGACCGATCTAATTTCTTAACTTCTTATTTACCAAAATGTTCTTGTATTTTCTATTATATCACATAAAAAAAGAAGAAAGTTTAAGTTAGGATTTTAATTTCATTTGAAAAGAAATATTATGAGAATATTTAGATAATAATAGAGGAAAGTTCAAAATAATGTAAGGTAATACAATTTTTTTTCTAATTTAGATATTTTGAAGGCAAAAATATTATAATCGAATATTTAGTATCCTCCGTTAGTGATATTTAGTTTCCTCTATTAGTAAAGATCTATTGTATATTTACTTTCTCCATTAGTAGAGATTTTAAATGCAAGAATATTATATGTTTCCTCTATTAGTAAGTATTTAAAAGGTAATTGAGATTTTTTCGAATTTTTAATATTATTAATTCAAAGAATTGAGAAAAATAGAAAAATAGAACGTAGCAATCTGAGAGCGTCACCTCACCGCCCCGTCTTCTCCTTTATATAATAAGGATTGATTGATTGATGATTGATGATTTGTTACTACGGGTGTTCTTTTTGGTTTTATATTTTATGCATGCATTTGTGTTTTTTTTAATCATTTAGTCATTGCCATAATTTTTTAATATCATTATATTTATTCAATTTTAGTTTCATCATGGATACTTGCCTTTGTTATATTGGTGGGAATATTTTAGGTTAGGTTTTTTTTATAGCTTTTTCTTGTATCCATTGTTTTATAATTTTTCTTTTACTTCCGACCTTGCAATGTATCTTAAAATGATGGTTAAATTTTTATTTTTGTCTAGTCTCATGTGCAACAGTTTTACTTGACATGTTAATTGTTCACATTTTCTAATTTGTTAAGTTGGAGTATGTATTAAAGTTTTGTGTAATTTTTTTATATGTTAGTTTCATTAATTTCATTACGATTCCACGCGTTCAGTGAGGTTACATTAGTGTCTGTATTTGCGGATTGAATAAAAATTCTCTCGTTATTGTGGTTAAAAAAAATGACAATATCATTTTTTTTCTCGAAATTGAGAGGATGAAATGGAAATTTGTGATACATGTGGGAAAGAATCAATATACTTATATAAAGGAGAAGACGGAGGCGGTGAGGTGGCGCCTCTAGAATCGCTTTACAACTTCCTTTATTATTTTCGATTTTGTAGGAAGAAAATTGAAAATTACACTTTTATTATTTTCAAACTTGATAGGACTTTCTTTTATTATTTTCAAACTTGATAGAACTTTCTTTGATTTAGAAAATTACAACTTTCTTATTATTTTCGAATTTGTAGGACTTAATAGAACTTTCTTTGATTTAGAAAATTACAACTTCCTTATTATTTTCGAATTTGTAGAGGCGCCACCTCACCGCCTCCGTCTTCTCCTTTATATAAGTATATTGATCGCAATTTTCTCTTTTATTATTTTCAATCTTGATAAAACTTTCTTTTATTATTTTCAATCTTGATAGAACTTTCTTTTATTACTTTCAATCTTGATAGAACTTTCTTTTATTACTTTCAAACTTGATAGAAGTTTCTTTGATTTAGAAAATTACAACTTCCTTATTATTTTCGAATTTGTAGGCTCTTATGTTAATTATTGCAATTTTCTCTTTTATTATTTTCAATCTTGATAGAACTTTCTTTTATTATTTTCAAACTTGATAGAACTTTATTTGATTTAGAAAATTACAACTTCCTTATTATTTTTGAATTTTTAGGATTTTATGATAATATTAAATCGCTTCAATCTATTTTTATAATTTTCTTAATTTTTTTAATTAATTTGATTTAGAAAATTACAACTTCCTTATTATTTTCGAATTTGTAGGCTCTTATGTTAATAATTGCAATTTTCTCTTTTATTATTTTCAATCTTGATAGAACTTTCTTTTATTATTTTCAAACTTGATAGAACTTTCTTTGATTTATAAAATTACAAATTCCTTATTATTTTTGAATTTTTAGGATTTTATGATAATATTAAATCGCTTCAATCTATTTTTCTAATTTTCTCAATTTTTTGAATTAATAATACCAAAGATTAGAAAAAATCTCATTTACCTTTAAAATGTTTACTAATGTAGAAAACTAAATATTAGAAAAAATATCATTTGCCTTTAAAATCTTTATTAATGAAGGAAACTATAAAAACACAATTACCTTTAAAATCTTTATCATGAAGGAAACTAGATATTAGAAAAAATCTCAATTGCCATTAAATTTTTTACTAATGGTGGAAGCTAAAAACAAATCAATCAATCAATATACTATTATATAAAGGAGAAGACGGGGGCGGTGAGGTGGCGCTCTCAGATCGCTTCGTTCTATTTTTCTAATTTTCTCAATTTTTTGAAATAATAATATTAAAAATTCGAAAAAATCTCAATTATTTTTTTAAATTCTTACTAATAGAGTAAACATATAATATTCTTTCATTTAAAATCTCTACTAATGGAGAAAGTAAAAATACAATAGATCTTTACTAATGGAGGAAACTAAATATCACTAATGGAAGAAACTAAATATTCAATTATAATATTCTTGCCTTCAAAATATCTAAATTAAAAAAAAAAGTGTATTACCTTACATTATTTTGAACATTCTTGCCTTCAAAATATCTAAATTATAAAAAAAAGTGTATTACCTTACATTATTTTAAAGAAAAAAATCTCAATTATCTTTTAAATTCTTACTAATAGAGGAAACATATAATATTCTTGCATTTAAAATCTCTACTAATGGAGAAAGTAAAAATACAATAGATCTTTACTAATGGAGGAAACTAAATATCACTAATGGAAGAAACTAAATATTCAATTATAATATTATTGCCTTCAAAATATCTAAATTAAAAAAAAGGTGTATTACCTTACATTATTTTGAACATTTTTGCCTTCAAAATATCTAAATTATAAAAAAAAGTGTATTACATTACATTATTTTAAACTTTCCTCTATTATTATCTAAATATTCTCATAATATTTCTTTTCAAATGAAATTAACATCTTAACATTATTTTCTCCTAAACTTTTTTTTATGTGATATAATAGAAAATACAGGAACGTTTTGGTAAATAAGAAGTTAAGAAATTAAATCGGTCTTGCATAAGAAATTAAGTAATTAATACCAAAGATTAGAAAAAAACTTAATTGCCTTTTAAATATTTACTAATGAAGGAAACTAAATATACAATTTCAATAATTCTTGCATTTAAAATCTCTTCTAATAAAGGAAAGTAAATATAATATTATTGCATTTAAAATCTCTACTAATGGAGAAAGTAAATATACAATAGATCTTTACTAATGGAGGAAACTAAATATTACAAATGGAGGAAACTAAATATTCAATTATAATATTCTTGCCTTCAAATATCTAAATTAAAAAAAAAAGTATTACTTTACATTATTTTGAACTTCCCTTTATTATTATCTAGATATTCTCATAATATTTTTTTCAAATGAAATTACCATCTTAACATTCTACTCTCCTAAACTTTCTTTTTTAATGTAATCAACACTATTATATAATAGACGAAACATTAAAAGTTTGGTTGATCGGTATAATAATATTACATATTTATAACCAATTACTCTTTTCACCTAAAATACATTATTTTTTCTATTTTTTCTAACAAATTCCCCCACTTTTTCAAATATATCACGGACAATTACCTTTTTTAACTAAAACATGTTAGTTTTTCTATTTTTCCTTACTAAAACCCCTCATTTTCCAAAAATATCACGGACAAACATTTATTTATTTATTTTTAAACCTATTTTAATATTATAAATATTTTTTTAAAGTTTACCTATTTTAACATGTCTACTTATTTTTCTTAACAAATGCCTTTTATAATTTATTTTTTCTATTTCTCTCACTAAAATCCATTTTTTCCCCAAAAATATCACATGAAACCCTTTACTTATTTATTTTAAAACATATTTAAATACTAAATATATCATTTTCCAAAAATATCACGTGCATTTACCTTTTTAAACTAAATATAAGTTACATTTTTTATCTTTTCTTACTAAAACCCCTCATTTCCAAAAATATAACGGGCAAACCCATACTTATTTATTTTAAAATCGGTTTTAATGTTTTTAATTAATTTAAAGTGTTTAGCTATTTTAACATGTCTACTTATTTTTTGCACAATTACAATTAATAAAATATGAAAATAAAAAATAAAATAACAATTAACAATCCATGAATTGCACGTATTGGTAAATAAGAAGTTAAAAAATTAGATCGGTCTTGCATAAGAAATTAAGTAATTACTTGGTAAATAATTAATTACCTTTAATACTTTCATACAAACAACTAATTAATATTATAAATATACACCTAAACTCTGGTAATTGTCTACTGCAATTTTTGTTGTCAACATTGTTCTTCTTTACTTTTTTGTTTGTTCATGTTAAAAGTGTGTATACGAGTACATGAGTATGAGACTTTTTCCTTTATGTTATTTATCTTATTACGTTTGTTTGTATTCTAATGCAAGAGCATATTAAAATCTTTGACAAGACAGGTTATTTGCTATTAGTGTTGATTGAGTTAAGACATGGATTAATAAGGAGGGGGATTCATCGGTTAAAATAATAGGCCTATACAAGGTAACTCGAAAGTGGAGAATTCATCATGTCTTCAAAAACAAATTTTATCATTGTTTTTTAACGTTTAGATAGTTATTGCTCTAATTTTTATGAGAAAAGAATATATTTTTAGTAAAATATTTTATGTAATTCATACACGGAAATTCAAAGATAAAAATTGTATATTAAGAAATTATAGTGTATGTATTTCAAAAATATCATGTTAAGATTTCTTCGATTGAAAAATTTATTTAGTGTGTGCATTTTTAACAAAATTCAATAAGTCGGTGCATCTATAACAAAAGTCATACAAGAATAAGAAACATTGAGAAGAGGTCATTAATTTTTTTTAAAAGGAAGAGGTTGTTGTTGTTTTGACAAAAAGAGATCATTATTAATAAAAAAATTCTCCCAACAACAAAAAGGATGTTTGTTCATATATTTTGAATTTTTTCTTAATGAGAATAGATTTGGAGGTAGTGAAAATTTTAATAGCTCTGAATGTATAATTATAGTTTTTGATTAAACGATCTAGAACTTTATATATATATAATTCAAAACAAAAATTAATTTTATATTAGAAATATTATTTCATTTAAAAACGTATTTTGTAGAATATATTTTGAGAAAATTTAGAGATATTATTATAAAGCCGCTGCGAAGCGCGGCTTAGTAAACTAGTTATTATATGATTGAGTTGCACCATTTATGAAATTTGGAGCCGAAAAAAGTAAAAAAATTATGGGATATGTGAATTATATTTTAAGATATTATGAAAATATCCAGTAAAAAAATCGATGGAAGAGATATTTAATTATGCTCAGAATAGAGAGAATTTGAAATAATTAAAAAAAAAGGGTTGGTTTGTGAATACAAAATTGTTATTGAAATAAAAAACTGTACTAGAAAAATTTCTAATATTGTGAAATTGAAATATAGGGATATTTGGAGGCAGCAATTTTTATAGTTGGAGAAAGAAAAAAAATGAATTGCGTCATTATAATTCGGAAATTATTTTGGTTATAATTTTAAATCTTGTGATAGATTTAAAATGATTATTATGTTGATATCTTTAAATTGGGAATTGAAATGCTGGTTGGTGTCCATTGTTTATATGAAATCGAAAAATGATTATTTTGAGATAATACAGAAATTATCGTTGAAAAATATTGCACTATATTAGAAGAGTTTCAAATGACTCTTGGAAAAGAGAATTTTAGAAACAAGAGATGTATATGATAAGAAACAATATAATGAGAAGTGACAACGACCTAAATATGATAGAGGTTGATATATTTCAATTAAATTGCGATTAAATAAAAGAAAAATAATTTATGAATTTTTTTTTGAAATCGATCGGATCAAGAATAATGAACTGGGTCTGAATACTGGTAGTGAACCATTGTATGTGGTTGAAAGTAAGAAATCGAGGTTTTGTATAAACAAACTCAGCTGCTTACACAGATGATGAAAGAAAGTCTAAGTGTTTTTCTTTTAGCTCAGTGCTCTCTTCACACTTTTCTATGCTACACCATACAGTCTTATATACATCAACTGTATGTTACAATCAAAACCTACAACATATTAAAATATTACATTTTTGGTTCTGCTTGTTCACATGCTCGACTCTGAAGCTCTTTTATTTGGGAAATGTCTTGGCTGGCATCACAGATAAACTTGTATAGTCCCAAAGAATGCTTTCTGGTTCAATGTGTTTCTTTCTTCAAGAATTACTAAGTTCATGTAAATTGACCTAGCTTCCAAGCCCACGTGACATCTGCATGAAAAAGACCTTTCATTGGATACACGACTGTCAGGTCACTATCAGCTGAGATAAGTGATCATGTAGTTTTTCATATAGGTCATCATTCTTGTCAAGCTTTTCCTTTGCGTCCAGTTAGAAGATAAACTTCTAGGTAGCTGCTGTAACTCTTATTTATCCTTCGAGACATAGAAGATAATGGATGACTTCACATTTCATTTGTAGGAATTTGAGCCTTCGAATATTTACAGTTTGACTCCCTATTCCATACATCTTTTACGTCGTTATCCATCATCTTTCAGTCACGGGTGTGTAATGGTGATCTCTGAGACTGTCCTTCATTCAACCTGTTAAATAAAGAAACCTTCAAAAGATTCCTTTACATAGATTTGCTTTTCTTGTTGAATGAGATAAATATCAGTAGGCGTATTAATTCTTTATCCGTAGACTACTATTCTACTTCATTTATCCGTAGAATAGTAATCTCAGAGTCTCAGTAGAAGTAATATCTTGAGCTGTATCCATAGATAGAACATGACGTCCTTAGCTGCATCCATAGGTAGAACATGACATCCTTAGCTGTATCTGTAGATCAACTATCTTCAGCTTTATCCGTAGATGGATATGATGTCCTCAGCTTTTATCCGTAGATGATATAAGATGTTCTCAGCCTTTATCCGTAGATGAGATAAGATGTTCTCAGCTTTTATCCGTTGATGAGATAAGATGTCCTCAGCTTTATCCGTTGAGGAGATAAGATTTCCATAGCTTTATCCGTAGAACAGATATATTTAGCTTCATCCTTAGATAAAACATCTCTCATCCTTATTGACTCACCACTACTGAGTTGTTTTGGCAGACTTACCACTGGAACACTTGTTGCTTGATTAGACGTCTGTTGACTTGCTACTGAATTGCTTCCTAACTTGATGAAAGAATATCTTCCATACATTTGATGTGGCTTTTAGATTGGATAGATAAAGTGCCTTCTAGTTAGCTTCCTGATTATCAGCTGCTATGATTTAGCTTTCTGATTCTCAGCTTCGACATCATGATCAAATTCTTGTCTTGAGTATTTTGTTATCATCATTCCAAACGTATCAACCCTAACAATCTACCCTATTTATGACTGTTAGAACTGGCATAAATCCTTATGTTGATGATAACAAAACCCTGCAAAGTTCTCAGTGATCTTCAGATAGATGTTAATACTTGACATAATTTGATGATGATGCAAAAAGAAAAATAAAAACTTGAAGCTGTCAGATCCCATATACTTTCCAGTAACTTAGTCTATACCTTCTTCTAAGGGGTTCCAATAGGTTATAACCAAGGGTAGAGAAATTCTGAAGTCTGAGATCTCCTTCTAACTCCCCCTGAGAACAACCTATCTTCTCTATTTTCTCCCCCCTTTTGTTATCAGCAAGTTTTATAGAAGAGGTATTAACCTAGTTACTGAATAAGATAATTGGGTATAGGAATCCAACACTTCATGAATCGAAAGATTGCTCTATGTAATCTCTCTATTCTTGCATCAGGATCTCATCATGACTCACTTCACACAACTCACCTTCCCTTACTAAAGGGGTACTAAAAAACTCTCATTTTTCCATGCTGGAAGAAATAGCATGCCTCTTATTCTCTCCCTCTCCTTTTGTCTGGTCTCCAGCCAGCCTTTCCACTCGCTCCCTTCCCTCATGCCTATAGATATCTCAACTATATTGAATTCCTTGATACTCAGTTTGTATGAGCCGATTGATTTTACAAGAAAAACCAGGGAAGTCAATATTGTTTCTCTACGGATAACTGTTGTTAGGCTTATCCGTAAGTTAAGAGACACTTGTCTACGGATGAAGGATATCCGTAGAGGATATTGACAAAGGGACTTAAGTAGAAATTGATGTAAGTTATGTGGAGATTGAATGTTACATTTGAGTGCACAGTGCCTACATCAAGATCATCAAGAAGAGACTAGTGATCCAACAAATTCTCTAAAAGAGAATGATCACTAGGTGAATGGAGCTTCTCCAAGAGTTCGAAAAATGGAGAATCAAGTACTCATGAGTTGAATGCTGTTGTCATCACTTAATGAGGCGAATTGGAATAGGTACTGCATCCTCACATTTGAAGAAGATGCATCAAGCAGAATTTAAGAAAAGTGTGTGCTCCCCCTGTGCACGTGCATACTGTTCTTTCCTACTTCAAGAAATAAAAATGACATTAAGTCACATTTTGTACACAGTGTTCCAAACCCACATTAGTACTCCTGGATAAGAGCATTTTTCAATGATCATAATCTTTTGAGAGACTACAACCAGAAAAGAGCTAATCCATTGTTAACCAGTATGCCTTTTTGAGAAGACATAAGGTAGTTTGGCTGGTAATCTCACCCTCACAATTATTCTAGTGGTTTTTTGATGTTCACCACTGCCCTCACCCTCACTTAACTCCTTTATCACTCCCCACTGGTTGAGATTTGCTAGTTTTTGCAACTACAGTTTGTTAAGAGACTGTAGAGGGGGTTAAGAGTTGTTTATTACATTTAGGGTGTAACTGATAGGGTAGAGAACTTGGGGGTCATTCCAATCAGTTCTCATCTCAGTGGTTAGAGATAAACCTTTACCTTTATCAGTGGTGTACTTTTAAGAGCCTTCTCCATTGAAAGTTTATTCTCTTAAAGTCCAAGATTACCAGTTTCCCTGTAATTGTTACAACATTCTCACGAAGATCATCATAAGCTTCAAACAGACAACTTGATTAAATTGTCAAATACTTTCAAATCCTTCAAGTATTCTTCTGATTTTTCTTCTTTTAGTTCATGCAAAACAGATGAAACCAGAACTGTGTAGCTCAGAGAGCTCACAAATTTGTTAGTTGTACAATTAGGGTTTCTTGATAACTGAATCAAAGCTGATGAACTGATAGATAGTTTTCATATGTCACACTTTGATCAAGTCATCGAAAAAAAAGATAGTTTAACATATCATATTTTTATATGTAATTCCTTTTTATGAGATGTTTGTTATATTTCCTTTTGGTTAGAGTTTAAATATTGTTAACATGCAATCCATTTTTAAGAAGTTAGACATGTCAATAGATCTAAATGTGCAAAAAGAAAATGAAACATTCACATCACACAAGCAAAATAATAAAAAGAGGGGAAAAACCCTAACACTTTTCATTAAAAAAAATTACAATTGATCTGAAAAACAAACAAAAACAAACACCCCAGCCCCCCCAAGTCCCCCGTCCCTTTCAACTGGAGAAGCAACCAGTCAATAGCTAAGCTGCTGCTGCTGCTTCCCCAGAAGCTCCATCAGGCCCTCTACCGGGACCTCCCCGTCGGTTGCGGGCTACAAGAGTAGCCAAGGCTGCTCTCATCCTATCTACCTCATCCTGCTCCACTTGAATGAGCTGGTCAATTTTCTCTTGGAGGCGGAGAATTTTGTCCACAGTGGACAACTGGTTGAACTCCTCGGGGGTGATGTCAAGAATTCCATGTGCCATTTTTGATTATTTAAAAAAGATGATGTGGAGGAGGAGAGCTCAACCTGTGCCTTTAAATAGGCAGGGAGTTTTGAGATAACCCTTGTGCTTAACTAGGGTTAATCGGGGGTTAGGAAAACTGAAGAGACATGCATTAAATCACCCTAGTGTAAATGAAGAGACTACTCGAGTTCCTAGAGTGAAATGTGTCTCAGCTCAGATTAAAAAGTTATCATGACAAAGATATTTGAGTAGAGATAAGAGTAAAATTAATAGTTGGCCATATAAATACGTCCAACTAATTCATTTTTAAAAAGAATATCTCTAGACAAGTGACATTACCGAAAATCAATATCATTTGAACAATGTGACAAACAAGTTATTTGAATTTTCAAGACACATATTCAGCTAACATCATTCATTAAATGTATGACATTTGACAAATGATATCCCTGAATATTCATCCATAGGAAAAATCAAAGAACAACCATGCATTAGCTTGTTAACGTCTAAATATGATCAACTATTTAATACCGGTGAGAAAAGTAGCTTGCTATCTCATTGAATATTACTTAGAGGATCATTTAAAAGATAACTTCACTTGATGCATAACATCATTCAGCTGTATTGATTTGTCATGACAACAAAATAAAAACAAATAAAGCACAACAAAATAAACAAATAACTTCAGAGATCAAAAATCACTGGCTGTATGCATTTAACACATATATTCAAGAGAATAAGAAATTATTACCTACCAAACTCATTTGTCAACCTGAGAGAGTTGCTGCATTAAGAGCATTGGTAAGATATCTGTTTAAATGTTGTTCCCTAAGAACACGGTGTAGTTCCACTATATCATGCACATCACTCTTCCAATAGTACAGTTCATGAAGTATATGTGCTTGACTCTTTTGAGAAATGTTTGGATGCTTCAGCAACATCTTTTAGTTTGACATTTAGTTGAGCATTTCTTCTGAGCCATGACCTGAACTCATTTCCTTGGAGTTGGCATATTTAATATTTGGTGGAGCTGAAGTTGGAGAAATTAGAATGTGTTGCAAGAAGTGAGTATATACTGACTCGAAATATAATTGCAAAATTTTTAACATAAGAAATTCATATGAGAATAATTATCAAACATGTTGGTCTGACAAGATTTGGATATGCTAAGTTAATGACATTGTGAATATTGTTCTAACGAAAAGTGGGAGCACATGTAGAATCTGTGGAGAATCAAAATCTTGTAATTTTTTGAAAAATGACGTCAAGTGGGAGATGTTAGTTTTGATTTACATTTTGAAATAGAATAAAAGCTAAAATAAATACATGGGGTTACATATTCATATATTGATTGTATTAATGATATAATTAAATGGGCAGTTACAATTGTGGATGAAGGAAGTGTAGGTATGCCTATATATAGTTTTTATAACACAAGAAGAAAAATCACTTCTCTTATTTTCTAAAACTAGCATATAACCTGTGCGATGCACAAATTGTTTAAAAGTTGTTAATTTATTATTTGTGTTTGTGTATACTATTTTTATTAGTTGGATATTAAATGAATTTTTTTAAAAAACTAAGTAGGTCTCTAAATATATTTTTATTGAAATTTATAATTATAATAATAAGGCATGTTAAAAATAATAAATAACCTTTCAAAATAAAGATAACTATTTAAAAGTTTTTCAAATAATTAGGCCTACTTTTAAAATAATTAGAGTAATTTATGATAATTAATTATAATATATTATACTAATTAAAAATAATATAATTTATTAGTATATTATTTTAATTGATGTGTAATAATTATGCTTAAATAAATATCTTTAGAGATGTACTAAAATATTTTTAAATAAATAAGCCCGTAAATTGGTCCAAGTATATTGACTTATAAAGTATAAGCTGATCACACTACCTAAATAAATAGGTTTAAGAGATGCGTTCTAACTAGCATAATTAATTTTTTTTATATAAATATGTTAACTATTGAATGAACAAATTAAAGAATAACTAACCATACTACTAATAAAACTTTCTTTTGCAAGTGTTACATTTAAATATTTTCTTACTTAATTTTTAATTTTTAATTTTTTAATTTTTGTTAATTATATATAGGATACAGTTGATCTATTATATATTAAAGAAAAAAAGGTATAATACTATATATTTTACGAAATTTAATCTTTATTTATATTTTTAAAATTAATATTATAAATAATAATTTTAATATGTTGTCTTGTTTACTTTTATATTTAGATAATTAATTTATGCATTCATTTGCTATATTAAATTGTTAAAAAAATTATAATGAATATTTATTTGAATCAACATGATTGAATAATTTATAGGACTATCATTATCTAATTTTCAGCGTTTAGTGTCGCATTCGAGGTAACTGATAATTATATATATGTCGTCTGTTGTAATTTTAGAAAATGAGAAATTTTAGTTAGAAAATATATTAAAAAAATATACTATTTGGCTAATAAAGATAATCGGTTAATTATTAGTATTTATAATATTAGTATTTTATGCTACTAAACGGAATAGCCCGTGATATTTTTGAGGCTTTAGTTATGAGACATATTAGTTAGAAAATATAAAAAAAGAATATACACTTTGACAAAAAAAGCTAATCCGTTGGTTATTAGTAATTATAATATTATTATTTTATTTTATTAAATAGAACTGTCCGTGATATTTTTAGAAAATGAGAGGTTTTAGTTGGGAAAAATAAAAAAGTAGAAATTTTAGTTATAAAAAGAATATACGCTTTGACTAATAAAGATAATTATTTAATTATTAGTATTTTATGTTACTAAATGAAATTGTCCATGATATATTTGAGGTTTTAGTTAGGATAAATTTTAGTTAGAAAATATAAAAAAGAACATACCTTTTGGGAAAAAAAACTAATTGGTTAGTCATTTGTAATTATAATATTATTACTTTATTTTATTAAATAGAACTGTCTGTGATATTTTTGGAAAATGGGAGGTTCAGTTAGGAAAAATAGAAAAGTAGACATTTCAGTTAGAAAATATAAAAAAGAATATGCACTTTGGCTAAGAAAGGTAATGGATTAGTGTAACAGCATGACTTTTCGGACTATTAAATCTAATTCAAAACTTAAATAAAAATAGATTCTTTATTCAATAAATCCAAAAATTAAAGCAGCGGTCAAACTCAATAATAAACTCAATAATTCATGAACATAAAATCGGAGACACAGCTCCATAAATCCAATAATCAGTATCTTGCATTTAACAAAAAAATGTCCCAACATCACGATAAATCTTATTCAATAAATTACATCAAATCACGTAGCAAGAAATTCACAGGTTCACATCTATATTTTCAATAAACTTCCACAATGTACAAACCT
Organism: Heracleum sosnowskyi; assembly: GCA_030848705.1. NCBI lineage: Eukaryota > Viridiplantae > Streptophyta > Magnoliopsida > Apiales > Apiaceae > Heracleum > Heracleum sosnowskyi. The sequence continues at coordinate 120,088,572 of CM061241.1, forward strand.
GAAATATTAGGAAAAAGTGAGCTACACAACTCAACAAGTAACAAAATGACTTACCGATATTCTCAAAAATCAATAGGTGTTTTAGCAAAACAGATTTTCTCAAAAAAACAATAATTTTAAAAGCCTTTGCGAAAAATGATCCAACCCAAAGTTTATATTTTAAAATTCCAGAATTTAAAATAGAAACGAAATTCTTATCAATACCACAGTCTTGCTATACGATCACACTTTTCCAGTAACCAGATCTTATTCTTATTTTTATATATCACACTTTGTTAGTGACCGACATCTAAAGTTTAATAATTACGCGCTCTTAATAGATATCTAAAGTTGCACACTTGTGCGTCTACTAATGGTATCTAAGGCTAGTTCCGGAACTATAACGTAAATTACGAACAGATTCGAAACGTAGAGACTGAGGGATTCGAAAATTCTCGTATCTTATATCTTATACATTTCGAAACTTATATCTTATACGAAATTCGAAAAACAGAATATCAATATCTTTTCTGAAAATAAAAGTAAGTCAAAAATTATTTACCTCAATGTCGACAGTACTTAACACCGAAAACAGTTACACGAACAACTCCTAAAATTTAATTAACAAAAGCTTAGCAAACAAATCTATTATCTATTATTATATATATATAATAGAGCAACTAGTGGGTTGCTTAAGACAAATAAATCGGTGTTAAATTACTATATTGCCCCTAATTATTATATAATAATAATAATTCTATAATTAATACATATATTAAATACATCTAATTCATTAATCATCATTAATACATCTATATTTATTATTCCATTGTTATTAAATATAGGAATTTACAATTATATTTCTACTACTACTTAAATGATTAGATAATTAATATCTATAATTATATTCAATTCCAAAAATATTAAAAAATTATCAATCATGTTTGACTTTTAGTTTTCGAATGTATCGTCTATCAAACTTTTAATATTACATTTATAACAAAAATGGGTTTAAATTTGCACATAAACATATAAAAACAAACATTTACTTAAATTATAATACTTCAACAAATTAACTGATGAGAACACATACATACTTTTGTCAACATTCGAATAAATCATTATCACACTTTTAACACGCAAAACAATAAAATTTTTCATAAAATCTAATAAAATTTGCAAATTTAGAGTATGTCTATGCTTTTGGTTACTAAAATTAAAAAAAAATTAATTAGCTAAATGAAGTTGAGGATCAAAGTGCAACTTTGATCAATTGATGCTGAAAAGAGTATTATGTTATTATGTGAAAAGAAAGAAAAAAACACTTCAGATATCAGCTTGAGTGCATGTCGGATGACCTAAATAAATTAGGTATTCAAAAATTAAGTGGAAATGGAAAAAGTACAAACATTATATTCGGTATACCGTCTGAACTACATACATACTTTAAGTAGGACAACTGTAGGCATGAAAAATGCTTAAATAACAACTTTCACTCTTTTCAAGAAGAAAGTTGAGCGATTTGTAGGTGTCCAAATTGAAAAAAATCATATTTTAATTCGGCTAGGTCTTACTATTATATAGTTGCATTAACACTCAATGGAAATAATATACTACACTCAATAATATTTTGAACATGATGATTAAACTAATAAACACCTGTCCACATGTAAGAAAAAATCACCGAGGATATTACTCAAATAGTCAACAACATTGTACACAAGAATTATTCGAAGTATAAATTACCTCATACAATCAAGATGAACATGACATATACACTATAATGCACATAAACTCAACATCTACAACGCCAGTTTCTGCCCCCAATGATGAGGCAGGTTCGAGAAAAAAACAATAAATCGCTTGAAACGAAAAGTAACACGCAACCGATATAGTCAATGGACAACAATTATTAAATTGATCTCAAAAAGAAAATTTTAAGACATTGTCTAAATTAACAACTTTGGTTCATTGTTTGTAACCATGATTATCAGATTAAGCATGTGGTCATGTGTTCATGCCCAACATCTGTATACACTTGTCGTGTATATACTTTGATCTTCGTTACACCTTATTTATATCAAAACCAAAAAACATATGTTGAACAATGTAGTTGACTCTCACGTATTTGATAAAATTAATGAAAAAGACAGATACTAGCGTGTATATTACAAACACAACATATAAAATTAAGGCAACTGATGCAAATTAACTCAATTTCTTCTTAATCCATTAACTATCTCTTTCAAAACAATGAACGTCCATAATTAATCACGACTACTACAAAATTCAAAAAATCAAAAAAAATTCCATTTTACATTTTTTAATGAATAAGGGTATGTCATATTACAAATCGAAATCAAAAAAATAAAATAAAATCTAAAATGACAAATAATTCATTTTTTAAACGTGTAAAACGTCCAACAAAATATAAATTTAGATCATACCCGTGCCTCGCACGGGTTATAAAGTAAATGAGATATTTTCTAATTTTTAGTATTATTAATTCAAAAAATTGAGAAAATTAGAAAAATAGAACGAAACAATCTGAGAGCGCCACCTTACCGCCCCCGTCTTCTCCTTTATATAATAGTATTGATATTGATTGTATTTGTTAAAAAAATATGTTCCCTTGTTAAAATAGGTAAATTTTTTTTAAATAATTAAAAGTATTAAAATAAGTTTTAAAATATATAAGTAAGGATTGCACTTCATATTTTTGAAAAAGAGATATTTTAGTGATAACAAATATAAAAGGTAATATATTTTAATTTAAAGGTAATTCCCCGTGATATTTTTGGAAAAGAAGTAGATTTTGTTAGAAAAAAAATGTTTTAATTATAAAAGGCAATCAGTTAGTTAATAATTTTATATTATTTTATTATTTATTAAATAAATTTTAAAATAAATAAGTAAGGATTGCACCTCATATTTTTGGAAAATAGAGATTTTAGTAATAACAAATATAAAAGATATTATGTTTTAATTTAAAGGTAATTGTCGTGATATTTTTGGAAAATGAGTAGATATTGTTAGATTTTTTTTAAATTATAAAAGGCAATCATTTAGTTACTATTTTTATATTATTTTATTATTTATTAAATAGAGTATTAAAATAGGTTTTAAAATAAATAAGTAAGGATTGCAAATCATATTTTTGGAAAACATAGATTTTAGTAATAACAAATATAAAAGGTAATATGTTTTAATTTAAAGATAATTGTAATGATATTTTTGGAAAAGGAATAGATTTTGTTAGGAAAAAAAATATTTTAATTATAAAAGCCAATCATCTAGTTACTATTTTGGTAACTTGACAATAATACAATTCCATAAAAGATTTGATTTGTATTAGTTTTCGTTATGAAAGAAGTATATTTGTAGCAGTGTATCCTAAATTTAAACAAATTAGATCCCACATTTTCATTTTTTTGATCAGATTTCAAGATTATTTGATTTTTATGTAGTAAAATATTGTGAAATATTAATGTAGAATAAAACTTTCCCGAATTTTGATTATATTATTAATTTATTAATTAGAAAAAGTACCAAAAACCAAAAACTAACCGAAAACCGAAAACCAAAACTTTTAATGTTTCGATTTTAATAATATAGTATAAAAGTCAAAAACCAATTGCCAGTGTTACATGCTGAAACACGAATTTCCGATCTTACACATTTTCCATATCCCTGTAATTATTCTGTTGACTTATGAACGAGTTAAACAATATGTGACCACTTGCAAGAATTAAAATCTTCCTACATTTTTAATATACGTATTACCAACCAAAATAATACAATTCCATCAAAATTAAAAACGATACAAAATTATTAATCATATATTAATTACGTTGAATAAAAATGACATAATTACATAATTAAATACAAGAGTTTTTTTTATCCAAAATAAAAAAGAAGTTGAAAAAGATAAATAAAGGGCACCTAGTTTTTGGTCGCAAAATCAATATCTACGCATCTACATCCATCTTTATCTAACTTACAAATCGGGCCCCATTAAAATCACCTCTTGATCATATTAATCTCTTAACTTTATATTCAGTTATTTTTTGCTCTATATCGACGCGCGTTGAATTGAGGTAAACTATTTCAATCCCTCTAGTCAAAATCAATTGTTTTAATTATTTAAGTGCTTAATTGTGAAATTCATAGTTGATAATTTGGCATTGTGTAGTGCAATTGTGATTATATATCTTCAATTTAAGCTGCGAATTAGGGGTTTTTGAATGATGGCTTCAGGTCCTCCATTTGAATTGGAGGATCAAACTGATGAGGATTTTTTTGATAAATTGGTGATTGATGATGATGATGATGATGATGCTTTTGTTGTTGAGTCTTCTTCGGTTCCGAAGAAGTTAGGAGGTGGTGGTAGTGATTCTGATGATGCGAAAGCGTTTGCTAATTTGAGTGTTGAGGATGATGATGATGTGAAGGTGTTTGATGGTTTTAGTTTACGAGAAAATTCTAGTGTCGGTGATGTTAATGTGATTGGTAGTTTGAGTGTAGGGGGAGTGATTGAGGGAGATGGAAAAAGTGTTTCTTTGGAGGAGGTGACTTTGGTTGACTCGGAGAATGTAGGGGAATCTAAGGATGTCGGTTTAGGGTTTGAGTTGGCGTTTGGTTTGAGTGAAGTTGGTAGCGGTGGGAGTTTGAGTAGTGTTAGTGGAGTGATTAATAATAGTACAGGGTCGGGTGTTGTGAGTGGTTTGAGTGAAGTTAATGGTGGGAGTGTTTTTAGTGATGTGAGTGGAGTGAATGGAAGCGATGCGGGGATAGAGTTGGTTTCCGGTTTGAATGAAGTTGGTGGTAGTAGTGTGTCTAGTAATGCCAGTAGATTTGTTAACAGCGATGCAGGGATGGGTGTTGTGTCTGGTTTGACTGAAGTCAATGGTGGTAGTATTTCTAATGATGTCGATGGATTGATTAATGGCATTGCAGGGATAGAGTTGGCATCCAGTTTGACTGAAGCTGGTGGAAGTAGTATTTCTAGTAGTGTCAGTGGATTGAATGATGGGTATTCAGGGACAGCTGTGGTGGATGATTTGTCTTCAAGGAAAAACAGTGGATCTACTGCTTCGGGTGTCAAGGAGGTGCAATGGAGTGCATTTAGTTCTGATACGTTGCAGGATGGTGGTAATGGCTTCGGTTCATACTCCGATATTTTTGGTGAAGTTGGAGATGGTGCTAATGCTGGGGATTTTGTTAATAGTGCATCGTCAAACATGGTATCAGGCGTTGATATGCATGAAGCTGCTTATTTTAATGATGCTTATAATAACTCACAACACCAAGAGGCCCAGGTTTCTGTTGCTGAAGGGGAAAATGTTTCGGATGCACAGGATTTACATAACAGTCAGTCCTGGGAGAATATGTATCCAGGGTGGAAGTATGACCAGAATACGGGACAGTGGTATCAAGTTGATGGTTACGATGCAACCACAAATGTACAAGAAAGCTTCGACCCAGCTGTTCATGAGAACTCAGAAGTTTCTTTTGTGCAGCAAACTGCTCAGTCTGCTGCAGGGGCTATGCCCCAGAGCGGCACACTTGAAAATGCTACTAGTTGGAACCAGCAAGTTTTAAATGAGAGTGTTACAGACTGGAACCATAAGGGTTTAAACGAGAGTGTTACTGACTGGAACCAGCAGGCTTCAATCGCGAGAGATACCAGCGTTGCAAGTGTGTCAAATTTGAATCAGATTTCACAAGTGAACAACGGATATCCCTCCCGTATGATTTTCGATCCTCAATATCCTGGTTGGTACTATGATTCAATTTCCCAAGAGTGGCTCTCTTTGGATGCATATATATCATCAACTCAATCTAATCTTCAAGCTGAGAATCATCTCAATCAAAATGGTTTTCATACTCATAATCAAAGTGATGCAAAAACTAAGAATGTATCTGTGAACGATGATCAATACACTTCTGGACAATATAACAACCAAGTAGTAGACTTTAACGGGTCCTTCAGTAATTTCAATCAACAGAATTCAAGCAGTTGGCAACCTAATTCCGTCACCTCAAGTTTTGGTGCTTCAGAATTTGGTGGAAACCACCAATTGAATAATCAGCACGACCCTGTATTTTCTGTGAACAACAATGTTAGCCCGCAAAATCCTTATAAATATGGAGAAGCTGTCTCTTATAATGGGAAATCGAGTCAGGATCACATACAGAAATTTGTTTCTCGAAATTTTAGTCAAGAATTAGATCAGCCAAGATTTGAGCAGGATGCACATACATTTACCTCAAATGATTACTATGGCAATCAGAAAAAAGCAAGTTACTCCCAACAGCAGCAGCAGCAGCAGCAACAGAGTGGCCATCAGTTCTTTTATGCTCCAGCTGCAGGGAGATCATCAGATGGACGTCCTCCACATGCCTTGGTTGCTTTTGGTTTTGGTGGGAAACTGATCACGATGAAAAATAATAATTCTCTGCACAACTCTCCCTATGGAGGACAGGTATATTAATTAGTTTTAGTGATATGAATTTAACCTGCCTATCTATTACAAATACACATATTAGAACTGAATACTCTTTATATCTGTATTAAGGATTCAGTAGGTTCCTCAATATCTGTTCTCAACTTAATGGATGCTGTGAATGGAAGTATTGATGCTACGAGTAACCAAGCAGGTGTGTTTGACTACTTTCACAGTCTTTGTGGGCAAGCATTTCCCGGTCCGCTAACTGGTGGAAGTGTTGCCCCCAAAGAATTAAACAAATGGGCAGATGAGAGGATTGCATATTGTGAATCTTCTGATATGGTTTATGGGAAGGGAGAAGCTGTGAAGTTGCTCATCTCAATGCTCAAAATAGTTTGTCAGCATTATGGAAAGTTCCGTTCTCCTTTTGGCACTGAAATCAACTTAAAGGTCGCTAATTCTTGTTTACTAAACTAATCTGATGCAATATAGTTCTTTAGGGTTTGATTCTTATACATCATAAATTCTTGAAAAAAAATGCTTGAACATTGAGACTAGATCAAAATGTTTAAATCTTGTTCCTTTTATTAGGAAAGTGATGGTCCCGACATCGCAGTTGCCAGACTGTTTGCCTCTTCTAATAGCACTAGTTCACAAATCAACGTGTATGGTGGTCCTGCCCCCTGTTTGCAGAAGTTGCCTTCTGAAGAACATATGAGGGTATGTGTAAATACGGATACTGGTACTCTATTTATTGGAAAAAATATCAACTCCTAATTGTCATTTTATCCTCCCAGGCAACTGCAGCCGAGGTTCAAACTCTTTTGGGTTCAGGTAGAAAGCAAGAAGCTTTACAATGTGCACAGGAGAATCAGTTGTGGGGACCTGCACTTGTTCTCGCTGCTCAATTAGGCAATCAGGTCCGTTGACTCTGTTCTACTGTTTTCATGTTTATACTTGTTCTAAACTACAGTCATCTTATTCATGTTACAAGATGAATTTCGGCTTACATCTGGTGGTATTAACGTACTTCCTTTTCTTTTGTTGGTGGTTGGTGTTGTCTGCACCCAGTTTTACACTGAAACTGTGAAGCAATTGGCACTTCGTCAAATGGTAGCAGGGTCGCCTTTGCGAACATTGTGCTTGTTAATAGCTGGTCAACCGGCTGAGGTGTTCGCTGCTGAAAGTGCTGCTGGTGGTGCTAATTCTAGTGCTTTAAATGTGTCTCAACAACCCGCCCATGTACGATAGTCCCAACCTTAATGGAATGCTTTTCAATTTTATTAGTTCCATGTCGATTCTACTCTCTTAAAAGTGCTTGAAGTATTGATGGCACATTCTTAAACCACTTGCGAAGAAATATGAATATATTCTCCGATTTCGTTGGCAAGTTCTGTTACTAACGAAAAAACTCCTCATCTGTCAAAATTTGCGCATGTTTGTTTGAATCACCTATTTTGCCTCCGGGAAACTGCTTCCCAATATGCTAATCTTTTGCTTTCTTATAATCTCAGATTGGTGCAAGTGCTATGCTTGATACATGGAAGGAGAATTTGGCTATGATGATTGCAAATAGAACAAAGGATGATGAATATGTGCTTATTCATCTTGGAGATAGCTTGTGGAAAGAAAGAAATGATGTACATTCCTCTCTTCCGCACATCATTCTGTTAAAACATTTTTTTTCTTGTTCCATAGATGCTTATTGTCCTGATATCTGCTGTTTTGTTACTTCAAAAAATTATGGTTCAGATAACTGCTGCACACATATGCTACTTGATTGCCGAGGCAAGCTTTGAGCCATACTCAGATAGTGCTAGACTTTGTCTTGTCGGTGCAGATCATTTTAAATTCCCTCGAACGTATGTCAGTCCTGATGCCATTCAGGTGATATTTAGTTCCCTTCAATTCACTCTTTATCTGTTTGTAGAATGGACTCCCTTTTAGAAACTAATGTAACTAAGCACATATTATAATTTCTTGCATCAAAGTTTTCATAGTCATTAAATCAGCTGACAATTATAATATATATATAAATTTTTGTAGTTAAATTCAGGATCTCAATTTGTTTGCATGTCAACCACCTCCCTATGAACTAAAATATTTGTGTAAAATATGGTCCAAAAAACCTGAAACGATTCTGTTAACTTGTATGGAAAAAGCATTTGAAACATAATAATTAGAACTGAGACCTGGATAAATAATCAGAGACATTCATCTTACTGAAGTGACATTTTCTTATGGGCAGAGGACCGAAGTATATGAATACTCAAAGTTGCTCGGCAACTCTCAATTTCTCCTGCTACCATTTCAACCATACAAGCTTGTGTATGCATACATGCTGGCTGAAGTGGGAAGAGTATCTGAGTCATTGAAGTAAGTGTCTGTACTTGGCTAATTAAGAAAAAAGCTTGTGTTTAAAACTTTTTTTATTCTTAAAAAATGCTGTTTCTTATTATTGTGTCGGTTCAGGTACTGTCAAGCAATATTGAAATCTTTAAAAACTGGCCGAGCTCCTGAAGTAGAAACATGGCGACACTTAGCATTTTCTCTGGAGGAGAGGATAAAAGCTTATCAACAGGCACATCCATCTTCTCCATCTAGTCTTCATCTTTTCATTATTCTTGTATCTCATTGGTTATACTTCCATCTCGCAGGGTGGGTTCTCAACAAATATGGCCCCTGCAAAATTAGTGGGTAAACTGCTTAATTTGTTTGATAGTACTGCTCACCGTGTTGTTGGGGGATTACCACCTCCTGCACCATCAGCAACAGTTGATAGTTTTCAAGGTAATGAAAATTACATTCAATCAAATCTTAGAGTATCTAGTAGTCAATCAGCAATGGCGATATCAACTTTAATGCCTTCAACATCAATGGAGCCCATAAGTGAAAGGACTGCCGATGGCAATAGCACAATGCCCAACAGAAGTGTCTCAGAGCCAGACATTGGCAGAACTCCCACACAGGTTGGTGTTCTTTATTTCTATAACAAATATATCATGTCTTGTCGAGTAATCTAGCATGTGGTTCTGTTACTATGACCTGAGTATAGCTAATGTTAGTCGCTTTTGTATAGAATCAGAGTGATCCACCAAAAGATGCAAATACTAATGATTCACAAGGTAAAGCATCAGTCTCCGTGGGTACGTCTCGATTTGGCCGCTTTGGATTTGGCTTTGGCGCTGGTTCTCAGCTCTTACAAAAAATTCTAAAACCTCGCCAAGACAAACAGGTACTCTTGGCTACTGTCATATTTCTCTTTTTTTTTAATATCTGGTTGACATTTCTGTAGTTTGTGATGTCAAGTTGTTACCGCTTTTGTTACATTGCTTTTATAGGCTAAATTGGGTGAAGCAAATAAGTTTTATTATGATGAAAAACTTAAAAGATGGGTAGAGGAAGGTGTCGACCCACCTCCTGAGGAAGCAGTCTTGCCACCCCCACCAACAACTTCAGCTTTCCCAATTGGAACACCAGATCACAATATGAATAGTGCTGTGAGAAATGAAGGAGCTCTTAGAAATGGAGGGCCAAATTATCAAAGTCCAACCTCTTTGGGGCATAATGCAGGGACCCCTCCTGTTCCGCCCACCTCAAATCAATTTTCAGCTCGTGGACCGGTGGGTGTCAGATCAAGGTAATTGGAAAATTCGAGTTTATTACTTCTCTTGTGCTGATTTATGTGTAATGTACCTATATTCCAGTAGTTTTAGATTGCATAAAAGTAATGTATCAAAAGAAGGTTCAAGTAATTAAATGAAACTTCAGGAATGAAGTGGTGTATCAAAATTTTAGAACCGAACATCATCACTGTATTCAAGTTGTAGCTTAGCACGGAAGTCTACTTTTTTTTTTGTGGCGTAGTTTCTTTATAGATAAAGTTGTTTCAAATTTGATCTTTGTATATCACTATAAATATTTTAAAGAGACCCAGGAGACTAAATAGAATTGCTGACATTCTAATAATTAAGGTATATCTAGTAGTAATTTAGATGTCCCTTGTTGAAGAACACTACAGTATCCGTCTTTTCTGTTTGTTAACTACCATTTTAGCGTACAACTTCAATCTAGACATATTTTCTCGTTTTTGGCAGGTATGTTGACACCTTCAACAAAGGTGTTGGAAGCTCAACAAACTTGTTCAAATCACCATCTGTTCCTTCGAATAGACTCAATAGCAGTGCCAGTCCTAAGTTTTTTGTTCCCATGCCAATATCCTCGGTTGAGCAGCCGGCTGCAGATAACACCCAGCAAGCAACTTCTGGTAATGAGAATCCCGTCATGCCATCTTTGAATGACTCAATTCAGTCCGTTGCCCCGCCATCACATAACATGCAAAAATTTCCAAGCATGAATAACATTCCAAACAAGGGAACAACATTGGCTGGTATCGGCAACAGCTCCCTTTTGTCCCACTCTAGGAGAGCAGCATCATGGAGTGGGATCTCTAACGAGTCTTTGCCTCCTCAGAGCAGTGCTGAAACAAAACCTCTTGGAGAGGCGTTGCGTATGCCACCACCGTCCTTCAAGCCTAGTGGCCTTTCTTCAGTGCACTCCTCGGTCAGTGGTGGCAGCTATGGAGAGAATTTGCATGAAGATGAACTTTGATGCAAATATGACGTGTATATCTCATTTTGCTCTTGGCAACTAACACAGTGTCCATACCAATAAAGTCTCAACGTCAATGGGATATTTTGTATACTAAAGCGTATCTGCTCCTATATTTCATTTTAGGATTTATGGGGCAGCAGAACCCATCAGAAATTGGCGCCAAAGTGGTTGCTGGAGGAGCCTGGTGAGTTTATAACAGATGATAAACTATATATTTAGCAAGGAGTATTAGTTCGAATTATATTATACACATGTAAATGTGATAGATACCGAGTTACGATATTTACATATACTTCTAAACAGGAGAAATATACCAAGGAAATAAGAAACTTGCTTGAATACTTAAAAGTAATCTTGTTTTTTTAGAAAAAATGCTACTCCAAAAAGTTGTCCCAAATGCTTATGTGTTGGTGTTTAATTGGTAACTTTTCCAATAAATATACGTAACCCTGCGCGTCATTTGTGACAAGTTTTGGGAAATATTTTTGAATTCTCTAGAATTAGAATTATTGGTGTATGTTCTAATCCAGGTGGTCTTTCCAGAATATGTCACGAACTTCTTTAAATTTTTTTTTTAGAAAACACTTTTGAACTTCAAACCGTTCTGAAAGCTGATTTGCTTTAATACAATTTCTAGAGTTATTTAAAAAAAAGAATTATTTGCTTTAATAAAAGACTTAATTGCAGTTTGATGACCTCAATTATTATTTTTTTGCACAAAAATGACTATTTTATAATTATTGCCAATTTAATGACTAAACTATTATTTTTTTAACAAATGATTGCATTCCGTCAATTTTTTTTACGGACGTTAATGAATTCACTTTTCATTTTTATTATTGCACTTTAATGACTCAATTATTATTTTTTAACACAAATGATTTTTTTTTTATGTATTGACGTCTCTTTAATTAAATTATTATTTAAAAATAATTTAACTAAATTATACTTTTAGAATGCCCAAATGACTTTAATATTCTTTATCATAAAACCATTGTAGATGATTTTTAGACGCTAGTACTGTAAGAACAAGATAAAATGAAAAATGTAAAAGCAAATTCTTGAGTCACGCTTCTAATTTGAATATCTCTAATAATTTATATATATGTTTCTTTAATTGATTTTTTCATCTGAGTATCTCTAATTTTTTTTAGATTTTAGCGTAATTTTTAACGTAATATAGATTAAAGACATTGTTAAAAAAATCATGTGCTAAGTTCTAAAAACCATGCCTTTAATTCAGATTATGTTAAAGATTTACTAATGTTCGCATCACATTTTTCAAACATCTTAAAATTTTAATTTGATTTTTGATTATTCACTAACAAAAAAATATCATAATTAGTTTTTTTAAAAAAAAGACATTTGAACATCACTCAAATGTTAGATCATTGTAAAAGACTGAAAAATGTAGGATTAATTAATTTATGTCGGAAGCAACACGAGTTTACTTTCTGATGATTGATGACAAGGTCATTCGATTTTTACATTTTTCATTTTATCTTATTTTTCTAGTACTATTGCCTAAAAATCATGTGGAATAATTTTACAATAAAATTTTTTAAGGTCAGTTGAGTATTTTAAAAGTATAATTAAGTTAAATTATTTTTAAATAAAAAATTTGGTTAAAAATGTCAAAAATATATAAAAAAAATCAATTTTATGCAAAACAATAATACTTGAGCCATCAAAGTGCAATTACAAAAATTAAAAAATGAAACAATTAATGTCCGTTAAAAAAATTTAACGGAATGCAATTATCTGCTAAAAAAATAATAGTTTAGTATATAAAATAACAACAATTATAAAATAATTATTTTTGTGGAAAAAGATAATAGTTCAGACCATCAAACTGCAATTAAGTCTTAATAAAAACAATTGCAACTTTTTTCGGGTGATGGCAAAAAATACACATGTATATATATATGCATTTTGAAGATGCGTATCATGCATTGATTATGTATTTTTTTCATATTTTTTCAGTTTTCCTTTTTTCTATACATAACATAATACTTCTCAAATGCGTAATAGCGATATCTAATTTTAAAACATGCATTAGAGTGATATTTTTTACTAAAATTTTAAAAATTGATATTCTTGTCACTTTGTTTGAAAATAGTAGTATTTTTGACACTTTTTAATTTTTTTTTTAGAGCTAAAATTTCTCATAAATATCTCTTGAACTCGTGATAACCAAAACCACTAGACCAACATAAGCTAAAAATAATTCATTTGATTTATGTGTAAATAGTAAGCTAAAAATAATTCATTTGATTTATGTGTAAATACTATTTATATGTTACATTTACACTAAATATGTATGTCAACTAATGTCAATACATATTTTTTCTTTGCCAGGTAATGTCAATACATTCTTCTCCACATGTGACAAGGGTTAATACTTTTATCAAGAATCCGGACTTTGACAGGCATGGGAGTTTCCGTTGCCAAGGATATAGTCTTGTAGAACCAAGGAAAATTAGAAACAGCCATAGAACAAATCCAAATATAAATAGAACAAAGAATTTGACATCAAAACTCAGGTGTCCGAGGGAATGGTATTGCATCTTATGTTCTCTATCCCAGTGGCAAATGCACGAGTCTCTCGAACCCTTGTCCAAAGCCTGCGCGAGGAACTGGAAACAAAGATATATGAGACCCGATTTACTTCCTAATAAATTATTTATTGATGTCAAAAGATAGCAACTTTGAAAGGTTTTTACCCGTACAACGCCTTGAAGATGTATTTTGCAAAGCACGGGTTGCACCTTTAGCAAATGTTTAATTTTAATATGAAATTGAACCTTAGACCTTTGTATATTATAATTTTTAGTATTAAATTTAACGGTTCTTATCGATTTGATTTGAAAAATATGAGATTATGATAGAAAGGAATAGAGGTTAACCAAACTACAAATTATAGTTTGCTTACTAAAAATTTGGTCGGTACGGTACCTGTTTCTTGATAATTCGTGATTTTATTTAATTATCCTTATTTATGTATTAAAATATATTATTAAATAATAAGACATATTTATAATCGATTACCTTTTTTCATCTAAAATACATTATCTTTTCTAACAAAATTTACTCATTTTCCAAAAATATCACGAACAATTATCCTTTTTAACTAAAACATGTTACATTTTCTATTTTTAATTACTAAAACCCTTTTTTTTCAAAATATCACAGGTAAATCCTTAATTATTTATTTTAAAACATATTTTAATTCTATTTTACTTACTAAAACCCCTCTTTTTCCAAAAATATCACGTATAAACTCTAAATTATTTATTTTAAAACTTTTAATTTTTTAAAAAATTTACCTATTTTAATATATTTACTTTTATTTAACAAATATAATTAATAAAATATTATAATATAAATAATCAAATAACAATTATTAAAAAAAATGTTTAAAACGATGTTTGTATATCATTAAAAGTTTCACAAAGATTTGTGATTGTATGAATAAACAATAAACAAAACTGCTACTTATAAACTGACACAGACAGGTGCCTAATAATCTTCAGAAATTAGTCGCAAACAAAACCCTAGTTTTCATCAAAATCCCCAAATTATTGAGAAACATTAATTAAATTCACTGTAAAAATGAGTTCCCCATCTCTCCCAGACCCCAAAAATCAACAATTTCAAGAACAAAACCCACAAATCGACCCATCACATTCTCTCGATGTTCCATCCCAAGATTTTCAAAACCCACCACAATCTGATCAAAACAATGACACCCAACAAACCGTGGGGCCGGAAAAGCCGCCGGAGATTGCAGAACCGGTGGTTGAACCAGGCGCTGTTGCCACGGAAACGTCAGGTGAAGGGCAGGTTCAGATACAGCATCAGCAGAATGCGTATTACTCTCAGAATTTTGTGGGTGGAGATCAACAGAATTTAGGGTATCAGGGTCTTAATCCAGCAGCTGCTGCCGCGGTGGCTGCGCTTTCGCAGCTGACTCAGTTTGCGGGGAACATGGGTGATGTGGAGAGGGCAATGGTGGAGCTGCAGGGGCTTATTGCTGCTGGTGGGCTTGGAGCTTTGATGGGGGGTGGTGGTGCAGGTCCGTTTATCGGTCAAGGGCCTGTGCATTATGCTCCGGTGGGTTGTTTGTTTCTGTAATTTGATTTCTCATTGTTTCCTACAGTTATCTTAGGTTTTGTTTGATTCTTCGTTAACTTCACTAAAACTCGACCTAGAAGGTTAGCAAGAGTGCTTTGGATTATCGTTTTTTTAAGTGGTATCGTAGGTTAGCTTAGGGATTTTATAACTTTGAGCGTCTACATATAGCTACAGTTAACTCCTCTTGCAACTTGCAAGAGAGTTTATTCAGTGCCAAACTAATTCCCTTTTTTTCTTGGGTTACATGACGAATCCCCGTATCCCAGATACCCACAAATCTCAACTTAAATTTTCTTTTTTCACAATTCTGTACTACAAAAATAATTTGGCTTCAAATTCTTTTGTTTTAGATGCTTATGTCATGTATTTGATTCAATGTGCATACATTTCTTAGTTTTGTTAAAGTGCTCTATCATTCATGGCATCAGATTGCAATATGTATCTATAAGATTATTATATCTGTTGTATCCCCCCCCCCCCCCCCCCCCCCCCCCCCCCCGAATCCCCACATTATCTTATTTGTCGAATCCAGGTATCCCCGTACTACGCACTAGCATCCCCGCACCCATATCCTTGCTTCTTTTTTTGGCATATAATTTGATACAGAATTCGTAACATGAATTTTTTTTCCAACACATCTGTAGTGATCTTAAGTCATTCTTCTATTTCAAAAGTAGTAGTTACAATTATTTATGGTTGTTATGCTGTTTTGGATTAGGTATTAAACTCTGGCTAAAATCTTAATTTTTGCAAACTCTTTTGAGACTTTTCTGCAGATCAGTCGGCCTCCATACAGGGGTGGTGGTAGGAGGGGTGTGGATCGATATAGGCGCGGCGGGAGGGGAAATTTTGGAAACCGTGGGAGGGGTCGATGGACTCCCAGACAAAACTCACAACAAATTTCATCATCTGGTCCAGGAAATGTTGCACCGGAGACAACCAAGTCTGTTGAAGAAGTTGCAGATGCTTCAGCTGTTAATATTGATCAGGCTGGCCAAGTTGAAATACCATATCAATCATCTGTACAGCCAAATGTTACCTCGGCTCCACAACGTCATATGCAAGTTGCACGTTGTGAACTTTGTAGGGTGGACTGCAATAGTTTCGAAATACTTGAACAACACAAGGGTGGTAAAAAACATAAAAAGAATATGCAAAAACTGGAAGTACTAAAGGCTTACCAACCTGTTGCCAATGTACGGAGCAATGGACAAAATGTTGATTCTAACGCTCAAGGGAAGCTGGACCCTAAGAATATGCAGAACGCTGAAGGGAACAAACAGACAATTCTAGAAAATATCCATTCTGAAGCTTTGCCTGCTGAAAATCAGCCTCTAAATCCTGAAATACATCAGTTTGACAACCAGAGGCCTGGCATGAAAAGGAAGATGAGAGGTGGTCACAGCGGAGGGAAGCGTACAAATACACAAAGATGGCCAAAGGAGCCAAAAGTGGTTGTTCCCTTAATTTGTGATTTGTGCAATGTGATGTGCGACACACAAGAGGTCTTGGATCGTCACTTATCTGGTAAGAAACACATATCAAAGTATAAGCGCTTTGAAGGCCACCAAGCTATGTATGGACCAGAAGAACTCCAAGTTCTTTACCCTCCTAACCCCATCTCACAGACTTTAAGTCAACCCCAAGGCCATCAACAGAACTTCTCTGTATCTGAAGGCTCAAACCTTCTTCCACCAGGAGCTCATGCTACTCCTCAAATTCATCCTGCAGGAGCTCCCAGTCAAGCTTCAGATTGCAATCCAGACTATCAACAAAACTTCTCTGCTCCTCAAGGCTCAAACCTTCTTCCTCCAGGCACTCACACTGCACCACAAATTCCCCAAGTTAATCAGCAGTAGGACTCAATATGCATAGAAGCTAAGCAACAGCGGTAGTGTAGTACATGCACTTGGCCCCTGCCAGGCTGCAACAAATGTTTTTTCTTTTGTTATTGAAAAAGGAATAGAATGATTTTAGCATGGGGCTTGATTTTTTTAAACTTTATCGAAGTCTTTAGAATGTGTTGTATAATCCTTTCATGAATTTAAATGGGGGAAAGACCAAAGTGATCAACCTGTTTACAGATCACATGATCCAAAAAAGTCCCTCTAATCTAGTTCTAATTTCGATCAAGATTATTTAGCATGATTTTAAAATTGAAATAAATATGTTTAAGATTTCGAGGTAGTGAATCCTATAGAACAGAATTTATGTAGTTATATAGTTATATTAAAAATTAGCTAAACTTTTGTCAAAGAAATTTTTTTAGCTAAACAGAAGAAAATGAACTTTTCATCTATCTATTAAAAAAAAAAATTCAAACTTCACAAATTGCATATTCTAATAGAACATATTATTTTTTTTATAAACTCTCTAGAAATGCAGCTTAATTCTTTGTTAATTGTTTTCTTTAAATAAATATAATTATAGTTATATTTGAAGATAATTCACTCAGAAGAATTTGAATGTAATTAAAAAATTAATTTTAAATAAAATAAAATAAAAATAGTATTTTTATAGATATTATAACCTTTTGAAAACCAAGAAAATAAAAAAATATTCCTTTGGCTGGATAACTTTGTGCAGTCATCTTCTTCTTCCTTGACCCCCCACCCCCACCCCCACCCCTTTTCCACTTTCAGATTTCTTTCTCACCACGACTTCAAAGATCCCCCCTCTATATATACACACAGATAGATACAGGGAATTTCTTGAGCAGTTATGGCAGACCAATCCGATGATTTAGACCAGCTTCTTGACAGTAAGTACTCATCTTCATAATAAAACATAATACATGTATTCAATCATATTTAAATTGTATGTATAGTTTAATTTATTTATTTGATTTTTACAACTTCAATTCAGGCGCTTTGGATGATTTTCAGAGCCTTAATCTCACTTCTTCTGCTCAAAGGTCCTTCCTTTACTCAACCCCTTTTGTGTGTGTGTGTTGTTCTTAAATATCTGTACCTTTTTATGTGTTCATTTTTATGGGGTTTGTTGATTTATGTTGCAGTTTGAAAAATGATGAAGACTTTATAAAAAAGATTGTATTTTTGGATTTGTTATTGTGATTTAGTTGTTTGTATGAAAAGGAATTTTGGGAATTATTGATTTTTTGTTGTAGAAGTGGAGATAATGGAGGAAATAGTGGGCCTTCTTTGAGTGGTGGTGGAGTACAAGGGCTAGGGATGGGTTTGCCTGATTTAAAAAGCAAGAAAATGGGGAAGCAAAAGGTGTCCAAGGAGTCTCACCATGTTTCCGAGGCTCTTGACAAGCTTAGAGAGCAAACTAGGGAGACTGTCAAAGGGTTGGAGTCTATTACTGCTCCAATGCCCGAGTTTGGTAATGATGCGATGATGGAAGATTGGGTTAAGCAGTTTGAGGAGCTTGCTGGTTCTCAGGTACTTCATTTGCCCTGATCAGAAGTGTAGTTTTCTGTTTACTTTTCAGCAGTTTGTATTAAGGGTGACGGGGTTCATGAATGTTTCTTTGCTTGCTTGCGTATGTTGATCATATTATTTGTAGTTCTATCGTGCTTGTCATGGCTAGAGCACATGAATCCCTTTTTTGGGTATTTAGGTTGGGGCCTCGGAGGGGGGAAGGGAGTTTAATGAATGTAACACTCATAAAAAAAGATACAAAGATTGTACATAACTCATAGTTTTGTTTTTGGGAAACAAGCATAGCTTTTCGTGATCTCCTTAGTAATGATAGCTTATCTACATAGCCATTGCACATTTGCACCTAATCCTATGCACGGATGCAGGAATCTTTTTATATTCCACCAAGTCCCTCAATTTTCTCATTTATCTAATAAGAATTGCGAAGGGACAAGGTTAACCTGGGTAGTGAATACGACTCGATAGACAAAATTTACTGCATAGAAGCAGAAAGTGGACTAGAGATAATATGTGCTAGAAGTCCTATTAGATCTAATGTCTTTTGGGAAAGTTATTATCTTTTTGGCTAAATATTACTCTCCAATGTCCATGGACATAACTTTAGATCCAAACAAGTCGAGTGAAGTGGCATATATGTGAAGGTACAGTAAAACCTCGCTAAGTTAAAACTCGATACCACGATAAATTAATATTTTCAGTGCAGATTTTGGTCCCAACGTAATAGCGACAGTATAAATTTAACCTTGATTTAATAACCTCTTTAAAATAATAGAATTCGTCAGTCCCAGTGATATTAATTTATAGAGGTTTTACTGTAAATCTTATGTAAGAAGCAGGGCTCATGTAATTTCCATTCCAAACTGCTACTGGAAATAAATTATAAAATAGAATCCAAATACTCATGGCTTGTTATTCAAGTAGCTAACTAGCTGTCCATTTGTGTATTTATCTGATGTTACCGAGTATGAAGGCATAACATTATTAATATTTGACATCGTGTAGGACATGGACTCTATCATGGAGACTATGATGCAACAGCTTTTGTCTAAAGATGTGCTTCAGGATCCAATGAAAGAGATTGGTGAAAGATATCCAAAATGGCTGGAAGATCATAAAGCTACATTAAGCAAGGAAGACTATGATCGATACTTCCACCAGCATGAACTCATAAAAGAACTGAATGGAGTTTACGAAACCGAACCAGGAAACTTCAACAAGATTGTTGAGCTCATGCAGAAAATGCAGGAGTGTGGCCAACCTCCTAATGATATTGTGCAAGAGCTTGCTCCTGATTTTGATATATCTACTCTTGGCCAATTGTAAGTGCTTATCTTGTTTCTTTCAGCACTTTCAAGTAAAATGATAATTTTGAAACACTGGCTTGCCCCATGATAGAGGGTTCATATGATTACAGAAGTAATATTGAAGGTATGTAGATGTTGTCCTAGATTCCTGATCACTTTTTCAGTCAACAGGCAAACCTCTTGCCCATTTTATAGGTGTTGAGTGATTACAATGAGAGATAATAATAGGAAAACAGTACTACGTTTAAATCATTTGATAGTCTTTGGCACTATTGTGATGCTGATTATTTTGGGTAACCGTACCGTTCTTGTAATGTGATTGAAGAAATTAAGTTTAGTATTATGGAGTCTAGGAAATAGGCAAAACCGCCAGAGACTAGGTTTATGGCAAATCAATTTTCCAGAGACTAGGTTTATGTCAAAGAAATTCTTGGTATTTCTTCTTATAAATAGTAGTATTACATACAAATAGTTTTTTTTTCAACATTTCTGATGCTTTTTTTGTCTAGTATGCACACTTCTTTTTTCGTCTGTATCAAGCAGTTTCGTCTCTGTAATAAGCTGCATTGTTTGTTTTATGTACGTGCAGATCTCCGGAGATGCTCGACTCTCAACAGAACTGTTGTATAATGTGACAAGAATACATTTGTTGCTCCTTGCTTGTCTCCTTGCAGTTTCCATTGTATTTTATAAAAGTTGTAAGCAACAAGTAAGAATAAATGTTATTCATTTGGAATTCAATGGTGGTAGATGCTACATTGATTTTATACTGTTTTTTTTGTTGGTTCAAACTGTATTTCTTTCAATGGAGAAGTACTCATTTCGAGATATGGGAAATACACAACACGTTTGTTGTGTATACCATCATGACTTTCTTCTCAATTTTCAAGCCTTAGAGCATCTCCGAGGGTTTCAAGCCCTCGGCTAAAATGCATTGCTGACACATGTACAGTAACTAAGATAGCCAATCTTTCATTATTTGATCTCTGGTCTCTCCAACGAACAATTTCTCGTCTAAAAGAATAGCCAACCATCATATGTTGGCCATATATAGCCAAGCCTTACAGATCTGTAAGGCAATTCAGGCCATCTATTTGTGCTTTTCATTCTCATTTTCTCAGCTTTGGTCACTTGCAAAGCCATCAGGTCATATATTTGTGCTTTTCATTCTCATTTTCTTAGCTTTGGCCACTTGCAAAGCCATGAATGTCTATATTTCACTTTTCTTTTTATTTGTTTCCTAATCAAATCAGTTTTAAAATATTTGTTTTAAAATATAATCAACCATTATAGCTAGTTCCGTTGTAACAAAACTCTTTACAAGTTTCAATCATTATTTTATATTATTTTAGTCAATCATTTTAACTAGTCTAGTCTCATTGGAGAGGCTTTTAGGGACATTATTCACCGGTTTTATTGCAAGCCATCTATACTTCATAAGAATTACTTTAGTAGGCTAGTGATATGTACTTTTCAAGAACATTTTCTTAGCTAAATATTAGATATAGGCCATGTAAAAAATTAGATCGATCGTATGTCGTACATCTTCAATAACAACAAATCCTTAGCTAAAAATTCAACTAAAAATTCAAATAACATGTCTTCAATAAAAATTATAGAGAATGTGTTAAAATTTTGTCACTCCAACAAAACATCACCCTTGGCTAAAAATATAGATAAACTCGTCATATTGGTTATATGTGCTGAATCTATAGGGATCTGTAGCAAAATTTCACGTCAATTATTATCATATTTAAACAATATATTGTATTAATAAAGACTTGTAATAACAATAACATACTATTTTTAAAATATAGTCAACCAATATAGCCAATTTCATTAGAGTAAAATAATTTACAAGTTCAACAAATTTTACATAATCAATATTGAGCAGACAGCAAAGAAGAACCATGTAACGAAATAGAGAATAGGGAACTGTGCGAGGCATTTTTCGCTAGTTTACTGAAACTGTGGAAAAGCAAACGATTGTTGCAATGTATATGGTCTTGCTCGTATTCACGAAAATATAATTTACAACTTTTCATCCGAAATCGAATATATTCAAAGGTCTAGTGGCATCTTTATAGAAAATTAAACAAATAAGATAGCAATTAAAATTTAGATAAACAACGAGTATGATCTTCAAATAAGCATACCTTCATATTTCATCCCTTCCGGATTACAAAGTTTTAAAGTAGTAGTTTTCAGTACTTGTACAAGCCTTTACATATAATTACTGCAGTTAAGAGTGGAAAGTGTGGCTCTAACAGGAAAAGTCTAGCTTAATTTATAATCCGGTTTTGCTCTAGTAGACTTGTACTAATAGTCTAATAAATATCTGGGATGGACATATGCATGCATACCGTTGAACATCAAAGTGTTATCAGTCCAAAGGTCTGCGTGGATGAAGATGACCATGGTAAATCTGCATTTTCTGGTATTGCACGGTTAACTATGTCGTCGACCAGGTCACAGACTAGTCGGAGAGCTCTCCTCCATCTACTAGCATTTCCAAAACCATTCTCCTGCCTTCCATGAAAAATTACGTGACCTAACCGAAACAAAAAGAACCTGGAGAAGTTTGTGATATTGGCATATGCTTGAGGAAGATCATATCTCAGACCAATGCAAATTTTAAGCACATATGGATAAAGCAAGCACGGGAACAATGGGTTAACAGAAGAATGAGTGGCCACTAAGAGTTTTAGTTTAACCAGAGCTAGCAAATGTAACACCATATCTACTGTCTGGATAGAAACCAGTGTGGAGAATATTATGATTTGAATGCAATTATTTAAGGTGTTCGTTCTTGGATTTGGACAATGGTACAGACTACAGACATAATTCAATTGAATATAGAAAATGTTATCTTTAAGGAATAATTACAATTCTTTTCTTTAAAGGGAAAAATGATGGATGACAAGTCCTTCTTCTTCCCTGACTAAATAACAATGAAAACGACAACAATCTTGTAGTTGGTTCCAACAGCTGGAATAGTACATATCAGAGTAGACATAAAAGAAAACATTACATAATTACTTATGTTAGCTAACAGAGTACCTTATGCTGAACTTCTGCACAAATTCTTAGTTTCATAATCATTCTTAGTACTGATATTTCCAACCTATATGAAAGAGCAGACATGATGACATTTGCTAATTAATTTGGTGCCCTCTCTTTGCTTGAATGCAATCACAAATGTAGATGGTTGTTCATTCGGATAATGGATCTGGTCATCTGGAGAATTTACCAATGCATATGATCTTAAAACAAGTTACAACCCTACCTTCATATTTCATCCCTTCCAGATTACAAAGTTTCACCAAAGAGTTTACAGAACAAGCAAGTAATAATAACACGTGAGATGGACATATGCATGCTCGCTGCTAAACATCAGATTGTTAACTTGTTATCATTGCAAAGGCATTCTGATTCATGCTAAATTGACTGGACGGCAGCCACAATGGTGAATCTGAAATTGTTGGCGTCGCCCGGTTGACCATGTTACTAACTAGTCGGAGAACTCTCCTCCATCTACTCACATGAGTTCCAAGACCATCCTCTTGCCTTCCATGAAAAACTATACGACATAACCGGAATAAGAAGAACCTAGAAAAGTGTGTGACATTTGCATAAATTTGACGAAGATCATGTGTCATACCAATGCAAACTTTAAGCACAAATGGATATGCCAATAAGGGGAACAATGGATTATAAGAAGGAGATGTGGCGGCTAAGAGTTTTAGTTTTACCAGAGCTAGCAAATGCAACACCATATGGAGTTGTCGAGTACTATCTAGGCTAGGTAGCACTAGTGGAGAGAATAATATGAATATAAGCAATCATGTAAGATGTTTCATCATTAGATTTTGACAATGGCAAGGAGTCAAGGACAAAGAATATGGAATATATTATAAAATTATCATGATCTGTAATTATTCTGTTGTTGCCAAGAAAGTAACCAGTGACATAATGTAACATATGAATACTCCCTCCGTCCCCTCAATTCTTTACATTCGGGGGACGACACGGAGGTTAAGAAAAAGTGTAAATTAATAAGGAAAAGTAAGAAAAATGAGTAAAGTGGTGGGTTCAATCAATATTTAATGTATAAAACATATTTAATGTATAAAACGGGTATAAAGTAGGTATAGTGGAAGAAAATAGTGAATGTGATTGGATTTTATATTATAAAATGTTACTATTTTTGATATGTAAACAAATGAGAGGGACGTACCAAAAATGAAAGTTTAAAAAAATGAGAAGGACAAAAGGAGTATGTTACATGGGATAACTGCTACACCGGCCGTTACAAGAAGACGCACTGCCCCTCATATAGAAATTAGGAATTCAAAACTTCATAAGATTACTACAGTAACTGTGATGTCAAAGTGACCTAATGTGTATGTCGTGCTCGTGCTAAACTAATGTTTAAGGAATAAAAAATCTGTCCTTGGAGCGAAAAATGATAGATGAGAAAGCAGAATGTGTTGTGTTTTTTCATTGACTAAATAAAAATATAATGCAACCACCATTTTATGTAAAAGAAGAGTAAGTATGAGTCGGACTGAGACCTTTTCAGCCAGTCGTTGTTGATGCTAATACGAAATTTTTGTTTATAGAACACTAGAGATGTTGATGGCTCGGAATATCAACATAGCTAAAGCATCCAGGATCAATGGAAGTAAATTAGGATTACTAATGCAATATATAAGAATTAAGGACAACTACTCAGGAATCTCATTTTATCAGTCATGGATCTCTGATGTTCTTTATCTTCTTTTGCACCCCCAAACATGCCAGCAACTCTGAAAGTGGCAAACCAGGAACCAGAACTTTTAAAAGAAAAAGCGCCATCAAACTAGACTTTGAACATTCCATTTGGTTTAAACAACTGAACAGTTACTAGATGCTAGCTAGAAAACAAGAACTACTTGATTCATGAGAGTTGTGTTGTTCTGCCATTTTTTCGCCTAAAGAATCAAAGGATACTCTAGTTACTCTTGAACGACATTGTCTATATGGTAGATACATGTATAAAACTTACTGTGATTAGTTTAAGAGTTTCACTCCCCGCTTCCACTATCTTTGATCTGAAAATTTTAGGTTGTAAAAGCAAGAAATATTATTTTAAGCTTGAGATCACAGGTTCCCATCCCTATGGAGCACCATGAAATTTGAATGATACAATCTATATATTAAAAATTACTATTACTATAGCAAATGAGACAGTCTCTTTCTAATTGAGACAGACAATGGGACAGTCTCAATTATAAATAGAGTTACAGAATACTAAGCAGTATGAAAATAAATGTAATGCAGAACACCAGAAGTTTTCACTTGGTTCGGCCCTTAACTCTAGTCTATGGCCTACATCCAAGTCCCCATGCCAACTAACATAGAGAATGTATTATATCAACTTTAATAAAGAACTTACAATCTTTCCTTGATTACAATAGGATAGTCCCTTAAAAGAAACTCTTTCCTTTAGCACACTTGCTACTTAGCACACTTGCTACCTTGACTAACCTTTGAAACCAATACCTTGCCACAACCCGGCAACAAGTTGATATAAATACAATACACACAAAGAAAAGATTACAACTCAAACTAATTCTTGTTTGACTGAATGATCTTGAAAGATTATGAAACAAGAATGTATTTTTCAGAAAGAAAGATAAGAATAATTTCAGCTTCGAAAACAATAGGTTGTGTATGTTTCTCTGAAAAAGAATGAGTTTGGATATATATAGAAACAATATAACGGATAGAATATTTCAAACAATAAGATAAGATTTGTTAAAAGATTTGTTTGAAAGTATTTGAATAAATCTTTAGAAAACAATCCGTTAGTTTGTTATAAAGATAAACCTTTGAAAAGATAAGTCTTTGAAAAGTTCAAACTAGGTTTATCTCAAGAAGTTTGGTTAGAAAGGATAAGTATAGAATCACTCAAACTAGAATGTACAATTTATCTAATCCTATTCTAACTCCATTGCATAATCCGATGTTCATGTTGTTGAATTCGATTTAATCATCATAAACCAAGAATTAACACACCATAATTACTAGCAGTCGAAGTATACTATGACATTGATTAAAACAGAATCACAAGAACAGAGTGTTCAAAATTCAATTCCTAATTCAGGACTAGAGTGCCCAGAAGCCAATCCCTCTTCAGTTAGTTATTGACTTTTAGCCATGGCACTATCCAGTTGGGGGTTGTCCCGTAATATGATATGCCCTAGCTTGGTGCCTTTCTTGTTGGGTTTTTAAAATTATTACTTTACAAAAAACAAGACTTTTGAATTCTTAAGAATGTACCTAATCCTACCAGTACATCAGCAGATATTGCCAAATGTTGGCCATCAGCATACAGAAAAGGTCACATAACACACGACAGACTCAACGTATGATTAGGAAGCTGGTCATAATCAAAAACTAATAATAATAATTGTTCATTTTAGCATCCAGCAGCCAGCTTATAGTTCTTTTAAATCCACAAGTTTGCAGGTGTTTACAAACCACAAAGTTTGTATTTCATGTCGAGGTAGAAGCTCACGTATGCTGACAATCCGTTGGTCTATACACATACTATCAAGATATTTTCATGTTAATAGCTTGTACAATGTAAATTGACTGAGAGGATCTAATAGCATGAATATAGGTATCATTGTAACAACTTCTTTTTCTTTATTTGGAAGAAAGTGATTGTAACCTAATGACAAAGGTGATTAATGAGATGCAGAGAATTATTCTATATCATTCTTCATTTTTTTTCTTTTACTCTCTGTTCTAAGTTCTAACATAGCATTTAACAGTTCAGTCTGGACATGGACGGAAACCTTGGACAGACATACTGTTTGACGGTTAACTTCTGCAGAAAGAGATGCAACTTACAATTTTTTGATGATTTAAAAGGGATCGTCCCCAGTTGTTGTCTCCATAGATTGTTTTTCTCTCTGGTGGTAGTGATCAGACAATGTTGATGACAAGAGGCACACTGTGTGGTTTCAATGTCTGTCTGGCAACTTCAGGTCTCAAACTCATGAACTGCTTCATCGTTGCACATGCCGACACACGCAAACCTTTTTATGGAGTGAACGACTCATTGCTTACAAGTTACGACGGCCAACAAATCAAACACTCCTCTACTTAACTGTCTTCATCGGCAATGTTAAAGACAAAAACTGCAGAGGTTAACGATGCTGAGAAACTTAGATGCACGAAGTCTTCAAGTGCTTAGGAACAACGGGCCTAATCTAAAAGTCTTCCAAGCTAAACCTTATCATATTTTAATGAACTCAGCACCGGAGTCATAAATCTCAACTTAAAAAAAATCCCTCAAAATAAGTAATCGATTGGAACAAATTATATACCTGGAACAAAGTCAACACTCTTATGATTTCCCTCAATACCTCCAACAAGATTTGAACTACAATTGTATCAAGCTCAACAACAACAAGAGAACGAAATCAAACACCTGTCATGCATCAGTTCAGGTACCAGATTATTCATTGCTGTAATCTCTTAAGCTCCGATTAACCACTAAAATTACTGAATCACTATTAAATCAACATTCCAGCTTGTTTGAGTTATTACTGTTATAATTTTGTCACTTATACACCCACCTAATCTCACTTATCAGCAACTCCAACATGTAAGTGTAAATTTCTAACAATTTGTACAGAACATCATAACTGTTTTACAAGACTCATCCTCAAATACTCCAATCATATTAGTATTCTTTATACGATTTTACGAGATAAGTACTACAATCGAATTCTGTATGCAACTGCACAATAACTGTGACAATGCTATACAACACAAATATAATGAACACAATTACATGCAGACAGCCACAATACTAATGCACAAAAGAATTCTGAAGGAGAAACCAGACTATTAATAACCCACAATTGAAAAAAAAACGATTTATTAATTGATATGTATCACCGTACATAACATAAATATATATAAAGACATCCCCAAAATTCTTGAATCTCCTTATATCCAATAACTTTTAAGAACAAGTATCAACTTACTAATTAGTTCTAATCTACTACTAATCAATCAGATTTAATAAGTAATTAAATCAAGAAATAGAAGGCCTTCACTTCACTTCAAATCTGACCCTGTCCGAAACAGTTGTCCCCAGGAGTACCAAAAGAAACCTGATAATCATCAATAGTCAATTGATCACCATTCCCAAAGCTATTATTATCGAATCCACCGGAATTATAATTAAAAGGCGGCATTGTCAACAAATCAGCAAAGGTTACATGACCATCAAGCAATCCATCCACATTACTCAAATTGATATTCGTGTCAAACGGAGAACTCACAACCGAATTCCTCAACTCATCAGCAGCTACATTCGTGTCGATCAACGAAGGACTCGAACCTGAATTCCTCAACTCATCAGCACCTACATTCGTGTCGATCAACGAAGGACTCGAACCCAAATTCCTGAACTCATCAGCACCTACATTCGTGTCGATCAACGAAGGACTCGAACCCGAATTCCTCAACTCATCAGCTTTATCCGCCACTTTCTTCTTCAATTCCTCCAATGACTTGACGAAAATCTCGAGTTCATCCATCTCCAAATCCTCAAAAGAATTCTCCCACCAAAATCCACTACTTTCCTCCACCGCATTCTTCGATTTACTCTTCTCAACTTTCAACTCCTTCTCAATCTCCAAGTACTCATTATAACCTCCATGCATGAACGTAGTAGGGGTTTCACTCAATAAAACATTATTATTCCCGAGATAAGTTTCGATAACAGAATCAACATCACGATGACCAAAAGCATACAAGTGGTTCCCCGGAGATTGAACAATAATGGCCACCTCAGCACCGGTTAAAACACACAGTTCAGCAGCTTTCTTGAACAATCCCCCTCGACGTTTGGTGAAAGTGACTTGCCGGCTAGTCTTCTTTTCAATTATCTTCATCTCAATCTTTTGTCGGCCGCTTGTTTTCTTGGGCATCATGTTTCTTGTTTCCAAGAGAAAATAAAAAAGAAGAAGAAGAAATATCAATGTGAGAGAGATTTGAGATAGGGGTACGTGAGAGATTTGAGACAGGGGTATGTGTGTGTATATATAGGTGAGAGAGATTGAGAGAGAGAAAGAGACAGGGGAGAGAGGAGAGAGAGTTTGACAAATTGACCATGCGTGTGTAATTAATGCTGAAAAGCTTCATTATGGAAGTTTACCATTAATGGTAATAATTAGGGAGCATTGCCATGGTTAATTGCTTTCTCGAATCAACTAAAGATTTTGTTTAGATTTCTTTACCGTTTGAAGCGGTTTAGTTTTGTCGTCCTAATTCTTGATTTGATTTTAATTATATTTATTATTACTTAATTATAATCGACAAATAATTATGATTTTCAATTAGTTTTGTGCGTTTATCAAATTTCTATCCAACTTTAATTTGTATTCACCAGAAATTAATTTATTATTACATTCAATTTTTCTGTCAAAAAATGTTTAATATATTAATACTAACGATAGTTGTATTATTTTTTAAAAATTATGATTAATTTAGCACTTAATTTGACAATTACAAGGTTTAACTTCCTTTTAAAATACTAATAAAGTTTAATTAAAACCGAAAATAACCTTGATCCGTTTTGAAATAAATATATATTAATACTTGTATAATATATGAATGTTTTCAACTTTGACTATTTTATTCAATAGCGATGAGCAAATCACATATTTGATTGAGTTATAAAATAAATTACTTTGATTTTAACACGAAAATTATACTTTTATTCTGGTTCCAATTTAAATGGATATTCAAAATTCAGATTAGATATTTTTTTAAATCAAATCAAAAATTGAATTATTTCGATTCAAATTAATTATGCAAACTTTTTAATTTGTAAAATTTATCAAATTTTATTTTGATGGAACTAGTTAATTAAAATCATATATTTGATTGAGTTATGAAATAAATAACTTCGATTGTAACACGAAAATTATATTTCGATTCAAATTCCAGTTTTACTGATATCCAAAATTCATATATTCTTTATAGTTTATGTAAAACTTACAAAATAATATTTAACTTATCGATGGTCTAACAATTATTTAACAATTAAAATTATCCCAAAACTGAAGGTATAAGAAAGTGACAGACTTTTATATTGAGAATTTTATTCAATTTAGAAAATCTACTTATATTTGATTTATATTATCAAAATAACTTTTTTGTATTAAAATACAATTTTATTAACAACCAAATAAATTTTTTAATATTCGATCTCGTTCTCATCTATCTATTTTAGGATCTACTAATTTTTATTTTATTGATATAAATATAAATTAAACATAACTTACATATTAATTAAACTGGTCAAGTTATGATTAGTTATTAAGTTATGATTACTTTTTAGTTTAAATTTTTTAAAAATTCAATTATAATACATCTTTTTCGAGCTTATATCACCTTTAAATAATAATTTCTTTTTGTATGATATTATTTTGATCATTTGTTTCAAAAAATTTATAACCAACGATTGAGATCGTTTTTGCTATACCGATTAGAATACCAAAATTTTGGATAAAATCAAACAATTAGTATATGTGGCCATAACACATTTTTCACAATGTAATACGTGAAAGTAAACTAATTTTCTATAACCAAGTAAGACATGATTACTTTATATTAAAATATAGGGTTTTTTTTTCAAATATACTATCATTATGAATATTTTTTATAAAAATACGTTGTTTCTGAAAATTATTTATAAAAATATGTTTTTTGAAAAATACGATTTGCATTCCTCGCAACCTAAAATGCAACTTAATAATTTTTTTTTACATTTTATCGAATAGTTTGCAAACGTCGGTTTGCAACCCCTACAACCCTATAACTAACATGTATGCTTTTAAGATAAATTCTTAATTCAGATATATTATCAGTATCATAAGCATAAGTTGTTAGGGGTACCTTGTTTCCAGATGACTCAGCTTTATCTTTAACAGTTGCCATGAGAGCATAATTGACTCCCTCATCTGAGTCTGAAGTGTCTGCCCAGTCCTTGCCTTTAGTGATGAGTGCTTTCTCAGATTTTCCTTTCTTGCATTCTGGAGCATAATGACCCATCTTTTTACACTTGTAGCACTGGATCTCAGACTTGTCTTTCTTTCCAGACTTGGTATATTTTCCATCAGACTTTCTGAAATTTCTCTTATCAGAATTTGAATCTTTCCTTGAGAATCTCTTTCCTTTCTTGAAGTTCTTAAATCCCATCTTCTTGAAGGTCTTCACCATTAAAGCAGCCATTCTCATCATCTCTTCTTCATCATCCTCAGAATCAGAAGCTTCATCATCAGTGTTTGAGCCATCATCAGAGTTTGATGACTCACTGTCAGATTTAATGACTAAAGCCTTTCCTTTGGTTTTCTTTCTTGATGATTCCTTCTTGACATGCTTTTCTTCAACTTTAAGAGCAACAGATTTTGTCTTCTTTCCAGATCTTTTGATTCTCTGTTCTATTTCAAGTTCATGAGTTTTAAGCAACCCATAGATTTCATCAAGATCTGTATCTGCAAGATCACAATTGTCTCTGATTGTTGTTGCCTTTAAATCCCATCTTTCAGGTAGGGATAGAAGAAACTTGAGATTTGACTCTTCAAGTTCATATTCTTTATCAACCAGAGACAAATCATTCAACAATTTACAAAATCTGTCATATGTATCTGTCAAACTTTCATCAGATCTAGAGTCAAAGTGTTCATACTCCTGTGTTAGAATAGTCTTCCTGTTTTTCTTTATAGCACTTGTTCCTTGACACCTGACTTCCAAAGCATCCCAAATCTCTTTGGCAGTCTTGCAGCCAATCACTCTGTTAGACATGACATTATCTAAGGCACTGTGTAGTAGATGTCTAACCTTTGCATCCTTTGCAATTGATGAGATGTCTTCAGGAGTCAAATCTTTCTTCTCTTTTGGAACAGTCTTTTGTTCTTGCCCAGTAATAACAGGAGACAATTTAGTTGGCATATGAGGACCATCATTGATTCTATCAAGGTATTCTGGATCTGTGGCTTCCAGAAACATGGTCATCTTCACCTTCCATATTGGATATTCACTTGGTCTGAGAATTGGAACCCTTATAGTCTCATATCGACTCACAGAAGTAGGTTGAACCTTCTGAACATTAGAACCTGCATTAGAACCTTCCTGAGAGTTGTCAGTCATGATTATACTTGTGTTTGGATCGATAAACTGTATATACTAATCAGTCTTGGCTCTAATACCAATTGTTAGGCCGAATACACAATATATAATCAATATATGTATGAGAAGAACAATTAAGAACACTGTTTATGATCAATAAACTGAATTATATAAATAACTCTTCTCTCAGTGATGTTAAAAAATCACAGAGAGCTGCTAGGTTACAAGAATAATGTATTCAGTATTCGCATCCCTTTTAGGGTTAACCTATCTGTGTTTATATAGTTCACATCTACATAATCAATCTCTAATTGATATCCTATAAATCAGCTATACAATTTATATCAATCTAGGATTGCTTCTGTCTTCTGTCCCGTTTATTTAGCTATCTCAATATATTCTGCTTCTTTCCATCTTCAGAATATATTGCTTCTAGAATCTTCATGTTAGCACCGACAGCTAAGATAAACTCTCATCCCGTCAGACTTTAAATAAACTCTGACTAGCTTCAAGTAAACTCTGATGAGTACCTGTTTCTTAAACACTGATAAAACAATCATTAGCAATTATATCTAACATATTGTAATACTCTTTGACTATATCTGCTAAAGTTTTGTAATTGAATTAGGTAATTATGGACACATTAACCCTAAAATTCACAACCATCCAGTTGGATGAAAGCAACACAACAGGCCTCGTTGTATTGTCTTTTTTGTTATTTCCTTACACGGTTCTCAGAATTAGAAGTTGTTTCGATCTACCCAACATTGTTTAATTCTCTATTTTACAACCTTTTATTCTAAAGTACACGATCATTGAACATATACTATCACAATTCACAATCATACACAATAAGAATCATCAATTAAACATACACCCATAGTTAAACACATATATATATATATATATAAACAGATGATGATTACCTAGGTTAAAAACACCATTACATAGGTTTGTAAATGACGATAAAAATACAATTACATATACATACACAGGTAGAATGAAACAAATATGTTACCTCTTTTTCTTTAACGATGGATGAATACAGAAAGATGATGATGATGAGTAACCCACGATGACGATAATGAGTAAAAACCACCGATGATGAAGTAGAAAGACTGATCACCTCTCTCTCTCTCTCTCTTTTAGTTTTTTTTAATTTTTTTATGTTTCTTAAAAATCAGTAATGTCTAAAAAAAATATAAAATCCACAATAAAAACACTTTTTTAAATATCTTTTTTTGTTTTTTTATAAATCTGTAATATCTAAAAAAATCACAAACTATTTAATGCCACAAATTTTATCCTCACTAATAATTTTTTTTAACTTTTTTTTAGAAAAAAACAAATATTATAATTTTTTTTTGACAAGAATATTTTTTAAGTTTAATATCTAATTATATATAATCACTGTTCTAAAAATTCGCTTTAAGTGGTTGAGTATTCGGAAATTGATCAATTGACTCGAATATAGGCAAGTGCACGGATGATCGTGCCAGAACTGGATGTTTAACGAGTACTCAAAATAAGGGCCGATAAGCTAAATATATACTCTAATATATTAGAGTCGTGTTTTGCACAAGATAAAAAAATATTAATTAAAGTTCCATTAAATTAAAAATAAATTTTAATCTCAAAATCTATATATTATAAATTTGTGGATATCCCATACCTTAGGTTCGAAATTCATATTTAGGTTCGGATAACATTTTAATATATAGATTTGATCCAATGGACTATCCATTTTAGGCTTGGTATCAATATTTAGGTTTATAAAATATCCATATACTTATTTTGATCCATCTTTAATTATAGAACTTTCTATTTCATTTTTTAATATTATCAATACCATAATAATATTTATGTAAGTTCATTAATTAAAATATAAACTAATCTTTTAATTTTGGGTAAACATTTAATGTAAATTATCTTAAAATATATGTTATATATACAACAAAATATAGATAAAAAAATTTGAACAGATTTATTTTAACATTTGAAGCAAAACAGTTATTATACATTTGATCTTAAATCTAAATTTAAATAATTCATTATAATTAATTTTTTTTTAAAATACACGTGTGCGTAACACGGACTATAATCTAGTTGACCTTAAATTTGCAAAAAAAATATTAAATTAAATTTTTATAATCAAATATATTGTAACATTGCGATGACTATCTGCGACCGATTCAGTAGCTGAAAACTGATGTGGCACTTTTTGCGACCGACTTCAGTCGCTGACAATGTTGGGTCGCTAACATTTACCGCGAAATTTTTGCAGGAAAAAGGTGAGAGGGAAATTTTACTACAACAACGGAATAGCTACCGCTATCGGTCGTTGCTGTTTTGCTCACGTGGCATTACCTGCGACGGATTGCGGTCGCCGAAACAAATTAGTCGCTGATAATAAAGCGCCAATTTTTCCCGGTGTTTATTTTGGCGCGAAATGAAACTTAGCGATGGAATAACGACGAACAGTTGTCGCTGAAATTCTTTAGCTACGGATTTATTTTCGTCACAGAAATCGGTCGCTGATAGTAGTTAATAGCGACGGAAGTCGCGGTCGCTGAAAAATGTGGTAGCTCATAGGCGTTTTTCTTGTAGTGTAATTGCATCTTGGATATCCCCAATTGATTATTACTTGACCCGAATTTATCCTAAAAACCCAATACCGAATTTACCATATATATATATATATATATATATATATGTATATATATCGAGAAAATACTCGAATTAAAAACGAAAGAAGACTAAAAGAGGAGAAAATAAGAAATGAAAGAAACAATAACGAGCAATAGAAATTAATGATTGATACGGGAGGTTGAAGAAGATGGAGACACCGTTTCTCCCTAGAAAGAAGATAAGTCGTATTTTTAAAAAAGTAAAAATGTAGAAGTGAAAAAAGGTTTGGAGAGTGATAAAATTTGAAATAAAATTATAAAAAGTAGTAGAGATCGAAATTTCCCTAAAATATATTGGGGTAATTCATTCAAAACACGCATTGATATTAAAATTTTAATTATAAAATATTAAATATATTAAATTACTAATAATATATAGGATTAATATGTATTTTAACACATGTATTTACAGAAAATTAAAACTCAAATTGAAATAAAAGTCTAATAAACGAATGTTATTTAATTATGTAAATATAAAGAATCGATTTCAAATAAAATCAAAGAAATTAAATTAGATAATAAATCTAATATCTATACTATTATATTAAAGACGAAACATTGAAAGTTTTGTAGTCTGGTACTCGAAGTTTTTGTAGTATGATCACTCCATTCATAGCAGGTAGATATTTCTGATCAAATCGATGAGAACCGTTATATAGAATATCTTTTCTATTTTCCCAACTAAAACATCTCATTTTCCAAAAATATCGCAGATAGTTTCATTTAATAAAATAACATAATAAGATTATAATTGTTAATAACAAACTCATTACCATTTTTACTCATAGTGTATTCTTATTTATATTTTCTAACTAAAATTTTTACTTTTCTATTTTTTCTAAATAAAAATCTCCCATTTTTCAAAAATATCACGAACAGTTCTATTTAATAAAATAAAATAATAATATTATAATTATTAATGACTAACCGATTAGCTTTTTTTTCCATAACGTATATTCTTTTTTATATTTTTTAACAAATATTTCTCCTAACTAAAACCTTAAAAATATCACGGGATATTCAATTTAGTAGCATAAAATACTAATATTATAAATCTATCTATCTATCTATGCTATATTATTAAATACGAAACATTGAAAGTTTTGATACCCGTTTTTTGGTACCTGTTTTTTGGTAAGGTATTTGTCTTATTTAATTGTTTATTTAATTATTATAAAAATTATTATAATCAGTTACCCTTCGAGTTAATATACATTACCATTTTTTTCTAAAAATAACACGGGCAATTTTCTTTAATTTTCTTTTTGAGCTAAAACATGTTGCTTTTTCTACTTCCGTTACTAAAATACCCCATTTTCCAAATATATCACGAGCAAACCTTACTTATTTATTTTAAAACCTATTTTAATACTTTTAATTGGCAATTACCTTTCCCCTCTTTTTCTAAAAAAATCACGGGCAATTATCTTTTCAGCTAAAACATGTTATATTTTCTATGTTTCTTACTAAAATCCCTCCTTTTCCAAATATATCACGCGCAAACCTTTACTTATTTACTTTAAAATCTATTTTAATAATTTTATTGACAATTACCCTTTTCAACTAAAATAACCTTTTCTATTTTTCTTACTAAAACCCCTCTTTTTTCAAAAAATATCACGGGAAAATCGTTACTTTTATATTTTAAAATTCAACGAAAACATGTTATTTTCTATTTTTCTTACTAAAACCCCTCCTTTTCCAAAATATCACGGGCAAACCGTTACTTATTTATTTTAAAATCTATTTTAATACTTTTAATTATTTAAAAATGTTTAACACGCTTACTTATTTTTTTAATAAATGTAATTAATAAAATATAAAATATAAATAATAAAATTAACAATTATTAAAAACAATTCATGCATCGCACGAGTTTTAAGCTATTTATAATCAATCAATACTATTATATAATAGACGAAAGATTAAAAGTTTGGTTGGTCGGTATGGTACGTTGTGATTTTACTTAATTGCCCTTAATTAACTGTACTTCGTGTTTTTACTTAATTAACCTTACTTATTTATAGAAATATTTTATTAAATAATAATATTACCTATTTATAACCAATTACCTTTTTCACCAAAAATACATTATTTTTACTATTTTTTCTAACAAATTCCCCTACTTTTTCAAATATATCACGGGCAATTACCTTTTTAACTAAAACATGTTAGTTTTTCTATTTTTCCTTACTAAACCTCTCATTTTCCAAAAATATCACGGACAAATATTTAGTTATTTATTTTTAAACCTATTTTAATATTATAATTATTTTTTAAAAGTTTACCTATTTTAACTTGTCTACTTATTTTTTTTAACAAATGCAATTACTAAAAATATTAAAATATAAATAATCAAATACCTATTTATAACCAATTACCATTTCAGCTAAAACACATTATATATTTTTTTCTAACAAAGTCCCTCCCTTTCTAAATATATCACGGAAAATTGTCTTTTACAATTTACTTTTTCTATTTTTCTCACTAAAATATATTCTTTTTCCAAAAATATCATAGGAAATCTTTTACTTATTTATTTTAAAACGTATTTAAATACTTTTAATTATTAAATTTTAAAACCTCATTTTCCAAAAATATCACGGGCATTTACCTTTTTAAGCTAAATATATGTTACATTTTTTATTTTTTCTTACTAAAACCCCTCATTTCCAAAAATATAACGGGCAAACCCATACTTATTTTTTTTAAATCTGTTTTAATGTTTTTAATTAATTAAAAGTGTTTAGCTATTTTAATATGTCTACTTATTTTTTGCACAATTACAATTAATAAAATATTAAAAAATAATAATGAAATAACAATTAACAATCTGTGCATCGCACAAGTTTTAAACTAGTAATTATATAATTGCAGAGAATATTATCCGAGTTTAGCAATAGTTTGGTCCTAATTTATTAATAAGAAGTATAAATTTACTAATTAATCAATATACTTATATAAATGTGAAGACAAGGACGGTGAGATGAAGCCTCTTAAATATTTTCGATCAATTTTTATAATTTTTTCGAATTTTTAAATTATTAATTAAAGATTTGAAAATATCTCAATTATCTTTAAAATCTTTACTAGTATAGGAAACTAAATATAAAATTTTAATATTCTTACCTTTAAAATATTTACAAATGAAAAAACTAAGTATACAATTTTTAAATTATTCTAAATTTTTTATTAGAAAATATCTCTATTGACTTTTAAATTTTTTATGAGAAAACGATTTATTCAAAAGAGCATATTATATGCTATAATTTAATATTGAATGTTTTATTATATATTTTAAAATATAAGTTGGAATATGAATGTTGAGAAAAATAAAAATGGTGATACATATATTAATATTTGATAGATACAATATTAAAATAATGAAAATATTAAACAATTACTTTTTTTTAAATTTATTCAAAATTTCAGTAAATGACCAAGACGAAATGGAGAATTCAAAGAAAACCTTAATTTCATGTTAAAAATATTATTGTATTTATGAACATATTTTTAAAAAATAATTATAAAACCGCTTCGAAATACGGTTTAGTAAATTAATTAAAATTTAAAAGAAATGCAATTCGTTTGTTTTTAAATAAAAAAAATGCAAGTTGTTAGTATTTTATTCTAGACTAAACTAGACAATCCCGGAACACCTTCAAATATTATTAACAAATATACAATAATTTAAATAAAATAAATGATCTCTATATCTCCATTTCACCCCCTTTTTCAGTTTATATTTTATTCTTTCTTCTTCTTCATCTTCATTTCTGCAAAATCAATTTCACATTTTTCAAAAAAAGCACCGGAAAAATGAGCACCGGCGAGCTTCTCAGCATCGAGCCTACAGAGCTCAAATTCCAATGTAATTTCCGGCGATCCCATCTCCGATCTGATCCTTTAATCTCTCTCTCTCTCTCAATCTTTTAAAGTTTTGATTTTTAATTTGATTTAAATTTGTTAATTCTTGATGGCAGTTGAGCTAAGAAAACAGATCTCTTCGACCCTTCAATTGTCAAATAAAACCGACAATCATGTGGCTTTTAAGGTGTGATCTTTGTTTTTACATTGTAAACTTTTGATCTTTATGTATATATAAACATGTATGTATAGAATTGTGAATTATGAATGTTTGATGTTCAGGTTAAGACCACGAATCCGAAGAAGTATTGTGTTCGTCCCAACACAGGAGTTGTTTCGCCGCGATCAACATGTGATATAATGGGTGTGTATTTGAATTTTTATACTTGAACATGTGATTTAATGGGTGTGTATTTGAATTTTTATACTTGAACATGTGATTTGATGGGTGTGTATTTTAATTTTTATACTTGAACATGTGATTTAATGGGTGTGTATCTGAATTTTTATACTGTGGTTTTGATTGCGTGTTTGTGGTAATAAAGTTTGGATTTTTCTGTAGCAGAATAGTTAGTTTGGTTCGAGATTTAGGTTTATTTTGAATGCAAGTTAGTTTTGTTGGGTAGTTTTATGATAAGACAAAAAGATTTGATGTTTAACAGACAATGTGGATAAAGAGATTGTGAATTGTGATTGTACCTAGGATCAGAAAGCGATAGCTTCGTCTATGTAAAAATCATAGGCAAACAGTAAAACACTAATCCGTGTACTCTTTTTTTCTTTGCGGAAAAATATTCGTAATTTTCATCTTTTAAAAGGAATGAATAGGG
Source organism: Heracleum sosnowskyi (assembly GCA_030848705.1). Lineage (NCBI taxonomy): Eukaryota > Viridiplantae > Streptophyta > Magnoliopsida > Apiales > Apiaceae > Heracleum > Heracleum sosnowskyi. The sequence goes on from CM061241.1 coordinate 120,128,041, forward strand.
ACATTAATATTATTCCTTCCTCCATTTTGTATGTACGAATTTAAGGTAGAGCTCATTTTCGCATATTTGGATGAATGTTTTCTTCTACTTGGATGATATAAAATACCAAATTGGTTTACATATATATTATTAAATTGACTGGAAGTGTCCAAAATGGATACATGTCCAAGTGTCGGACTCCGCAATTTTTGAAATGTATATACACATATATGTTTTTGGCCAAAAGTAAGTATCTGAGTTCCCCTACCCATGTCAGAGTGTTGAGTGTGCGCCACGGGTACTTCAGGGAACAGAGTCTGCAAACTTCATCAGATTTTTTTGACTCTCTTTTTTTTTTTCACTATTGACTCTTACATTCTTCCCTTCCACCTTTAATTTAGTTCATAATATCATTACCTCTTCCCATACTTTCCAACCAAATCAGAGTATAAGTAGTTAGTAATGGGGTAATCATCACTATAAACGTGTAGGCAAGCCATACTTTCTAATACTCACATTTTGATGTTACCATCCACTTTTTTTACTACAACATTTATATTGAACTTTTACCTACTAATTTATTTGGAAAATTGATCTCTCTTGGGTGCACTATTGATTCTGTCTATTGTGCTACAATCCCGGTCTACCTTTAATCTTTTTGTAACCAACTCGTGAAATGTACGACGTTGCTACAGTTACAATGCAAGCACAAAAGGAGGCTCCTCCAGACATGCAATGCAAGGACAAATTTCTCCTTCAGAGTGTGATTTCACCTGCTGGAGTATCAGCTAAGGACATCACCCCTGAAATGGTATGTTACACAATTTCTGTACCATCAAGAAAAGATCGATTAATTTGCTACACTTGTTCTTTTTTTAACTGAGGTTGCATGCTTATAGTTCTCTAAGGAGGCTGGACATGTTGTGGAGGAATGCAAGTTGAAAGTGGTCTATGTTGCTCCACCCCAACCACCCTCACCTGTAGCCGAGGGATCGGAAGAAGGTTCTTCGCCTAGGGCCTCACACATGGATAATGGGAATTCAAACAATTCCGAGGTTGGTCTTAAATTCCTTTTAAATATTATTAGGAAATTTTCTGTGCTAATTTCAAGTGATTTTGATGGAATGCCTTATCTGTTGCTTATAGGTGTCACGGTCATTTGTTGATTCTCATGACAAATCTTCAGAGGTAAACAAGATATACTTGGATAGATGTTAATATCTATACGGAAACAGGCAGGCTTTTAAATATCCAGTATGTATATATTGAGTCTTTTAATTATCTTGCTGGACTTTTAATAGAATCACTCCTTTACTTAATTTGGGGCGAGTCTTGTGTTAATCAAGCAAGATTGATGAATCTGATTACTCAGCAATAGCTGTCTATGTGATCAGTTTCCGGAATCACTTTAAACAAATAGGTTTAATTTCTTAGTTCTTGATATTTGAAATAGCAGTCTGCTGTTTAAAAAGAGGCGAGTAATTATTAACCTGTTCTGTTTACAGTATCATATATTTTGAGTTGATCTGTTATTTTGTAATTGAGAAGTCATTTGTTAATTATATCTAGTCTTGCTTAGATTTTGAAGTTGCTAATCAGTAATCTGAATTTGTCCCATGACCTACATGTGCAGAGTGTAATTACTTATGTGGTAAAATTTGTAAGCGAGTTAAGGTAAGCGCACCATTGACAGGCACATTGATTACAAATTGCTCTAGCATAAACAGAATCTCTAGTCTAGAGATAATGCTGAGTGGCTTGGTCTAAAAATTGGGGGAAATTCTTAATTTTGTGCAATTAGAAAATGATGGCCTTTCGTAATAATATGTCGAAAGTTTAAACATGAGTGGAAACACGTGTGCATGTGTATTTAAACTTCTCTATTTTAACCTTAACCAAGAAATAGAAATTTAAGCTGATCAGAACAAAAAGAGTTACTCAGGTTATTATTTTTTGTTCTTAGAACCGGGGTAACTCATAACTGTATACCCTGTCTTGCTTCTTTATGCTTTATGTGCTCTCTATTTAGATGGATAACTACAACTATTTGGCACTAGTATCTACTAAATCCAGTCCTCAGTTAAGTGTGCATTTGGTAATTTTGATTTAATTGCAATGTACTGATATATGGTTTAGAAGTTCTCGGCTTCGATGACATTTAGTGGATAGAGACTATTGGACTCCCATACCCTGATGCATTTTCTTGTCCGAGGATATGATGAAATCTAGCTGTATGGATTGGCCTTTAGTTATAAGATATACCTTATTTTGATTTTCTAGCTAGAGACTTGGGAATATGTTACTGTGCTGCTGTTGGGGCTTTTCTGGAGTCCATTCATTCATTTGCTTGTTTTTTTATGCAATTGAGTTCACATTTCACATTTCACATTTCTTTGTTTTTGGTTGTTTCTCTTTGTTTTATTTGCTTGAGTTTGGTGTAATATCTATTATATTGTTATAGGTAAGGGCCCTTATCTCGAAATTGAGTGAAGAAAAATCTGCTGCACTTCAGCAGGGTAATAAACTTCGTCAGGAATTGGTGAGAATAACAATTCAACTCAGCTTTCTAAACTTTAATGTATCCGTTCTCTAGGCTATCTTCATGCAATACCCTTTGTTCTTCACTTTGCATTTTCTCTACCACCCCCCCCCCCCCCCCCCCCCCCCTCTTTTATTTTTGGGTTTGACTTCTTTTTCCGATTATTAAGATAGTTTTATATATACAGAGAAAACATATATATTAATAAAATCAAACGACAATTCTTTATGAAAGCTCAGTAAATTATTACAATAATAGCTTCTATGAATGAAGCCAAAACAACTCAAGCGAACTTGGAAGTCAGAATGAGTATATAGAACTGTAGAAACAATCTGTAGAACTTTTGGAACAACCAAATACGATGTCTAAAGTTGAACACCACTGAAAATCGTCATAAAAATCAATGAAGTTTTCACAAGATATTAATGAACTTTTCAAGCATAACGTATTTTATTCTCCTGCCCACTGATCAGGGCTTGCTGTGATATTGATATATAAGAAGTAACACATAAACGACCTCTTAATGATATGTTCGCTAAATAGCTTGAGGCCCAGCATGTTATTTACGTGCACATGTCATTTGGAGCTTGAAGTTCAAAGAAATGTATGTCTAATCCATACCTCACCTTATGATGTATCCAGTTCTTTAGGTATTTTTGTTACAGTTGAGAGCTATGGTCGATTGATTATCCTTTTTAATAATTGATATACAGGTCAAATAGAAGTAAAAACCTAGCTTATATATAAACGGTGATGGAATCAAGCCCATTGAACTCCACTGTAGAACAATACTAAACCACCAAACCTACAAAAAAGTGCTTTACATATTATCTCATGCTACACAAAATTTATACACTTATATGCTTCCTTGATGCAACGTTTTAAACTTTCTCCTTAATGTTAATTGTACATATAAAAGGCTTATTTCAATGAATTGCAATTTGCAGGAATTCTTGAGGCGTTCTAGTGGCGGAAAAAGTCAAGGTGGTGTTTCAATGACGTTTGTGGCCGTTGTTGGCTTGATTGGTATACTTTTGGGGTACCTCTTGAAGAGGGCATGATTATTTCTATGGCACTCTTTTGTTGCACTCAACATTTTGACGATATTCTTGTTGTTTTGGCAATCTTAAGAGGTTGATATAGGACAGAAAACCGGTTTGTGAGAGATTTCTCACCCCTAAAATAGGCGTAGGAAAACTCTTTAGGTGAAGTCATGGTTTCTATAGTTGTTGGCACTTGCAAAATGCTGCTCATTGTGTCTTTCTTTTATTAGCATGCATTCTTTTGTTGCAACTTCAAGAAATACTTTCTTTTTAAATACTAGGTTACTTTCTTTATTATTATGGCATTGTGACAATGTAGGGAGTCACCCGACTCAACTCTGTGTTCAATGGTTATCGTTTGATAATCCTTGTCTCTTTTTTTCCCCCACATAGAGAACTCGAATCCTTTTTAATATATGATAAATTAGTTAAAGTTTAAACGAATTTCCTCCAACTCTAAAAAAGAAGCATCGTTTTTTAAAATTTCAAATACTTGTATAATATGAACTAGAGGTTAATTTGATAAGATATTCCTTTATTCCTTATATAATATGAACTAGAGGTTAATTAGTCTTCTTTCATAATATAAGTTGAGGGATCAAGTATTTGAAAAAGTAAAGAAATTTTATAGTAATTGCAAATAAAAATAGTCTTTAAGAGAACTCCAATGCACTACACTAGATTAGTAAGGAGAATCAAAGAGAATAAAAAAACACAAAAATGTGCAAAGAGAAGCTGGTTTATGAAATTTTTCCAAAATGCTTTCTTTGCTTACATTCACAGGAGATTCAGGTATGACATGCAATAAGTAAAGGAAAAATTGTATCTTCAATTATGATACAGAGATTCAAATTTGACATACCATACGTCAGACAACATATTACATAGCAAAGCACTAAAAATTTATTTAAAGCATACTCTATTCAACATCCTTCAGATAATGGATATTTCATTTTACATGAGATAAGTTTTTAAAAATACGAAGCATGCCAGTAGATGAATCCCTTAAACAACTATCATGGGTTGTTTAGGCCTAAACTCGATACCTTGAACGATAAGACCACCCTTGCTCATATGTCCATCAATCGACATAAATCGCGTCTCCACCTCATCATCATCTCTTGCACCAGTCTCAAACTCTCCGGTCTTAATCTCCATCCATTCATCTTTCCTCCTCCGACTAAGCTCTCCATTTTGTTGCTCGATGTTGTATGCAGCTGTTCTTGTATCAGGATAAACTGTGCTAGCTTCATCAGCAGGCACATCCTCTCTTTCATTAACAAATCTAATTGTTGCATTTGCTGAATCAAGTCCGTAGGCATCCTCATATAATTTAAATACAAGATATGTTTCATAAGTGGTGTAAGGAGACAACTTTCCAGTTTTTATTTTGCCACGAATATCAAGCCACCAGACATGCTTAAGTATGGCAACCTCTGAAAATCTGTTCACATGATAAAACATTGAGGCATGAATGCATATTACATACGCGGGGAGGACGTGTTTCATCATATTTACCACTTACATTTGCTGATACTAAATCAAGTGATTAACATCTTTACAAGATAGTTACCAACTCTATGTTGAGAATTATAAAGTTGTTTTGATTTATTTTTGGATTTTTAGTTGGTAGGCTAAGTAGTAGTTCAAATGATTTAAGATAATAGATTAAGTTTCTAAATATCATATCCTTAACATATCATTGTTACCCTATATATAGGCTTCTTGCATTTCATATAGGAAATGAATATACAAAATATTTATCTTTACAAACACCATCATTTTACCATTTTCTATTATTCTTTTACCCCCAAAAAACCAGCACCCTAACAACTAATAAGACCAGCACTACACATAGATGCCTCTTTTTAGTTGACGTATACAGAAAAATAATGTTATATTGCACAACTTAAAGCACAAACTAACAGTTTTCTATTATAATGTAGGCAATTATATATAGAGTCCATATCCTTAACAAACGATTGTTGCAGCATATTTTTCACACTTATTATATTGTACAACTTGAAGCACAAACTAACAGTTTTCTTCTATATAATGTAGGCAATTATATATAGAGTCCAAATCCTCAACTAACGATTGTTGCAGCATATTTTCCACACTTATTATCCGTGGAAAAGGAGTAATGCCTGCGTTTTATATCGTGCTTAGGGAGGAAAGGTTTCTGCCTTTTTGCGGATAATAAGCGCGGAACATATAGTACAACATGTACCTGCCTCAAACCTGACCCCTTATATGTATATCCTCAATCAACTATATAGTTACAATGTAAAGTGTTTAGATACCTTTACTTTGTTCACAACTTTCCATCATAGATAGTGTTCTTAAAAATTCTATTAAAATCGATTAGTTTTTTATACTAGAAGAAAAACTTATAAAAACGATTACTGGGATGATATAGAGTGATGCACAACTATTTGCAGATTATCCAGGTACCTTGAGCTATTGTCGGATGACCAAATCCAGTAATGAGGATTATCACCCCATGAAATTGAAAGCTGCCTAGCCGCCACCATCAAGCATTTCTTCCCACTCCTTTTGTCTAGTGAAAAGCTCTGCTTCGAACAAGAATAATACCAGTCTTTGACAGTAGAACAAGAATGGTATGCACAACTATATATATATATATATATATATATATATATATATATATATATATATATTTTAAACCTAGGTCCCAGTCTTCGGCAATCATTAACAAGGAAAATTTGGAACCTTATCCAGAAAATGGCTTCGCAACCGTTTAAAATAAAGATACGGAGAAGCTAATGTTTAAAAAAAAAGAGTTGGTTGTCCACAGTGGCGGAGCCGGGATTTCGGTTCAGGGGAGCCAATCTCTGTGATCACTGGTCAGTAAAAATTTTAATCTACACATTTCATTATCGGTTCTTTCTATTGATTGTCTTCCAACTACGATATTTGATATGCACTTAAATACAAGCAATGGGATCACAATTAAGTTTACTACGATACATTAAGGACCAAAAAGCTATACCGGCAACATGTTCTTATTAGGGAAACTTAATGGGCAGAGCAATGTACACATGTTCCCCATTCAAATAAAAGCAAAGCTTAAATATGAAACAACATGTTAACGGAGGAATTTTGTATTAACAAAGTTTGAGGTTTATCGCCGGAATCAAGATCTATAACGGTGGTTCTTCGCCGGAAAGTCGCCGGAGTGTGGTGGTTGTGATGAATTGGGGGTTGAGATTGTAAGGGTTTCTTGATGGTGCTCGCTGAGCTCTTCGCTTCCAACCCCCTACAATGTGCCTACGTACCCCGTATTTATAAGGGATCAAGCCCTACGTAGTTCTTGGGGAGCAAGTAACCTATACGGGTTGGTTTCTGATTTCCAAGGCCCACTAAGATTACCTGATCCGTCTTGTGGAATTGGTCTTCGACTCACTTTAGGAATGTCCAACGATGAGGCATAGTCACAAAGGACCAAGGCTTAAACTACAGTCTAGGGACTTCACGGATATGGCATCGACCCAACTTAGAAGCCGACACTAACCGCTACCGGCTATCTCCCTGACCAAAGTAGTTGCAGGTATAGCCATGGCTTACCTCAAATGCCAGACGCATCCTTGTCCCCAGAATCGAATGAGAAACACCCACCAGATTGCAGGATCAGTGATCCCAAGCGTTTGGGTGCAAAGTGCAGGATTACTCCAAAGTTCCCCAATGAGGACGTGCCATTGAGTACAGGAACAGAGCTCCCAAAGCACACACCAAGGTTCACCCCACATCCCCAATGAAGGCGCGCCCATTGAATACAGAAGGAGACCTTCAATACACAGGCATACCCCTGGAGGCCTTCAACAACGGACATCCCCCTCCTAGGGCCCATCCTATGAGGGAATTCTTCAATCATCAGGAAAACCCCTAGATGCCTTCAATCACGGACATCCCTCCCTTAGGGCGCGTATCCTAAAAGAGAAATCTTCAATAAGATATCAATATTAAATCAAGAGAATCATCCTTCAATGTCAAATTGCCACTTCGTACCATGAGGGCGCGCCCTCAAGGGGTGGACGGCTAGAGGGCGCGCCCTCTCCCTTACCGAGGGCAAGCCCTAAGCTTCCTTGTGTCAGTCCAATGCCAATGTAGCTCTTATTCTCTGTCAAGTCATCCATTCATGTGAAGTTGTCAGTCACACCAAGAGGACGCGTCCTCAGGGGTTGGACGGCCAAAGGGGCGCGCCCTCTCCCCTATGAGGACGAGCCCTGAGCTTCCTTTGTACCAATTCAATCCCTAATTGCAACTTGGATATCCCCAATTGATTATTACTTGACCCGAATTTACCGTAAAAACCCAATACCGAATTTTAGCTATAACACAGCACATACATAATCAAAGTAGAATATCCGCAAGAGAGTGTATGAAACACACAACTCATTTAAGGAAAATCTGATAAAAAGAGAAGTTACGAAGAATGAAAAAGATATAATCGGATGCAAATGCAATGGTTTATTGGTCATGAATGCTGAAGAATAAACAATACATGACTTTCTATTGCAACTTTACATTCCCAGGTTATTAGTATAAACCGCTAACTGATTGATGCAGGACAAGTATTAAAAACGATAAAAGGATAGATATTTGTGGATTAACCACAGAAAACCCACGCCTAAGGTATCCAACCGAAGAAGAATCACTACCCGTAGGATTTCTCAACCGCATAAGAGAAGGATTCACAATGGATCGCAACCCATAACAGAGAGAACAATCTCAATTTAATATCAATCAAAATCTATTCAAATAAGAAGATTACAATTGTTTATATAATAAACCTAAAACTTAACCATCAAGTAAAGATCTTCTTAAACAAATCATTTTCTTATTCTCTATCATATCTACTAGAATAATCCTACTAATATATATAATATATAACCATATATGTATTACAATTAAATCTCTTCCTAACTAATAATATAAAATAAATGCAGATTAATATTCTAATTCTTCGTTTGGCATCATTCTCCTCGCCTTTGAAAAAAACTCGTCCACGAGTTTTATAAAATTTGAGAATTAACGAGCAAAGAGATGATTTGCAGTAGCACTCGAGAACATCCAATTGCAACTCCATAAGCAAGATCTTCGGAAACAACACACGCTCAATAAGAAATTTTGATGTGTTAGTCGCTGCCAATATCTCGTCAACTCCTAGATAATCAATATGTTTCAACGTGACAACGCTTAAAGCTTCTTCACTTTTAGTGCGTGTTTGGGGTATCACAAAAAAGTTGACTTAAGGCTTAAAATGAGTAAGTGCCATATAAGTGATAAGTTGATGAATTCTTATAAGTTATACGGGTGTTTGGATAAATTCACTTATAAGTTAGTTAAGAGTTTGCTAAATTAAATTTGAAAAAATAATTATTAAATACAATGATTTCATTTAAAAACACAAAGGTAAAAATATAAAGTATTAAAAAACAAAGAAATCAAGTAATAAGTCAATAAGTTCAGGAAAATGTACCCCATTATTAACATTCAACTTATCAACATATAAGTTATAAGTTGAGGTCATAAGTTGGGTTGGCAAACACCCCCCATAAGCTCTTACGGGTTTATAAGCCATAAGTCGGCTTATTATACCGTAGCCAAACAGGCCCTTAATAGGCTACTCTACCACTTCTTTTTCACAAACGAATTCATTTTGCACTTGTGGCTCAGTTTCAACATGCTCGTCATGCTCGATTTGTGGCTCAGTTTCAACTTTCTTTACGACTTCAATAGGCTCTGATTTTAACTTTACAATTGTGCTTTTTCGTAAAGCCTTGGAAACGATAGAATCACAAGTTTTCTGCATTCTTTCCAAGCTAGCACTCATGTCCTTTGATGCCTTCAATATTTGCTCTATTAATGATCTTTCACGTTCATATTTTAGATGTGAAATTAAATCATCATAGTATTGCCACTTCTCGTACGATCTTGTATAATCAGAGCTGTATGGATCCAATAATGAAAGTGAAATAGATAAGGCTAAACGATTTGTCTCGGCACAAGTTATCTCAAAATCAATTGTTTTGGTGGTTTTCATAATTATTTTCTGCAAGAAAATCAGGAACTTTGGCTTGTGTAAGTTCTAAAACTGCAGGGACTAGGGACTCTGCCGGTGATAGGTATAAGCTGCTTCTGGTGACTGCTGGCGGCTGCTGGTGGCTGCTGTTGTTGGCTGTGGGAGTTTTTTTGTTTTTTTTTTTTTTAGGGAAGGTGTTTGATAAATGGTTTAGGTGAAGGAATAGTGGCTCTGATACCGCCACTTGATGCAGGACAAGTATTAAAAACGATAAAAGGATAGATATTTGTGGATTAACCGTAGAAAACCCACGCCTAAGGTGATCCAACCAAAGAAGAATCACTACCCCTAGGATTTCTCAACCGCAGAAGAAGAGAAGGATTCGCAATGGATCCTCAATTTAATATCAATCAAAGTCTATTCAAATAAGAAGATTACAATTGTTTATATAATAAACCTAAAACTTAGTCATCAAGTAAAGATCTTCTTAAACAAATCATTTTCTTATTCTCTATCATATCTACTAGAATAATCCTACTAATATATATAATATATAACCATATATGTATATTACAATTAAATCTCTTCCTAACTAATAATATAAAATAAATGCAGATTAATTTTTTTAATTCTTCGTTTGACATCACTGATTCTCTTCAAAAACATATACGTGTATCATATATAGTATACTCCCTCATCTCTGTTCAGGACCCTTTTTTTTCTTTTTGGTTTTTCAGCTAATAGGCAGTATCCATTCTTATATAAATCTCGAGATGAGCGAGAACTGAATCCAGGACAAGCGAGAATGACAAGAGATAAATAGCACTCAATGAAACTTAGATTTTTTTAACGCAAAAAAGAAAAAATAAAAGAAAAATAACAAACGACTAATTTGTACTAAGAAATTATAATGAAGTCAATAAATGATAAGAGCGAAGAATTACCAGTTTGCCATGATCCAAAAGAACAGGCGAATCGCAAAGAAGAAAGTAAAAGTGTCTTTTAGTGGTGTGATTGAAAGGAGAGACTGATCTGCTAAGGATTTGAGTTATATCAGAAGGTAAGAACTTGTTCCATAGCTCATCAGAATCAGCAGCTGACTTGAACTCGGTTGAAACACCTGAAGCTCTGCATGTATCCCAAGGCGATGTGAATGATAGTATTAACGATATGCAATTCTCTGTCACTTGATCCATGCCCAAATTTTAGTTCTTTCTACAGGGCGGTGAAGACTCAAGACGCCAAGAGTCAAATGTTATATATCAATTTATTTTTGGGTGAAAGACAACTATACCCGGTTTTAAATATAAAATTAACTAAAATAATCTATTTCATTTATTTGGTCAACTTTGCATGACAGAATACGCATTTGATTGCGGAGTAAAGACTTATACGCATTCTGCAGGGGTTAATGATCTAGTTGGTCAGTGAAGTTAGCAACTGAAATTGAACTCAAACATGTCATTAACTAAAATCAATTATTAACTCTGTTAAATGGGTTCACTTTTTTACACGCAAATTGTTGACTTTTAACATTACAACTAAATTGGTAACTCGGTTTGATAATGTCTAAAAAATCATGATGATGTACATAAACATTAACCTTTGTTGACATCCTGTAAAATTGAAAGAACTAATTAATATATACACTACAATCAATATGTAATACACAATAAATATGATTCATATGTTTTATTTTTGTTCATATGTTTTATTCAATTGCTTAAACTTAGTTAACTAACTATAGTTAAGTTAATAGACGTTAGTCACGTGAATAACAGGCTTACCATGTAGCAATTTTTGTTTAAAAAATTCAACCCATTTAATTGAGTTAACAATTAATTCGAGTTTGTGACCTGTTTGAGTTCAATTTGAGTTCAGTGACCAACTTGATATATTAAGCTGACTTTAGTGACCAACTAGATCATTAATCTCTGCAGTGGTGTAACTGATATTTTTTTATAAATCTCATACTGCTTACGCATATTACAGTAGAGTATTCCTTTCTACTAATTAAAGATTACGCATATGGTGTTGTAGTATCCCTCAATGTCTCGGGGTCTCTTAAGAATAATATTCCGTGTTTACAAGCTTAAAATCAGTACAAAATCACATGTACAAAATCACAAAATACGAAATGTGATTTTAAGTTGATTTTCTTACACAGACCAGCGGCCTGATTTTAGAGTTTAAGGTCTAGGGTTTAGGATTGTCTAAGTCCGTATACGGATTCGTCATTCTGAATATTTCTAAAATCCAAAATGGAACCATTGAACCCCAAAGGTTAACTGGACAACTTTCACCTGTTTTTTATACAAAATTAACAACAATAACCATTTTTAAAGTTAAGGCCAACTTTGATCTATGGGATACCCAACTGTCAGTGGAGTATCCCATATATGGGATACCCAACTGTCAACGGGGTATCTTGTATATGAGATACCCAACTATCACTGGAGTATCTTATACAAATTGGGATACCCAACTAGCAGTGGAGTATCCCAAAGAGTAAAGTTGACCACTTTTTTCAGAATGGTTATTTTTGTTTATTTTATCAAAAAAATGGGTTTTTTGTAATTTTTTCTTTATTTTTAAATCTCGATAAATGAATATTTGATAAATGTATAACATATAATCTTGTCAAATAAATAATTTTTTCGATTCCAACATAATGTATTTTTAATTTCAATAAATAAATAAAATTCTTCGATTCTAAGGTTGGGTTCTAAGGTTGAAGAATATTTCAATGAAACTAAAACCTTAGCTAAATTATCCATAAGGCACATGTTATAAGATAATATGTAAAAATTATAGAACTCCAACCCACAATTTCCTTTAACAAAAATTTAGATAATTAAATTTTCGTTGGCTATATTTATTGAACCGACATTATCCTTAAGTATAATTATACATGACTAGCATTATGACTAATGTCATTGAAGTCTTGGGTAAAATTTTAAAAATTCGCTATAATCAAATTTAGCTATCAGCATCAAGATACTCTTAGAGCATCTCCAATGGTGTTAGTTAAAATGATTGGCTAAAATGATATAAATACTGATTATGTAAAATTTGCTGAATCTGTAAGGTATTTTACTTTAATGGAGTTGGCTATAATGATTGGTTATATTTTAAAAATGGTATGTTATTATTATTTCAAGTTGTTAAAAATGGAATATAGTATCTCAATATGGTAATCGATGATGTGGAGTTTTACTACAGGTCCCTAGAGGTTCGATAAATATAGCCAACATGAAGGGCTTGGCTATAATTTTAGCTAACAACATTGTGCCATTGGAGATGAACCTTTTTTACATATTATCTAAAATATTTAATTATGGTATTTTTTATACATTTTTAGCTAAAGGTTTTGGGTGGTTGGAGATGCTCCTACCAAGGTTTAAGTGTATTATCAAAGGCCGAGGCTTGGACGGATATTTAGCGAATAAAATTATCAATCAAGTAATACAATTTCGGTGAATATTTTGATGGAAAAAGTGGCTAAAATCTTTTATTTTGGAGTTCAATATAATTAAATACTAATTATCTACATCTTAAAATTGCATTTCTGTACAATATTTATTTCCTAAGACATACATTGTGTAAATGCAAACTCTATAAAAGCCTTTATATTTAAAAAAAATGAAATAAACATCCATTTGGATGTGGTACACAATAATCATAAACAACACAATTAACCTTTAATATCGCGCCTCAATTTTCCCCAAAAAATAAAAGTAAAATGCGCGAATCTAAATGTTTGTGTTCTTCTGCGATTGAGTTCACATTTCGGTTTATTTTTGTCGATTTGCTTGTGTTTTTTTAAAAGAATTGAGTTCACATTTCTTCGTAATGGAGGAATTGGTGACAATAACAACTCCACTTGGCTTTCTAAACTTTAACGTATCTGTTTCTGTTCTCCTCTAGGCTATCTTCCTGCAATCACTTCTGTTCTTCACTTTGCATTTTGCTCTCAAACGCCCTTCCTCTTTATAGATTTTACTACTTCTTCTGGCAGTAATATAATTCTTTTGAAATATTAAGACAAAACATATATAATCATAAAATCACATGTCAATTTCCTTTTCCAGAGCTCGGTTAATCAAGACAGAAATACAAAAATAGCTTCCAGATAAAACGAGACAAAGCAGTAATTCAATTCAAGCCAACTTCAAAATCCTAGCAACTCTTGTATTCACTCTCAACATTCTAATGACAGTCTGGTTTCTTCGGCAATATGAATAGGTTGATATAATACAGAAAACTGGTTTGAGATAGGTTTCTCACCCTTAAAATAGGCCTAGGAAAACTCTCCAGGTAAAGTCATGGTTTCTAATTTTCTATAGTTGCTGGCACTTGCAAAATGCTGCTCATTATGCCTTTCTTCATCATCATGCACTCTTTTGTTTCAACGAAAATGCTTTCTTTCTAAATACTAGGTTACTTTCTCTTTATTCTGGCATCGCGATAATGCAGATTGCAGGGCGTCACCTGACTCAACTATATGCATACTGGTTATCATTTGACAATCCTCATCCTTTTTTTTGCCCAGTACATATGCTTAAAATTTAAACGAAATTCCATTAACTTCTTCAAAAAGAAGAAACGTCTTTCCTTCAAGGTAAAAGTGCTTTCAGCCATACATATCAACTAAATGAGTTGTTTTATATGGAAGCTTTTTGTCGCATGTCGGGTACATCCGTACAAATGAAAGTATTATGATAATTACCCAGATTTAGATTAATTTTAATAGAACAATTAAAGAAGCTTCGAAAAGCTAAAGGTTCTTTATACAAAAACATATTGTTTAATGTTTGTTGGGTATTGTTTGAGCCAGAGTATCTAACTAACCAAAGATGATTTTCAAGGATCTCAAACAGCCTGTTAAACATACGAACCTAAGATCGAATGCATCCCAATCTAAGGACCAATGCAATGTTTCAATTCCTGATATAATATTTCCCTGACTTTTAGACTAATAGTTTATTTACACCTATTCACTCAAATAAAAACAGACTTAAGTGAAAAGCCCAATGCAATACCAGTAGATAAGTAGAGAGAAGAGCACAGGAATACATGATAGAAGAACAAAACACAATTATTTGCAAAGATAAGCTGTGTAATGAGAGTACTATATTTTTTTTAAGATTTACTTTTCCTAAGATATAAACTATAAAATTTACATTCATAGATACGTTCAAGATTCAGGTTGTCATGCAGTATGTAAGCAAAACTATATTTGCAGTTATAATACAGGTACTTAAATCTGACACACGATTAACACAGGCAAAAAGAGATTACATAGCAAATCACCAAAACTTTACTCCATTCAACATCCTTCATATGACAGATAATGCATATTACATGAGATAAGGTTTTCAAGATATTAAGCATGCCAACAAATGAAATTACTTAAACAACTGTCATGGATTGTTTAGGCCTAAACTCGATACCTTGAACAATAAGGCCACCCTTAACTTGTCCTTCAATTGACATAAATCGGGTCTCCACCTCGTCATCATCTCTTGCACCAGTCTCAAACTCTCCCGTCTTGATCTCCAACCATTCATCCTTCCTCCTCCGACTAACTTCTCCAATTCGTTGCTCGCTGTTGTATGCTCTCGTGTCAGGATAAATAGTGTTAGCTTCATCAACAGGCACATCCTCTCTTTCATTAACAAATCTAATCGACGCATTTGCTGAATCAAGTCCGTAGGCATTCTCATATAATTTATATACAAGATATGTTTCATAAGTAGTGTGTGGAGACAGCATTCCAGTTTTCATTTTGCCACGAATATCAAGCCACCAGACATACTGAAGTACGGCAACCTCTGAAAATCTGTTCACATATTCACATACTCACATACATTGACGAATGAATGCATAATACATGCAGTCAGCGACCCAGCGGGGTGGGGGAGGGGGGGGGGGGGGTGTTTCGTCATATTTACCACTTACATTTGCTAATAGTAAAATCAACTATTTCATATCTTTACTAGATATCTACTAAACTCTAACTAATAAGACCGGCACTACACATGAGTATCTCTTTTCATTTGATGTATACAGACAAACAACGTTACTTAACACATGGACTAACAACTTTCTACTCAAATGTAGGCAATTATATAGATGCTCGTCCAGGTTTTTGGCAGACCTTTCTGCACTTATTATTCGCAAAAAGGGATAACGGATTCTTTTAATGTGTATACAGGGGATCCCACTTATTTCCACGCTTAGGGCAATAAATAAGGGGTTTCCAGTTTTCCGTGGATAAGCCAATGACCTAACCTTAGAGTTTGTAATGTTTAGATACCTCAACTCGTTCACAACTCTCCATTAAAGATAGTATTATTAAAAATGGTTATAATTCATAATACCAGATAAGAACTTATTACAACAGGTGTTGCAATGATGAATAGTAGAGAGATGCACAACTAGTCAAAGAGAACCACATTTTGTGGATGTAAAGTACCACGAGTTGGAATTTCTAGCAAATTGTGTTGGCTGTCAAACAATCATCTACTAAGGATTTTACTATATAAATGTAGCTAATAGAACAAAGATTATCCAGATACCTTGAGTTATAGTTCGATTCCCAGCTCCAGTAAGAAGTAGTATCACCCCATGAAATTGAAAGCTGCCTAGCCGCTACCATCAAGCATTTCTTCCCACTCCTTTTGTCCAGCGAAAAGCTCTGCTTAAAACAAGAATGACATCACATTGAAAATTTTTATAGATAGAAATAATAATTTTCGGTCCACAAACCACGAACATCTTTAACCAAGCATTAGATCAAGAGAAGACACCGATGGCAGAGATTAAGAAAATATAAATCTCGCCTTTTATCGCATATTATGCTCGAAAAGCTAATTTTAAAAACAATATCTGGATCTGACAGCTGCAATTTTCAAAGCCATTATAATTCATAGATATCAGTGTTGAAATATAGCATAAGATCCATTTGGTTGGCGGGGGTCACGAGTTCGACTCCTATAAACTTCACATCTCTGGGGTTCAAATTCACCATACTAAAAATTTTACAATTAAAAAAAATAAAACGGACTAGAAAAATCAAGGCCAACAAGTCTACAACAAATTTACAAAACTAAATAAACAAAATATAATAAATAAAAGAAACAACAGGAGCGGAAATTACCAAATTGCCATCGTCTAGCAGAAGAGGAGAGTCGCAAAGAAGAAAGTAAAGTTGTCTTTTAGTGTTGTAATTAAAAATAGAGACTGATCTGCTAAGAATTGGATGAATATCAGATGGTAAAAATTTGTTCCATAACTCATCAGAATCAGCAGCAGATTTGAAGTCATTGGAAACACAGGAAGCTCTGCATGTATCCAAAGGTGACGTGAATGACAAAATTACTGATATGCAGTTCTCTGTTACTTTCTCCATTAACCCTCTTTTGCTCCACAAATTTGCTAAACAGATAGTAAATATTAATTTCTAGGTACAGAGGAGGTGAATTTATACTAATTTTTGTTTTTAACCCTCTTTTTCTTAGAACCCCAGCGGCAGCAACTGCCTCTTACCTCATTACTGATTACATTATTGTACTTAATTAAATGGGCCGTAAATTGACCCAGCAAGAGCAAGGTAAGCAAAGTTTTAGTTAGGGTAGACTTTTGTTCAAATAATAGATTTATGGGTTTTTTCCGGAAATATCTAATTCTAGACAAAAAATTGTAAATTTTTTTAAAAAAAAATATTTTGTGAAAATACCAATTTTTAAAAAATATTTGTAAAAATACAATATACAATTTTTCAACTAAAATACAATCTCAACGACTGGTTAAACCAAATGCAATTAAAAGTGCAATCAAAATCAACTTCAATAATTTTTCAAAAAAACGTAAAAGCGGATGGCATTTGATTGCCCTCCCCTCCCCTCAGAATATGATATAATCGCAAAAAAAACTTTAAAAAATTAGTATTTTTTGCTAGTTTCTTTGTATATAACCCCCACCCCAAATAATTGTATGTTTGACCTGCTATGCAAGCACACAAGTTCTTCTCAGCATCTTGTGTAATTAAGCAAAAGTTTGGAAAAGAGTAAGAATGACCTTATTTTTTTAGAAACGATTTCATAAACTCTTCAAACTCAGCTTTTTGTCAATGTAATTTTGTATATACAATTATCCGGTTAAAATTAAGAGTACAAGTCAGAGTTCAAATTATTTTTGAAAAAATCGTGTTATCGAGAATTTTGGTGGAATTTTTCGATGTTGTGTTGAATTCATCATATAAAAAAAATCATTTATCACACATTACTAGTCTTGTATACTGTAATTTTTTTAAAAAAATTATATAATTACTGCTTATTAGCACTTCATATCTTCAACAGAAGTGACCAGAAAATAATACTGAATATGCAAAGTGACTTGTGGATTCAATGTCGTTATGGTACGAACCGGAAATTGCAAACCCGATGGTAGATGATATGGCTTAGCTACGACCGATTACTCAACATGGTATCAAAGCTTTAAAACCTCAAGGTGTTAGGGAAGCGGGCTTACCAAGATCATACCATATATTCAACAAAATCAAAGCTAGTGCTTGCTACTTAGAGAGCCCAAATAATTAAAGTCTGCAAGTAATTTTATCTACACACTTGATAACCAGGTTCATACTCAATTAGTTCGTAAAGGATGACATCTTGTAGTTGAACTCAAATTTAGTGCAAAAGAACTGCTTCGGCTCCTTCTTGCAATAGATTAACAGACATATATGTTGGCCACCAAAATAATACTAGACACCCTAATCAAAATTTAAAATAAGATGCAAGTGGCCTATGATTATCAAACATTATCAAAATTGTTGACAAGGAAGCTACACCTTTATTTCAATAAAACAACAGCCATAGAAAAGGGAGGAAAAACAAATGAAGGAGACTTTTCTTTATAATCCTAAACTTGTTTAATAATACTCAATAAAATATGAACCCCATGTGGTCTGATTAGTAAATGTACAAAAAACTCATGTATGAGATGGGTTTCACAAATTCAATGTATCTATGTATCTCATATGTAAACTAAAGAACTAACATTAGTTGAACATATAAACTATGTTTACCTTTACCACTAAAGAAATAGCAATTTGCAATTAACATGATTAATGTAATAATAACCTACCTCCTTTAGTTGAGCATAACAAAATAATGTTGTCTGCAATCATCAGACTTGTATAAAAGTCTAAATCTTGATGTCAGAAGTAGTAATCTAAGTACTCATTCCATAACTTAAGTACATAAACAAAACATGTTCTCTATTATTATGCAGACTTTACCCCTAAACCTAATGAATGGCATAAGAACCTGGCTTATGACCCCCTACTCATGAAGACAGAAAAATCTTGGAAGGATGGTGCATTTAGTTCAAGTATCTATCTGGTTGAAGCCTAAGTAAAGAACCGAATGATGTCTGTATATCAAAGGTGACATAGAATGGTTGAATAATGTCATGTAATAGTAACAACCCTAAAGAAGGCATGTAAATACTCCGGACTTAATACTGAAACAAATAGAAGTGCAAGGGTCGTGCTCTTTAGTAATGCAATTTAAGTCTTCCATGCATTTTCAAACCCCAGATGGTTCCCCTTTTTTCTTAATTAAGCAAAGATCAGATTCAATTTTAATAGTCCCTCAAAGCCCCTCTATAGCCCAAAATTGATGGTAGTAGACACTTCAGTTCAATCTCAACGATATGCAAAACTACTGAACATTATTAAAAGGTAACTACCACATATAACTGCATATTTCGCCTATAGCCTTGTGCTGTCCTTCTCTTTTAAATTTGTAAGAGATCATAAAGGACATTCAGTACGAGATATTAAACAAATCTAAAAGTTAAAATTAACATTAACATACACAGTCAATTCGTATATTACACAACATGCATTTGATAAACCAAGCACCAAAGAGATAGCCATATCAATTCTCACCATCTGACTACTAAATCCTGCAGTTCAAGTTTTCTGCAGTATGATAATATAGTCTGCCTAAGTCAAGACTACATAGATGCATATTAGACGTGGACGGAAGTAAATATACAAACATAAGTTGTAATGAGATACCATAATCAGGGTTTAAAATATATATTGCTGGTACCTAAATACCTAAAGAGTGAAGTCAGTTAAAACCTCTGCTCTGTGCACAAAGGCCAAAAGACTTCACAATCCGCAGCTCTTCAGCACCTCCAAGCTGAAACCGACATGAGCTCACGGTTCTTGCAGCACAACACAAGTGATGCCTGATGCTTCTCCACATGAAATCCCCTAACCTGGGTTCTCTTTACCAAACACTCGGCCTGGGTTTCAGCAAAGTTACTAAATGACACTGGTGAGAAACCCATCGAGGCAAAAACAGATTTCCAAGGATGCATCTGTTCGGGAAAATGGAGGCGCCCCGTCACCATACTTTTGATGTTCGGCTGAAAAAGAAACCTTTCCATTTTACTGACTGTATCAGGTGTAACATTAGCAGCATCCAGCGAGTCAAAGAGAATCTCATAGTATTGAAGGGTATGGAGGAGGTGTTGTGGGCAGGGGAGATCAATTCGTTCACATCCACGGTCCATTGATACCATTATTTTTGGAGAGAGCCGTTTTATAAAGGACAGGAGAGAGGGAAGCGCAGGCAGGTGATTTGAAGCGGACCAGACAGGAAAATTTACAGCAACTGCTTCATTATCCATTGACATCGAATAAGAATTTGGGTCAAACGAGTCAAAATTCACTACTTCAAGTTCAAAAGAAACACCAATATCAGTAGCAAACTGTGTCAGATTTTCGTGCATGAGACCCAGCTCAATAGGATGGTGGGTTGTGGGGGAAGCAAAAGCAGTAATTTTTAATGAGGGCGGACTTATGTCCGTCCTTGGAAGCTCCTGCAAGAAAGAAGACCATTGTGCACCAAACCCAATATCAAAGTCTATGATATGAATGCTATCTGCATTCCCAAGTGCTTCAAGAAGAGCCTGGTTTGATGTGAAATTCATAAATTGAATTAATGGTGAAACTTCTGAAAGCACTTTATAAGCACCTATCTTAAACATACCATCAACTGGTGTAGGAATTCTTGATGAAATCGTGGATACCGGATCAGATATTTCAAGAAGGGACGTTTGCAAAGCCTCCTTGAAATAAAAAGCAGCCCTTTGGAAAGGCTTAATATTGAGAGAAAGCTGGTGATTGAGCCGCGCCAATATCGCTTGCGCGTGTGAGAAATTCCCAGACAATATTAACTCTGTAGCCTTATAAAGCTGGTCATATATTACCTGTTGCTGCTGCTGATGGAGGTGGCTTGCAGCTGAAATTTGCTCACGATTGCCACCTGGTAACTCCTGCTTCGGAGTAATAAATGGTTTCTGCAGAAGCTGATGTGGAGGTAGCAAATTGAACTGGTTAGAAAAACCCATTGGAGGCTGTTTCATTGACTGTAGAAACCCATCAACAAACGGAGTTTTAGTGGCACCAGTATTTCTGTTTGGTATGCCAAGATTGTGCCTTTTCGGTTGAGGCTCAAATTGGTGTTGGTCTTTTTGGCTATTATTATTATTAGCTAGTAATAATACAGAGGACATGTCAAGATTGTTCATATTCTGGTTTATAAACTGATGATTCGCAGGCAAAGGAGAATTGGGGTTTTGTGGATTGGGGTGGTAATTTAAAACCCTAGAATTTGGAGCTAAAGTTGAAGCAGCACCAGAATTGGAAACCCCCAAACTTGAATTGAAATCGGTAACTGCATTACCCCAAGGCTGTAAGCAAGAGGTGTCTTCGGTTTCATTATTGTTTCTGCCTTGCAGAAGCTGTTTCAAGCTCAAGGAAGTCTCACCAACATCACCAGAAATCCATCTGAGCTGGTCATGTGACGCCGAATCCGAAAACAAACTTTCCCAATCTTCCATTCCATTTCCAAGACCAAACCTTTGAGGATTTCCAGCTCCAGAAATGGGCTGCAGCTCCGTCGCCCACTCATCTTTCAAACCACCACTTTCTTGCTCATTTTCCGGTACAGAAACTTGCCATTTGTGGTTCATAGTCTCCTCAGAAATGAACACCAAGCTGGCTGAGTTGTTAGGACCACTACCACCACCGCCCGAGCTGGCATTGCCTCCGCCACCTCCTAACGAAGACGATAGAGTGGAGGTGGAGGTAGAAGGGCTTGGACTCCTTTTAGTGTCCAAACCAAAGAAGGGTTCATGAATGCCAGTCAAATTAGCTTCTTTCTTGCACTTTGCTTCAAAGCTTGAACCTTTATTATTATCTACTATTGCTTGTAAATTGTATCCTATTCCTCTCATCTGAAAACATTAATAAACCAACAACTTTCAGACACTTTCTTTCTTACACAACAATAGCAAAGTACTTGGCCAACAAACAAAAAATCAACAAAACACAAGATAGATGTATACTATAAACATACATATATACCAAAACATCAACAGACTTGCCTTAAAACCAAACCCAAAAACATAAAAATCAAGAAACCACAAAATATGTAAAACACACAGATACAAAATCTACTAACTTGCCTGTAAACAAAATGGGTATTTTTATATCTTCCAGATTTGAAAAGTTGAGTTTAAAAGACTCAGGGCCAAGAATATGAATCTTTCAAGAACCCCATGTTCTTGTCTTCATAACACTCTTTTCTCTTTCATTTAACTTCCATGTCTTGAGCCAATAAGAAGCACCATACCTTCCAAAAATAATTACAAAAAAGCCCCTCTGTTCTTCTTATTCTAAAGAAAGAGCTGTAGCTTCTTGTTTCTTATCTTCTTTACTTAAACTTTTTACCACTTGTATGTTTACTTTGTAGATCTAGTACTGTTTTTGTGTAGGCTTCTGTGTTATGCTGCCATGGATGCGTATATCATGAAAAAGGGCAAACAAAGCTGGCCATTTTCTCTTTCACATACAAACACACACACACACAACAATCTTTTTTTTTTTTTTTCCTTTTTTTAATCTTTCTTTATCTCTGATGTACAATATTTTAATTATAAACTAGTTTAGTAAGCCGCGCTTCGCAGCGGCATTGTAATAATTTTTCTAAACTTTTTAATAAAATATGTTCTTAGATAAAATAATATTTTTAATATAAAATGAAGGTTTCTTTTGAATTCTCTGTTTCAAGTCATTTACTGAAATTTTGAATAAATATAAAAAAGGGGAATTATTTAATATTTTTCATTATTTTCATATTAGATCAAATATTAGTATATTACCATCAGATATTTTTATCATTAGTTTTATTAATATTAGTATATTAGTTTTATTAGTATATTAGTATTTTCATTAGTTTTATTAATATTTTTATTAGTATATTGTAATTTTTAATATTTATTAATTCAAAAAATTGAGATAATTAGAAAAATATTAAAATTGTATATTTAATTTTCTGCATTAGTAAAGTTTTTAAAGGCAAGATTATTAAAATTGTATATTTAGTTTCCTTTATTAGTAAAGATTTTAAAGTCAAGAATATTAAAACTGTATATTTAGTTTCCTCGATTACTGAAGATTTTTAAATGCAAGAACATTAAAATTGTATATTTAGTTTCCTCCATTAGTAAATATTTTAAAGGCAATTGAGATTTTTTCGAATTTTTAATATTAATAACTCAAAAATTTGAGAAAATAGCATTAGTAAAGTTTTTAAAGGCAAGATTATTAAAATTGTATATTTAGTTTCCTTTATTAGTAAAGATTTTAAAGTCAAGAATATTAAAACTGTATATTTAGTTTCATCGGTTACTAAAAAATTTTAAATGCAAGAACATTAAAATTGTATATTTAGTTTCCTCCATTAGTAAATATTTTAAAGGCAATTAAGATTTTTTCGAATTTTTAATATTAATAACTCAAAAATTTGAGAAAATTAGAAAAATAGAACGGAGCGATTCTAGAGCCGCCACCTCACCGCCTCCGTCTTCTCCTTTATATAAGTATATTGATTCTGGAAATATAATACAAAATGGTGGCAGAGAGGGATGGATAAATTTAAAATTATTATTTATGATTTAGAGTAGCTTAAAGTAATAAGTGAAAAGTAAAAATTATTTTTTTGAAATTTTTTATATTTTTAATAACTTATGAATTATTTAAAATTTAAAAATAAATAAATTGATAAATAGTATATTTAAATGATAATTTTAACTTAAATTAAATAAAATCATAAAAATAAAATAAGTTGTTAAAAAAAATACTTTATACCAACTTCTGATTTTAAACTATTTTTTTAAGTCATATTCTAATTTATTATACAAACAAACATTTTTCAACTTAAAAATTAAAAATTACTTTAAATCCTTAAAATAAGTTATAGTCAAAGGGCCTGTTTGGCAATGCCAAAATAAGCAGATTTATGGCTTTATAATCAATAAGAGTGGTGTTTGTGTACTCAGCTTATTTGATAACTTATGACTTATAAATTGATAAGTTGAATGTTAGAAATCACCAACATTTTACTTAACTTATCAATTTATTCTTTGATTTTTTATTTTTTAATACTTTAAATTTTTACCTTTGTGTTTTTAAATATTTTTTTTAATTTAAAATACAAGTGTTGAAATCATTGTATTTAATAATTATTTTTTCAAATTTAATTTAGCAAATTCTTCACTAACTTATAAGTAAATTTATCCAAACACCCGGATAACTTATAAGAATCCATCAACTTATCACTTATAAAGCACTTACTCATTTTAAAATATAAATCAACTTTTTTGTGATAACCCAAACGCCCACTCTATATCTACGTTTGCTATATTACGAAAAAAGAATTTGCTGAAATATTTACCCTAGATTTAATTATATCATTGATCTAATATCTTGTCTTAAATAATGGGTTAATTATGTAAGTAGTCATTTTATGCACCTAAGTTCTTTTTACATTCTTATTTGAGCTGCATCAAAAGGATAATCGGTACATTAGATTGAAATATTAATAATAAAATTTTAAATTTATTGAATTATTGAAAATAAATAGAAATAATAAGAATTATTTAAATATATTAATATGTATTATTTATATTATATAGAGTGATTTACATTTTGCGTTCTCAAAATCGAAAGGGCGGGGTTTTTGGCTTTTGCAATTAGGGTTTAATAGTTTTAGAATCAACACTTTGCATCCTATAACTTTAGCACTTTTAGTTAAAATTGATCTTCACCACTAGTCAACTTAATATTAAATAAGGGCATTTTAGTCGGAAGGATTGTTTTTAGCAAACAAGAGACACATATTAGACATTCATGATATAGTCAATTAAAGAACCCGGATTCTTGGATTGTTTTCTCTCACATATCATATAGGTTTTAATTGTTTACTAGTTAATTAGTAGATAGTCACACACCACCAAATTATTCTCCATACTTCTGAATTGTAAGAGACAAAATACTTGAAATTGGTATTGATATCAGTCCTTCCCTGCGAACGATACTCTACAAAATTACTATCAACAACCAACTATCTAAGGCTTGCACCAAGTACCTTAGATGGTTGCAATCTATGTTAAATCCTAAAGTTGTTGAGGAAGATAACTTCTATATGCAACTTCAGCAGCAAATTGAGCTCAACTATGCCAAGCAAGGAAAGACAAAGATTCTACCTTCAAGACAGAAGAAAAGAACTAAATCAGCTCAGACTAGAGGAGTAATCTGTCGGTAATATACTTCAAACTTCAAATCTTTCACAATAATAAATATATGTATCTTTGTACAATTTTTGCATTTATCTGTATATTTGTTAGATATATTTTGTTATCATCAAGTCTTGAATTTATGTCTGATTTTCAACCAGACATAAATTGGGGGAGATTGTTAGGAAATATGTTGTTTCTTGATGATTAACAAGATTGCCTTGTAAAAATTATATAAGTCAAAATGTAACTTTCAATGGATAATATGTGTATTCAGTATCCGTTTAAAGGTAACTTATCGATTGATAAGTCTAATGTAACATACTCTTTTTGTTTAAGTACCAGCAGTTGAAGTGTAATAGTGTAGGTTGAATAAGTCATGTTGACTTTCAACAGATATGTAAAATAAGGAGGCTAATTGTAAATACTTCGTGCTTTGTAATTTTACATAAGTGAAATTGTATTTCAACGGATAGCCATTCAGCTTTCAACGGATAACCATTCAGCTTTCAACGGATGCATCCACAACACTTTCAACGGATGCTAGAAGTTTAACCTCGACTAATGCTAGTTCAATTATTAGCAGTTGAAATTGTGAAATAGACAACCCTGAAAAGTCATATGGGTTGATGGAACAGAAAGAGCATGAAAACCAGCATTTTGGTAAACCCTCAATAAAAGGAAGCATTCTATTTCCATCTGGTCAATAGAGATGATTCTACAAGGACAATCAGCTAAAAGGTAAATCATTGCAAAGACCATTGGACTTAGAGTGGAAAAGCAAGCTTTTGGACTTTACCTACTGTATACTTTTATGTAGTTCAAATTAGCTTGTAAACTTGGGATATATAACCAAGTGTAGCAATGTTTTTGAGTTTAAGAAATCATTTTAAATCTTTAGAGCTATAGCAATATTCCTTTGTAAATTACCGAAGCAAAAACATTGTATAGCAGCTGTGTGTTTATTTCTAAACATCACAGAGATTTCTTCAAATAAAAATCTCTCAGGTGGAACAATCAATCCACCTTAATTTTTAATTCTTGCGTTATTTGTTTATTGCAATTTTATATTTATGTTCTAAGGTGATCTTTGTTTGCAAAAAGAACTGGAAATTGAAAGGATTGTATTCAACCCTCCCTTCTACAATCCTGTGATTACATTGTTGGGAATAACATATATAAACAAGTGTAGCAGTATTTTTTAGAGTTAAGAAATTTAGAAAGAATACAAGTGTCTTTACTTAGAGCTCTTAGGAAATATTGTGAAGCGAAAATACTGTAATTGCAGTTGTGTGTTTATAAAAGAACATCACATAGATCTCTTCAATAAAATCTCACAGGCGGAACATTCAATCCACATGAAATTTTTAAGTATTGTGTTGTTATATTTTGCACTTAGAAATTTCTATTTACAGTTCTATCAATTGTTCAAGAATTTTAAGAATTTTATATGTTGTATTCAACCCCCCCTACAATCTACTGATTATATTGTTTGGGAATAACAATTTCATTCCTTTTTAAATTTACAAGTGCACGGTACTTATAATCCGCTACAAAGTTATATTATAATCCACTACAAATTTATATTATAATATTGATTTTCTTTATATCGCCCTATATTATAATATTGATTTGTTTTTTCTTTATATCCACTACAAATAACGCAATATCCCTTTGTAAATTGCTGAAGCAAAAACATTGTATTAGCAGTTGTGTGTTTATTTCTAAACATTACAGAGATTTCTTCAAATAAAAATCTCTCAGGTGGAACACTCAATCCACCAGAATTTTTAATTCTTGCGTTATTTGTTTATTGCAATTTTATATTTCTGTTCTAAGGTGATCTTTGTTTGCAAAAAGAACTGGAAATTGAAAGGATTGTATTCAACCCTCCCTTCTACAATCCTGTGATTGCATTGTTGGGAATAACATATATAAACAAGTGTAGCAGTATTTTTGAGAGTTAAGAAATTTAGAAAGAATACAAGTGTCTTTACTTAGAGCTCTTAGGAAAAGAAAGTGTTAATAACGATGATAAGAAAAATGCATAAATGAAAGTGTTAGCTCGACATAAGTTGTGGTTGGCATGGGTGAAGTCATTACGACTTTGTGAGACCCTAGGAGATGGGGTTCAAATAAAAATATATGAACTTGAGGTTAAGTACTCTCCCTCCGCATCTTCGTCAATTTCCTAGTTGTAAAGATATTCATGAGAATCGTTATGTCTGGTGTAATCTGTAAACCAAACGAATTTTATAATAATAATAATAATAATAATAATAATAATAATTATAATAATTATTATTATTATTATTATTATTAAGTACTCGCTCTAGTTCATTTTGTAAGTCGTTTCCCTTTCTACACATTTTTCAATGTGCTTTGGATATATAGTTTTAATAATTATTTTTTAATTTTTCATCCGAAACTCAGCACTATCTCATTGTAAACACAACCCAATATATGAACAACTAGATATTTTGTTTCTGATTTGTGTGTATAGTATAGTCAGGGACTTGTCAGAGTTTTCATACATTGCTTTGACAATATTTAAAATAAATTTTGAATAAAAAATTAAGATGATTTATTATAGGCCCGTTCCAAAGCATTTAAGATCCCGTGACAAAATAGAAAATATGGGATCTAATTTTTGAAAAACGATTTCGTTCGCATTTTAGTGTACATAATTTGCACATTTACTTATCAATAATTGCATGAACCTTCCTCTAAGATCTTCCTTACAGTTGCATAGGGTCAAGATTTGAAATAACATAAGAACATTTGTCAGTGATGAGATAACAATTTTCTAAAAGTGCTTAAAGTAGGCTTTTTATAATCATTTGTACATCAATGTACCTATTCAGAGGCACCATTACCTAACCTTATGCTAGTTACCATCAAAATGATCAGCTAGGGTTCCAACTTATTCTTTAACCATGCCTTTTGCGTTTGGTTCAAGAAAGAGAGCGGAAGGGGAAGAGCGTGGGAGGAGGAGGAGGGAGGGTAGGGGCGAAAGAGAAAGGGAGGGAGGGGTTGTTTCACAGTAGAAATCTACTACATGAATAAATCATGTAAGAGGGTCACCATCAACTACAATACGACACTTATGCACCACAGAATCAGAAAAGTATAATGGAAGATGCACAAAGCGATTTTTCACCTTAATTTTGATGGTGACTATGAGTAGTGTAGGTTGTTTGTTGTTAGATGCTTTAATCTAAGTTTTGGCTGTTCAAAAGAGAAATTGATTTGAACAATTTCTTGGCTACGAGGTGGGAGGGACAAATGATGAAAGTTAATAGAAATGTGGCCATCAAGACCAAAATCAAGATCAACTATGCCATCGTGGATATCCAAACTCATTATATGTTAAACAAGTATTACTTGTGAAAAGGGGGGTTTGAATACAAGTAATGAACTCAATGTCTATTTTTTGTGTTTTAACTAAATAAATATGCGGAACTAAACAAAAAAAAAAAGAACAGAGATAATGCAACTGTGATTTATATTGATTAATCAAAGTTACAAACTCTACCAAGGATATACGATATCCTTAGTAGCTACTTTCTATAAAATGATTTACAACAACAAGTATAGAAACTCTTAGTGTATAAATCCTAATACAATCTCAAGGCTTCGACACTTTACAATGAAATGACTAAGAATATTTATAAAATTTTCCTATCAACTAAAAAGCAGATCAATTAATCAGATGAACTAAGGGATTGTATCTTTTGTTGATCTTCAATTGATTTGAGCATATCAGCTGAAAGATGTGTGTCCTAAATCCAATCATGGATGATGAGTTAGGAGACACTTTGTTCAATCTGATTCAAGTTTGTTTAAATTAATAAAATAGTTATGTGTTTTATTACGGGCTTAATCTATTTAAAGTGGTTAAATTAGATGATTTATTGTTTAGAGTAAAGCTTTTATGGATTATGATGAGATCATAATAATGAGACCTTAAAAATGATAACTCTAAACTTAAATAGTTCATGGTCGTAGGATAATTAATTGGTAGTTAATTAATCCGCAAAGATCGGTACATACTATGCTTGCTTCATTATGAAGGATGTTTGTTCTCATGGGCATTTGTGTGGTGACACTATAGCTAGAATGTGGGTGCTTATTATAGAATAGGTTCACTGAACATGGCTCGAATAGTTGAACAACTAATGGAGTTCACTCATGTGTCAGTAGTTGTTCATATAGCTATGGTTGTACAAGTGTCCTTAGACTTGAGATTATCATAGTCATCTTGTGCACACTAAACTATACTTTGGTTTAGCTCTTAGTCTTGAGGGACAATAATAAGTGCTCTTCTGGGTATAGGAATTTGTACACGAAGATAGTGAATGATCAATAAAGGATCTGCCCCTTCCAGTGAAGGAAGAGAATGTCCTATGCTATTCCATTTATGCTAGTTCAGGAATCTCTGGCCAGAGTGAATGAAATTATAAAGAAGTTTCTGATTTGCATTAATCGGAACTAGACATAGTGAATAGGAAAGCATATGATTAAATTAGATAGGCTTGACACGAGATCCATGCCTTGTATTTAATCGAGACATTGTTGGGTAGAAGGAATTGATTGTACGGTAACTAGTCACTGAATAGGTTCTTAGTATTCAAAGCAGTGAATTCATATTATCCGGATAGTCGCGATATGCTGAGAAGTATCACTCACGATGTAGAATAAATATGATTAATTTATTAATCATATTTAATGAATTAGAAGAATTCATATAAATAATAATAAAATAGATTTATTATTATTTATTTCTACTATCGGCTTAATATTGAACCTACATGGTTACACCATAAAAGAGAATGATTTAATGATGAAGAAATTAATTAATAATGGCTAGTCATTATTTATTTATGAAATAAATATTTGATAGAATTTTTATAATCAGTTAAATATGATTTAAATAATTATAAAATAATTAAGAAGTGTTCTTAATATTATTAATTAAGAATTTAATTTAAGAAATTAAATTAAGTGGAAGAATTATTTTCTATAGAGTTTAGAAAAAGAATTAATGATTAAAAGAGTTTTAATTATTAATTAATTGATTAATGAGATTAATTAATTATAGGGTTAATAATAATAATATTTTTATAGGATAAATTTTCAGCTGAAATATTTGCCTATAAATATACTATTATAGACCTTAAGCCTTGAACCCTAATTTTATAAGAAAAGAAAAAGGGAGGCAACCCTAATTCTCTCTCTCAGCCTTTCTTCTCTCCATCAGATCGTCATCTCTTGGTGGATACTTGTGGAGTGCTTCACATATTGAGGAGCAGCTGCTAAGAGTCTCTATTCATCATCCTTGGATCGCTTTTAAAGATTAGTAATCGATTCTTTAATTTTATCCATGAATCGTATGCGGTTTTACGAGTTTTATATGTAAATAATTGTTATTCATGCTTCCGCGTATGCAATAAAACCCAACAATGATATCAGAGCATAGGTTATATCCATATAGATTCGAGATAAAAATTTCAGAAGTCTTTATGCATGTATGAATTTTCAAATTGATTTTACGATTTGGGGGCTATATCGATTTAATTATGAATTAAATCAGAAATCAATTTTGGAAAATTGTTTTTCTTCAGATCTGGGTTGCTCGTATTTTTCTGGTAATTTAAATTTTTTTTGTGAATTTTTCTGAGCCCGGAAAGTATTTTTCTTGAATTTTTAATGATTAATTCGAACTGAAAAATTGTTTTTCTGAGATATTACGTGCACGCGACAAGTGGGACATCAGATGACGTCATCTGATGACGTCAACATCAGGTAGCGCACAAAAATTTGTTTTGGCTCGTTTAAACGCATTCGAACTCCGATTGAGGCGTGTAAGGTACCGTTGGATTCGTTTTTTTGAGACGCATCGGCTGAGATTAATTAAAATTTTCAATAAATTTATTTTAAATTGATTATAGCCCTTAAAGTGTATTTGATGCCTTATTTGATAATATTAAATGCATGCAGTAATTCGTACATTGTATATTATTGCGCTAAATGTTATAATATGACTACATATGAGTTTATTGATGTTTATACATGCGATGTATGTTTATATTTTTTCATGCGATGATAGACTTAGGCGAACACAATAAAAATAGGATTCACGTTAGACGCTCTAGGTTTGGTAAAGATGTTTAATAACCTAATTAAGAATATTATGAGCACAACCATGAGATTCTTGTGTTTACGAAACATAGAGTGAAATACTCTTTTGATGTTGAAGATGGAAAATTATGTCTAGGCCGTTGGGTTTTAAGTGGAACCGATGTGACCCCTCCAACAAACTGAGAATTTTTCATTTAAATATCATAATTGTATTTTGTTCAAGAAAAAGAGAATCTCCTAGTAATATGATTATGTTTGTAACATAATATAATCCCTCTTAATTAAAATTTATATCAAGTAGTAAATGGCCAATGGTACAACGAGCTTGTGTTGGTTATTGAGACATAATAGCAAGTAAAGTTCTTATATTGAGACATTGTCGTTTCGTGCTACAGCCAAGGGCTTTGTTTTAAGATTAAAAGATGTTTGTCTATC
Source organism: Heracleum sosnowskyi (assembly GCA_030848705.1). Taxonomy (NCBI): domain Eukaryota; kingdom Viridiplantae; phylum Streptophyta; class Magnoliopsida; order Apiales; family Apiaceae; genus Heracleum; species Heracleum sosnowskyi. The sequence continues at coordinate 120,159,887 of CM061241.1, forward strand.
ACATGAGATGTGTATGCTAAATTAGGGCCCAATGGTCGTTACGTGCTACGGTCGTGGGCTACTGGAAGTCTAATTTAATTATGCAAGATGTTGGGTTTGACTTGACTTAGAATATTGAGTGAGTCGTTCCACAGCCGATACTCAATAGTTCAAGAGGCTAAAAAGATAGTAAGTGTTAGGTCCAAAGTATCGTCGAAGGGGGGGGGGGGGGGGTTGAATAAGATACTCACAAATTATTTAATTTCGTTCGCGGATTACTCATTCAGTTCTATAACGAAATCAACTACACCAAATCAAACCAAGAGTTGGGGAATATATCGTTTTATAAATATAAACCTCGAGGGGTGCTACAATTTCTAATCCGTATATTTGCTTCAATGAGTTTAAGGTTACACAAATTCAATATAATGATAAAATTCTGAGCACTATTAATTTCTCTGATTTTCTCCGGCTCAAACTTCTCTCTCAGTAATGTCTTTGTGTTTTTCCTTAACTGAAGAAGACACTTCTTCTCTCTTAGTAATTATAGACTTTTTAGAAAATCTATCGAACCTCAAATATTCAAATATTCTTGGTCGTTGGATCTTCATCAACCTGACAACAAAGTCACTTCACCACCCGCTTCTCCAAATTTAAAACTATCGAATCTTTAAAAAGAATTTATCATTCGATAGTTTTTAAATAAAAACTATCGAAAGTCAAATTCTTTTATAATAGAATTCTGATTGTTTTCTTTAATCACATTCGATGGTTTTCTAAATAGAAAAACCATCGAAATCTTTTCTTGTCCTTGACCTTTTAGAAAAGCTTATGTACTTCAGGGTGTTTCAGTTTTAGACTGTATCAATTTCTTCTGAGACGATAAAACAACTTGATCTTTTTAAGTGCCGTCAACTAGTGCAACTAGTCTGGTTCACAGATGAATAGCACTTGATCAATTCTTCTATGTCTTCAATTCAATGCTTTTGATAAGTCCTTTGTCGATCTGGTTGCTTCAAATAAATCACTAGAATCCTGTGGTACTAACCCTAAATCATTCACATATTTCTGTAGTCTTGAAAGTCTTGTTTCTTTTGATGTCACTGAGGCTTGAACATTTTCATGAACTTCTTTCCGTGACCTGTTTATGGACTTCAAGAATACATACCATATTTTGATTTTTTGAGTTTACCTTTTCTTCTTTGATTCTGGATTACTGTGCTTCTGGTAATATTATTGTATGTCTTGTCCTTTTTTGAGTTGCAGTTATCTCTTTTACATCTTATGTTACATTATGCTTTACAATCTCCCCCTATTTGATTGGATAGAGTTTGACAAGCAAATACTTCGAGGATAACTCAACTAACTAAGGAAACATGAAACTAATTAAAGTAAGACAGCTGAATAATATTAATTGCATTCTGGATCAGATATATATACATTTCCAGATTTCATAAATCAAAAAACAATAAAACTTTATTCATAGAAGTTGCTCCTCTAGTCTGAGCTGATAGTTCTTTTGTTCTTTGCTTCTGTTCTTCAGTCCATTTCGATCTCACCTTCTTCAATCATTGGATCGGAGTTAGCAGCTTGATAATCAATCACTGATGGATAGTGCAATAAATCTCCAGGTTTAAGGATTGCTCCTTGGATGTGTCTTCCAATATATTCAACCTCTTGACCCACTCTAGCCCACAACCATGCAATGTTAACATCTTTCTTGTTTAGCTTTGGCATGTTTGGTAGTCTGATACGCACTTCCAATCCTCTTTACACTCTTTTTCTGTAGTAAGGAACATTCTCCATTAGATATCTTCTCAGAGTGTCTGCTGCTTTGTCCTTCTCCATTGATGTGAATCTAGTGGATCTAAGATACTTCTCCACTGATATAAGATAGTTATTTGGATAGTCTTTCAGCTTGTCCTCAGTCAAATAGCAGATTCTGAACAAGTCATTTGTCATGAATCTAACCATTGGAGGATCTTCAGTAATCTCTGGACTGACTTTTATCAAGATTTCTTTAACATACTCACGGAGTAGTTCATTCAGCCTTGTAGTCCTTTGAATCTTGATAAGCATCACCTGCAGTTCTGTGTATGTTCTCTGTTCAAAAAACTTAGTGGAAATCACAAAGGTAAGTTTCTCAAGAAAGTTGATCACTATGTTCCAGGCACCGTTTGCTTTAACCCCAGCTTTCAGAAAGATCACAGTATTTCTCAGTGCAGTGAAGTAAGTCTGATTTTCAGGATTTGCACTTCTAATGTCCTGAATGATAACTTCCACCTCCGCATTGTCGTTGACTTCTAATCCGTCTTCAACTCCACATAAGGTTTTATTAGCCATCTCCCAGTCAATACCTTGCTTCTTTGCTAAATCCATCATCTTCTTCTTCCTCACTTCAGCATACACCTTGAATCTTTTCAGCTTCTCACTCCTTAGAACTGCTTGTTGTCTTTCTCTCTCAGCTTGCCTGGCATCTCTCTCAGCTCTCTCAGCTCTTAATATCTCCAAGGCAGCTTCTTCCTCCTGTGACAGAGAATTTGCTTCTTTTTCTATATCATCATCCAAGATAGAATGTTCTATTGGCTCTGGATAATATGGCTCATGCTCCTCTTGTAGTTTGCTCATGCATGAATTCAAATTCCTCCTCACTCTCCTCTTCTTGTACCATGTTCTCAATCCAGTACTGTCTAACTGGAATAGCTTCATTGGTTTCCCAAACTCCCCATCCAGTTTTTTGGCATCCTTCATTTGTCTCCCCTTCTCCAACTCTCTCCCCATTAGTTGAGGAATCCTCGATGTAGTTATCCTCATTGTAAAAGTAGTAGAAGGATCAGGTTGTTGATTTGAAGGTCCGGGTTGTTGGTTCCTCAACATATTCCATATAGACTGTATGCCATCACTTTGGTTCTCCATGAACTCAGTCATCTCCTTATTCATTTTATGCACAGAAGCTAGCTTCAGGTCAATGTCATCCAATCTTAGCTTGGTAGTCTTTTCAATTTTGTCCAATCTCTGGTTCAGCTTAGACTCCACTCTAGAAAGGGTGTTCATTGCATCTTTTACCCTAGCTTGACCATCCCGGATAACCAGAACGTCTTCTCTCAAAGCTTCATGTCCTTGTTGCAGAGCATTCACCTCATTCATGAAACCATCTTTAAGCTCTTTGACATCAGTCCTCAAGTCGACTAGTTCATCCATTGCTTCCTTCTTCAAGGAGTCCACTGCTTGCTTAGTACATGTTATAGTGCCAGATGCACTGCCTAAGACCCGGTATGTTAGATATAATTACTGATGTTTGTTTAATCAGTGTTTAAGTAACAGGTACTGTTCAGAGTTTAGTCTGAAGTACTTATCAGAGTTTACATGGAAGCCGGTCAGAGTTTGTTAAAGTCTGACAGGGTGAAAGTCGATTTAGCTGTCGGTGCATATTATGAAGATTCTAGAAGCAATATATTCTGAAGATGGAAAGAAACAGAATATATTGATACAACTAAGGAGACTGGACAGAGGACTGAAGCAATTCTAATTGATTACAATTGTATAGCTAATTTGTAGGAGTATCAATTAGAGATTGATTGTAACTGTGTATTATATAAACACAGATAGGTTATCCCTAGAAGGGACGTGATTATTGAAAATATTATTCTTGTAACCTAGTAGCTCTTTGTGATTCATTAACATCACTCAGAGAGAATTATTTAATATAATTCAGTTTGTTGATTTACAAACTTGTGTTCTTAATTGTTCTTCTCATACATATATTGATTATATATTGTGTATTCGGCCTAACAATTGGTATCAGAGCCAAGGCTGTTTAATATATACAGTTTTTCGATTCAAACACAGTAATAATCATGTCTGAAGAAAATCAAGCTCCTCCCAAGGTTGAACAGGTTAAACCTAATTCTGTGAGTCGGTATGAAACAATCAGGGTTCCAATTCTCAGGCCAGTGGAGTATCCAATTTGGAAGGTGAAGATGACCATGTTTCTGGAGGCTACAGATCCAGAATATCTTGACAGAATATATGATGGTCCTCATATGCCGACTAAATTGTCTCCTGTTGTTGATGGTCAAGAACAAAAGACTGTTCCAAAGGAAAAGAAAGATATGACTCCTGAGGACATCTCATCAATTGCAAAAGATGCAAAGGTTAGACATCTTCTCCATAGTGCTTTAGATAATGTTATGTCTAACAGAGTAATTGGTTGCAAAACTGCAAAAGAAATCTGGGATGCTTTGGAAGTCAGGTGTCAAGGAACCACTGCTATAAAGAAGAACAGGAAAACGATACTCACTCAGGAGTATGAGCACTTTGATTCAAGAGCCAATGAAACCTTGACTGAGACATATGACAGATTCTGTAAACTGCTGAATGATTTATCTCTAGTTGATAAAGAATATGATCTTGAAGAATCAAATCTCAAATTTCTCTTATCTTTACCTGAAAGATGGGATTTGAAGTCAACAACTATAAGAGATAATTACGAACTTGCTAAAACTGAACTCGATGAGATTTATGGGTTACTGAAAACTCATGAATTGGAAATAGAACAAAGAAACAGAAGATCAAGCAAGAAGACAAAATCTGTTGCTCTCAAAGTTGAGGAGAAACCCATCAAGAAGGAATCATCAAGGAAGAAAGCCAAGGGAAAGGCTTTTGTCATTAAATCTGAAAGTGAGTCATCAATCTCTGATGATGACTCAAACTCTGATGAAGCTTCTGACTCTGAGGATGATGAAGAACAGATGATGCAAATGGCTGCATTGATGGTGAAGACCTTCAAGAAGATGGGATTCAAGAATTTCAAGAAAGGAAAGAGATTCTCAAGGAAAGATTCAAACTCTAAAAGGAAAAGTTTTAGAAAGTCTGATGGAAGGGAGACCAAGTCTGGCAAGAAGGATAAATCTGAAATCCAGTGCTACAAGTGTAAGGAGATGGGTCACTATGCCCCAGAGTGCAAGAAAGGCAAATCTGAGAAAGCACTCATCTCTAAAGGCAAAGACTGGGCAGATACTTCAGACTCTGATGATGGAGTAAATTATGCTCTTATGGCAACTGTCAAAGATGAGACTGAATCATCTGAAAATAAGGTACCCCTAACTACTTATGCTTATGATACTGATAATATATCTGAATTAAGAGTATATCTGAAAAGCGTACATGTTAGTTATAGGGATCAGACTTTGGAGAATGAGAGAATTAAATCTGAGAATCTTAACCTTAAAGATAGAAACAAGTTTCTTGAAGGAGAACTTGAAAATATGAAGCAGATTCAAAAAGAAAGAGATGATGCTGTTTATGTTGAACAGGAGTTGCTCAAAAGATATAGGCAACTAGAATCTGATCTAGAAAAAGAAAGAAAAATAATCAAGACTTGGACAAACTCTGGAAGAGACACTCATCAAGTGTTTCAGACAGATTCTGTAGGTTTAGGCTATTGTGAAAATGATGAACTTAGGTTTAAAGACAAGGTTAAGGTTAAACCACAACTTAAACCTGTGAAATTTGTTCCAGAGTCCACTAAGTTAAAATCTGTTGTAGTAAGAGAAGCTGATATGGAATCAGATGAAACCTGTGAAAGACAGGAAAATATTATAACAGAAAATCTAATGGAATTAGAAGCTGTTAGAAAGCCAGTAAAAACTTGTGAAAAATAGGTTAATGTTGGCTTGATGACAGGAAAACAGTTCAATCATAAGCTCAAAGAGGTAAAGTCTGCCATGAGACCAAAAGGGTCCAAGAAAAATAGGAATGGAAAGATAGGCATAAATAAAAGAAATAATTATTTGCCTACTGCTGCTGCTCCAAGGAAAACATGTTATAATTGTGGTAGTTCTAATCATCTTGCTAGATTTTGCAATAAGAACAAAGATATTAACTCTTTACCTTCTACATCAGGAGTAAAGAATGATTATGTAAGAGTTAAACCACAAACTTTATGCACACATTGTGGGAGCACTTGGCATTCTATTTATACTTGTAAGAGTTATCATGCTATTTATCATAACTATTATGAGCTAAAACCCAACTTAAAATGGGTTAGGGCAAACTCTGCAAGTGTAAAGTCTGACAATGTTAGTTTAAACTCTGTTGATAGTGATTCCGCTGCAAAAGCTAACACTGTTAAGAAAGACAAAGGATCCAAGCAAGTCTGGGTCCTTAAAACTAACACTTAGTGTTTGTTTGTGATTACAGGGCATAAAAGAGAGCACCCTTATCTTGGACAGTGGATGCTCAGGACACATGACTGGAAATAAAGCCCTGCTATCAGATTTTGAGGAGAAGGCTGGCCCAAAGGTTTCCTATGGAGATGGCAACATAGGACGTACTATGGGATATGGCAATATCAATCTTGGAAGTGTCATCATCACACATGTAGCTCTAGTCTCAGGACTCAAGCATAATCTGCTATCTGTGAGTCAAATCTGTGACAGAGGAAACCATGTAGATTTTCATACTGAACACTGTGAAGTAATCAGTAAATCTACTGGAAAAGTTGTTCTAGTTGGACACAGGCGCAACAACATTTATGAAGCAAGTTTGGTAACAAACTCTGATGGAAAAACAGTGTGTCTGACTGCAAGAATGTCAAATGAAGAGAGTTGGAATTGGCATAAGAAGCTCTCTCATCTCAATTTGAACAACATAAATGAGCTAATGAGAAAGGATCTTGTAAGGGGACTTCCAAAATCAACACTCAGTCTAGATGGCCTATGTGATTCTTGTCAAAAGGCTAAGCAAAGGAAGTCATCTTTTAAGAGCAAATCTGAATCTTCAGTAGTGGAACCTTATCATCTTCTACATGTTGATCTCTTTGGACCAGTGAATGTGATGTCTATGGGCAGAAAGAAATATGCTCTAGTAATTGTTGATGAATATACTAGATATACATGGGTGTATTTCTTATCAAAGAAGGATGAAACTGCTCAAACTCTGATGGATCATGTAAATCAACTGGACAAAGGATCACAGTACAAAGTCAAAATAATAAGGAGTGATAATGGAACTGAATTCAGAAACTCAATCGTGGAAGCTTTCTGCAAGGAAAGAGGAGTGAAACAAGAATTTTCTGCACCTGGAACTCCACAGCAAAATGGTGTAGTTGAAAGAAAGAACAGAACTCTAATCGAAGCTGCCAGAACTATGCTTGACGAAGCAAAATTGCCAACTTATTTCTGGGCAGAAGCTGTTCAAACTTCTTGTTTTACTCAAAATGCTACACTGATCAACAAGCATGGGAAAACACCATATGAGATGGTGAAAAATAAGAAGCCAAATTTGAAATATTTTCATATATTTGGATGCAAATGCTTTGTGTTGAAGACTCATCCTGAACAGTTGACTAAGTTCGAGTTAAAAGCTGATGAAGGAATCTTTGTTGGCTATCCAGTGTCAACAAAAGCTTTCAGAGTTTACAATCTGAGAACTAAAGTGATCATGGAATCCATACATGTGTCATTTGATGACAAGAAAATAACTGGACTTGATGACTTAGATGAATATGATCAACTACGTTTTGAAAATGAAGATTTATTCTCTGATGATGTAAACTCTGATGAAGCAGTACCGACAAACTCTGATGAAGCGGTTCTGACAAACTCTGACGCAGCATACTCTGAACCTCTACTGGTAAATACTGGAGAAACTGGAAATTCTCAAATTGAACAAAATAGAGAATCAGTTGAGGGGGAGCGTGAAGAAGCTCAACAAGACACTGAAAATGAGTCAGTTGAGGAAACTGATTCAAACTCTGACAGTTCAAACTCTGAGCCATCCAATTCAGGGGGAGCCTCAGATGCTGCAGAAAGTCAACATATGAGTCAGGAGAGCATGGATCAAGGGGGAGGATTCAATAATGACGCAAGAAACCACTTACCAACAGCAAGAAAGTGGACACAGGCACACACACCTGATCTCATAATTGGAGATCCTGATGCTAGTGTGAGAACTAGAAGTGCAACAAATAATGAGTGTTTGTATCATGCTTTCTTGTCTCAAACAGAACCAAAGAAAGTGGAAGAAGCTCTTCAAGATGCAAACTGGATAACAGCAATGCAAGAAGAGTTAAATGAATTTGAAAGAAATGAAGTCTGGACACTTGTACCTAGACCAAAGAATAGATCAATTGTAGGTACAAAGTGGGTTTTCAGAAACAAGACTGACAGTGAAGGTGTGATTACAAGAAACAAGGCTAGACTTGTGGCTAAAGGTTATTCACAACAGGAAGGAATTGACTATGATGAAACCTTTGCTCCAGTTGCAAGATTGGAGGCCATAAGAATTTTTCTGGCCTATGCTGCACACAAGAAATTTAAAGTCTTTCAGATGGATGTGAAAAGTGCTTTTCTCAATGGGAAGCTTGAAGAAGAAGTGTTTGTTGAACAACCACCAGGATTTGTAGATTCCAAGCATCCAGATTATGTCTACAGGCTTGACAAGGCACTATATGGACTAAAGCAAGCACCAAGAGCATGGTATGAAACTCTTGCTCAATTTCTTTTAGAAAGTGGGTTCACAAGAGCATGGTATGAAACTTTGTTTTATTTCAATTCTGGTGATGATTTGCTTTTAGTTCAAATTTATGTAGATGATATAATTTTTGGATCTACTAATGACAAACTTTGTAAGAAGTTTGCAAAGCTTATGCAGTCCAGGTACCAAATGAGCATTATGGGAGAGCTTAGTTATTTTCTAGGCTTACAGGTCAAGCAAACAGATGATGGAATTTTTATCAATCAAGCAAAGTATACCAGAAATCTTCTAAAGAAATTCGGTATGCTTGATAGTTCATCTGCTCCAACTCCCATGGCTACAGCAACAAAGCTAGACAAAGACACAGGTGCTACAGTGGATATGACAACCTATAGATGCATGATAGGGTCTCTTCTGTATCTCACAGCAAGTAGACCTGATATCATGTATGCCACATGTCTTTGTGCAAGATTTCAAGCAGATCCCAGAGAGCCTCATCTAACAGCTGTAAAAAGGATTTTCAAATATCTCAAAGGAACCATAACCTTGGGTTTGTGGTATCCTAGAGAATCAGAGTTTAAGCTAATTGGTTACTCTGATGCAGATTTTGCAGGCTGTAAGATAGACAGAAAAAGTACAAGTGGAAGCTGTCAATTCTTAGGTGACAGATTGGTTTCTTGGTATAGCAAGAAACAGAAATCAATTTCCACATCCACTGCAGAAGCAGAGTATATAGCTGCTGGTAGCTGTTGTGCACAGATTCTGTGGATGAAGAATCAGTTGCTGGATTATGGGTTAAGGTACTCTAAAATACCTATTTACTGTGATAACCAAAGTGCTATTGCTATGACAGGTAACCCAGTACAGCATTCCATGACCAAGCACATCAGCATAAGGTATCATTTTATCAGGGAACATGTGGAAGAAGGAGATATTGAGCTTCATTTTGTGTCTACAGACCAACAACTTGCAGATATCTTCACCAAACCTTTGAGTGAAGCTACTTTTACAAGATTGGTAAATGAACTTGGAATGATCTCTGGTTTTGACTAGAGATACGGGTTAGACTCAAAAACTATAAATGTTTGATTTTTATGCTCATGATTCTTTGCATGTATTAACCGTTATGAGTACCAGTGTAATAAACTCTGAACGTAAACTCTGATGCTAAACTCTGTTAATCATAAAGTGTTGGTCATACTCTGATAGTTATAGTCTAATGCTATACTCTGATTGTAATTTTGTCTGAAACATATGGACCAATGAAGAAATTTGTATGAAGCATAATTCTCAGTAAGTAATTATGAATCCTTAAGAGTTGTATAGATTCTGATCTCAAATATGTGCAGTAAGTTAACACAGCATGATACTGTCTCTGTATTTATAGCATCTCTTAGTTTATTGATCCTATACACTGAGTCTGTATTAGCTGTGTTAGATATAATTGCTAATGTTTGTTTATCAGTGTTTAAGCAACAGGTACTGACAAGAGTTTATCAGAAGCCGGTCAGAGTTTAATTAAACTCTGACAGGGTGAAGAGTTTAAAGGAAGCCGGTCAGAGTTTATGTAAAGTCTGACAAGGTGAAAGTTGAATTAGCTGTCGGTGCAGAATTGAAGATTCTAGAAGCAATATATTCTGAAGATGGAAAGAAGCAGAATATATTGATACAGCTAAGGAGATTGGAATAGAAGACTGAAGCAATCCTTAATTGATATGAATTGTATAGCTAACTTATAGGAATATCAATTAGAGATGGATTGTATGTAGCTGTGTACTATATAAACACAGATAGGTTATCCCTAGAAGGGATGCGTGAATATTGATATATTATTCTTGTAACCTAGAAGCTCTTTGTGATTCATTAACATCATAAAGAGAGAAGCTGTTAATACGATTACAGTTTTATTGATTCATAAACAGTGTTTTTAATTATCGTTATTCTCATACATACTTGATTATATTGTGTATTCGGCCTAACAATTGGTATCAGAGCCAAGGCTGTTTAATATATACAGTTTTACGATTCAAACACAGTAATAATCATGTCTGAAGAAAATCAAACTGCTTCCAAGGCTGAACAGGTTAAGCCTAATTCTGTGAGTCGATATGAAACAATCAGGGTTCCGATTCTCAGGCCTGTAGAGTATCCGATTTGGAAGGTGAAGATGACCATGTTTCTGGAGGCTACAGATCCAGAATACCTTGACAGAATTAATGATGGTCCTCATATGCCAACTAAATTGTCCCCTGTTGTTGATGGTCAAGAACAAAAGACTGTTCCAAAGGAAAAGAAAGATATGACTCCTGAGGATATCTCATCAATTGCAAAGGATGCAAAGGTTAGACATCTTCTCCACAGTGCTTTAGATAATGTTATGTCTAACAGGGTAATTGGCTGCAAAACTGCCAAAGAGATATGGGATGCTTTAGAAGTCAGATGCCAGGGAACAGGTGCTATTAAGAAGAACAGAAAAACAATACTCACACAGGAGTATGAGCACTTTGATTCAAGAACTAATGAAACCTTGACTGAGACTTATGACAGATTTTGCAAACTGTTGAACGATCTGTCTCTGGTAGACAAGGAATATGAACTTGAAGAGTCCAATCTCAAGTTTCTGTTATCTCTACCTGAAAAGTGGGATTTAAAGGCAACAACAATCAGAGATAATTATGATCTTGCTGATACAGATCTTGATGAAATCTATGGATTGTTAAAGACTCATGAACTTGAGATAGAACAAAGAAACAGGAGGTCAAGCAAGAAGACAAAATCTGTTGCTCTCAAAGTCGAGGAGAAGCCCATCAAGAAGGAATCATCAAGGAAGAAAGCCAAGGGAAAGGCTTTAGTGATCAAATCTGAGAGTGAGTCATCAAACTCTGATGATGATTCAAACTCTGATGAAGCTTCTGATTCTGAGGATGATGAAGAGGAGATGATGCAAATGGCTGCCTTGATGGTTAAGACATTTAAGAAGATGGGATTCAAGAACTTCAAGAAGGGTAAAAGATTCTCAAGAAGAGATTCAAATTCTGAGAAGAAGAATTTCAGAAAGTCTGATGGAAGGGATACCAAGTCTGGTAAGAAGGACAAATCTGAGATCCAGTGCTACAAGTGCAAAGAGATGGGTCACTATGCTCCAGAGTGCAAGAAAGGAAGAACTGAAAAAGCACTCATCTCTAAAGGCAAAGACTGGGCAGATACTTCAGATTCTGATGATGGAGTGAATTATGCACTCATGGCAACTATCAAAGATGAAGTTGAGTCATCAGAAAATAAGGTACCTCTAACTACTTATGCTTATGATACTGATAATATTTCTGAATTAAGAATTTATCTTAAGAATATACATGTTAGTTATAGGGATCAGACTTTAGAGAATGAGAGGATTAAATCTGAGAATCTTAGTCTTAAAGAAAGAAACAAGTTTCTTGAAAGAGAACTTGAGAATATGAAGCAGATTCAAAAAGAAAGAGATGATGCTGTTTATGTAGAACAGGAGTTGCTGAAAAGATATAAGCAACTAGAATCTGATTTAGAGAAGGAAAGGAAAATAATCAAGACTTGGACAGATTCTGGAAGAGACACTCATCAAGTGTTTCAGACTGATTCTGTAGGTTTAGGTTATTGTGAAAATGATGAACTTAGGTTTAAAGACAAGGTTAAGGTAAAACCACAACTTAAACCTGTGAAATTTGTTCCAGAAGCCAATAAGTTAAAATCTGTTGTAATAAGGGAAGCTGATATGGAATCAGATGAATCTTGTGACAAACAGGAAAATATTATAACAGAAAAACTTATGGAAATAGAAGCTGTTAAAGAACCAATTAGAATCTGTGAGAAACAGGTTAATGTTGGTTTAATGACAGGAAAACAGTTTAAACATAAGCTCAAAGAGGTTAAGTCTGCCATGAAACCTAAAGGATCCAAGAGAAATAGGAATGGAAAAGTAGGCATAAATAATAGAAATAATCATATGCCTAATGCTAGTGCCTCAAGAAAAACATGTTATAATTGTGGTAGTTCTAATCATCTTGCTAGATTTTGCACTAAGAACAAACATATTAATTCTTTACCTTCTACTTCAGAAGTAAAGAATGATTATGTTAGAGTAAAACCACAGACTTTATGTAAACATTGTGGGAGCACTTGGCATTCTATTTACACATGTAAGAGTTATCATGCAATTTATCATAACTATTATGAGCTAAAACCCAATTTAAAATGGGTTAGAGCAAACTCTGCTAGTGTAAAATCTGACAATGTTAGTTTAAACTCTGAAAATGCTGATTCCGCTGCAAAAGCTAACACTGTTAAGAAGGACAAAGGATCCAAGCAAGTCTGGATCCTTAAAACTAACACTTAGTGTTTGTTTGTGATTGCAGGGTATAATAGAGAGCACACTTATCTTGGACAGTGGATGCTCAGGACATATGACTGGAAACAAAGCCCTGCTATCAGACTTTGAGGAGAAGGCTGGCCCAAAAGTTTCCTATGGAGATGGCAACATAGGACACACTCTGGGATATGGCAATATCAATCTTGGAAGTGTCATCATCACAAATGTAGCTCTAGTCTCAGGACTCAAGCATAATCTGTTATCTGTGAGTCAAATCTGTGACAGAGGAAACCATGTAGATTTTCATAGTGAATACTGTGAAGTTATCAGTAAATCTACTGGAAAAGTTGTTCTAGTTGGACACAGACGCAACAATATTTATGAAGCAAGTTTGGTAACAAACTCTGATGGAAGTACAGTGTGTCTGACTGCAAAAATGTCAAATGAAGAGAGTTGGAATTGGCACAAGAAGCTCTCTCATCTCAATTTGAACAACATCAATGAGCTGATAAGAAAGGATCTTGTAAGAGGACTTCCAAAATCAATACTTAATCTAGATGGTCTATGTGATTCTTGTCAAAAGGCCAAGCAAAGGAAGTCATCTTTCAAGAGCAAATCTGAATCTTCAGTAGTGGAACCTTATCATCTTCTACATGTTGATCTCTTTGGACCAGTGAATGTGATGTCAATGGGCAGAAAGAAATATGCTCTAGTAATTGTTGATGAATATACTAGATTTACATGGGTGTATTTCTTATCAAAGAAGGATGAAACTGCTCAAATTCTGATGGATCATGTAAATCTACTGGACAAAGGATCACAGCACAAAGTCAAAATTATAAGGAGTGATAATGGAACTGAATTCAGAAACTCAATATTGGAAGCTTTCTGCAAGGAAAGAGGAGTCAAACAAGAATTTTCTGCACCTGGAACTCCACAGCAAAATGGTGTAGTTGAAAGAAAGAACAGAACTTTAATTGAAGCTGCCAGAACTATGCTTGATGAAGCAAAATTGCCAACTTATTTCTGGGCAGAAGCTGTTCAAACTGCTTGTTTTACTCAAAATGCTACACTGATCAACAAGCATGGGAAAAACACCATATGAAATGGTTAAAAATAAGAAGCCAAATTTGAAATATTTTCACATATTTGGATGCAAATGCTTTGTGTTGAAGACTCATCCTGAACAGTTGACAAAGTTCGAGTTAAAAGCTGATGAAGGAATCTTTGTTGGCTATCCATTGTCAACAAAAGCATTCAGAGTTTACAATCTGAGAACTAAGGTGATCATGGAATCCATACATGTGTCATTTGATGACAAGAAAATAATTGGACTTGAAGACAAGGATGGATATGATCAACTACGTTTTGAAAATGAAGATCTATTCTCTGATGATGTAAACTCTGACGAAGCAGGTTTGACAAACCCTGACGGAGCATACTCTGAACCTCTACTGGTAAATACTGAAGAAACTGAAAATTCTCAAATTGAACAAAATAGAGAACCAGTTGAGGGGGAGCGTGAAGAAGCTCAACAAGACACAGCAAGTGAGTCAGTTGAGGAAACTGATTCAAACTCTGACAGTTCAAACACTGAGCCATCCAACTCAAGGGGAGCCTCAGATACTGCTGAAAGTCAACGTATGAATCAGGAGAGCATGGATCAAGGGGGAGGATTCAATAATGATGCAAGAAACCACTTACCAACAGCCAGAAAGTGGACACAGGCACACACACCTGATCTCATAATTGGAGATCCTGATGCTAGTGTGAGAACTAGAAGTGCAACAAACAATGAGTGTCTGTATCATGCTTTCTTGTCTCAAACAGAACCAAAGAAAGTGGAGGAAGCTCTTCAAGATGCTAATTGGATTACAGCAATGCAAGAAGAGTTAAATGAATTTGAAAGAAATGAAGTCTGGACACTTGTACCTAGACCAAAGAACAGATCAATAGTAGGTACAAAGTGGGTTTTCAGAAACAAGACTGACAGTGAAGGTGTGATTACAAGAAACAAGGCTAGACTTGTGGCTAAAGGTTATTCACAACAGGAAGGAATTGATTATGATGAAACCTTTGCTCCAGTTGCAAGATTGGAGGCCATAAGAATTTTTCTGGCCTATGCTGCACACAAGAAGTTTAAAGTCTTTCAGATGGATGTAAAGAGTGCTTTTCTCAATGGGAAGATTGAAGAAGAAGTGTTTGTTGAACAACCACCAGGATTTGTAGATTCCAAGCATCCAGATTATGTCTACAGGCTTGACAAGGCATTATATGGACTAAAGCAAGCACCAAGAGCATGGTATGAAACTCTTGCTCAGTTTCTTTTAGAAAGTGGGTTCACAAGAGGTACAATTGATAAAACCTTGTTTTATTTCAATTCTGGTGATGATTTGCTTTTAGTTCAAATTTATGTAGATGATATTATTTTTGGATCTACTAATGACAAACTTTGTAAGAAGTTTGCAAAGCTTATGCAATCCAGGTATCAAATGAGCATGATGGGAGAGCTTAGTTACTTTCTAGGCTTACAAGTAAAGCAAACAGATGATGGTATTTTTATCAATCAAGCAAAGTATACCAGAAATCTTCTAAAGAAATTTGGTATGCTTGATAGTTCATCTGCTACAACTCCCATGGCTACAGCAACGAAGCTTGACAAAGACACAGGAGCCTCAGTAGATATGACTAACTACAGAGGAATGATAGGGTCTCTACTGTATCTTACTGCAAGTAGACCTGATATCATGTATGCAACATGTCTTTGTGCAAGATTTCAAGCAGATCCCAGAGAGCCTCATCTAACAGCTGTAAAAAGGATTTTCAAATATCTCAAAGGAACCATAACCTTGGGTTTGTGGTATCCTAGAGAATCAGAGTTTAAGTTAATTGGTTACTCTGATGCAGATTTTGCAGGCTGTAAGATAGACAGAAAAAGTACAAGTGGAAGCTGTCAATTTTTAGGTGACAGATTGGTTTCTTGGTACAGTAAGAAACAGAAATCAATTTCTACATCCACTGCAGAAGCAGAGTATATAGCAGCTGGTAGCTGTTGTGCACAGATTTTATGGATGAAGAATCAATTGCTGGATTATGGGTTAAGGTACTCTAGAATACCTATTTTCTGTGATAACCAAAGTGCTATTGCTATGACAGGTAATCCAGTACAGCATTCCATGACCAAGCACATCAGCATAAGGTATCATTTTATCAGAGAACATGTGGAAGAAGGAAACATTGAGCTTCATTTTGTGTCTACAGACCAACAACTTGCAGATATCTTCACCAAACCTTTGAGTGAAGCTACTTTTACAAGATTGGTAAATGAACTTGGAATGATCTCTGGTTCTGACTAGAGATACGGGTTAGACTCACTTTTTATGTTCATGATTTCTTACATGTGTTAACTGTTATGTGAACCAGCATGTTAAACTCTGATGATAAACTCTGTGAAGTGTCAGTCATACTCTGAAAGTAAACTCTGATGTTAAACTCTGTTGGTCATACTCTGGTAATTACAGTTTAATGCTATTCTCTAACTGTAATTTTGTCTGAAACATATGGACCAATGAAGAAATTTGTATGAAACATAATTCTCAGTAAGTAATTGTGAATCCTTAAGAGTTGATAGATTCTGATCTCATTTATGTGCAGTAAACTAACACAGCATGATACTGTCTCTATATTTATACCATCTCTTAGTTTATTGATCCTATACACTGAGTCTGTATTAGCTGTTTGCATTTTCTCTCATAAGTTAATTATAATCACTGATGAAAAGTCTAAACTCTGATTACTTACTACAAATAATTCACCCTCAAATCAAAAGATGCCAAACAGAGCACAAATTCCTTTGAGATCATGTTGTGCCTAGGACGATCCAGGAACTTATTGTATGAAATAAGGGCTAAAATCTTTGATTTTTGGTGACTAGTGCCAACCACTGATTACTGGAAAAATAATAAATAAAAAATAAATAAAAAAAATAAAAAAAATATATAAATAATACAGGGGGTGACAAATAAAAGACATATCCAAATGAAAGGATATCAGTAATACAGAGTTTAGATAGAAAAATCAGTGTCTATGTGAGAGTTTAGGCAACCAGGTTTTATTACTTTAGTTTGTGGATTTTATGCACTTTGAGATGATCTAAATACTGATTTCGGTAAACTCTGCTACTACACACACATTTCTCACAACTGTACAGATTGAGAAAAGAGTTTATTGACAAAGAAGGATAAATGGTAAACACTGATGTATTGTGTGAAATACGCCGAGGTTACTTTGTTTTAATCTATGATGGTTAAAATAATTTCCTTGTTTCAGACATTTTATACTCTTGAGATTAGTCATTTGTTTTTCGGAAAAAGTATGATTGAACGGAGAAAAGAAAGAGTGCGTTTGATAAGTCCTGATAGTGATTCGTAGTGTGGCTGAGTATGTTAGTTCATTGTTTAAAGTGATATCGTTTTTTTTTCACTTTACAATTACTATGCAATATTGATAATACTGATATGTAAAGAAACAAATTTGTTTTCATTAATTGATTCAAATTTACATTCAGAAAATTTCATGCTCATGTTTAGCTAATCTTTCTGGTACATACTAATCACTATGGTTACAAAGAGAAGAT